>CM021100.1:161146806-161460208 GCA_007115665.2 Sequoiadendron giganteum | reverse complement strand
GAAATAGCCTCCTGTTTGAGCTTGGATTTCGCAACCAGTTGACTGTTATGTCAAAATGAATGTTGTTCTATGTTCTCCATACCTAAATGATCTCAGATGTCAGTTTGCAGAACTTCATGATTTGATTTGCTATTTTTAGCAAATCGAAACCAAATGATGTTTGCTCGGTTTCACATCTACATTCCTGACAGCCCTTCTGAGTGGTCAACTTTGATCATTAATATCTTTTGATCAACGATGTTTCATGGAATTTCCTTTTGCACATGTGCTCAGGGTATCTTAATGAACTCATGTGTCTGATGGCAGCTCGTCAGGAGTTGTTTCACTATTTTTACAAATTGGGAATCGGGTGTGTTTTGTTTGTTTCAGAACAGCTGTTGTTTCAGAAAAGTTCAACTGAGCAAATTGGCGGATTAATATTTTCCACCTCGTTATTTGTTTTGTCAAGCTGTTTGTTGCACTGTATTCTTGGATCAAATGTTTGCATGTTTGCAAGTTCTCATTGCTTCACGAGGTTATTTGACAAGTTTTCCAAGCTGATTTCGGAGCCGATTGGGCCAGTTTTGCTGATTTTTTCAAATATGTCAGAATGCAATTTTAATGTCGACCCAGTTTATCATTCCACTTCACAAGCATTCAGAAGATGTCATGGATCAATTCAAGGGAAAAAATTGTTTGAAAACAAAAAAAAAAATTAGCCGGGCCCACATGGGACCTGACATGTTTTGCATAGTAGTGATGATGCAAGTGTTTGCAATATTGTAGTTGCTTCAGAATAAATTATTTTGATGAGCTAGACATGGTATTAAGTGCTCATGAGATTTTGAAAGTGCTAGTGAATTATGGTATGCTTCCATGTGGAAAATAACTTATATTGGTTGAATGACCCCGGAGGGTATTAAAGTTGTGAAGCACCAATTGATGAAGAGGTGATGCTTTATTTTCAATTACAGGGATCAAGTCACTACATTATTTGACCTTCTATGTTATTTGAGGAGTCTCATGATACTAAAAAGACAAATCAATTATACAAGCATCCCATGGTATTTTTGGCACCTCTTAGATGTCATTGATGAGACAAGCTCAACTTTCTCATCCAATTGGATTGCAAATAAGATCATATTTGGTAGCTGCATGGTCAATCTAAACATTGCACACAATAGATTAGATACGAGGGACTCTTGTGTTAAGTTTTCATTTTGAAATTAAAGACCTTGTTGTTATTTTGCACTGATAGGAAAGATGAGAAAGGCATGGCTGCCGGCTTGGATAGACTTGTAGGAACCAGTCGATATAGCATAGTGATGTGTGGATTTGTTTGGAGGGCTCCAACATACCACATCCAAGTGAACACATCGCGAGATCCTTACACTGTTGGCAAGGGCTTGTAGTGTATGAACAAAATGAATTGATAAATGAGACCAGAAACATTTAGGAAAATGTAATTGGCGTGGCCTGCACATGTTGTGGATGGCCATGCATTCATGAAGGGAGCTCGATGGAAGGCTATGTAGGGGTTTTGGGCAGCTGGGAGATTGGTGTAAGGAGTCGCCATGTCTGTAAGGAACTACAGGGAATGGCATGGGGGTCGCATGCATACTCACAATAGAGATCACACTATGAATGGAGGCAACCTTGATTGCAGGATACATAAGATGGAGTTCTTCAAAGGAGTGTAAACTTGCAGGCAAATGCGAGTTGTGGATGTCAATGGGAAGGTTTGGAACAAGGTGCAGACATCCATCAAAGCACGGTGCAGCATGTGAAGTGACAATTGACAGGGGTCGCTGCCAGTGGAGGCGGCTCTTGGTAGCTAACATGTGGTGGCCAGGAAAGTGCAGAAGCATAAACCAATGGAGGGAAGCCTGCACCAGAGCAGGAGAAATCCAACAAGGTTGGTAGGCACTCAATGAATTCTATGAAGGCCGCAAATGCATTCATTGAAAAGGCTTTAGAAGCTTTCTAGCAAGTGTAAGGAGCAGGGAGGCCCCGCAGCAGGAAGAAAGGGCCAAATAACAGTGAGAGGAGGCACGCGGCCAGTGAAGGTGTGAGGACCAACGGTCGGTGAGGGAGACCAAGCCCATACCGACAGCAGATGGAAGGCTTGCGCACCATGCAGGAAGACATGGGAGATCCGCGCAAGTGGTCACTACCAGATGGAGGTTCACGCATGGAAATGGAGGATGAAGTTCGCGGCCTGGTGATGAGGATGTATGGACGTGGCCAGTAACGTGAAGGCACAAGCAAATAGGGAATTGGAGGCTCGTGCATAGCTGAAGAGAAACCCACAGCCATTGAAGGGGGAAACCTGTGCAATGAGGAACCACGTACGGTATGAGGAGGCCCGCAGCCAGCATAAAGTGAAGACCAAGGGGCCCTCACCTAGAAGAACGAACCACGCACAGTGAAGGGAAGACGCCAAAGGTCGATAGAAAATGCCCTGAAAATGGTGTGTGAACAGTTTGACAATGCCTAAATAAACAAGGTAGAAGCCATGCCAAACATAGAGCAGGGAGCCCACAGCCAAGTGAATGAAAATGGAGACATAAACTAGAGAATGCAGGGGTGTGGCCTGCAAGTGGAAGGAGCACCAGTAAAATGTAGAGGCCGCCATGAATACACATGAGCAGAGCATGGTAATGCTCAAGCGAAAGATGGAAATTAGAGCACAAAATGAGCTGAAATAAAGATCAACGGTCAAAAGATGAGGTTAACTCCAGCCAAATCCCCGCCGTTGCCCGCCATATCGTGATCCGGAAGTGGTCACGGGATACGCATTGCGATGGCGCGGGGAGATGGGCGATGAGTGAAAACATTTTAATATTAATTTTTTGGCTAAATGTTGCTCGGGGTAATGTTTGATTTTGCTGAGTGGGCGCTTCCAATTAATATTGAAATTAATATTTTCCCCATGGGAAGAGACGGGAAGTGGGTCCCAGTGTAGAAGTTAAATGTCACAAGTGGTTTTGTTTGCCCGACATTTTATTAAAATGGATTTTCATTTTAATATAGGGTAAAAAATGAAATATTTTGTATATGACAATTAAGGAAGGCAGAAGCAAATCTAACGGTGGAGATTGGGAGGCCAATGCAGCATCATCTAAGTCGTTGCCCGCCATTTCGTGATCCGGAGATGCTCGATAAATGCTGATTGCGGGATGGCGGGGAGAAAGGAGTAAATAAAACATTTAATTAAATGTTCTCCTATAGTTTTGACAAGTATTTTTAAATGGTGGGGCCCATTTCTTTGTCTCTCGGGTGCTAAGTAAATATTTTAAATGAAATGTGAAAAACATTTTTTGAAGCACAGGGGGAAATAAATTATGAGTTTTCATTTGATCTAAATTGGAGGAGTGTTTTAAAATAAGTTTTTAAAACATTATAAGGCATGGGGAAATAAATTGTAAGTTTTTCATTTTGATTTTAAAGTGAAAGTGCACGGGCCTGGTAGATATTTTAAAATCAAGTGGAACATTTTGCTGCTGGGTAAAATATCAAATGTGAATACTTTATTGTGCTAAAGGATTAAGTGAAACATTTTATTTACTGATGGTAAATAAAAAAAAAAAAAAAACAATGAGTAGCAAACAAAGTAAAATGCAGCAAAGGGAAAAACAGAAATAGAGAGCAGAAAATGATTTTCACGGGAGTGGAATTTTCTTTCAACTGCAAGTGATGATTATAGATGGACACATGGGCCTTTTTCTATTGAAGAACGAATTGAGCACATGTTGTTTTGGAGGCAGAATCAAGTTTGTTACAGGGAAGTGGAGAGGATATTTTGCAAATCACTGTTCATTGGTGGAGATGATTTCAGATGGCTGTTCCTATTCAGATTTAGGGTTTCTTCTGGAAATCTTTTCTCTTCTTCACATTCTCTTCTCTTCTCATTGTAAAAAGTTAGCAAGGGGGGCAAGTTAGCAAGTGAGGTTAGCAAGTAAGCTAGTCGAAACTCTGGTGTGGAGCTGCATAAAAATTGTAAAATATGTAGTTACAGAGGCAATGCAAGTGGGTTTTGTGTCATTTTGTTGTAGGATTTGAGTTTATTGGGTTTTAGTGTTTCATAGCAGTACTGGCATTTGAGTTCAACTGACAAATCCAGGCTCATGTCTCTCCTATGTGCAAATGTATTTGAATTTTGAATGAAGTAATCAAAGGTTATTTTGTTCTTCTCAGTGTTGTGGTGTGTGCAATTCTGGTTTTAGCTGTTCATCAGCTTTAATTAAACTGCTGAAATGAGATTGTAGATTGATATATTCTGTACAAGGATTGGGTAAGAAGTATTGAGCTGAGGTACAAATTGGTGATACTGTAAGGCAGTATGATCAGAGATATTACATGTTATGTGTTGAAATCTGCTATGAACCATTAGGTATTGGTGGATTTCACTCCTCCAATGGATATGGCACTGGTCTAATTTGCATTTATTCTTTGTGATGTAGTGTTTTGTTTGTCTTCACCTAGGGCTTGCTACCACCAATTTTAAAACTAATGATTTATCTTTCACCATGAAACCATGTTATAACCATCTCATGCTCCAAGTGGTTGATATTGCTGATGAATAGCCAATTCATTCCAGCCTTATCCCATTATGTTGAGCTATTAAGTGAGATTATCTATTTGTTGAAGTTAATGTTTGTTTATGATTTTGTTGCAGAAGTTGTAAACTCATTACTGGGATCACCCTATCGGGTCTTGCAGAGCCCAAAGTGTAGGAGGTTATTGTTTAAAAATCCTCATTAGTTGGTCCAGGTCCTCTGAGCTGCCCTTGATTGGAAGATTGGCAATTCCATAGGTAGATTAGGAGACAAACCTAGTTTACATGAAAAAACACCAACACACTAGATAAAAGAATCTATTTCAAGATAGTGTAATTTTTTCCATTTTAGACAAATATTTAATATGAACGTTGACGTCCGATGGAAACAACTATTTTTTGATTCACCCACATTTTAATATTTATTTTAAAATATATATTTATCAAAATTGGAAAAAAAAATATCCATGCACTAAAGTTTCAAGTTATAAATACCAAAAAAAAATTGAAAAAATAAAATAAAATTTACTATAAAAAGTTTGACATCCTGTGCAACTTAATTTTTCAGCATTTTATCAGCAACTAAATTATAGTGTTGATTTATTAAAAACTAGTTTAAAATAATTTTTTAATTTTAAAAAACAAATACAAACATAAAATATAATAAAAAATACATATTTTATTAGTTTACATCATTTCAAAATTTAAAACATATATGCCACTTTTTAGTGATTCAAGTTTAAAAGTTGGATCAACATTGATTGTTTCCTTTATAAAGTGTGACACAACATTGTGCTTTTACCCTTTTGGTTTGATAAACATGAACGTGTATAATTCCAGAAAATAAGTACAATCCTAAGGCTAGAAATGACAATACTTGTTGAATTCTCACTTGGGTTTCCCCAACTTTTCTTATTCAAAGTAGATGACTAGAAGCTTGACCACATTGGCTCCTCCTTACACTACACACACTTCTTGGGTCATCCAAGCTTCAATTCCCATGACTCTCCCATGACAAAATTTTCATCTCTACTAAGAACCGCATGAATGTGAGACAACTTTAGAGGTGTGATCTCTTGCACTAGAAAATAGGGGTTTTGGTTATTCTATAAACAAATTGTCTTTTTAGTAAGGGCACCCATTTAGGTGGCTATATGTGAGGCAAGATAAACTTGTCTATATAGCACATCTGCACCTATTAACGTTGAGTTTTCCTCAACATTAAAATTTTGTAAATCGGTCGAGAGTAGGTTGATTTTAGCTCAACATTGGTTTTGAGTCACTTTGGGGTGAGTAATTTTTCCCACCAAAGCAGGCCCAAATTCTAGAGTCAATAACAATTCCTCTTACACCCAAGATCGTACGAATGTGCAAGGGTAGAGGATACTTTTGTTATCGAATTGGATTCTAATCTAACAAATGTGAAAACGCACCAAACATAGTAGACAGTGATTAATTTTAAGCCCAAATGACAATTTTCTAATCTAATCAGACAATTTGTTTCAAAATTATCTTCGACAAAGGTTCTGCAAAACAAATCATTAGTAGTTTAATTTTTTTTGTCTCTGTCAATCATCATGCGAAAGGGTTTGAATATTGGTATTCTATGAAATGTCCTACAAAAACTATGTTAACTCATCAAGAACACACACTGCAAACACAAAATTAGTCATAATAAAGCTGCAAATTAAAAATTTAAACATGGAATTTCGGAAAATTATTTACCAGTCAAATGCATCATAGAAAAGCACAAATGTGTCACAAAATAGTAGATGTGTCATGAAAAGTCATATGTGGCTCAGAGTATCAATTGTGTTGTTTCGTGCAACAAATGTGTCTCGTCATATGTGTAACTGCAAAATTCAATACATATTTTTTTTTTCGAAGACGATGTCTTCACATCACTTTCACTAATGTAATGCTAAGAAAAACAAAAATGGAAGATTAACCAATACTAATGCAATAAAATCAAATCTAACCTACGCTAACAATGAAGAACAATGGAAATTAAAGCATAAATATGACTAAAAGAACAATCTCACCAAATTCTTCATCCATTCCATGAATCACCTTTATTGCAGTTCTCCATTTTGTTGTTGTATAATAATTGCCCATAGATTTCTTAAGTATGCAAATATGGCCTATTGATAATGAGTTAGCAAAATATTGAAGATTCTTAAAGTCACTTCCTAAAAGTATAAAGACTTCATAAGGAGGAATAATGACGAAGGTCAAGCCAATTTATAAAAAAATGATTTTTGAATGTCCGACTCATATTGAAAGATAAAACGATGACTAAGATTAAAGGATGACATGCGATAGATATTTAGTTTCAGTAATAACGCGAGTGAAAAAGCATAACTGATGGAGATTAAATTAAATAATAATTTAATCTTTAGTTGAGACTATTCCAAACTCGGAAGAATAAAGATTGCATGTAAAAGATAAAGAAGAAACGGTTTGTTCGAATGCACAAATGAATGAATTAATTAAATATAGTTATTTAATTAATAGAAGTTTACATGCAGAAGAAAAAGACTAGATAATTGGTTGATTTAATTAAATCTCAACTTAAGAGGTAAATGACTAATTAGATAACTAAGTGATTATCTAATCACAGAGGAATATGCCAGGAATACTTTTTTTTATGAATTAAATGGTTATCTAATTCAACATTCTAAATTCAGAGTTTAAATTAAATAAATAAAGATTTATTTAATTGACTCGATAAAAAGTTAAAGAACAATTATATAATTTGAAATGATTATTTAATTATAGTCGAAAATGTGATGAGGGTAAATTAAATAATAGTTTATTTAATTTTAGAAAGAGGATTAATTAATTAGTGACGTAATTAAATAAATAACATTTATTGAATTAATCAAGATTGAAATAAAGGTAAAATGAATTAAATAAAGTTATTTAATTAATAGAGGATAGGTGACTATTTTTGGTATTTTTTGCACCGATCTTTACAAGTAGGCGCTAAATTAGGCACAAAATAGCTCACCTAAATTAGCATCTAAATTAGCGCCCAAATTAATGCCTAGATTAGCACCTACATCAACACCTAATTTAATACCTACTTTAGATCCCGCTTTAGCACCTAATTTAGTGCCTAATTTAGCACCTAATTAAGTGCCTAATTGTTCTGATCTAGTAGGGATTAAGGGTTAAGGGATTAGGGTTTAGGGTTTAAGGGATTAAGGGTCAAAAGATAAGGGATTTGGGGCTTAGGGGTTAGGTAGTTTAATGGTTAATAGCTTAGGGATTATGGTTGATATTATGTAATCTCTCTATAAACTTTGATAAAAAATAATAAAGGTATGAGTGGAAGGGTGTACCAAAACTCTACTGGTGTAACTTTTGAGCTTATGAATGAAATAGAACATCTTATTATTAGAGATTCTCCATGAATGTGTTATCATTCTATATTTTTCTTATGTTTTACATACTTATTTCTTCTTATATTTGAATGAATATCAGTTATGGAGCCTCAATACTATGCTTATGTGAATGAATATGCTAATATAGTAAAGCATTTATTGTGAGCGTTTTTAAGTTACATGTTCAACATAAAAATGGAAACTATTTTAATATAAAAAAGTTACCAAAGTTGCTTATTTAAATAATTGTGAGTTACGTGCATTAATATTTTATTAAATTTTGTGTCTTCATGAAAATATGTTGATACAAAATGAATGGAAGAATCATCCAAGTAATCCTAATTTTTTCTGCCAAAAATTCATACCAAATATTGAACAATTTAAGGATATTGCAATAGGTAATTTGTATCAACACAAATAATATTACTGAAGCATTTGAAAGTTTGGACCATAAGAATCATCTTTTTTTAAGCATGGATTGCAAATAATTTTTAAAATTTAGAAATCTTGGTCACTAACATTATTGTCTACTAATATGTCATCCAGTGTATCATTGTAAATATTCATATGTTCTTTCAAGTATTTAATATTATCATCATCCTCATCTTGACCTGCATCATCTTCATCATCATTGAAATTTGACTGTAGACCATCTATATTGTTACCAAATGTATTTGGATCATCATTTTCTATACCATCCATTTTGTTGTCTTCCATAACATCATCTAAATCTGGATTGTTGTCTTCTTGTTCTTGAACATAACCATCTTCAACATCATCATGGATGTCAATTTCTTCAATGTTATCTAATCCCTCTTTCTCATTTTGTTGTTCATCATTGTTTTGCTCTGTATCCACTAATGCATCATCAAATACATGCCTTAATCTTGGATCATAATGTATGACAAATATCCATTTCAGGTCCAAAATATCTTCATAGAAAAATGCATGCACATGAACGACATACATATATTAGACGTATGTTATAACAATTTTATTGATTAATAAACACATGTATATATTTGCAATAAACTATGAATTAATATATTAATGATCACTACCGCTTCTTGTTTGAGTTAAAGAAATACCTGCTCACAATGAATTGGTAGAACATAAGGCTCCTTATCCTCTTGTAGGAACCATGAGGAATCTATAGAAAACAATCCACTATGGGTATTTTTGATGGTCAAAATAGCACAAACAACATAAAACAAAATATTTCTACTGAAAAAGAAAGACAACATATAGTAGCCTAACTTCCAAGGTCCTGGTAGTTGGTTCTCAACTGTCTGATGTCACTCAATTGGCCAATGCAACTATAATATTCAAGGGGCCTTTTCTGGTGATAAGGAATACAAACTATATTGGATTCATCAATCTATGTTTAATAGGGGGGTTTAAATAAACAGAAAAATGATAGATCAAGGCACAGATCAATAAAAAATGAATAAAATTCCTTAACATCTAGACATATATTCTCAACAATGAGTGTTTCTTAACAAATCAAAACCATAACATGATGTAACTCACAAATCAATCCATACCATTGCATACATTCACAGTGCTTAATTTAATCATCACGACCATTCATCAAAATACTACAAGATTCAAAACAAACTCCTCATTTGTTGCCAATAATATAGATCAACAGACATATAATAATTCCATTCATAGATAATTTAATGAAATAATCTTTAAAATCTAGGCCCTATTGATTTGCATCAAATAAGAAACATTTATGCACAAAAAAATTACTAACATACAGACTGATTATGGTTCATTAATCTCATCCAAGAAGTTCAACTCCAACATAAAAAAAAAATTGTATAAAAGTGTATCTAAATTAAACATGAACTTAAAAAGTGTCTTTTGCTCAAAGCTATAAAATCCTATTTTCTATCATTAGGTGGCTAATCCTTCTTCAATCAACCGACCTTTACAATATGGAGCTCAAAATTACATATAGACATGATACACATAAATCCCTCTCAATCAGAAATTGAGATTCACTAATCAAGGAACCAGAACTACATCAAGAAACTAGACCGGTCGATCTTCAGTTCAAAGGTTGATTGCCTTGTTGAGTAGAATCTGATGCCCAAGGAAAGAGACAGGACTGGCTGATGAAAACCTTTAGTTCAAAGGTTGATTTCCATGTAAAGTAGGAGAGGAAAGGGGAAGTCATGTGCCAAAAATAGAACATTTTGTTGTCAACTCACTCCTGCATTGTTTTCTCAAGAAGATATTCATCATAGCTAGAGAACACTTGTTGAAGGATGTCCACATTATGGCCCATCAACCTAGTTATCTTCAAATTTGATTATTTTTAACTCTGCTGAGGTGAATTCCTGCATATCTTTCAATTTGGTCAACTCCATCCTAGCATTTTTCACCTCCTCTTTAATATCCATCAATCTATCCAACAACAAATCCTCTCCATCATCTTCTTTTTACATGACCTCCTGGAATTTGTTGTTCCATTTCTCCTTCAATTGGTCCAAAGGCATTCCTTCTTTAACCGGTATGTCTACATTGAATAAAATAGATATTACAACTTCTAATTCATCAAGCTGCTCATTCAAGTCTTTGCTAGCGTCGTGAACTTCATTTCTATGCTTATATAGAATTCAGACCTGAACCGGATTATACTTGAGGCCTTTTTCAGCAAATCTGCATTATCTTCTTTAAGGATTGATTGTTCCAAGAGAGTTGACTTTAGCACTTTTCAGATTTCCTTCATCTTCTGAGCATATTCTCTATATTCTTCTTCCCATTTCCCTAGGTCCTCAGCATGATGATTCATTTCTTCTATCAAATCAAGTTCCTTCTTATGGATTTCAAAATTGTCTATTAGTACTTCTCCAACCTCCTGATTTATTTTGTCAATCCATCGGTCCAACATCCCCATTTTATTTATCATTTGCACCAAGTCATCAGCTTCTTTCTTATTGAGTAGGACTGGAGTTTCCAAGGCAACAACTTGTTGGGACATAGGAGTGGAAACATCTTTTAAGAAACTATGCAATTGATCCAATTGAACCTTAAGCTCATCCTTTCTTTTTTTATCCTTCATCATCCTGGAATTTATGGAGGAAGCTACAATATAAATGAGATTCATTTGTTGATTCCTCGTAGGCCTCCCTAAGTTGACTGTGCCCAATTGATAATTAGTCACTTGCATATCGTCTCTATCCTTTTCCACCATCAGAATTACACATTCAACAATGATCTCTCCCACCTCTGTGAGCCTTGTGGAATGAAGAACCCTGGCCTTTTTCTTAGGTCTCTCCTTTTCTATCTCCTTCATCATTTCTTCCCAATTAAGAGGTTGTGGTGGAGCTATTTTCTTCTTCTCAAGATCTAGCTTTAACCATGTAGGAGCACTAGGAGTAGTGACTACTTGTGCTGAGGAAGAGGTAGTTGTAGTAGAAGATAATGGTTGTAACATGGTAACTTAAGGCTGAGAAGAAAATTCTTGCACATTTTGTTGCTCCTTTTCTGCATTCTCTTGTGCAACCCTCTCAGCCTCTTCCTTATCCTTCTGCTCCTGCAGCCTTTTATCTTCTCATTCCTTCAAACGTTCTTCCTCTAACCTCTTTTCTTCAAGAAATTTATCTCTCTGTCTCTCCAAGTCTTTGAGCTTGTCCCATGCTTCCTTTTTTTGTTGCCTAGCAAGTTCTTCAGCATCCTTTTCCTTTTGTAAGAATTCTTCTTCTTCCCTTTTCTTATAGGCATCTTCAACAATTTTAAATTTAGCCTCAAGGGCTTCTTTTTCTCTTCTTTGTCTAGCCTTTTCTTCTTCAAGATCATGTATATTTTGTAGCATTTCTAACTTGTCATTCTCCTCCTTTATTCCGAGTTGCTACTCCTTTTGTTGTTGTTTATTGGCCAACTCATCAACTTTATGTTTGGCCTCTAATTGTTTTTGTTGGAGTAATGCATCAGTTTGGTCTTTTGCTTCTATTTTTTGTTGTTTTGACAATGCTTAAACTTGTGCTTTGGCATTTGAATCTTGTTGTTTGATCAATGCATCAGCTTGTGCCTTTGCATCTGATTCCCTCTTTTCTTCTTCAAACAACTTTATCAAAACATGCTCAATTCCTACATCCTTAATTTCATCAAGAGGTGTCTCCTCCAGTGTCTCCTTGTTCGAAAGAGTATTCTCAGAGTCTATATCAATGTCATGAATTTTAAACTCAAGACCCTTTTCCCTTCAAAGTTTCAGGTTCCTTATGGAGAGTTCCCCAAGGCATTCCTTCACTTGGTTGTTCCATAGGAGGGGGTTGAGTAGATGACTCACCTACAACTAATGTTGAGGCCCCAGGTCCTATTGGTACTTCTTCATGTGCTTTAGGTAGATCTTGAGTTGGAACTTCAAGTTCAAATTCCTCTATATCAGGAGGGAAGAATTCCAAGGGCTCCTTAGGAGGCATTCTTCTTTTCGTCCTCTTGTACCCTTGAGTGGTACCTGTACCTTTCCTTTTCTTGGAAGTTTGACCCCCGGGTTCCTTGGTTCTTAGCACAACCCATTGGATTCTTCTATCCAACACTAACCTTGATATTTTTTTAATATCTATGGTCTCCTCAACACCACAATCTACAGGATCCAAATTCTTGGTACCTATATTATGTGCCTCATATTGGGGATCCAAAACCACCCCATCATCTGATAATGTTTCAGGAATTTCCACCTTGACCCCATACTCCACCATGAGTGGGATAGGAAACCTTTCATAATTTATTTTCCTCAAGTCATACTCATCCTGAAGATCACTCCAAAATTCGTCCAATAGATTGAAGTTTTTATCAAAAATAGAAGCAAGCAAAGCATTCATATTCTTCTTTGGATCAAAGTGCTTCCTAGCAGTGTACAAGCCCAAATTTAGGTGCATCAATTCATTGCAAACTACCTTGGCTCCCACAAGGTGTGGACAACTATATTCACCCAACTTCATGGGGAACTTATGACAACCGGGCTTATGCTTTATACCAAATTTATAATTAATCCCCAAAGCTTGATAAAAAAAATCCATTAATACAATCCTATTGCTACAAAATCTAGGGAGTAGGTGAGGGTGACCATCAAATCTGGCCAGTCTGAAATAAGTAAACTTGGGGTATTGGATAAACCAATATCCCCACTCTGTGATGAATGCCATGGCCTCTTGGCTCAATCTATATCCTGCATCTCCCGTAATCTGGTTAATAATGACATATAAAAAAGTGGCATTAACCCTTCTGTAATGCAGCTCAAAAGTATGCAAGGTGAGCTGATCATAATGATTCCACACCTTATTATGTCCATCAGCTTCTCCCAAAATACCCACTCTATTTAAACTTGGAAAGATGCATCTTCTTGTTGTTGCATAAATCACATAAGAGGTCATGAAGAAACTCTTGGTTTCTCTCACTCTAATCATTTGGTTGTGTATGCTTTCAGACACAATCATGGGCCAATCAAATTTTTGTCTGCCATCTAGGATTGTCTGAATGAATGGAAACATCCATTCTTTAAATTGAAGAGCATCCCTTTTCCCAAACACTCTGGATAGCATCATTATAATGTCCCCAATCTCCTTGCAGTAGAATTCTACCCTTTTAGGCTGATCTGGAAGCTTATCTAGAGACTTTTTCTCAGCTCTCATCCATTTCTTATTCAAATGAGTTTTTTTGGCCTCCTTATGATTACTATATATTTTCAAGGCCTCCACCTCATTGAGTTTCCTAGGATTCTTTGGAGTGGGCATATTGAACATGAACTGAAACATTTGCAGAGTTAGATCAATGATGACATTGCCCTGTGAATCCACACACTATCTAGTAGCAGGATTATAGGCTCTAGCTATTGTCAGTATTAATTAAGGACATTGGATTGATAGAGGAAATATAGTAACATGAGCCAAGCTAGATTCAACAATCCTTTAGGTCCTCCCTGTTACTTTTTTGAAAAATGTTTCCAAGTACAACTCCTCGCAATGGAATGGGCCCAGGTTGGTATCAGTTATATCTGCCCAGTCAAAATCCACTTTACTAGCAGTGATGGCAAGACCCTGATGCTTATACCTCGAGGTATAAGGGAGTTGTTCTAGCTTAACCTTTTTAGGATTTTCTCATGGCTTTGAAGTCTCTACAGGTTGAATCCTTTGAGAAGCCTCACTCGATGCTCCTGACATTTTTTAATTTCTGCAAAAAAACCCAATATTAGATCCACAAGAAGTATGAAAAACTAGGTCAGAGATCTCACCTTTCATATACTTACCTCACACCTAGTCAAAATTTCATACTCACCGGAGGCGGGACCAGGTAGAATACATCCCTAGAAATCTTTTAAAAGACCGTCGGGGGCGGGATCAGAATGAAAATCGGACTCGATACAAACCATATAGTGGGATCAGAGATGGAGTCAGAATAGTAATCGAGACCAGGATCGGAATGGAAATCAGACTTGGCGTAATGAAGGAGTTTCAAATTTATATCCCGGTCCGCTTCCGCTTCCACTTCCAACAAAGTGAAAGATATTTTGATAATTTATAATTCATCAGAAGCAGGCTCAGAGACAAATTCGACATCCATTGCAAACAAAGGTTCAAGAATATAATTAATCCTAGATCCGACTCTAGTTAAGACAAACATGAC
The DNA here is from genome assembly GCA_007115665.2 of Sequoiadendron giganteum. Lineage (NCBI taxonomy): Eukaryota > Viridiplantae > Streptophyta > Pinopsida > Cupressales > Cupressaceae > Sequoiadendron > Sequoiadendron giganteum. The sequence continues at coordinate 161,445,649 of CM021100.1, read as the reverse complement.
ATCATCAGAAAGTTCAACAATAGAATGAATGACATTATAGCCGAAAAATGAGGTCACCTAACAAGCCAAGGAGGCTTAAAATAGTAGTACTAAACCATCCCCCATACGACCAAGGGGAAAAATAGCAACTAGGGCACAATTTTAAAACTAACAGGGATGCACAAAACCCTAGTTTACTAAAACCTTCGACTTAATCAATTAGGACACAATTTAACCCTACTCAAAATCAACGAGTCGACACGCAAAAAGGACCCGCAGGTAAAGTATTGGATGGAAGAACACCATAAAACCATGTAGCAGATGATCGACACCCCAAAAACCTAGGGCAAAATACTATGAGCATGAAGAAAATGTGAAAATGACCGTTGCAAAGAAAAAACAAATGAGAAAATGAAAAAACAGTAAATAAAACAAAAAACAAAAAAATAACCGAAGACAAGGAAAACAACAGAAAAAAAGCAAGGATTCGAACAAAAAGAGTCACGAACCCCACAAAGAACGACAAACCAAACAAACACAACGAATGACAACAAAGAAAACAAAGAAAAGAAACCCTACCTTGAAATGCAATCCAATAGGTTGGCTCTTGATGTGAATCTGCGTGCAAATTCTTGACCTCCGATTGAATCGTGCTCCCAAATTCTCTACCTCAACTCTGGTTTGATATTACTTGTTAAACAATAATAATAACTAGCTATTTAACCTTAATTAAGGTTAAAATCAAATTTCATACGTGTGAGGTACGTGTAATTAATGTGGCAAGTTAGACGTGGAATCACGGTGAGAACATGCACAAAACTATTGTGCGACTGAAGTAAATTCAAAAAGAAACAAGAAAGGCGGGAGTGGAAGTGGAATGAGAACCAAGTTTGAAAAATTTGTCCAAGTTTTGAGTTTGGTTTCGGTTTTGATTTCGGTTCCGCTGACGATGAAGAAAAGGAAAGAAAGAACCAAAAAGAAGACATCGAGATCGTGACAAGGTAAATAGCATCAATCCCAAGTCCAAACAAAAAAACCAAAAAGGCGAAGGCGAAGGTGGGATGGAAACAAATTTTGGAACTTTGTATAAATCTCGAACTTAATATCCATTCCAGTTTTGATTCCGTGAAAATAAAACAAGACAGACCGAAGAGACAAACAAAGAGACAAGCGGGATCAGAATCGGAAAGGAGTCAGGGAATGAAACTCAAAACGAGTTTCAAATCCAGATTTTGTTTCGATTTCGGTTCCGATAGAACAAAAGAAATAAATAATAAATAAATAAAAAACAAAGTTGCAAGAAAGAACAACCCAAACTTTGTTAAAAAAGACCCAAGGACAGAAAATAAAAGAGGGGGACCCATTTTGACCAAGGAAAAATATGGGGTGGTTATGCAAATCATAACAGGTATCATGTCTTCCTGCCCTCTCAAATGCTTCATACCATCTACACTTAAAAATACAACATTTAAAAGAGCGATAATCCAACTACATAATTTCTTATATTTTCCCAACATATTGTAGATTCCCTTCAATTATATTCTTATCTTTTGATCTTGATCGATTGGATTGCTTGAAGTCAACCATGATGCTACAATCGAAGGATTGTCTCTTTACATCTACACTTTCTACACGATAATGTCGACCATATGCCCACATTTCTGGATATTTCCTCGCTTGTGAAAGACCATTTATTTTAGTGAAAAAAAATATAATAACGAATATTAAAATAGTTAATAGTGTCAAAATTGTAAGGAAACAACATTTTTGTAAAATTCCAACTATACCTTTCTTTCACATCCTCTAGAAATGTTGATTTCATCTTCTGTTATGTTTGAATCTATACCTGCATCTTCTATTTGATTTTGAATTTGTTCAGTAACCAATTCTAGTGTGCAATATTTTCCCCATTCCCCAAGCAGATCAATGGGAAGTGGATTATTCCTTGGGTTCAATCTCTTAAATTGTCTCCTTGCTTCTAACACTTCTTGTCTCTTTTTATCATACAGATCAATACATTTGTTCATAAAGTCCATGTGGTACAAAGTGAACTTGTCGAGTATAGTATTTTCATCTACACCTATTACATGTCAACATGTTTATTTCAAACTCCAAATTTCATGTTGTTAATTTGATCAATAAATTACAGAGTAAATTAATGATTGCAAGAAAAACAACCACACTGATCATGAATTTACTTACTAATTTCTACTTGAACACCATTAGATTGTGGTTTTTCTCCATCAATAATATTTGATACCCATTCTTTATCCCAGAATCATGGCCCATCTTCAAAATACTTACCAAGGAATTCACCCAGGAATAAAAATGCTTCATTCAATACATACCCTTCAACCATGCAACCCTCTAGATGTACCTTTTGTCAGACATATATTTTTAGAGTTTTCTTATACCTCTCAAAGAAAAAAATCCACCTCATTGATATGACACCCACCAATTCAATTTCATTGAATAGGTATATAATTAAATGGAATTGTAGGTCCATAAAACTTGTAGGGAGCTCCTTCTCAAATACACATACATTTTCTATAATTTCCTTCTTCTATTTTGACACTTCACATTTGTGGATCTCTTTGGAGGTCACCCACCTAATATAAGAATAGTAAATTAGTATGAACCTTTAGTCAAAAATTAAAATTCAATATAATATCTCTATGTCTCTCACACATGAACATTTCATGTAACCACATACCTTGTAAATGCTAACAATCAACTTATGGCAATCATTAAGTCAATTGTAAGACAAGAATCCCCCCTAATTGCCAATGGCATGATATGCTATCAAACACATTTATGAAAAGGTCATTAGTAATTTTTTATCACACAACAAAATATCAAAATATATTTAGTACTTAACGAATGTTACAGGTAAATGTTAAATGATGATATATAATACCTTCATAAAATTATGAAAATCATGTGTTTTAAATCCTGTGATATGTTCATCAACTATAAAATCTTTAGCCAATGATGACCCATAGCCAGTAGGTGTCCTTATTGAACGAATGACATTTTTTAGTTGTTCTAGCTCTTTTTTATAAAAAAATCCATGGAGATTTTGCATATGTCTTATTTTCCTTGTCTAGCCACAAATTTTTTCTATCAATTTTGGTACACAAAAGAGCAATATCTCTCCTCGAAGACAAGGTGTCCTTCTCTTTTCCTAATACATGTCAAAATATAGAATCTGGGACATTTTTGAAGATGTGCATAAGATCTAATAGGTGAGATATTAATAGATCCTTCTAGTAATGGAGCTCATAAAATATGGATTTTCTTTTCATTCCTTCTAGCATATTAACTACAACTTGTTTTGGTTCTTCAATTGAATCACCCCGATCAAAAAAATCCTCCCAAGATTTAAATTCAACATCTTCATAATTATTAAGCCAATCACTTGGACCCATAATCATGGGAGAGCCTTTATTTTCAAATTTTCCATCAAATTGATTCTTCAGGTGATTTATAAACTTATGATCTACTGGTAGAAAAACCTTGTTGTTTGCGTAAATAAATTTATGTAGATCTTTAGAATACTGCCCTTGAAATTGTTTTGCACATCTTGGACATGAAAAGATCCTCTTTGTATGAAGCCCTGAAATTCAATAAGTAATGTTAATAAAATCAAAAAAATAGTATAAAACTAAGTATGAAAGTTGGGATGAAAATAAATTATGAGTGTAAATACATAAATATTTTATGTTACCAGAACAAACACCAAGTCTCGAGAAATCATGAATAGTCCAACATAGCACACCATACAACATGAAGGACCTATTTGATGGAGGACATGATATATCATACATTCATATGCCTTTCCATAGCAGTTCCATCTCATCAATAAAAGGTCCAAGATAAACATCCATGTTTTTAACTTGATGTTTTCCTAGAACAATGAGAGTCAGCATAAGGTGCTCCTTTCCAACACCCATACATGGGGGAATATTGTATACTATCAATCCAATTGTCCAAACACTATAATTTGAGCTCAGGAAAGAGAATGGGCACACTCCATCAATTGCAAGACCAAACCTGATACTACGGGGTTCATCTTTGAATTTTCTTGGCCATGTTTCCTCCATGTGTTTCATTGCTTTGGAGTGGAATGGAATTCACATGAATCCATATTTACTCTTGTTCTTTGCATTCCAGTCCATCAATTGTGCAAGTGACTTGAAACAAAAATTCATTGAAGTCTAGGTATAATTGGCATGTGACGTAAAACCTTCTTTAGAATTGTAAGACCTTGTACATCTATATGATATCTCTTCTCTTTACATATAGGGCATTCTACCTTGTTTTTATATTCATCTCTGTATAAAATGCAATCATTTTTACATGAATGAATTTTCTTATATTAAATCCCCAACTCAACCAACAAAATACGTTCTCTCTACAATTTGATGGAAACACATTCTCTTCAGGGAATATTTTAGTTTTTAGTGCCCTGTAAGATTTCCAGAGATTAAATCAATTGAATGTTTGACTTATGATGAACATGTTTGATATGTCAATCTATACTAGGATTGTTTATATACAATATATGGTTTTAAAATCCCCTTAAAGAAATAAAAAATGAATTTGATGAATGTTTACAAATTATGTACACCAATTGACAATGCAAAGTAAGAAATATATTTCAAATCACTTTAGTAGGGTAGTGAATCCTTTGTCTGACCAGCCAAATAGTGAATTTATTTCTAATAATATTAATGTGCATGTCAGTTTTGAGGTTCTACTTGCACTCAATTTGAACATGAGTGTCTTCACTTCTTCCTTCATGGATTCTTTCAGGTTGTTATCATCAACATTACGTTGGTGGTAATTACCCCTGCTATTACCATTACTATCAACCATATGATCATTATTGGCATCATTGTTTCCATCCCCAAAGAAACATGTAAGCATTTAATTCAATCCTTCTTCATGCACTGCATTTTCACTATCATGATCATCATCATTAAGGCTAGGTGGCATGTCATCAGTCTATGTGGATCTCATCATCTTTTCAAATTTCTCAGTTGGTAGTATTCTCTTCAATGTTTCCCTTTTCACCCCGGTATTGTTTAAAAGATGGTTTGGATCATCTCGTCCAAATATTAATAACCCAGTTGGATCTTGGGTATTAGTATGTGTTTCATCAGCATCTTCTACCTATCAACAAATGCAAGCATTATATAGTATTTGGCAACAATTGGATAAATCATAAATGTATCAATTTCAATAAAATGTAATCAAATATGGCTTAAAAAATAAAAATAAAAATTGTATGAATATTTATACATCAATTGAATAATGGAACATTATTTAATAAACTATATTTTTTATATAATAATTTAAATAAAACATAATTTTGACAATATAGTTTATAAATCAGTCCACACTCATTTATTATTCTTTGACTTATGCCCTTAATAACATCCTTAGGGAGACCTTGTTCTTCCTTTCACATAGGAGTGTGTTTTAAGAAGGGGTAATAAATCAATAACTCATCCCCAATGGTAAGGTCCATAATAACCTCAAACATTATCAATCTATCAACCTCTCGTTTCATATCTCCATCTTTATCATTTATAACCTCAACAAATTGACAATTCAATCTTACAATAGGATCCCTTCCCTTACTACTATTTATAAATCCTGCAACATTTTTGTGTGTGTATGCACATCCATCTATATACATAAGATGACCTCTATTCATTTCTTTCCACTTTCCAATTGGGATGATGTGTATACATATTCAAATTTAGACCATATGTTGATATGCTAGGCTTATATTCTACTAGCCTTCTCCACTCACCACTGTAATATGATGGGCCCTAATATGGAATTAATCTCCTAGTGGTTTGTTCTAAATTGTTTCTATGTTTAGATCCCACATGTAATTTTGGGCAATAAAGAGGCCTAGATTTGCTCCATCAATATTGGAGGGTTGTATCATGTATTTGTATCCCCAAAATTGAAACACCTCGTACACTCTAGGTAGTTGTTGATCACTAGGCCAAGCACAATATAGTCGAAGATCAAATTTCTCTTTGTAAATTGATCTCAAACTCGGGGGAAAGTCATCATATCCATCACATTCATTCTCATAGGGTATGTAGTCTACCTTCCCCCTTGTCTTTAAGAAAATTATGCACCTTTAAACCAGTTCTTGTTTTGTTACTTGTTTTCATCAATTCCTCATCTTCCAAGCTAGTATATTGGCACATATTTTTTTTAGATGTATCATCTAATAAATGATCATTACCCTCTAGGTTGGAAGTTAGTGATCCAGGAAACTTTAAACCAAGAACTTTATCTTGCAAGTATCCATTAAGAAAAAAATTAGTTATTTAAATAATATAAAACAATGTTTAAACAAAGTATACATGTTATTTATATCAAATTGGAAAATTCCTTACCATAGTTCCTATTGGATTTGAATCGATTATAGGAGGCATACTACCAACTGGAAGCTCATCATATGTGTAATTTCTTTGTACAATCGCTCATTTGAATTGTTTCTTTCCACAACATATAGAACATCCACAAACAACAATTTTCTCAAAGTATTCATCCCATGTACTATAGTCTTGATCAACCTTTTGTTTAGTGCAATCATTTATTGTGTTTGCAAGATCCATTGTCATATCCTCTTCCACCCACTGTCCTCTACATGATTTAACAGTTTTAGGTCCACTTCCATGTACATATCTTGTTCTTTTGCTAGTTGAATGCTCAGGCTCTACATTTTCTCCGATCTCCATCTAAAATAATCAACAACATGCATTAATTTATGTCAAGATTGGATACTAAATAATAAATTTCAATAATATTGTGAAAAAAGATGGGCATATCACAAAATTCCATTAGATCATTTTTCCTAAGTTAAGTCAAAATTTGAGTACTTGATGTCCCACTTCATCCATTGTGTCCTCATTTGATATGACATGATCCGTTGCCATGGCCTCACCTGGCCCCTATAATACACAACATAGTAAATAATGTTTAGTACACCAATTATATCATTTCAACGAATATGTTATCCAACACAAAACCTCACTTTATTCATATATTTGACATATTGATATCATCTTTTGGCCATCCTAATTTTTAAACTTTTCCCTTGATCATAGAATCACATTTAATCACCATTCATGTGCATTTTCAACCAATAAGTTTGACCTCAGAGGCCTCATGGACAAAAAATGAATTTATCTCCTTTATGTTGTAGCATTTGTGAATTCATAAAAACCTTCCTCCTTTGGTTGAGGTTGCTTTCTCTTCTTACCTCTATTGTATTTACAGATTTCATTTTCATATCTATTTCCACCCACTTTCCTCGATGCGATTTAGTAGTTCTACACTGTCTGCGTCCTCTCTCCATGGCCTCCTCTAGATCCTGTAATACACAAGAATGACAATAGTCACATAACAGCTACACACCAAGAGAATATTGTTGAAATTATCTTGTTAATACACTCGGTTTTCTTTAAGATGCACCATGAAAAAAAAAATAGGACATTGCAACATTTTTCTCTTCACAAAATTTTACACGCGAAATCTTGACAATTAGAGCTTAAATCTTATGATTATAAGATGACTACAAATTCACATCAAAAATATATTTATTTACAAGTTGACTACAAATAAAACCTATTACTAATAATTTTAGTTGGTTCTCTACCTTACAATTCTTCCACATATTCATTAAAATTATAGATATTTTCTCTTTGAAAGCTAGAGATTGGATTCCTTATTCTTGATTGAAACCTACTTTACATTGGATGGTTTGAGAATATCTATCTTAGATAAGATCCAAAACTTTAATTCTTGATTTTTTATTTTTCATGATTGGTTTTTATCCTCCATAGAGGCTATGGTGAAAGTAGTTAGCTTAGTTATGTTGAAATCCCCTCATCAAATAAAAGCCAACAAATATTTACAAATCGTTCAACCCATATAAGACTTAACAATTTAATACAACTTTAATGAAAGATTGATGCATAGCATGATCTACTTTATGTTGTATGTAAATCATATTTTTAGCCTAATATGTTATGTTTTCATAATTAGTATTGCATGGAAGTCTAGACACTAGCTAAAACCTTTGACATCTTGATTGATTTAGCTAGCATGTATATATTCATTAACTGAGATAAGGCATGAGATCTGAATTTATTTGTTTGATAGGTAAAAGAGTTTGGTTTTCAGGTTACTAAAACACAATATAACTTTTTTAAGTTCTATCAAATTATGTTTTTATTATGTAAATTTCTTGGATGTATCCATTTTTTTCCAAACTAGGTGGTATGTTGTCACACTAGATTCCAATATTATAAAACCCTTACTACTTAAACATTTACCTTAATTCCAAATGTTTGCATGAGGAAAATTTTGGTTTGGCATAGCTAGATGCTCAATTAGGCACACTTTGTGCTGCCTTTGACACCCCAAAGAGATTTAATTTAGGGATAAAATTTGGTGCTAAAGTCGATGTTAATTATGATGACTATAGCATTGACTAATGAATCAAAAACAAAAAATTAAAAATTCCCACCTGCATTAAAACATAACACACAGCAAAAAAGACACAAAACAAAACTTTCATACCACAAACTTGACAAAAATAATTTTCCAAGGTCACTCTCATTTTCTATTTCAGTTGTTTTTTGTTTGTTAGGTTGGTCTTATTGTTGATCTTTTAGTTTTCATTTTTCTTGTGTGTTTACATTATTTGGTTGCCCGGTTTTATTTTGTTGTTAGATATAGAGCATAGGATAGATGGTGTTTAAACGTGAAAACCGATTATGTTTTGCCTTTTGGTTCAATTTGAATCCATATAAAGATATTTAGATAGAATTATTACTAATAGATTTCTACAAAAGGGATAACACCTGGTAGATAATGGCCAGGCTTTGGTTGATTTGGGTTATTTGGTGGTCTTATTTTTTTCATTTATTCATTCTATGACAGGGTTTGAACTCTCAAGAGATATCTCATAGGAATTTAAATCCAGAAAGAGATTCATTCAAGGTAAAGCTTGCTCATTAATTGATTGTTTCTTTTAAATTGCCCATTTCTTTTAATTTATTTGATTGGTGGCTTGCTTTCATACCACAAAACAAAAGTTTCATACCTAGTAGTGCATACTTTGTTTGCCTCCGCAGATTGGACAAAAATAATTTTCCCTAGGTTGCCTCAAAATGTCAAACAATAGAGGGAAGGGAGCAAAGGGAGTAAACTCTGGCCACAATGAGGAAATTCATTGTCAATTTATAGATTTGTAAATTTTTCCATTATTTCTTTGATTTTTAGTTTTTAGTTTTTTATTTCTAAATTTAAAAGAAGAAATTTATTATATATATAGGGACATTAGACTAACAAAGATAAAGAGGCATTGGCTTCCATATTTGGGGTAGAGGTAGTGAACAAATTGGATGGTGTGGACTTGATAATTCTTTCCAGATACATAGAAAAATGATCTAGTAAAGCCCTTTAAATGTTAAAACCAAATCAACCATGTCAAAGGGAATCAATTGATTCTCAAACTAGTCTTGGATAGAGAAAAAGATCCAGGAGGAAATCAATAGCAATAAACTCTAAGAATGTGGAATAGGGAGAAGATACTTCCAATATCCCATCCACTCTTGGGACATAGACTTCTTCCGCATCGCCATTTTTTGCATCTTGCATTGGTAGTTACGATACCAAGATAGAATACGATGTGGTTCTAGGGGAAGTCTGAATGATAGATGCTGGAAAAATTTTTGTGAATAGGTTGAAGGAATCATGCCTTCAAGGATTTAAAGACCATCTACATTTTCCATTCTCAAAGTTACCCATGCACCTGCAAAAAGCAGTTATCCATGACTAGAGATTGAATTTGGCACAGGTTGGTCTGTAAAGAAGATAAAGCTACAAATGTCTCAAAACTACAAGAGATTTTGGTGCAACCAAAAAAAGAAGATAAAAAAATTCCCTCCTAAGCTAAGGCTCAAAAAAAGGCCAATTGATGTAAGTGTGTAAGAATGGAAATATCTTGTAAAAGCATATGATAAGTTCGATGCACGAAGGAGAGTACACAGGTATTTTGAATTTTCTCATAAGATTATATCAAATTTATTAAACGATTTTTAAATTTTATTTGTGCATAGTTAAATTGAATTAGTATATGTTTCAAGACAAGGCCTCTAAGTCTAGGCTTGATAAACTTTGTTTCACTTATCACAATGGCCAGAAAAATTTACAGGCCTTGATCTATACATTTGTAAGTATATTTAATATGTTAAATGATATTTTTTTATTTCCTAGGAAAAATTAAATGATTGCATATTAATTAGTTTAACTAGTCCATATGTCATGTTTTGACAGGAGGATAAATATGGTTGTAATCCAACGTAATTTGAAAAGGAAATGTTACAAAGCAAAAAGTGGACCGATTTTGTAATCTGGATGGAGAACGAGGTATCAATAGTTGACTTTAAATAACTTCGTTGGATATTGTTGTGTTAATATGTCATTTTCCATTTCTTGTGTTGAGTTGTTTATTGATGTGTAGGATGAGTTCTAAATTGCTTCTCTATTGGCCCTAGATCCCACTCAATTGTCCCATTATTTCATGTTGAGGAAAAAAATATTGTTTTCCTTAAAGGATAGCGGATGACATTCATGCCTTATTTTCATCGCATATTTTAATTAATGACCATAGTCTTTTAATATATCTTAAGTGTCCTCATTTAAATTATGAGTTGTATCATTTGAGTAACTTAGTCCCATGTTGATTTGATTTATCTTATTTTCTCTCAAACATGGTATCTCAATGAGTGCTTCCTTGAATTCATGTCAAGTCATTCTACTAAGTGATCCACATGCATATTTTCCATCCTTCCTCATGATTTTTCCATTATTTTAACATGTAAGAATGATTTGATGCATCTCGGTAGGCATCCTATAGATCTAACACATCCTTTTAGAACTCCTTTTGCACCAAGGTCAAGTCATCATGGATTTCTAATGCATATTCCATGAAATTGCCTATGTCATACCTTGCAGCCTTGTAGTACTCCACTTGATGTTTCAAGTGCTCAATTTCCTTCTTATGCCCTTCCATTTCTCATGTCATTTTAAGGATGCTTGATTCATTTTCTTGTGTTTTGGCGACCCTAGTCATAGCCCTAGCCAATAGATCCATATCATCTACATCCATTAACATTGCTTCCATAGCTTCATTAAATTTCAAGAGTATATAGTATGAAATGCAACTTCTTGATCAATAACATGTTAGGTACATGTTTGGGAAAAGTATGGGGTGCCTTTGTGGTGCCATAGATCTTCCTATATGTTAACAAATCATATAGGGATTAATCTTGTAGGTTCTCCAAGATTTTGATCATGTCTTCAAACAACCTAAGGAACCTTTTTCTCAACTATTAGCGCATGCAAGGGAAAAAAGAATCAGTCACAGATGTGCTCATATTTGGATGAATATTTGTGCTCCCATCAGTCCTAGCAATAAACATGGACAAAATCACATGGGATGCTCCATGTCCAATTCATCCCCAAATAATTTATTAGCTGCACAAATAATATAAAACAAGAGGTTGTATAGGATTTTGGCTTTGTGCCCACTGGAGGAGACTCGACTCTAGTTATTTCATTGCACAAATTGAGTGACAAAATAATTACCTAGTTTAAAATTGGCCCTTCTTTAAGCAACATTGTAGCAATGAGACTTAGGGTTCTTGAAAATGAGAAGCATGCTTCTCCCCATACAACCTGCTAACTAGGGCCACTATGTGTTTTTATTGAATCCTTGAGGTTGATGGAAGGGTACCATTTATTGTTCCTAGAAGTTAATTTTCTAACTCCTCCTCTTGAGGTTTAGGGTATGTTTCAAGGTTGAAAACTAGGCACTTTTATTGTAACATCCACTTCTAGAACCCATGGGTGATGTGGCATAGGGCCTTGAACCACCACATAGGTCTTATAGAGAGATTTTTTGGTGTAAAATACAAACCTAAGTCCTTTAGAGAGAGGGGTGGCACTAGATTCCAAGCACCAAAAAACCATAAAATAGTCCTCTCATGAATGAAAATGTGTGCCCAAATGATAGATCAACCCCACACCTATGGAAGATGAAGGGCCACTCCACATAGAAAATTAATAAAGTATCTCATGTGGGTCAAGTAGACCAAATAATCCATGCATGAACCAATAAAAAACCTCCATGATGCCTCAACATGTGTGCAAGGGTGCTATTTCATCTTTATCATGCCTCAACTTATGTGCCAATGCCAAATCAAGTCCCATGTGTGGTGATGAGAAGGTCGATCTATGTCAAAAAGTGATGAACAAACATGTGTGAGACAATGGAGACCAAGTGCTCCATGAACTAATCTCATATAATTTGCAGTAGAAACTTATACATAATATGTCAATGTCCTAAGAAAATAGGCATCACAATATATCACCATGTATCTTGTAATGATTCTATCATTCATAAAAATAGTAAATCGCATTCAATATATACATCAACATTTAGAATAGAATATAGAAACTGGAAGCACAAACATGAGAGGGAACAAACTAATATTGAAAACTCCAGGAATTCATTGAGATAAAAACATAGGCCTTTCAACACTTATGTATTAAATTATGTATAGCTATCAAATACACCTTCTAAATAATAGAGTCTGAGTGTAACAAAATAGTCTGGAACCCCTTGTCTTTGAATTTACATAGTTTATATAGATAATTAAAAACTTTGAGCCATTATTAGCTCCTCAAACTAACTTTATGCTCTAATTAAAATCAAACAAAAATATTTAAAACTGCTACAAAGATTTTGGTTTGTTTGTTGGAACTGCTACAAGATATTTGGACCGTTTCTTAGAAATTGGTGGACAATTGCACACAATAAGATTTGATTCTTATCTTCCAGAAGGTAGGAAAATCTCTGCTCCATATTTAATAATGTTGGCCCATCGAGAAGCACTTGGGAAATTATAAGCTATCATTTCACTAGTTGAAAACTCCAGGTCATTATATTGAGCATATGAAAATTGAGGCAAGTAGTGCACTAATAATTTGAACTCAATTAAGAGATCAAATTCATCTTTCAACTTATCTACTATAGACTACCCCTTCAGTGATTTGTTGAGATCTTCAAATTTGGAGTCTTCACTTTTGCATTTGGCTAGTAATTACAAATATTGATTTTGAGGAATCAAATACTAACAATCATCCCAAAATGATGGAAAACCTTTCTTAAATAGATTAGTGAATCAAGCCTTGAAACCTACCACTTTCTTTAGAAGTTCATCTGGCTTAGTTTGCACACTTTCTATTATCTAATTCTTTCCAATAAGTCTCTAGGCATCTAATATAATAGTTGACCTACCATTTATCCCCAATGCTTGTAAACCTGTCCTAGAAGTAGCATCCATAGTATTGATAATTTGATTTGTAAGGTCGTTTGGCATATGGATAAGCTCTTCTCTTAAATATATACACCTCTGATTACTGTAAACTTCTTGTTGGGCTGAATAAGTAGCCCAGGCTACTTGCAGTTAAATTCTTCACATCTATAATCATGGAATTATTTGGATTTGAAGTCTCATGTAGGGAACCTAAGGCTTCAAAAATGGTATCTTTTGTTGGCTCAAAAGCATCTATTTTTTTTGCAAACAATCTAAGCTCTTTAATATTATAAATTTGTAGAAGGACCTTATTGCACCTGAGGCATTCCATTTTTAGAACTAATATTGATCATGGTTGCTTAGTATCTTGGATGTACATGAAATCTAGATTTTCTAGAAGAGACTAGAGTTGTGCCCATAATTCTCATTCTTAATGGTGCTAGAGATGTCATTCTACTTCCATACTCATATTCATTCAAAATTGGGTCATAGATATGTTCTTGATAGTCCTCAAGTTGATTCTGTTCTGACAGGTATATGTTGTTGAAAATACCACAAACTCTTTTACTTTTTCTCATGCATGCTTAGTAAGACACCATAACATAGGGATTTATTCCAAAGAAACCACACCAACCACCAAATCTCAATCATCTATAAAAGGAATTAAGTAGCTAAGGTGTGATGAACCCTAGCTTCAAAGTTCAAAAATTCCCTACATTTTGTGCACTAACAAGCTCCAAAGTTTGGCCTCCAAATATATTGCCAAGTCACTATAAGTAAGGGTTGATTTAGGTATAGAAAAAATGGTTTGTGTTAACCTTAATAGGTTTTCCCATTCCATCACAATATCAAACTATTGATTTCTAGTATCTGTGAGTCTTGAGCACTATATAGTCCACTCCAACCCTAGATCACACTATTGTCTTGAATATATTGTCACTTTGGATGGCTTCATGTTGGAAATAGAGCTCCAATGAGGTTAAGAAGTTAGGAAAAAGTGACTTTATTAAAATAAAAGGAAAAAAGGGCTAAAAGTGGAGAGGGAAATATAAAAAGGGGAAAAAGAGGAGTTCTCCAATCATTCTACACTAATCAATTTTTGAAAATTACTTGGAGAGCCCTTGATCTTGGAGATTCTAAGGTTTGGAAGAAACCCTTGCATTATTCAGTAGTTTCGATGGTGCAAGATCCATCCTAGCTAGTTAGCAGTTGAAGATCATTCATATTTTCCATTGGATTCAATGTTTTTGGGACAATAGACTGCTAGTTGATATTGGAGGAAGTTGTAAAGATTGGAGGGAAATTTCTTGAGCAATAGAGAGTGCCTCTCTCATCTCTATTATCTTGTGGACAATCTGGGCGCTATTCCCTTCACCATGGGCATGAAAAAATATATTTTGGAAGTGTGGGAACCATATCTATTTTTTTGGGCGAATTCCCTTTAAATTTGGATGCATTTGCTTCATTATCTAAGTACGTGGGAACTTATTCTCCTTGGTTGGGCACATTTCATTCCTTTTGGAGCAGCAAAGGGCCAAAGAAACTCTCGATCTTAGTGCTAGGTGACTTTAATCCTCAAGTAATAGAGTGTGGGCCTACACTACTTAAATTTGGGTGCTTTTTATCCATAGAACAATTGGTTGTCATTTTTTTCTAGTGCAAGGGACTTATATTGCCATTGTTGGGCATATTTTGAAGAATTTACCTTTGGCATTTTCCACATCACAAGAGATTACTCCTTGTCGGGTGTGAAATTGATGCTTAGGGACAGCGTGGGGAAAATTATCTTAGTGTAAGGCGCTGCCTGATCTATCTGGAGGGGTCATGAAGCTCTTGGGTACTAAACACAGTAAAATAACAGTCAAGAAGGGAGTTGAATATATCATTTGGGCCCAAGGAAAGGACAACCATCTCTAATCGAATCCCCAGGTGCCATTCTTCTTGTTTCTTATGTGTATTAAAATCTGTTATAAATAACAAGGGATTTTCTAAATATATAAAGTTATAGTGTTTATGCCCCTTATTGTTATTTGCATGACAAAGAGAATTAGATAACAGTCCTATGATTTTTTTTTGTGAAGTTCATTATTCTATTGCTAAAAAAGGAAATATGTACATAGATTACAGAACTGGACCCTTTTGGTCGGGCTAGCACAAAAAAGAGTCGAACCAAAGACTAGTTAGGGAGGCCTGTATATAAAATTTTGGATTCACCACTTGACACAACCAAAAAAATATGGTTCAATTTTAAACCATTTCCCTTCATAGGGAAACCAAGGTACATGATTTCGAGAATGATTACAAGACATGAAATATAAGATTCTGAAACAAAAAAGACTAAAAAATGCTAACAAAGAAAAACTAGACTGTTGGCTTATAACTGGAAATCTCGAAGGAACTGGGGTTGGATCGCTCCCAAATTCAGGTAGAGGCTTGAAGGTGATGATGCATCCATGCTCCTCCTTGGGATCCAATTTTGATTCCATGCTCTTCCCCTGTGTCTACTCCTCATTTGACTCATTGCTCTGAGCAGCAAGATGAAGGTAATCTTGCCCCTTGGCCTAAACTGGTGCCAAAGATGGGTGGGAGTTTGTCGGTGAAGCCTATGGAAAAATGGGGTGGTGAGTGCCTAGTTCTTCTACCAAAGTGTCCAAGTGTGCCCTGGCCTACTCAAGAGAAAAATGGAGATCATGGGCCAAAGAAGTAGCCTAGGCTTCTTGTTGTTGTTGAGCCAAGAGGGTCCATCCCAAAATGTTTTTAGGTGCCCAATATGGGTTGACCACCCTAAGGGGATCTATAGATTCTTGTTGCATTTCCAAATAAGTAGCCTCACGATTGTCAATCTCCTTATGAATGTGCATGGGGATGCTTGGTTCATAATCCATGTACAATTACCAAGACTGACAACTATTGCCTTTGCTTCCTCACCCCACACTACCACAAACCACTCTTTATCACAGACGAGGTGCCATGACAGGCTCCAGAATTCTATAAATTGTAACCTGCACCAAATTGGCATCTCTCGTCGCCAACTGCACTTGAATCTAGAAGAGTATCTATCATCCCCATTTTGAGCCTCAATCCATTGAAAAGGGGAGACCCAAATCCAATGCAAAATCCATCAAAGCGTCCTATTTGAAGGCACATTTACTCACCATCACCGCCAGTGCTGGAGGGGGGAAACAACAACCCACATAGAAGTGAGGGGCATTAAAAATTGGAGTTAGACAAACTAGCAAGCCAAGTGCCCGCATACCTTGGATTGATGCCATGTTGCATGCCAGTTTTCTCAGGATTATGGTCATCAATTTCCATGAGGAGGGGAGGGTCAGTTTCTGGCATAATTTTTTGATGAACATCCGTATCTGGGGATAAAAGTCTTATAATTTTGGTGAATTCTTGGGTGAATTAACACCTCAAAATACATTGTTTAATACTTTAAACTTATACCAACACCTACAGCCAACTAAAATCACCAAATAGAGATGACATGTGAAATTTTTGACAATAGTCCTCACTTAGAAATGTGGTATTAAAAGGGGTGGAAAAATTAAGCTCAATGGGAGTGGTATTAAACAATAGTAAAAGTTTGTTTTTGTGGTAATTTAATAAGTATAGTCGAGTATAAATAATATCCCTTGCTTTACTATTTTAGGTCAATCATGAGAGTAGAATCATGGTTTTGAAGGAGAAGCTTCAGAGGATTCAGATGCTTGTTGGTGAAGATGTTGCCTCTTACCTTACAAAGGTTAAATTTGGTCATTATTCTTTAGAGGAGATTTCTCAAGATAGGTGGTATCTAGACAGTGGTGCCACATACAATATGATAGGGGAGTGTGATATATTTCAACCACCTAGCTCAGTAGCTACTAGATGCTTAGTGAGGTGTGGGATCCACACAAAAGGAGCGGTCGATAGAAGAGAGGGTTCGGTTGTATTTGAGTTAGAGTCGGGATGGACTCTAGCATTTCATCATGTTCCATATGTTCTTCGTCTAAGAATGAATGTGCTCTCAATTTCAGCCTTGGATGATCAAGGATATATAGTTGAGTTCACAAGACACTCGGTACAGTTATTGCCAGAGTTAGCTATGTATGTTGAGTATGGGGTTGACCTCTTCGTCGAGAGGGACATAGAGCTAGTTATGAAGCATTTTTTAGGTGGTAGGAGGACTACCTTAGAAAACCCACTTGGTAGGAATGGACCCAGTTGGAAGATATGGGATACTCAAATGACTTCAATAGGTAGCCACAACATAGATGAGGTTGAGTTTCCAGATTCAGAGGGAGCAGTAGTAATTGCAGACATAGATCATGGAGGAGGTAGCTCCAGCCAAAGTAACTCTCTGCTAAGAGGGACTGTTAGTTTTCTATATGGAGAGGTATGTAGCGAGGTCATTACTTTCACATTGGGTGTGTCCAGCAAAGTGAAAAGTACCTTTATGTATCTCATCCATGGCCAATGATTTTCTTCATTCAATAGGTATGGAATCTCTACAAATGCAATTTAAAGGAATATCATTGTACCTACCACTAGGCTTGTTATTATATACCTGAGTGTATGGTATGATTACCCCATTGATTTACTTATCTCATGCAAATAGAAACACTAATATTTGAGTACAAATTTGAGGATTTATATACATCCCTGTATGTTCAACTAGAAAGAACATATCTTAAAATCTCAATATCCTTGATCTAATCTCTAGTTAAAATCATAATAAGATTTGAATTTCAATATTGACTCTAAAATACGGGGACATATAGACTAGTTAATTCTCAAAGAACCTTTGAAGCATATTACAGTGCCAAAATTTCTTAGAAAAATATCCATTTCTGAAATATAGGAGAAGAAGATATATAGACTAGTTAACTCTCAAAGGATATTTGAGGCAAACATAATCATATATAGCACAAAATGTAGAGGGTTGGCACTTCAGGTTATGTAATAGAATTTATAATTGATAGTTAAATTGTATAACAATTTTTTATGATCTTTACTAACATTTATTAGAATTGTAATAAATTTTCATTTTAAATGTTTTTTTTGCAGAACATGGGTCTTCTAGAAGATCAATATGATCCTCATGATATAGATCTAGAATATGTTGGTTCTGGTGTAGATCACATGGCAGAGGATGATGGTGATGCAAATACAGAAGACACTAAGGCCAATGATGATGAGGCAGTTGTTGGTAGTAGCTAGTGACATACATGATCATATAGACTGCATTATGGATCATTTTTGATATATTGTTACGATGCCTCTTTTCATGGTTACTATCATATGTATCATTTTCATGGCTTGCAATACCATATTATTGAGTTGTATCATTTTGACTTATATCATTTGGACATGTATCATCTTGACTTGTATCATTTTGAGTTACATAGTTTATCATTTTTACTTATATCATTTGTACATGTATCATTTTGACATGTTATTGATCTACTAGCATATTTGACTTTCACTTGTTTTAGTTATATATGATGATGATCTTATCAGTATTGACTTGTCAATTTATATATATTGAAAGTGGTCGATGATTTTTGGATGGATATTTATTACGTATGGTGATTTTAATTTACTGCTCAGGATGGATGTTGTCAAATTCAATTAAATTATAGATATTTTACTCACTTGTTTTAATTATAGATGATGATCATGTTATAATAATTATCTTGTTATTTTATATATACTGGATATTTTTGTAGATTTTATTTTGATGGAGATTTGATAAGTATAATGATGTTTTTAATTTATATGGATGTCCATTTCCATAAAAAATATTTATAAATTTTATCCTATAAAATATTTCAAATGCTTCAAGGGTATTTAGGTGGATGGAGCGTAGATCAGTGAGTTAGAGAGTATTTTGTCAAATAGGTCTATGAGCTTATATCACAAAGAGGATAGAATAAGATGGAGTTTCTCAAAACTGGGGAGTATTAGGTTAAGCTAGGCTATAAGGTGAAATATGGGGTGGTCAGAAAGAAATATTGGCCTAGTCACCTTTTTTGGAACAAATCTTGCCTCCCTAAGGCTGGAGTTTTCACATGGTTATCTTTGCAAAGGAAGATCCTTACAGAGGATAGGATGAAATTGGTAGGACTTCAAGGTCCTGGTAGATGCCCTTTTTGTAAAGACAGTGAAGAATCAGCTCTGATCATATCCTCCTTTCTTGATCCTATATAGATTTTTGTTGGAAATTCTTTATGAGTAAATTGAACTGGAACTCCCCTCTTCTAGAAAATTTAAGGATTTATTTCAAATGCAATATGACTTACTCTATAATCATATGATTTATTTAAGAGGCGTGATATATTTAACTAATTAAATTGAAATAAAACATAATAAATTAACAAATGGAAGAAAAATAGGAATAATTTTTAGAAACCAAAAAAGGAAGCAACAACAGAAGCCAAACAAGAAGCAAACTAGAACCAGTCTTGGAAGAAAAACTTGGCATTATCTAGGAAGAAAAAATAGAAGCAATTCAAGTAGCAAACAAAGAAGTAATAACAAAAGCAATTTTAGAAGCAGCAAAAGATGCAATAATAGAAGTAATATTAGAAGCAACAAAAGACACAAAAATGGAAGCAAAGCTAGATGCAACAAGTGACGTTATATCACAAGAAAAATTAGAAGCAGAACTGATAGGGACAGGGTTGGATTGAGACAATCACAATCTCAATGCTCTGAGTTCTTGCCTTGAGAACTCCTAAGGTGTCACTTCATCCACCATTCAAACTGTAGGTCCTCTACTAGTTTAGGTACCCCTGGTTCATTGCCAACCTTGCTATCATCACTAATTTGTTGCTACCAATCAGTTCTTGGTGCTTTTTCACACATACTCCATTTAGCCCTTAATAAGCTTAAAGACTAGTTAACCTCCAAACATTTCCTAACTTGCATTCAGGGGTGTGCATAGGTTTTCAAAGCTTTAAAACAGTCAAGGGAAGGTTCTTGTACAAGCACAGATTTGTTTCATGAAGATACAGCACCCCTGCAACGTTAGGACTGATTTCCAACCACCTTTTCCAAACCGGGCATCACAAGCTCGCCTAGGAAAAGATTATAACCATGCTTCCAGTACTCACAAAGACACTTATATTTACATTATTTACAAGGATGGAGTTTTTTCTTGCTTCCACAATGCCCATACTTTCTGGTACGGACAGGAAACAAACTATAACTCCATTTTCTAGACTTTACTAGTCAAAACAGCAAACAAAAAAAAAACACAATATTTTACAAAATAGATGAAAGCGATAAGTAGAATAGTTTAGAATAAAAAAATAGAACTTCTATTTGCCTCACTACATGCTATGAACACTATAAAATGCTTCCTCTCATCCATTTAATAGCAGGCATGCGGCCAAGAACAGAAAATCAGAACTTTTTACACACAAAAACACTATTTCTTTTATTATTTCTGAAAACTGCCAATATCAAAAGCCTCCCAACTCTGCAAAGGTTGAGAATGAGCTTTTTCAATGCCTAGAAAATAGTTAGGTTTTCTCTTGGAGCCTAAGAACGGCCAAAAGATTGATTTTGTAAAACACAGTGTGTTTTGCAATCTTTTGCAAAAGCTTAGGAAACACCCACAAAAAGATTTCCCAATTAATTCAACTTTTACCTAAGAACCAAAAGGTCCTCAACCACAACCTAGAAGGTAACAAAGACCTTACCAAAACAACAAAAAGTAAATTTAAAACAAAACCTTCAAAACAAGCTTGCACTTAGGCACTTGGGCAGGTGCTCCTGCACCATTCTCCCCCTCTCAGCACAAAGATCAAGGAACTTGAGGTGATATCAGTGATAGATCAATGCCTAGATTCTTAAAATCAGCTTCCTCAACCCAGGTAGCCTCTGATTCATGTTTGTTCCTCCACTTGACAAGGTGCTCCATGTATGCCTTGTGTCTTGTACCTTTCTTCACCCTGGACTCCAAGACCTTCTCTGCCTGAGGTTTCTCTTAATTTGGAAGGGGCATATTACTGATATCCTTAAAGATTTCTTGACTGTTTTGAGCTTCATCACTGACTGTCCCCTTATACCTGATCAAATCAGCAACATTAAAGATTGGAGATATGCCCTAATCTAATGGGAGTTCTACCTTGTATGCATTCTTCCCATACTTGGCTAACACCTTGCATGGTCCTACTCTTTTCATCTGCATTTTGGTTGACATTCCCTTCTGCAACCTTGATTTGTTAAGATGAACCATAACATAATCACCTACTGCAAACTGCACATCTCTCCTTGACACATCAACTTTATCTTTCAATTTTTGTGTTGTTGCTGTGATTGTCTTCATAATCTGCTCATGAATCTCCTTCATGGTTTGAGTGAAGTATTCTGCATGTCCACTCCTATTCTCCTGAGATCCAAGGTCTCTAAGCTCACAAATTCCTCTTGGGTGCATCCCATACACAACTTCAAATGGACTTTTCCCTGTAGTTCTATTTACACTGTCATTGTATGCATACTCAGCTTGAGAAAGCACCATATCCCAGGTCTGTCCATATTCCTTTGTCAAACACCGCAATAGGTTACCTAACACTCTGTTAACCACCTTTGTTTGACCATCGATCTGAGGATGGTATGCTGATCCAAATGACAGATTGGTTCCCAATCTGCTCCATAGTGTTTTCCAAAAATGGCTCATGAACTTCACATCCCTGTCTGATACAATGCTCAATGGCAATCCATGGATTCTTACAACTTCCCTGAAGAAGAGATGGGCTATGTAACTTGCATCATGTGTAGTCTTGCAAGGAATAAAGTGACTCATCTTGCTAAATTTGTCTACTACTACATATACATTGTCAAAACCAGATTTGGTCTTAGGAAGGCCTACCACAAAATCCATACTCACACACTTCCAAGGTCTATTTGGAATTGGTAGGGGTTGATAAAGACCAGCATTACTAGCTCCTCCCTTAGCTCTCATGCAAACAACACATTGTTCCACATATTTCTTAACATCTCTTGCCAACTTAGGCTAGTAATAGAACCTTTGTACCAGCTCTAAAGTTTTATTAATACCAAAATGCCCACTAAGACTGCCATTATGCTTTTCCTGAATCAAATTTTCCCTCATTGACCCTCATGGAACACACAACTGATTACCCTTAAATAACAGTCCATTTTGCAATGTATACTTAGCATATTGACTATGAAAATGGTTTTCAAAATCAAAACATACCTTGTAAGCTTTTGAGAAGTCTTCATCTTCACCATAGAGGTGTTTGAAACTCTCTAATCCAATGCTCTTCAGCTGTATTTCTTGGACTGTCAACAACCTTCTGCTCAATGCATCTGCTACCTTATTCATTGTTCCCTTTTTGTGCTTGATAGTGAATGTGAAAGCTTGGATGTATTCCATCCATTTCAAATGCCTATTACTTAGTTTTTCCTGAGTGTTGATAGAGCTCAGTGCCTGGTTATCAGTAAAAACCACAAACTCTTTGGGCAACAGATAATACCTCCACTTCCTAAGGGATTGCACTAAAGCATATAATTCCATATCATAGGTAGAGTACTTTTTCTTGGCTTCATTGAGATTTTCACTAAAGAAGGCTACAGGCCTACCTTCTTGACTAAGTACTCCTCCTACTGCTACTCCAATTGCATCACACTCAACTGTGAATAACTTATCAAAACTAGGCAATAACAAAATGGGTTGAGTTGCCACTTCTTGTTTCAGATTTTCAAACCCTCTATCAGCTTCTTGAGTCCACTTAAACTTTGTTTTTAAACCACCTTTAATAGTATCTAGTACTGGTGCACATATACCACTAAAATTCCTAATGAATTTTCTATAAAACTGAGCTAAACCATGAAAACTTCTTACCTCTATTGCTGTGGTTGGTGTAGGCCAGTTTAGGATGGCTTCCACCTTGCTTGGATCCATCTTCAGGGTTCCTTGGGATAATACAAAGCCTAGATACACAAGTTCTTGTTTGAAGAACTCACACTTCTCAAGGTTGATTGCTAACTGTTCTTCTTGCAGCCTTTTGAGAACCATCTCCACATGTTTCAAATGTTCTTTTGCTGTCTTACTAAAAATCAATATGTCATCCAATTAGACTACCACAAAAATCCTTGTGAAGTCCTTAAGCACCTCATTCATTAGTCTCATGAATGTGCTAGGGGAATTTGAGAGGCCAAATGGCATCACTTTCCACTCATACAAGCCATCATTTGTCTTAAAGGTTGTCTTCCATTCATCACCCTCCTTGATTCTGATTTGATGATACTCGCTCTTAAGATCTAACTTGGTGTATAATTTTGCACCTCCAAGACAATCCATTAAGTCTTCGATTCTAGGTATTGGGAATCTATACCTAATGGTGATCCTATTAATTGCTCTAGAATCAGTACAAAGTCTCCACTTACCTCCTTTCTTTGTTGCTAAAACAATTGGGATTGCACAAGGGCTGATGCTCTTTTGAATTACACCTTGACCTAACAATTCTTCCACTTGCCTTGCCACCTCAAGATTCTGATCTGGTGTGAGTTTGTATGCTGCTTTGTTAGGCAATGAAACTCCAGGTATAAAGTCAATTTGATGGCTAATAGCTCTCTTTGGAGGTAAGGTTGCAGGTGTACCATCACTTACAATATCCTTATACTTATCAAGCAAATTCTGGATTGTTCTTGGTATGACTGGTTTTTCCATCTTCTCTTCCTCTTTGGACTACAATAACACAACATATCCTTCTCCACCTTCATGTAGGGTGTTGAGGAACTCTTTTCCACTACTAAGGAGCACACTTGGTGTCTTGGACTGTCCTTCATCTTCTTCAGACAGTGACTGCAATTTGAAAGTCTTCCCATCCTTCTTGAATGAAATTGTATTCTCTTTACCATCATACACAACACTCCTGTCATATTGCCATGGTCTGCCCAATAGTAGATGACATGCATCAATGGGTAATACATCACAAACTAGCTTATCTTTATATCCTCCAATTGAAAACTCCACTATTACTTGTTCATTCACCAAAACACTATGCCCTTTATTCAGCCATGTGACCTTGTAGGGGTTGGTATGAGGTACTCTCTTCAATTTCAGTTTAGTTACTGCCCCCTCTAAGATTATATTGTCTGTAGAACCAGAATCTACAATGACCTTGCATACTTTACCAAGAATTTTGCACCTTACTCTAAAAAGAGCTCTTCTTTGCTTAGGTTCTTCTTTGACTGGTTGTCTGATTAGCACTCTATTAAACATCAGATTTTCACCTACTTTTGATTCTATATGACTGATCTCAGGTTATTTGACACTCATGGTGTCCTCTTGTGCATAAGCCACTCTTTTCTCATTGCTAGATGAAGAAGCTTTCTTCGGGCACCTATAAGCTGGATGACCTAGCTGATTGCAGTGATAACATTTCATGGTGGCAAAGTAAGAATTACTTCTGCCTGCTCCTCTTCCTCTGTTTGAACCTCCTTGAGGTCCTCTTCCTCTATTAAATCCTCCTCTTGATGATGTTTCACCTCCATGCTCAGTAAGCTTAGATTCTCCTTGGTTTCTTTGATCATTACATCTTCCTTGGTAACCTCCACACTGTCCTCTTTGATCTCTTTGATCCCTGCCTTTTCCTCTGCCCCTAGAAGACTGATCTTCCTTCCTCTTGTTCCTTTCCTCAATCTTGATAGCCAGCTGATAACATTGATGAACTGTTTTAGGACTCAAAAGAGCCATATCCTCTTGGATATTCCACTTCAAACCATTAAGGTACCTAGCCACTTTGAGGCTTTCATCTTCTGTCACATTAGACCTCATGCAAAGTTTTTGGAATTATTCAGTATATGTGTTTACATCTAGCTCTTTCTGCCTTAGGCTTTGTCTCTTCTTGTGTAATTGAATTTCATAATCATCAGGCATGTAGGCTTCTTTTACCTTAGCAACCATACCTTTCCAAGTTGATATGAGTTGTTTGCCTTCTTTTTCCCTCTTTGTTTGAACAAACTTCCACCATGTCAAGGCTTATCCTCTCAATCTAGACTTAGCAACCTTCACCTTCTGAGCTTCAGTCACTCCATCACACTCAAAGTGATTCTCCATGCCTTCTATCCAATCCATGACTAGGTCTGGTTCCATCTTTCCACTGAATAGTGGTATGCCTTCAAGTGCTTTCCCACTCAAGGCTTTCAATGCCTTAAAGAAAGGCTCCTCCTTCAAAATAGGGTCAAGTTCCGGTGTCTTATCCTCCTCTACTATCTCTTCTTCTTTTGGAACTCTTCCCTCAAACTGTGCACTCCTCACTACTGCCTCAAGTTGGGCTATTCTTTCCCTCAACTGCTTATTGTCTTCTTCTTGCTCTTCAACCATATTAGCTAGCTCTGCATTGGTCACCATGGTGAAAGAATCACTGGACTCAACCTCTGACATATAAGATGATTCCCAAATCTTTTACTTGCTCTGATACAAATATGATAGGGACAGGGTTGGATTGAGACAATCACAATCTCAACGCTCTGAGTTCTTGCCTTGAGAACTCCTAAGGTGTCACTTCATCCACCATTCCAACTGTAGGTCCTCTACTAGTTTAGGTACCCCTAGTTCATTGCCAACCCTGCTATCATCACTAATTTGCTGCTACCAATCAGTTTTTGGTGCTTTTTCACACATACTCCATCTAGCCCTTAATAAGCTTAAGGACTAGTTAACCTCCAAACGTTTCCTAACTTGCATTCAGGGGTGTGCATAGGTTTTCAACTCTTTAAAACAGTCAAGGGAAGGTTCTTGTATAAGCACAAAAAATTTTCATGAAGATACAGCACCCCTGCAACGTTAGGACTGATTTCCAACCACCTTTTCCAAACCGGGCATCACAAGCTCACCTAGGAAAAGATTATAACCATGCTTCCAGTACTCACAAAGACACTTATATTTACATTTTTTACAAGGATGCATTTTTTCCTTACTTCCACAATGCCCATACTTTCTGGTACAGATAGGAAACAAACTAAAACTCCATTTTCTGGACTTTACTAGTCAAAACAGCAAACGGAAAAAAAAAAAAACACAATATTTTACAAAATAGATGAAAGCAATAAGTAGAACAGTTTAGAATAAAAAAATAGAACTTCTACTTGCCTCACTACATGCTATGAACACTATAAAATGCTTCCTCTAATCCATTTAACAGCAGGCACGCGGCCAAGAACAGAAAATCAGAACTTTTTACACACAAAAACACTGTTTCTTTTATTGTTTATGAAAACTGCCAATATCAAAAGCCTCCCAACTCCGCAAAGGTCGAGAATGAGCTCTTTCAACGCCTAGAAAATAGTTAGGTTTTCTCTTGGAGCCTAAGAACTGCCAAAAGATTGCTTTTGTAAAACGCAGTGTGTTTTGCAATCTTTTGCAAAAGCTTAGGAAACGCCCACAAAAAGATTTCCCAATTTATTCAACTTTTAGCTAAGAACCAAAAGGTCCTCAACCACAACCTAGAAGGTAACAAGGACCTTACCAAAACAACAAAAAGGAAATTTAAAACAAAACCTTCAAAACAAGCTTGCACTTAGGCACTTGGGTAGGTGCTCCTGCACCAAGAACTAGAAGCCTAACCGAAGAAAAATTGGAAGCAAAACTAAAAGTAAAAATGGAAGCAAAATTGGAAGCAAAATCGGAAGCAAACCTGAAAGCAAAATTGCAAGCAAACCTGGAAGCAACACAAGAAGAAAAACCAGAAGAAAATTCGGAAGCCAAACTGGAAGCAACAAAGGAAATCATAATGGAAGAAAAATTGGAAGCAACAAAGGATGTCATAATGGAAGAAAAACTTGGCGTCAATTAGGAAGCCAAAAAAGAAGCTATTTTTTATGTCATACCAGAAGCAAAACAGGAAGCACAACTTGGAGCAAAACTAGAAGCAAAAATGGGAGCAAACATGGAACCAAAACTAGAATCCAAATTGGACGCTAATTTAGGCACTATTTTCAACATTAAATTGGTCATGCTTCCCAACGCTATTCTAGGTGCTAAAGGAGGCGCTATTGCTTGCACTACTTTTCCGATGCAAAATTTGGTGTTAAATTTGGCACAAAAAATGACATCAAAGAGAACATGCACTTTGGCACTGATTTTTGCACCGAAATAAGTGTCCAATTCATGAACTCAAATGCACTAAATTCTGGTGCTATTTTAGGCACTAATTGCCTCTTTTTTTTGTAGTGAGAGAAATTTTATTAAGAATTTCAGTAGTATTTGTGATCCTCTAACTGAAGCAATGAGAGGGGATAGAAAAGAGTTTAAGTGGGCTATAGGATTAGCCAAAAATTTTGATATGTTGAAGAAGAAAGTTATAGAGAAACCTGTTTTGGCACTTCCAAATTTCAATAAGGTCTTTTAGGTAGATTGTGATGCTAGTGGCACTACCATAGGAGTTGTTTTGAGTCAAGAAGGTAAGCCAGTTGCCTATTTTAGTGAGAATTTGAATGATGCTAAGAAGAAATATTTTATCTATGATTAGGAGTTTCATGCTATAGTTCAGGATTTGAAGAAATGGAGACACTATTTGTTGCCAAAATAATTTATTTTATATATTGATCGCCAGGCTTTGCAGTATCTCAATAGTCAAGGAAATTTAAATCGAAGGCACTTAAAATGGGTTGAGTTTTTGCAAAGATACTTTTTTTTTGAAGCACAAGAGTGGAAGGTCAAACAAAGTTGTAGATGCCTTAAGTAGAAGGCAAAAAAATTTGATAGAGATGAATATAGAGGTTGTTGGGTTCAATGAAATCAAGAGTTTATATCCTAAAGATCTAGACTTTGTAGAAGCTTGGAAGGCCTATTTGGAACCTGTTACATTGGATAGGACAAGATGGTTGGATTTATTAAACCAAGAAGGGATGTTGTTTAGAAGAAGAAAATTTTACATCCCAAGGAGTTCTATGAGAGATAATCTAATCAAGAAGGATAGTGGAGGATTGGCTAGACATTTCAGTCGAGATAAGACCACTGCTCTTGTTAATGAGAATTATTATTGGCCACAGTTATAGCAATATGTGAAGAATTTTGTACAAAGTTGAAGAGTATGTCAGATGGTGAAAGGGACAAGTTAGAATAATGGATTGTATCAACCATTACATGTACCTGAGAGTCCATGGAAGGATATTAGCATGGATTTTATTCTTCGCTTGCCAAGGACACAAAGAGGGCATGATTCCATATTTGTGGTGGTGGATAAATTTTCAAAGATGGCACATTTAATTCCATGTCATAAGACTAGTGATACCAACACAGAAGATGCGAGACAAAAAATAACCGCCCCTATAAGGTAGGTTCATAGGAGACTTCCATGCATGATGTGTTGAATTCTTGAATGTGCTCTATTGGATCCCATGTCCCCTTGTACTTAGGCAAAGTTGGTGTTGTGAAATGAGGGGGTAAGGGTTGCATGTATAAATTTATGTCAAATGGAAATGGGTAAAATTCCTCCATGGAATAAGTCTTCTTGTTGGTCCCCAATTGCATGTTTGTCATCTGTTGTTGGAGGGTTTGAAATTGTTGTATCGAAATTTATGCAAGAGATGGTGTTGCATTGTTTTGGTTTGGTATCATGATGTTGGTATTAAGTTCATATGTTGGTTGATGCTTTGTGATGTGGGACCTTGGTTGCCATATTGATATGTGTTGTTTTGATTTGGGATGAAATTGGCATTTAGGTTTGTTCCAAAGGTCATGTTTGTATGTAGTATGGTTTTTTGGAGTTGAGGTGTAGACCCTTGATTTGTGCCTTGGTTTTTAAAATTAGGTCCTTGATTTGCAAATGGAGGTGTAGGTCCTTGGTTTATTTTTTGACATGAAGGTGTAGGCCCTTGATTGATGTTTTGACATGAAGGAAAGGTCATTTGATTGGTATTTTGAAATAAATATGTAGGTCCTTGATTGATGTTTTGTGATGAAGATGTAGGTCCTTGATTGATGTTTTGTGATGAAGATGTAGGTTCTTGGTTCGCATTTTGTAATAAAGGAATAGTTCCTTGAGTAGAATTTTGGAATGATGGGACCCTTGATTAGTATTTTGGAGTGATGGAATAGATCCTTGATTATTTTTTTGTTTTGGGATCCTTTGTGAGATAATGTGAACCTTTCTAGGTTGACTTGATGAAGGTATGCTTTGAAATTGGAATAGGGATCCTTGATTTGTGTTTTGGAGGGTAGGAATAGGACCTTGGTTTGCATTTTGAATCAAAGGTGTGGGACCTTGTGATGTGGAACATTGATTTGTGTTTTGAAGTGTGGGAAGAAGACCTTGGTTTTCATTTTGAATCAAAGGTGTAGGACCTTGTGATGTGGAACCTTGATTTGTGTTTTGAAAAATGGGTTTTGTAAAGGTCTTACCCATGGAATTGGAGGAACTTCCAAGTGTGAAACTTAGTCCTTGTGTAGTGGTATGGGTTACCATGTTTCCAAATGTTGAGATGCTTTGGATGTGTGTGGTAGTGGTAATCATGTGTGTAGTTGTACCAAGAGGTATGTTTGACATTTGTTGTGATGAGGGCATGCCAAGTGAAAATGGATTTTCAGTTTCTTCTTCTACAATAGTTGAGAAGTCAAAGCCTTGAGGTAATCTGGCACCCTTTTTAGCTAGTGCGTAGAAGAATCTATTGGGGTCAACGCTAACAAGTTGATCAACCATTCTTAAAATTCTTGGGTATTGATAAGCTCTTTCAATTTCTTGAGGAGTCAATTGTTTGTTGAATTATTCTAGGCTTAGGTTTTCCCATGTGTTGGTTTGGTCTCCCTGTGATGTGTGTCTTGGAGGTGTAGAATTATTTGAATCTATTCCAAGGGTATTTTCATGAAAAGAGTCACTTGAAAAATCCATGTCCTTTCTTTTGGTTTTCTACCTTGTTTCAACCATGTGAGACTTTAGCAAGTTTGAGGGATAATGCAAGATGGTGATGAAACTAAACTATGTTCTTGGATTTTCTTGAATATAAGGATGCAAATGCAAGGTTGACAATGGAACTAAGCTATATATATTTGGATTTTCTTAAATATAAGGATGCAAGGATAATGAGACTAGTGGGTGAAAAAGGATATGAAAGGTTTACTAATTGACCAATTAAGGAAAGATGATATGATGCTAAGGAAAAGGTAAAATGAACTATTTTTTTGTATTTTTGGGATAAAGGTGCAAAGTGCAATCTAGGTTAAAGATCAAGATGATGATAAAAGTTATGATCAAAGGGATGTAATATGGATCTAAATGGGGTCAAACTAATGCAAAGGAATCCTAAAATTTTAAACAAAGGATGGCAATCAAGTTAATGTGAACCCAAGCTAACAATTCCAAGTGTCATTGACCTTTGTGGTAATCAAGAGGATAATTTTGACAAGGTTGATTCAAGGCTAGGACACAAGCTTAAGACTCAAATTTGATAAAGGTGATAATGACAAAGGTTGATAATATGAAGGATTGAGGTCAATAAAAAATAGAATATGCAACCACAAATTTTCCAAAATCTTAATGGTCTTCCCATGGTCAAAATTTGAAGGTCTAAATGCAACTTAAGGGTCTAAACTTAATCTATGCAATACAAAAGATGGAGGAAGGTAACCTATAATTCAATGTTTCCCTAAATGGAAATGCTAGCATAAACTAGAAAATCTGGAAAGTCTCTCGTTTGACAGTCAAATGTCACTATTAAAATGAGTTGATCATATTTTGGATAAAGATTTGAAAGTTTCTAGTTATCAAACAATTGCGGCACTATTTTCTGCAAATGCATTGTTTTAGTTTCAGGTTTCCAGAGATCAGATGGAGTGCAAGTTTTCAATTGCAGCTCTTTTTTGAGCAAGTGTGGTTTAGGATGGAAATTGTGGTTTTCCATTTTTTAGTTGCGATGCACAGTATTAGTTGTGGCTCTATTCTTATCATTTGTGATTCACAGATTGTTTCCTTTTGACACTTTGATGGTTTCTAATCTAGTTTTGAATGAATTTTGACTGGTTTTTTATAAATCTAATTCAAAAACACAACATACAATATCAAGCACTTGTTTTTGGTTTGGTTTTTGATGTGAAAATGTTTGATTTCAAAGTAAAACACACATAGACAACAATGCACCAGCCTTATGGTTGGAAAGGAAACCATTGGTTGATATCCCCACTTGGATTACTCCAACCACTTGAACAAGGTAGACAGCTAAAGACTTGGTGGCACTGGCTCCCCTCCATGTCACTCACTTCTCAGGCTCACCAAGTCTCAATTCCACCAATGGAGGAATTCTTGCCTCTACACAAGCTCAGTGAAGATGTGGGGTTCCTTTAGAGGTCCGACTTCCTACGATCAATGAGTGTATAAAAGGGTTTTTCGCAACTAATACAAATTGGCTTTTAGTAAGGGCATATGTTCAAAGTGGCCATACAAGCGACAAGATTAGCTCAAGAATATGGTGAGTCAAAAGGCTTCCCAATCCTTTCCCTAAGGAAGGATTTTCACATAGCTCATGGGGCTACTGAGGGAAACACTTTTCAATATGATGCATCTATTGGGAATTTTTTCCTCAACTTTTTGGTCTTTTCCCTTGAAGACTTAGGTTTTTTCTTCATGTTTTTGGCCTTTACCATTGTACCGATGCATGCTTTCCATAGAGGTGTGGTTGTGTGGTTTACCGCTTTACTGCGAGCCTTTGTTGCTCAGTCCACGGTTGGGTGGTGTTACCGCCTTACCGTGGCAGTCTTCTCCTTGTTCGGCGGTGGCATGATGAGCAGGGACAGTTGGAAGGCGCTTACCGCTTTACCACAGGGTGCTCCTTCTGGTGGCGCAGTAGCGTAGTTGGTGGTGAGCTGGTGAAGGTTCAGTCTACCTCCTTACCGTGGAGGTTGCCTGTTGGTGGCGAGGTAGCACGGTGAGTGGCATGGTGGTGGTGACATGGCGAAGGATGGTTATCGCCTTACCACACACAGTGAGTTCACTCACCGTGGTGGTGTGGTAAGGCCGCCTGCCGCTTGTCTCGGCGTTTATCGACTTACTGCGGAAACTGGTTCCACTCACCATGGTGGTCATGGTGAGACCGCCTATAGTCGGTCTGGCAGTTACCACTCCACCGCGAATGGTGAGTACGCTCACTGCAGTGGTTGCAATGAGACCGCTAGCGGCCTACCTGTGTGGTCACCACTCTACTACGGTGAGACCTGATGGTCTCCGTGGTAGTGCGGTGAGACTGTTGACGGTCTGGCCGGTGGCTACCACCACACTATAGGAAGGCTTCAGAGGGTTAGCGGTAGCACAGTGGAGATGGCAGTCAACATAGGCTTACCGCTATACCGCGAGGCAGGTCCGTCAGGGCAACGGTAGCACGGTAGAAGGCCGAGAGGACTCAGAACTTGGTTGACCGAGCTTGACCGAGCTAGACCAATAGTCAACAACAATAGATGAATGAGATGGTAACACATGGTAGATTCTTTGAGATCTGATTGGCCGAAGCTTTATTTTCTGATTGTGATTGGGTTGCATTATTATAGTAAGGTTGATGGATGCATCAGAAGCTGATTTAATGTTGTGTGTGGCTCAATGCATTTGCAAGGTCGGTGCATGTTATAAGAGATGGTTAAAGCTTTCATGTGGGATATTGATTGTCCTGATGACTATTACTGGTAGGGATGGGCTGAACAGATATGCACACGATGTAAGATTATAAATAATCTTGTGTGTAGTTTGAAAAATATGATGAGCGATAATAGGGAGAGGCTGAGAGTGTTCCAGCAGTTCAATCATGAACACTTAGACTCTCAGATCTATTAAGATGTGAACCTGAGAGGCCAAGAGGTTGGGTTGGCTGTGAGGCTAGCTGTGACAATCATTTGTGAGGAGTTGAAGGGAATCTACATGATATGTCATTAAGGACATTGTAATCATGTGAAGATTATGTTTTGTTGTTTTCTGTGTTCTCCAGATGAACAAGATGTAATCTCCTAAGAGCATAGCTCTGGTTTTATATTGTAACCATTTTAGTTATTGAATAATACATGTGAGCTGAGTGTTTTGGAGGGTGGGGTTTTTTACACAAAAGGGTTTTCCCCACGTAAATCTATGTGTTCATAGTTTTGTCTTTCATGGTTGTCTTATTCAGTTTCATGAATCTATGCTTGTGTTGAATCTATTTTAATTTTTGCATTTACTTCTCTCAGAGGATCAATGGGGGATCAACTATGCCTGCTTCCACTTTATGGCATAGTTTTTTGTGTCCTTGTTGCGATTTAAATGAAGTTCACTAAGGCATTGTTGTCTTAGATGTTGATCTATGATGACAGAACCGATCTTGTATCCCCAACAAGTGGTATCAGAGCTGGTTGAAGGAGGTTGAGGCTTGATGATACCAACAAGTGGTGTCAAAGCCTTCTCTTGGTTACTAAATATCTGGGTATTTCTCATGTGATGATTTCTTAGCCTGGCAAGCTTGAGGAAATCTGGAGGAATCAGTTGGTGATTGATCCTTCGATGAGTGGAAGTTGCTTCTTTGATTCAACACAAAGTTTTGAAAGACACTAGATTTTATTGGAGTTGATCATATTGTTGCAATATGGTCTGAGGCTCCTGGCTCGCAGCAAATTTTCCTGATGCAAAGGGCATGAGATGTACCTGTGGTTGTGTTGCAGCGAAGCGTGGTTTCATACTGGGTGTCTATGTGAGAGACTCCCTAGTGGTATGGATTCGTTTGGGTTGTTGTTCACCCACGAAGTATTCTCCTTGTGCTAGGTGTTCTAACTTAGCACTGAAGGCAGTTTCTTTGTTGCTCTGATTGCATGGAGGCTATGAAGTTGATTCTGGTGGTCTGCAACTTTTGTATAGCCTGGCTCTCTTGTATGCTTGTGCATGACTATGGTTTTTGGAATTGGTCTAAAATGGACCTGCTATTATGTTCTTACCTATGTCTTGTACTCGCATGGTTCAGATTCATGTCTTTGGCTTTGGAGGTTTTCTATAGATTTTCCTAAAAATTCTATCATGCATATTCATGTTTCTTTTCATTGTTCTGGTTAATCGTGATGGTTGTGTGCAGACTCCCGAGTCATCCAGATGAGCAGTGAATATGGATATGTGTGGGTGTTTTATAAACAATGTGGTTTTGCAGGTTTTCCACAGTCAAGTAAAACTTGTAGTTTGTGGAGCTGTTGTTTAGCTATTTTCTAGACCCTGGCTTCTAGGGTGTGACTGGATGAAATAGTTGTAGTTCAACATAGTTTGAGGAGGTGTGATGTCTTCTCTGCATGGGATTGTTGGTATGAGTTTCTCTTTCAACATTCTTGTGGTATGTTTGTTGGTTTTCTAGACTATGGTTCTTGAGTTGTGGACATGATTGGAAAATCGGATTTGTTGTTGATCTAGTGTTTGAGTCAAGTTGTCTACGTGGGTTGTTCTCTTTGATTATCTCAGTTTTTCAATGTGATGATAGATTTGTAGGGTTTTTTTCATTGAAGTGGATCTACGAGTTGTGCATATTTGTGGGATTTCTTTACCTAAATTTTTGTCATGAGTCAAGTCGGTAGTGGGTTGTCTTTATCCACGAGATTGCATCTATGTTGGTTCAGATTTGCTAGCTAACCTTGTCTGTGGTCACTTGTGCATTGGTGTGGCTATTTTGAGATGAAAGGATGGACAACGTTGGAGTACCTGAATAGTCAGTGATGGGGACCTGCAACATGTGAACCACGATGTCATGGAAAGCTTGTTACATTGACGATTGTAATCTTTTGACAGTGATTGGGTGGTCGGTCATGGTGCTTGGAAAGCTCAATGTCATGGTTCAATGGGATCTTTAGCAGTGACTATGGATTCATCACTTGGTGATGAATGATCTTCTTTGGTGTTGCAAATGCTTCTTGAAGACTCTTAGATCCTGTTGTTACAGAAGAGTTCTTTCACATCTGCATGGTCACTATTTGAAGATGTGCAGCATCTTCGAGCCATGGAGGACTTTGGTAGTCTTTGGTTGAGGTGCTAGTAGTGCTTAACAGGTGATGTTGGTTTAGAGTTTGTTTTCTTGATGTCATGTATACTCTTGCTTGTACATTAGAGTTTTGGCATGTTGATTTTCTCTTGAGACCATGGATAGTTCACTTGTAGAATGGTATCTCTTAAGGGTGATGTGTAGATCATGGTGTCATGATAAGTTCCTGTTCAGCTAGTTTGGAGCTTTGACAGTGGTCTGGGGCTTCTTTATGTTTTGAGCACTTTGGTCATATGCTGGAGGACTTCATGATAAGTGCAGCAATGCAGTTTGGATTTAGCATGAAATGACAGGTTGCCGGTGCTCATGGATGCATGGATAATAAGGTGAGGCTGGAATTCTTTTGAGGATACTGCTATTACATTTGAAATTCTGAGTAGCCTACACCTTGGTTGAATGTGAGTTCAACAAAGACCAATGAGGAGAATGCTCTTGGGTAAGTCACGGTGGCTTGTATATCTTGGAGGAGCATCTCTTTCCTCTTGGTCTGCTCAGCAATGAAGTTTATTTGAAAGGTATTTTCCCATTATAGCTTTCAGATATGTGATATGTTTTATCTCCCATGGATATGAATCTTGAGTTGTTGTTTCTTAAAATTTTGGAGGATTCATAATGGAAGGTGGATAACATAGTGTATCTCCTTGTGCTTTTAAGGACTCATAGGAGATGGTTGTATGGGTTAGTCTGATCTTCTTTGAGGTGCTTACATGGTCATGGGCCTGTTGGATGTTGTTAAGTTTTTTTCCCTTGGGATGTGAAGAAGATCATTCTTGACATAGCTGGAATTTAGAAATATACGTAGGAGGATGATACATGTTTTGATTTGCAGTTTCTCTCTAATCTAGTCTTTTCTTCCTATATTTCTACTTTCATATGAATTTAGATGTGAGATGCCTTTTGTGGAGCTGATTTGGTCATAGTTTGCGGTCGTGTGTTGTCACTTGGGTGATGACATGAAGGTTCTTATGCCTCTTTCTTCAGTCAGATATGGAGGTTCTCTTGGAAGAATGTGGAAGTCAATTGAAAGAAAATTTTCTTGCAATAGGTGGTTGTAGGTGGTGTGGATCAGTGTGGTAGTTCCTTGGAACTACATGGTTACATTTCTTTGTGCATATATTGGTAGACTGGTTATACATTTAATCTTTCATATTTGGCATTACCCTTGCAGTGGGAGTACTTGGATGTGTTTAGTCTTTTGACTAGTTGGCACATGGTGCTCATATTCTACTATTAATGGGTTGGTTATTTTGTTGGCATGAGGTTACTGATGGTCATACCTTTGAGGTATGGGTGGTTGGATGATTCAACATGAGTTGTGGGTGTTGTTTTTCAGCCGCGTGGGTTTGATCAGTAGGATGGGGGCAGTCAGTTTTGTGGTTTATGGTCTTGCTAATGGTTTCTCATTCTGTGTTCACATTGTGTGCTTTGTTTTTGATGTTGTTGTGTTGCCTTTTTCCGCCTGGAGGATCAGATGTTTGTGTTCCTAAGACTGGTGCTTTTTTTCCTTGGCGTGTTCCTCTGTTTGGAGTTGTTGCCTAAGATGGTGGATATTTTTTGATGTAGTTTCAGGGATCTTGGTTGGAGCGTGGAAGCATGGTGTTGGTCCATGTTCGAGTGTTTTGAGGAAGCCTGAAAGTCTTCAACAAGTGGGAGATTTTTGGGAAAGTTTGCCTCAACTTTCTAGTCTTTTCCCTTGAAGACTTAGGCATTTTCTTCATGTTTTTGGCCTTTACCATTGTACCGATGCATGTTTTCCATAAAGGTGTGGTTTTGCAGTTTACTGCTTTACTGTGAGCTTCTATTGCTCGGTCCACAGTTAGGCGATGTTACCGCCTTACCGCAGCAGTCTTCTCCTTGTTTAGCAGTGGCGCGATGAGCAGGGACAGTTGGAAGGTGCTTACCGCTTTACTGCGGGGTGCTCCTTCTGGTGGCGCGGTTGGCAGTGAGCTAGCGAGGGTTCGGTCTACCTCCTTACCATGGAGGTTCCCATTGGTGGTGAGGTAGCATGGTGAGCAGCATGGCGGTGGTGAGTTGGTAGAGGACGGTTACCGCCTTACCGCACGTGGTGAGTTCACTCACCACAGTGGTGCGGTAAGGTTGCTTGTGGCTTGTCTTGGCATTTACTGCCTTACCGCGGGCACTGGGTCCACTCACCGCAGTGGCCGCAGTGAGACCGCCTATGGTCGGTCTGGCGGTTACCGCTCTACCATGGGCGGTAAGTTTGCTCACCATGGTGGTTGCAGTGAGACCATTGATGGCCTGCCTCTGTGGTCACCGCTCTACCGCAGTGAGACCTGGCGGTCTCCGCGGTAGTGTGGTGATACCGCTGACATTCTAGCCGGTGGCTATCGCCACACCATAGGAAGGCTTCGAAGGGTCAATGGTAGCATGTGGAGATGGCGGTCAACACAGGCTTACCGCCATACTGCGAGGAGGGTCCGTCAAGGCAGTGGTAGCACGGTAGAAGGCCGAGAGGACTCGGAACTCGGTTGACCAAGCTTGACCGAGCTGGACCAACAATCAACTATGATAGACGAATGATATGGTGACACGTGGTAGATTCTTTGAGATCTGATTGGTCAAAGCTTTATTTTCTGATTGCGATTGGGCTACATTATTATAGTAAGGTTGAGGGATGCATCTTAAGCTGATTTAATGTTGTGTGTGGCTCGATTCATTTGCAAGGTCGACGTACGTTATTAGAGATGGTTAAATCTTGCAGGTGGGATATTGATTATCTTGATGACCGTTGGTGGTAGGGATGGGCTGAAAAGGTATGCATACGGTGTAAGATTATAAATAATCTTGTGTGTAGTTCGAAAAAGATGATGAGCAATAATAGAGAGAGGTTGAGAGTGTTTGAGCGATTCAACCGTGAACACTTCAAATCTTAGATCTGTTAAGATGTGAACCTGAGAGGCCAAGAGGTTGGGTTGGTCATGAGGATCTGAAGGGAATCTACATGATATGTCATTGAGGACATTGTAATCGCGTGAAGATTATGTTTTGTTGTTTCCTGTATTCCTC
Source organism: Sequoiadendron giganteum (assembly GCA_007115665.2). Classification (NCBI taxonomy): domain Eukaryota; kingdom Viridiplantae; phylum Streptophyta; class Pinopsida; order Cupressales; family Cupressaceae; genus Sequoiadendron; species Sequoiadendron giganteum. Next base: position 161,407,235 of record CM021100.1, on the reverse strand, counting down.
AGATGAACAAGATGTAATCTCCTGAGAGCATAGCTCTGGTTTTGCATTGTAACCATTTTAGTTACTGAATAATACATGTGAGCTGAGTGTTTTGGAGGGTGGGGTTTTCCCCACGTAAATCTGTGTTCATAGTTTTGTCTTTCATGGTTGTCTGATTCAATTTCGTGAATCTATGCTTGTGTTGAATCTATTTTAAGTTTTGCATTTACTTATCTTAGAGGATTAATGGAGGATCAATTGTGTCTACTTCCACTTTATGGCATAGTTTTTTGTGTCTTTGTTGTGATTTAAATGAAGTTCAATACGACACTGTTATCTTAGATGTTGATCTATGATGATAGAACCGATCTCATATCCCCAACAGCATCCACACCCGTTGCCAACTGGCTTTCATCAGGAAGCACATTTATTTATAGTGGCTTGAAAGAGCTTGGCCTTAGCTTTGTTACAACTTGGGTCATTCCCACCTTTCAAAGTGGGGTGGCAGGCCCTCTAATACAAGGTAAACAAAATAAATGAATTACATGTATTTCTGATCATCCTAGATTGCACTAAGCTCAAGGAGAGAGCATACTTTGTGCCTTTGCCTCACACTCGCATGGTGTTCTTTTCAAGCCCAAAAATCAAAATGTATGGTGTGATTGTACAAAAGCCAAATAGGTGTTTTTTATCACTCAAGATCATTGAACGATGTGAGAGGAGAGAATACACACTATCTAAGATAGTTGTAAATCACCAAACACAAAGGACAATGATTAATTTTAAGCCTTGCTTATTATTTGAAGACACTTAGATTAATTTTATGCCCATGACGTGAAATGCAAATTAATTATAATACTCATGAGTATAAAATGAAAATTGTTGTTCTTTTTAAACCTTATGAGTGAAAAATGTAGATTCTTTTTAACCATATCATCCTAATGCAAGTTGTAGTTGGAAAACAAACAAAAAATTTTGCGTAAAACTGAAATAAAAGAGCTAGATTTTTTTGTTTGTTTCAAAAGAAAGTTTTTTGGGGAGCTCCAATCCAAAGCCACATGCTAAAAATAGAAATTTAGCAACCAAAAACTCTACTCTACTCGAAAAACTCAAAATAAAAATAGAAAACAAACTGAAAGTTAAAATTTTATACTAAACAAACGATTGCGTCGTTCTTTTCTGCAAATGTGTCGTTGTGTTGCCTCACACCAGAATGATTTTTTTGCACTTTCAAATTAAAAATTTCACACCTATTGTTTCTTCCATAGATGTGTCATTCTTTTTGGAAAATATGTTGTTCCTCATCAAATGCATCGCTGCCTTGAGAAAATGCATCGTTTTGTACTTGATATCTGCAAAAACACACAAAAATTGTATGAAATTTTACAAAATCTTATCCTACACATCAGGTTCACCAATGTAAGATGGGGAAAAACATCCTAGCCTAGATAAAGTGACAACTAAACACTTCTAATCTATTAACCTCATCCAAAACAAGATAATACAAACAAAGAGAGAAATCAAAATGCAAGCAAATGAAATAGAACGTTGAAGTTGATTCCTTCTCTTGTCTCTCCTATTTCTCCTTTTGCAAACCTTGCCCTCATATTTTTTGTTGAAGTTGTGCAATAACCTACAAATAGTAAGTAGAAATTTGGAGACAAAATGGTTGTTGAGATAAAAATGGAGAAGAAAAGTTGCTTTTATAGATAACCATTCGAATGGACAAAAAAGATTGATCTTATAGAAAGATTCCAAGATCAACAGATGAGGATTGATGCATCAAAAACAGGTGGGCAATTGATTGCTATGATGTTGACGACTATGACAGAGATGGCTATGACAAAGATTAATGAGAAAGTGGAGGAAAATGGATGAATTGAAACCTAGAATATCAGTAATTCATGAGAAAGGCATATTTGGCCAAGTGGAAATTAATAAATGATTCATTTGAATTATTTATTTGAGGAAAAATGGAAAATGGGAATTTAATTAAATGGGGAGAGATGGAAAGTGGACACTAAATAACTAATTTGAATTAATTATTTAATGGGGAGAGAAATGACACATAATTAAATAATCTTGACAATTATTTAATTATAGAAGAATGAAAAGGTCAATTGCATAGACAAATTATTATTATTATTATCTGACTATAGGTGAACAATAAAAGATAAATAATTAAATAAATAATGATTTATTTAATTATTGAAGAAAGGATGTGTTAGTGACACAATTAATTTATTTTAATTGAGCAGGATAGAATAGAGATTAGAAAGTGAATTAATTAAATAATTAAAATTATTTAATTATCAGAGGATGACGACCAAGAGAAATGGTGTTCACAAACTTAGGAGATTTTTCAGTGTCTAGAAGATGCACACATTCACACAATGCACACCACATATACGTGGAAACCCGGAATGGGAAAAACCATGGTGAGAAGAGTTTCTCAAAGCTACTATCTGATGAGGTAAAAATAACCTCATTGATATAAGTGACTAAATACGCTTCCTCATATTTTCCAACCCCCTTTACTCTACCAATTAGCTATCTTTAGAATTAATAAGTGCTTTCTTTTTGAGAAAATTGTATATAAACTTTATTTTCTAAAATTGCTTGGAATAAACTAACCTGTGCTAACTTAATGGTTTAGTTTTTAAATAAATGTACAGGTTTCTCATATATAATCAGTCATCATGCCTAGCTAGAAGAATTCAACGCAGACTCCATGAAGTTGAAAACAAGTTTCAGAAGTTCAAGCATCGGAATTCTAGGACGCATGATGTATCGAGCTTTTGTAGTTGTTTCTCTTTTTTTTGTTGAAGACTTATGGCTCACTTTGAGCCTCTTTAATGTTTTTATGCATGGACTCAAATTTTGTTAGTTTGTTAAGTTCAGTTAAATACTATTTCAGTGGTACTTTTCACCAACTAAAATTTAGGATTCTATTAAACAATTTTTGTATAAATGTGTAACTTTCAAAAGTGATAAACAACAAGAGAATATCGTTATGTTGTCGTAATGAATTTATGAGCTATGTTTCTGAATTACACTACCAAAATGAATAAAGCAAGTTTTTTATTATTCATTCTAAGTTGTTAAGTATTGTGAATGAAATTTTTCTAGATGGAGTAATTCTTGAGTTATCAAGTTTATGTGACCTGAGCTAGACGTAGAAGCACCCAAGAGCTGGCCACTAGAGGGACTGTAGGAATAGATAGATAAGTATTTTTACTTCAGAATTATGTTACTTTTGTTTTGTAAATGATAAAGTGTGAAGTAGAATCTCTTTTCAACTTTGTTAATTTAAGTTTTGGTGCACCTTCCTTACTATTAAGTTTCAAGTTGATAGGTTTTTTTTATTAAGACGTTAATTTTGTTAATCATTGTTAGTTAAATGTTTCATAGTTTATTTACATTCTTTTCTTCTTCAACAAATTATACGCTTATTAGTTTAATCATTTCAATGCTATCTAGTTTAGCTGTTATGCTTTTTAGACTAATAATTTCCTTCTTTGTAGTTTAGTTATTTCAAAGCTTTCTAGTTTAATGGCCTTCTAGTTTAAGTTTTATTTCAGTTGTCCCATCTACTTAGAAAATATGAGAGAAATAGTTGAGGGGTTTCCTATTGCATACAGCCTTGAACACTACTCGATTAATATTTGATGCACTTTTCAAACTAAAGAGATAGGACCTAATGACAGCCTATCACTTTTTGATGTCGTTGTCAAGGACCTTCCTTTTCTAAGTGTTAGTAGGTGATACCTTGAATAACTCTTTTGGAAATAAAAATAGTCCTCAAGCTTCCTTTTCTGCATGGTCAAGAAATGAGGACCCCACGGAAGATTCATACCAACAACCCCCCAAATGACATACCAACCACAAGTAGGGAAGAAGAAATCTCAGCTCAAGAACTCTTTGAAGAATTGATCAACCAAGGTCAACCTTAGATCTTCCTGTATACTCCAGAAAGAGAACATATAGTTGTAGAGGAGCATATTCCTCTCCAAACTCCCGAGCCTTACCCATTTGAGAAATTTTTTGAAGAGGAAGGAATCCTCTTCAACATCATGGATGACTATAACTGTAGAAATTTTGATGCTAATCAACCACCACCACCACAAAGATTCACTTATCCTATTGTTATTGATGCAGATGACGAAACGACTGTGAAAAATATTTCTCCAGCCTTCTGAGGTTTGTACTTTGAAGACCCTAACCAGTTTCTCTTTGAATTTAAGGTCCTATGTCAAACATATGACTACAAGAATGATAACCAAAAACTAAATCATTTTCCCTCTACATTGAAGGAATCAGCAATGCGTTGGTTCATGGGCCTATCCTCAAGATCCATAACTTTGTGGGATGACATGGAGTCTGACTTTTTGGATAAGTACCAAAGCTACTGTAGAGTTAGTGATAGGAAGGAAGAGCTATTCAAACTAAGGTAGAACAAAGACGAGAGCCTAGAAGACTACCTAGATAGGTTTGTCTTCTTATCGAAATAGTGTGGCGAAGAAGCCATAAGTCTTAAGATTTTAAAGACCATATTTCTCAATGGTCTTGACGATGATGCTTGAAGGAGCCTAGATTGAATGGTAAAAGGGGATGTGTCCCAACAGGGGCTTGATGAAATCACTGAATTATGCAAAAACATATCTCGTACTTGAGGAGGGATCTAGAATTCTACCCTTTTCAAAGGTTCCAATGAGATAGGAAAACTATGTGAGGAGATAGCCAAACTTAAGACTAACGTCTTGGTTTAGTTAAATACCATCATTAGATGGAATACAAGATAAAATGAAAAATCCTAAGAACTTATCCATCTATTGTCCTAGGTTCCAGAATAAACATCTATTAAGGGAATGCCCTTTGGACAAAGTTGACAAAATTGTTGTTTGCCAAGTTTTTGATAAGGACCATCGCACTAACCAATGTGAGATTTTGAATTCCATTAAGAACTCCAAGAAAATAACAATCTTGGTTGAGGAAGAAATCAAATTTGTAAATCAAAGAACTCGAGGGAATTTTTCCTATGGCAAAAATTCAAACCCTGCATGGAGACCTCAGAACAACTAGAATAATAATCAATGGGTAGCACCTTGGCCTCAGGCTCCATTACAAAAACCACCTAACTGGGGAACTTACCCTTGGGGACCACCTGAATGGGAAAATCAGTCATGGGGAAACCCTCAATGCACCAATCAACCTCAACATTAGTGGTATCCTCAAAATTATTCTCCTCAATGGAATCAATCTTAGAATTAGTTTTACATTGGTCCCAAGAGGGGGCCCACTCAATAGAAGAATCTCTTACCACCTCCCCAAAACACTCAACAAACGAAGCAAGTTAATCAACCCCAACTTCCAACGCAACCTGTTCCAAACCCAAAGAACAACCATCAGAATGCCCCAGTATATTCTACTGAATAGGATAATGTTACTAGACTTAATGCCATAAATTTTGGAAATCTGCAATTAAGATCTATAAAAACACTCCAACCACCGACTATTGTTGAGATATTGGATGAGCCTATTAAGAAATATGTTGAGGCCATAAAAAAAACTCCCATATTTGTCAAACCATCCCCATAAATTACCCAAGACAAAACCTTTGCACCACCTCCAGTTGGAGCTTCCGACCTACCTCAGGAAAGGGAGGGTCAGTCTCTAACTAAAACTTTAAACAATTCACCTTCCAAAAACAAAACCCAAGCGCCTTTTTCAGAGAATCTTAAACTAACCACTGCGAAAGGTACTCTAAATATTCCCTTGTCCATTGAAACTGCATTGATACAAGAAATCAAACAGTTGCAAATTGAGGTTCCTTTACTACAAGCCATCAAGGAGATTCCCAAGCTAAACCAACTGATCAAACAGTTGTGTATCAAGACTCCAAGGAGGAAATCAAAGAAAATAAACATTGTCCACATAAATGGATTTTTGGCTAGAAAGACTACGGCTCCAAAATATGATGATCCATGTAGTCCACTAATAATGGTAGCAATCAATGAGGTGGAAATACCTAATGCATTAGTCTACTTGGGAGCAACCATTAATGTAATGATTTTTGATGTAATGGAAGAGTTCAGGCTTACCTATTTATGCCCCACAACTATAGTCTTACAGATGGTGAATCAAGCCATAATCATTCCCAAGGGTGTCCTTGAGAATGTTATTTTCAAATTTTATGGATGGGAATATCTTGTGTACTTTCAAGTAATTCAGTCTCTTACACCAAAAGACAATTACCCTATAATCCTAGGGAGACCATGGCTGGTAGCGGTTGCAACCAAAATTGATTGTAGGGAGGGAGGAAAGACCATTTCACATGGTCCAAATAGTAAACATTTATTCTTTTATCCTCCCTCCAAGCCTATTGAATTTAATAAATTTTGGGTTGATGAACAAGAAGGTCCCAAGGGACAAGAAAATTTAGCTTCAGTGGCCATGGTAGTCATCAAATAGCATAGTGAAGAATTGGAAGATGAATTAGAAAATAACATGGAAAATATCACCATGGATTCAACTGACAATGAGATATTGGATGTGGAAGAAATCTTAGGACAACCCATCAATATAGGCCATGTTTAATTTGATAGTACCATTTTTATGGGATTGCCTTGTCCTCTAGCAAATATCATTCCAAAAACAACACATTTCTTTGAAGATATTGCCAAAATTCATAGGACCATACCTCATTAGGTTCCCCCTTAACACCTTTACAAGTCCAATGCATATTTTTGCATCCAATCATCCGGGTATTAAAAATCATTATGTTGATGCCAGGAAAAACTTTGAACATCAACAACTAGTTGACTGAGCGGGAAGAACATAAACTATTTGATGTCTTGGTGAATAGATCTAAAGCTTTTTCTTGGAAATACATATATATGAGGGGAATACACCCCAATTTTTTCACTCATCATATCTACACCGAGAATGTTTGACCTATTTGCCAACCCTAAAGAAGACTCAATCCTGCCTTGAAAGATATTGTTAAAATTGAAATTCAGAAGCTCCTACAAGCGAGGTTTATTTATCCCATTTCTGATAGTAAATGGGTTTCACCATTGGTTGTGGTTCCCAAAAATAATGGGAAGTGGAGAGTATGCACATACTATAGGGAACTTAACAAGGTGACCAACAGAGATTATTTTCCCCTATCATTTGTAGACCAAGTTCTGGATAACTTAGCCGAGAGAAAATATTTCTCGTTTCTGGATGGATTTAGTGGGTATACCCAGATACAGGTGATAGAAGAAGACCAAGATAAAACAACCTTTACATGTCCATGGGGGAAATTTTCATATAGAGTTATTCCATTTGAGATATGCAATGCTCCTGCAACATTCTAGAGAGCCAGCTTGGCTATATTTGTTGAGTTGGAAAATTAGTGTGTGGAAGTGTATATGGATGATTTCATCGTGTATGGTTCAAATTTTGATGAATCTCTTCAGAGTCTAGAAAAAGTGTTGAAGTGATGTGAGGATCATCGCTTGTCCCGAAGCCATGAGAAATGTTTAATAATAGTAGAACAAGGAATAGTGCTGGGACATCACATCTTAGCTGATGGAATAAAATTTGATCATAAGAAAATCGAAGTGATGCAACAACTAGTCACCCAAAAAACCCAAACTGATGTTAGAAGTTTCTTAGGGCATGTTGGATACTACAAAATATTTATAGAAAACTTTAGCAAAATTGCAGCTCCTATGTTTTATCTTCTCCAAAAGAATGTGGAGTTTACCTAGACACTTGAGTGTTAGTCATCATTTGAAATCATCAAAGAGAAGTTTATCTCAGCTCCTATTATTCGTGGACCTAATTGGAGCTTACCATTCCATATTTATGTCGATGCATTCGATGATGCTATTGGAGTGGTCTTAGGAAAAGAAGGTGATAACAGAGGGAAATATGCTATATAATTCATTAGTAAGAATCTGACTCCAATAGAAAGGAATTATACGATGACGGATAAGAAATTCTTAGTGATAATACATGTAATTAAGAAATTTCAACACTACATTATAGGATATGAAGTAACAGTGTACATAGACCACTCGGCCATAAAATACCTCATGAATAAACTTGTAGTGAATGGGAGGATATTAGATGGTTGTTGCCTCTCCAATAATTTAACGTGACAATTGTTGAAAAACTAAGGAAATTCAATGTAGTGGTGGATTTCTTATCCTGAATTAAACAAGATTATGGTGAATGTGCTCCAGTATAGGATGAGTTCCCAGATGATAATTTATTTTCCATCTCTACTAAAACTCCTTGGTTTGTCAATATTGCCTACTACTTGGCCACCTTAGAAGTACCACCTTCTTTTACTTCTAAACAGAATAAATGCCTTATAAGATAAAGTTCCCCTTTCAAATGGATTAATGTGATCCTATTTAGATGTGGGCCTAATATGGTGCTACACTAATGTGTTAGGGCTGACGAAACCTATAGTATCCTAAGAGCTTGTCACGATGATCCTTTTAGAGGACATTATTCTGCAAAGAGAACATCTCATAAGATCTTAGGTGCAGGCTACTATTGGACCTCTATGCATAGGGATGTCAAGAAATATTTCCAACATTGTGATGAATGTCGAAGGGTAGGGAGACCGAAAAAATGTAATGAAATTCCCCTTCAACCCTAGGTAGTCCTTGAACCATTTCAAAAATGGGGATTGGACTTTATTGGTCCAATAGATCCAACCTCACAAGGGAAAGATTACATTTTGGTCTGCACAGATTATCTAACTAAGTGGGTATAAGTTCAAGCTCTATGGGTTGCTAGGGAAGAAAAGGTAGCTGATTTCCTCTATAATAAAATTTTCCTTAGGTTTGGAGCTCTTAGGATGATTGTTACAGACCAAGGTCCTCAGTTTATTTCTAAAGTTTTGTTAGCCTTCACCGACCATTTCTAGGTTAGTCATAAGAAATCATCACCCTATCACCCTCAGGAAAATGGTCAGGTGGAAGAAACAAATAGGGAGCTCGAAAACATCTTAATGAAAATAATATCATTAGGAAGAAAATAATGGGCTAGGAAACTACCTGAAGCCATCTGGGCTTATAACACGATGTGGAAGTCAACCACTAGTTTTAGTCCATATGAGCTAGTCTTTGGAAAGAAGCCTCTCTTACCCATTTAATTTAAACTCCAAACATTGAGAACAACCATGTAGTTAGGTACAGATCTTAAATGCGCCCAGGTAGAGAGAGTCTTGCAGCTTAGAAAGTTGGATGAGCTTCGTTTGGATGTTTTCCATCAAATTGAACTAGTGCAACAACAACATAAAGTCTTGCATGAAAAACATATTAAGGAGAGAGAATTCCATAATGGGGATTGGGCCCTGTTATTCAATTCCAAATACAAATATCGCCAAGGAAAACTCAAAACTCATTGGCTCGACCCATATGAAATTTCTAAGATATTTTCAAATGGATCGGTACAACTGAAACCCATCGATGGTGATACTCGAACCCTCCTAGTCAATGGACACTGATTATGCATCTACCATAAGCCAATCAATAAAGAAGAATTCACAAAAATGGTGGAGATGCAAGGAGAAATCTGACGCATTGACTTTGCTCTTGCAGAGTCAATATAGTTTTAGTTTGTTGTCTTCTTAAAAAAAAAGGAAAAAAAGAGCATGTGTATAATTTTTCTTTCAATTCATCTCATGGACTTGGATACTTTTCGTTTCTATTCTCGCAGGACTTCATTATTCATTAGAAACAAATTTTGGTGCATCTTGGTATGGTGCTCCAATACTTGTTAGCTCAGTTGATACGCTACTCTTGAACCTATTGGCTTGACCGTTGTTATGTTCTAAAACTTGCACAAATTGGTGGTGTTGTTCCTCATCTTGCTCCTGCATTCAGGTACATCTCTTGGCGATGTCCTAGAAATTCCAAATCCAAGGTGTGCATTTTCCTTTCTTCTTTCGGAAACATCTTCCAATGATGCTCTAGAAATTTTCTTGTTGCATTTCGGCTGCATCCCTTACCGATGCTTTGTAATTTTGATGTTCCTCCTTGTCGATGGTATCCTTTTGATGATGCTCTGGAAAAAATTTGTTGCTATTCTGGCTACATCTTTCGATGATGCTCTGAAAACTTTTGGTTACCACTCTGGCTGCATCTCTCGACGATGCTCTAAAAAAATTATTATTGTGTTCTGATAGTGTCCCCCAATGCTGCTCCAGAACATTTTCCACTTCACTTTCTGGCTGCATCTCCCAACGATGCTCTGGAACTTTGTAAATTCTTTTTCTTTTCCAATGCTTTGATTTGTCTGAAGTTTCACACACTCTCATTGCCAAATTTTTGTTATTCACCTTGGAATCCATGCCATACATTTTCATTTCACCTGATAATATCATACCCTCTCATAATAAATGAAATTATTATGACAATCTTTTTGTTATAATGAATTCTATCATTAGTTGATATCCTATCCATCTCATAATAAAATTGCCACCACCCTTGCCAGATTGTACATCTAATCTGTTACATCAGCAAAGGTGAGTGAAATTCAAGTCAATAAAAGGACGTAAGGTAACTACATTTTTTCTTAAAGTTAGTAATTATTTTGAATAAAGGTTAATTAATTGGCATGAGTCCTTTCCTTTCTTAGTTTAGTAAATTGAACCATTGAGTGATCACATGAAGTATGGCTACACTTGCACATTTTCCCATGCATAAATTCTAAAATTATATAGCAGAGCTCAAGAAAGATGAATTAATTATTTCCCTCCATCGGTTGTGTCAAGGCTATATTCTCTTTCTTCTGCAATTTAGTTGCTTAAACCGAGTATTTTTGAAGCATTTCCACATAATTGAGCAAAGGAATGAAGGAATAAAAATATGGGAGGAGCTAAGAAGAATTTTGAGCCAGCTTCGATGGAAAAATTGCTAGCATTGGGAAATATTATAAGTCTATTTCATAAAGTAGGGTGGCTTGAATTCATCAAAAAAATTGAGGGATATACAGAGAATTTGGTGAAGGAATTTGCAGAGAACTTTGCACACAGGAAAACTATGGTATGAGGCAATTTTTTCCAGGTAAGTTCAAATATTATCTCTCGTCTCTCTGTTCTTCAGAATAGGGGTATTCATTTAACTGAAACCACACAAATTACTTATCAAAGGATGGTAGAATTGTTCCATAGGGAGGGTGTGCCTCAACCTCTAGTAACCATAAGCACTAGGGAACAAAACAAAGGATTCCAAAGAATGCCCATTCCTGAACCCTGGAGAACTTTCGTAGCATGGATAATTAAGTACTTCACCTATAAAGGGAAACTAGTTACAGTAGTGGGGGGCCCTTTTCGATTGCTAACCCATTTACGCCATGGCGTCAAAGACCCATCTCTCAGGGTTAATTTTCCTATAGTTTTTGTGTGATTCAGTTATTGGGATGATATAAAAGTATAAGATTGGTGCAGGACCACTTAAGCATCATGGCCTAATTCAATTGATTTGTAGGTACCATTTCCGTAAGAAACCAAAAAAGAAATGGCAGAAATTTCTATAAAAATTTGAAAATGATGAGTTTGATAAACCTTTTGAAGAAGGAGAGTCATCAAAACAAGTGGTTCAGTCTGCAGGGGAACCCTCCTTTGAGGCTCCTGATGCTCCTAAATCTCATCATACCTCAATTTCTCTCAATGACAATGCGTCGAAAACCTCGCCAAATGTCTCAAAAATTCCAGAACAACCGAATGTAGAAATTATACATTTTGAGGAAGAGGAACCTCCTCACAAAAGGAAGAAGCAAACCAAAGCTACCTCACAGATAACCCCTCCTTTACGGAGAAGAAAATGACTATTTGTTGAGTCTATTGAGATTGTGTCTCTTGATACATTCAATGCCCCTAAAAAGAAGAAATCTAGGACTAAGGATCAAACGATGTAAATTGATACTCCGCTTGGTAATGAGGAAATAAGGGAAAGTGATCAGTAGCCTAATCAATCTCCTAGGGTGGAATTGGAGAATCTATCATCTCCAACAGAGCAAGAAGAGGAAGGGAAACAATCACCCCATGTTGCAGATATTGAGGATGACATCGTAGGGCAATTGTCTTCCTTTATTGAAAAAAATATTATCAATTTCATTTGATGTGCTCGATAAAGAAAATGTACTATGTGTTAAGGATAATGTAAATATAGAAAACCCCAATTTTCCTTTTCCTAGTAACACAGTGGATGAAGAATTTGAATAGAGAAGAGTAGAACTAGAAAAATTGAATCTAGAAATTGTTGAATTGAAAAGTCAATTGCAAGAAAACAAGGAACAAATTAATCAAAAATAGGAAGAGCTTGAGGCACATATTGCAATCATAGGAAAAAGGGATCAGGAAATTGTAAATTTAAAAATGCAAATTGAACACAAAGACAGGATTATTGAACAGTTACAATTTCAAATTCAGCAAGGAAATGATAAAGATAAAAATTATGTGTCTTGTATATCTGAAAGAGATGAAGTCAAAAAGTTGACCAAAATTTTCATGCAATTATTTATGTTTTTGAGGAAGAGAGGAGTAGACAGAAAATTGAATTGAATGCTTCTATAAGTAGAATTTTGGAATTAGAGTAGGATCTATAGGAAAGTAACACTAAACCTATAATGGAATCCAAGGAAATATAGACTGATCCAAATGTAATAGAATGGTTTCAAGTGAATATACCTCCATTACTCATTAAGTGGATGGAGAGGTGTTACTTTATGAAGGAAATGGCTAAAGATAATGCTCGGTTGAAAAAGGAGTTGGTTTTACTAAAGGAATCATTTGACAGGGTTTATAGAGCTAAACAGGATGCTTGCCAAATAGGTGAGTTATTTTGGACTTGTAGAAGACCATCTAGATTATATGTAACGTTTCTCAATGAAAAAATTATAAGATAAAAGTTACTTCAAATTTACAATAATCAGCCATATAAACTTGATGACAAAGAATTTGTCAAAATATTTGAAGAATCAACTCTCGAACAACAAGATATGTTGTGTGAATTCTTTGTTCATAATTTACTTGTGGACGATTATAGAGATTTGTATGTTAATCTCTTTGTTGGGGAAGTCCAATTGAGATCATTTATCTCAACCATGCGCAATCAAATTCAGTGGCAAGAAAGGTCAAAAGAATATATGCAGGCTGAGAAAACCATTGGGTTGCAAATGAGACATCCACACATAAATCCTTTTTCCTTTAAGGCACGATTTCTGCATATTAAGCTTCATGAGGCTATAGAAACTAAGTATAACAATAATATTTGGTTGTTCTATGATCATTTCCAAGAACAGGGGCCAAAGCTCATAAGAAAAGCATGGCATGCATGCAAGGAAAGATACACCCCTCTTCCCATGCATCTCAAAAAAATAAATAATATCACCCCTTAACATCAGATGGTCCTATAGAAGAGTTGTGGCACTAGATGATATCCTTTCACAATTGAAAACTTATTGGATTGGTATGAGGTACAAACCTCCTCTACTTCTTTCACCACCTCCTGCCTTACATATTAACATAGATCAGAATGATGAAAATTTTGAAAGATGGAAGGCAAGGGTTACACTGCATCAGGGTTTTCTAAGGGAACTTGAGTACTTTGACAAAGAGGCAGACAATGTGTATGATCTCAGTGCCAAATATGAAGAGAAAAATGGGAACAGAGGAAATGCAGGTTAGGGCCCACAACAAAGAGCAGGAGGACCTGCTCAAGCTTAGGAAGGGGAGAAAATGATGAGGTAAAAATAACCTCATCGATATAAGTGACTAAATACCCTTCCTCATATTTTAGAGCCCCCTTTACTCTGCCAATTAGTTATCTTTAGGATTAATAAGTGCTTTTTTTTGACAAAATTGTATAAACTTTATTTTCTAAAATTTCTTGGAATAAACTAACCTGCGCTAACTTAATGGTTTAGTTTTTAAAGAAATGTACAAGTTTCTCATATATAATCGGTCATCATGCCAAGCTGGAACAGTTCAATGCAGAAGATTCAACGTAGACTCCATGAAGTTGAAGACAAGCGCCAGAATTTTAGGCACCAGAATTCTAGGACGCATGATGTATCAAACTTTTGTAGTTGTTTCGTTATTTTTTGTTGAATACTTATGGCTCACTTTGAGCCTCTTTAATTTTTTCATGCATGGAATCAAAGTTTGTTAGTTTGTTAAGTTCAGTTAAAGACTATTTCAATGGTACTTTCCACTAACTGAAATTTAGGATTTTGTTAAACAATTTTTGTATAAATGTGTAACTTTCAAAAGTGATAAACAACAAGATAATATTGTTATGTTGTCGTAATGAGTTTCTGAGCTATGTTTCTAAATTACTCTATCAAAATGAATAAAGTGAGTTTTGTCTTCTTCATTTTGAGTTGTTAAGTATTGTGAATGGGATTATTTTGGATAGAATAATTTTGTAGTTATCAAGTTTATGTGACCTGAGCTAGACGTAGAAGCACCCAAGAGTTGGCCACTTGAGGGACTGTAGGAATAGATAGATAATTATTTTTACTTTCAAAATTTTGTTACTTCTATTTTGTAAATGATAAAGTGTGAAGTAGAATCTCTTTTCAACTTTGTTAATTGAAGTTTTGGTGCACCTTTCTTACTGTTAAGTTTCAAGTTGATAGGTTGTTTTATGTTAAGCCATTAAGTTTGTTAATTCACTGCTAGTTAAATGTTTCATAGTTTCTTTACATGTTTTTCTTCTTCAACAATTTATATGCTTATTAGTTTAATCATTTCGATGTTTTCTAGTTTAGTTGTTATGCTTTTTAGACTAATAATTTCCTTCTTTGTAGTTTAGTTATTTCAAAGCTTTCTAGTTTAATGGCCTTCTAGTTTAAGTTTTATTTCAGTTGTCCCATCTACTTATAAAATCTGAGAGAGATAGTTGAGGGGTTTCCTATTGCGTACAGCCTGGAACACTACCCGATTGGTATTTGATGCACTTTTCAAACTAAAGAGATAGGACCTAACGATAGCCTATCACTATCCAAATTCAGACACAAAAATAATGAATAAGTTACAATCATAAAGTAGGTACCAACCTGTCGGAGACACTAATCCCCAATTATATTTGTAGGCACCAACCTACTAGAGACACCAATCCCCAATACAAATATCTAAGCACCAACTCAATAAGACACCAATCCTACCAGATTACAAAGATATGATATGTGGATCTTCAATATAGATTACACAACTTGCTTTCAATCTAAACTTCCTTTATACACTCTTCCATATAGCATATGATCTTCTAATAATGGAACAAAATGATTGAAATGGAACTCACATTACCTCGCCCAGATAATATTCAAACTCATTCTCATCTAAATTATAATGATTATTCATTATATACATCCCAAAATATTAATAGCATTTCATGTTGGCCAAGAATCCTTTAATACTATTTGCAATTATCTAAGTCGGCTAAGGTGGACATAAATTCATATTGATATGAAACATGTAATGGGTCAGTCCTAAATCAATTTTTTTGCTGCCACTAATACATGATGTTGTGTGCTTCCTTTAGGGATCTTAACTTGGTCCTATTTCACCTTCCTGCGCTACCTCCAGAGAGTACACACTACAAGCCACTATCACATTGATCTGTAACCTCAACTTGGTTAATTAACTAGCATAGTGACCCTTATATCACTTCAAAATTTATGCCTAATGAACATAAATTACAAAAAAACAAATGGAATAAGAGAAATCTTGTGCAGACATACTCTCCTTTCAAATTGAGAGACATAACTTGCATCCATGAAGAAATGCAGATCAAAATATGCTACCAGAACAATCTCACTATTTGGGTAAGTTACCTCAAAAAATTTGAATCAAACTTCTTGATTACTTCCATTGACATGAATAGATGTAGTATGATACCACAAAAATTCTTTGATTGATTTATGAATCTCAAACATGACAAAATTAATTAAAATCTAATTCTCATTGATCTCTTAAATTCTCACCAATCTACAAACATCACTCCTTTTAAACTAGTGAGCACCTTTGACATCAATTACAACATATGTTCAATAATATCCCCCTTTGTCATTGATGAAAAACAACAAAATTTGGCTAGCACAGGAAGACAAATCTAATGTGTTATGACCATGAATTCCCAATAGTTGAAGCCACACCACATTGAGTTCCACCTTCTCCTTAGAGAATTTAGACTTTTGAGTTTGATTTCTTCCCCTTTGACATCAATGGAAAAGGTCAATTGTTTACTACCTAATTTGGAAATCTACCTCTCAGATAAACTCTCCCTGAGTCCATACTTCAACCAAACCTTCTGAACACACTAATTTTGCACAACCAGGTTCAAAAATGCTCCACAAGACTAACAAGCCTACTTGCAACAGGGTCAACACTCCCCCTCAACTCGTACTTCCTCTTGATTCAAGAAGAGGGAGCAACAACTCCCATTTTTTGTTGGATAAACTCAAAGGTCTTCTTCATAAGAGGTTTTGTAGAAATATCTACTATTTGATCCTTAGTTTCAACATAATCCAACTTCACCTCTTTATCTACAACCTTCTCTCTCATAAAATGATAATTGCAATATTCTTTTTTCTTGAGTGCATCAACGGATTCTTTGAAATGTTTATTGCACTAGTAATGTCACAAAGAATGGGAATGGGTTCATCAAGTTCTATTTTCATCTCCTTCAAGTTTTGCTTTGACCGTAATACCTGAGTGCAATATGAAGTTGTTGCAATGCACTATGCTTCTGTTGTAGATAAAGATATCGAATCCGGCTTCTTTCTTAACCAAGATACAATACTCTCACCAAGAAAGAAAGGTCCACCACTTGTACTCTTCTATTCATCTATTCTTTCTTCCCAATTCGTATCTATGTATGCAGTTAGTGTGAATTTCTCAGTCTTAAGATACTACAAACCAAAATATATTGTAGCCCTTAGATATCTGAATATCCTTTTTACTGCCTTGACATGAGTTTCCTTAGATTTTTCTTGAAATCTAGCTACAATCCCAACTACTTGCATTATATCTAGTTTAGATGCAATCAATAAAACAAACTACCAATAATTGTTCTATACAAAGTCTGGTTTTCAAGAGTAGATTCGTCATCCTTACTCAATTTAAACCCAGTAACCATCGATGTACTCATTGGTTTGCATTCTCCCATCTTAAACTTGTTCAACATTTCTTTTATGTACTTGTTTTGATAAATGAATACCTTTATTTGATTGAAAAATTTATAAACCAAGAAAGAAAAAAATTCACCAAGCATTGACATTTCAAACTCACTCTGCATTGCATCCTGGAACTCTTTGCACATAGCATCACTACTACTACCAAAGATAATTTCATCGACATAAACAACAACAATTAGTAATTGATCACCTTTGGTTTTTATATATAAGTTACTATCTACGCTACCTCTCCTTAAACTTTGTTGCAAATATGTATCCAATCTGGAGTACCATGCTCTAGGATCTTGTTTGAGTCCATAATGATATTTCTTTAGTTTGCACACAAAATATGGATTATCTAAATTGGATTCCTTCTAGTTATTCAATGTAAACTTCTTCTAATTATACTTTCATAAATGCAAAATTAACATCCATCTGATATACCTTGAAATTTTTGAATGTTGATAAGGCTAAAGATATTTTAATTGCTTCCAACCTTGCTATCGGAAAAAATGTCTCTTCCAAATCAATTCCCTCAACCTAAGAATAACCTTTGCATACAATTTTGGCCTTGTTCCAAATCACTTTTCCATTTTCATTATGTTGGTGTTTTTTCTTGTAAACCAGGTTTATCTCCTATTCTACCTATGGAATTGCCAAATTTCCAATCAAGGGTAGCTCAGAGGACCTGGACCAACTGACGAGGATTTTAATAGTCTATAACCTCCTACACTTTGGGCTCTGCAAGACCCGGGAGGGTGGTCCCTATAATGTGTTTGTGATCTCTGCACCAAACTCATAAACAAATCATTAACAATTCACAGATAATCCCATAAATAGCTCAAAAAAGTAGGATACTGCTAGAATGAAAAGGCCCTTCACCAGTAATATCAACTACTTGGAGCATGAGATAACCACAACATTACTTCATAACTTATGATAGTCATTTTAATTGCAATTTGGCGGCAAGCCCTAAGCGAAGATATACAGAATCAAAGCTTCATGAACTCGTACAATTTAGATCAGTGCCATATACCATTGGGGAGTCAAATTCATAAACATTCAGAAATCAATAACAGATTCAAATACACAACATATATGATCCCTAACAATATTGCATTACAACATTGTCAATCCCTATCCTAGCCCAATACTTCTTACTAAATCTTTCTACAAACATATCCATCTATGATTCCATCCAAGGATTTTAATTAATCCTTTCAATTAAAGCCAAAACGGAAAGCATACACATCAAAACAATGAGATGAACATCATAATCTTTGATTATTCTATTCAAAATTATGATATCTCTGTACACAGGAGAGACATGAGCTCGAGATATAACGCCATAGCTCAAATGCTAGTACTGTTATGAACATCAAAATCTCATAAACATAAAACCCATTACAAAAGAACCCCAAACCTAAATTGCCTTAACATTCAAAAAGAAGTTCTTACAATCTGTTCTGCAACTATACCTAGACTCGACCTTCAAAATATCTGACTTGCCAACCCCTACTTCTGGCCTTGAAATCCTTCTTATAGAAAATGAAGGAGCAAACAAGCATCGGGCCAGAAGTTACACATGTCATCAATTAATAGAACCACTATGTGCCCACTCAAAACTATGATTAAAATTACCAAGCTCTGGAGCATCTTCCCATTGATTCTATCCATTACACAATAGCTACCGCATTTGTTACACCTCAAAATCCGCATCCAAAACCATCATGGAAGTAAAACCATAATTAGTTACACTATAACCGTTGAGTTGTTAATTGTCGGTAGTAGATACCATTTCACTCCTCTTTGGTTAAGTATTTGTCCACCCAATTTTGATATTCTTCATTCGTGGGCCAATTAAAATTCACCACCTCCACCACCCTAGTATTGTAAGGTGTGAATTTCACTGCAACCTGGTTGGCTTCTCTTTCAAATGATTCCAAGAACACGCTGGTATTAATTGTTTTATCCATGTTACTCGCCAATAGGTCATAATTTGAGTCATCACAAATCAATTTGATTTGTGCATTGATGACCTCTTCTACCCTCTCTTGCCATCGTTGAAATGTCTTAATATTTCCTTGTGCATCTAATATATCAGGCAAAAAAGTATCATTCCAATCATCAAAACCTTTTACCAGTTCTCCAATTTTCTTACTCAGGTCATCAGGTAGGGCCTGGAATCCCTTCAATGATTTCACAAAGCTTTGAGTAGGCTTTAATGATTGGGGCCTATTATTTGCATCAAACTTGGAAGCTTTAAACATAATATCTAAATTAGTAGCACGAGGGATCCACTTCTCAACCAAGGGTAAAACCACTTCTCGATCACTATTAATATTTTGCAATCCACCCAAGAATAAAGAATATAATGAATGAACAGATGGCAGCCTAGAATCAACCTTCTCATTTAAATGCCTCAAAACAGTTTCAACCACCTCATTGTGTTTAGCCATGGCATCATTCTCACTCGCCTTTAGGGCAGCCTGTAATTCTGTGATCTTATTCATCATCTACTTTTTGGTAGGGTCCACAGAATATTCCATTTCCTCTTCAACTGGCCCTGATATAGGGCTATGAGCAGGCGTTTGAATGGGGATCCAGGAGTAGAAATAATTGGGATAGTAGGGGGTAATGACCCCGAAGTATTAGGTAGCTCTCTGATAGTAGGGGCATTGGAAGATTCTCCCACCTGTCCATATTTTAATCTATCTACTTTGGACTGTAGCTCGACATTCCTTTGTTGCATCCTACTGTATTCCCCAATTATTGCATTATACTTTTCCATCAGGCTCTTCCTTTCATCCTCTTCCCTTTCAGTTGTCCTTTGGGCCAATTTGGCCACATTTAGTGTTAGGATTGTGGCTTATGTTGCTGAGGTTTCAGAAGCCCTCTTGATAATGAGCCTGCCCCTTAAATTTGGGCTAACATCTGTCGCATTCGGCTTTCTACCCTGAGGTGCAAGAGCCCATATGGCCAGTGTTTCATACTCCTCACTAAAGGCAGAGTCTTGTAGGGCTACCTTGACTTCTTCTTCACTACTCTGCATAGGATGTTTGGATTACATAATAGCATTGAATGCCACAGCATCGGCTATATCCCATTCAGGGAGGAGTAAGACACCTGCTTGAGTCACAAGTTTCCTTCCTTCCTCAGGAGTGATGTTCTTGAATTGCTCCATCAATTCAGCTTTTACCTCATCATCATTCTCCTGGTCTGACCTATCAGGTCTTGATTCCCTCCTGTTCTTGCATCTATCCCGATATTCTTCTAATTTCATTCTCCAAATCAGTTGCAAGAATACAGGAGTTTTCACAAAGGCATCATCATCCAGGAATGCCTTGCAGGCCTCCATCCTGGCATCCTTCACACACTGCCCTTTTATATCCATATCAGTGAGCACCAATTGTGCTAATCTAGGAGGAGAGGGAATACCAACCTGCATGTCCTGATCAGTTATGATAATTTCATCCATCAGAGCCTCTTGTGACTCTTCAATCCTCTGCCTCTTAAGGCTTGGCTCTGATGGTAGATCCGCAGGATCATCTCTAAGTGGGGAATCCAAATCCACAATTTTTATCCCTCCAGGCTTCCTGACCCCATGACCCAACAGTGATGATGCTTTAATTATTTGCTTTCCCTTTTTACTTCCTGCCTCTTCATCACTGCTACCATCTTTCCTTCTCCTGTACAGAGGCCTGTCCAATGTTGGCTAATAAGTCGGCCTTGTCTCCTCAGGCCTTACCTCTGACTCCTAAATCCCCAAATCCATTTCTAGATTGGCCTTCTTGGTCCTTAGGGTGTTCATGATTCCCTTGAAATTACACATCAAGAAATCAATTCTTTTATGAAATGGAGTGAACTCCATCAGTGGATCATACTTTGCATCTAGTTTATGCACCATGGCCAGCAGTTTCTCATAAGCAATCCATTTTTCCTTATTTAATTCCTGCTGGCTCAAATCAAATTCATTTTTGATGAGATCTTCAGGAAAGTTGAAGACATGAATAAATTTTCCACCTTTAATCTTTTGCCTAAATAGGGCAAAGAACCCCTCAGGGTCATGCAGCCTCTTGGATCCATTCTTCAAATGGTACTCATCAAAATATCGGTCAAAATGAATCCATCCTCCCTTGGAGAATACAAAATCTGAAACAACAGTGTAATCAGGGAACAAAGTCCCTTTTCCTCTTCCTCTCAAATTATCTTCGTGAATTCAACCTAGTTGCCACATGACCTCTACAAATCCCATCCTTGATGGGACATTATATGGGAGAATATGAAGAGCTCCCTGGAAACCATAAACCCTTAAGACAGTGCTTATAGGGTATAAAATGATGTCACCCCAATTATGGCACACTTTTAAATCAAGTTTCCTTATTTTGGGTCGGAGGAAATCATGCAAATCCTTAGGAATCCTTGGCACATTTACCATCAATCTAGCCCTAAGCTTGGAAGCAAAGCAATTATCAAACTGCACAAAACTGGCACCTCCCCTATTGCAAGACAAGTCCGCACTCCAAGCCTGCACCGGTAATTTCTCTCCATTTACCTCTCGTTTCAACTCTATTTTCTCTGAGAAGAAATTGGCATTCTCATACAAGAACATGTGCATTAATAAGGAGTACCAAAAGAAAGGAGTACCAGAATCTCCATTGTGCAACCTTAGCAAACCCTCATGTATCCTTTCAGCAAGGAAATTAGCATAGTTGTAGACAACAGAAAAATTAGGATGCTGAATCTGAGCCCCCATAAACATATAAGCGATGGGCATCACAGTATTAGGGTTAAAACCTAAAATTTGGCAAAGTGAATAGAATGTTGCCAAGAAATGATCAGCGAAATAGCTCAACCTGAAAGGCTCCCTGTCAGTTGGGCTGATGTGAATCGTCGAATTGCCCGCCCTAGCTAGATGAGGAGGAAGCAACTTCGATCTAAAAAGAGGTTGTGATATGGCATATTCATGCTTCATTTCCTCAAAGTTTGTCCGCACTAGAAATGAGCTATACTCACTTAAATCAAAAGCCTGCCAAATTTTATCTGCATTCACACTCAGTATGACCCCGCCATCATTATCCCTGATAATCCTTGTGACAAGATCATAACATGCAGCCACTGCCTTGAGGAGGTCAACATCCAGAAACACATTCGGTACCACAAGTTTTCCCATATAATATCTCCAACCATTTGAAAAAGGATGGGACACATTTCATTGTCCATACCATCTCCTAAACATTTCCAAACCTATCATCGGCACTCTAGCATCTGCAATGTTATAAGTTTTACATCTTAACCCTTCACCTAGGGTTGTCCCATTCATTAAGACCAAACCCCTCCTCTTGTTGTTTGTTGACAAAGGGAATTGGTCAAGGAAATCATCATATAAATTCCTATGCAAATAGTCAAAACGACCAGAATGTTGCTTCGGTGGCGCCATTTTAACAACTAGGGCTTCTTAAAAAAAACAAATTTGTAGACGAACTAGGGCTACCCAAAACGAAATTTCAGCAGAACCTTGCAATTTTCCCCAATTCAAAAGAAACAGTAACCCTAGAACCATAATCAAGAGAATCACTGATAATACAATGCAACCCCTTACAAGAATCACCTTCAAACAAAAACAGTGGTTAGGAAAGCAACTCACAGAATTCACGCCTCGCAGAAAATCAAACCCTTGCTGCAATCGCTTTGAAAAATTCTATCTCTAGCTTTGAATCGCTTCTCAAATACTTGAATGTCTTTATGGCAATGGTAATATGAGATTAAATACTTAGAAGTTATGAAAATTTTACCAGTAGACGTCTCGTCTGCCATTAAAGCTTACTTGCATGCCATGCCAATGGCTTCAATTACATTTGATGCAAGTTTAAAACCCCGCCATCGATCTCTTGTTTCTGTCAGCCCATCGAACGACCATCTTCAAAAAGGCTGACAACACCTCCATGTCATCGCTAAGGGCCCACTATAAACGCAGCGCCGAAAGAATACACGTGGCGCTCGCCCGCGATATCGCGATCACTAAACCCCTCTTGGTTTAGGATCACGCGATAGCGGGCAACCGTTGATCTCCACCATCGGCGATCACAACATACATAATAGGAGACAACACCAACATCTATCCATCGAGCAGCTTTCCATGAACTTTAAGACATCATCGTTGATTATAAGCACGTGCATCTCTCATGTGGTTAAGTAACCCGCTCAATAACGTTCTAATGTTCGATGCAAATATTAAGCACTTTATTCATTTCCTCCAGCGCTGGAAACTTAGGACACATGGCTCCCGCCCGTGATATCGCAATCGCCAAACAGCCAATGGTGATGTCATCGCGGGATTGCGGGGAACGGTCAAGATCAATCTCTGGGAAATCGACAATCAGATAAAATAACCCCTGCAAAACATTAAAATACCTAGGATAAAATAAGGGGAAGGGGATGCCGCCTAGAGCAACGACAGTCGATGACTCAAGGTTGTTTTTTTTAAAAGACAAGGCACGGACCGACCCAGACTTAGGTAAATAAAAGGGTTGGGCGGAAAATTTAACATTTTATTATTTAAAAGGGCCCTGCCTAGACGATTTAATGGGACATAAGTTGTTCTTAAGACCTCCTCCAAAAAGTAACGATGGAAAAGACCCAACCCAACAACAGAACACCAAGGTTTCATGGAAGCAAGATAGAATTCCAACCCCAGGTACCCTCCGAATAACAAAACAAACCAATAATAATTTAAAACCAAAGAATTAAATTTGAGGCTCCATCACATTCAACTTATTTCTAAAGACCCATTTGGTACCAATGACTTTTTTGTCTTTGGGTCTTGGAACTAATTCCCAAGTTTCTTTTTTCTTAATCTGAGTCAATTCTTTCTCCATAGCATCTAACGAAAAAATTTCTTTGCTTTCCTTTGCATAGGATCTTGGTTCAATTTTTGATAATAATTCAAAGTGTACCTATTCATTTTCTTTATCAAATATTCTTTGAGTTTGAACCCCATTGTCCTTATCTCCTATAATTTGATCTTCAAAATGATTCTTTTGAACATACCTAGTCGTAGTCTTTGTAATTGTATTCTGAAAATCAATTCATGAGTCTTCATCACTACTGCAGATTAGATCTCCATTATCTTCTTCATCTGGAGTATCGGTAGACTGAATTATTTTATCAATACTTACATTGAAACTTTCTAATGGGTTAAAACAACTCATCAATTTTAGCTTGAATTCACCTAGTTTTGTGTCCATTATAAGCTTACCTTTTTTCCATTTTTCCCTTAACTTTCCATAATAAGTATGAAGGATTAAATTTAGTTAATATGGATTGAAGGATACAACCTATTTGGTAATTAACCGATCATGAGTACTAATTTTGATGGTTATGTGAAACAGTGGTTTTTGGAGGTTGAAGGAATGCGTAATGAAGACTGCCTAGAGGATCTTGTGGTCCTTTTAGTTAAACTTTTAGTTTTTGTTTAGTCTATGGTCTAGTAATTAAGTTGTGTAATCAATATTGGAGTATTTAGAAAATAGTAGGTCGTAGGGCACTTCACTATTTTCCAAACCGGTCTATTATTTTTGGTCATAAACTTCCAAATGGAAAACATCTCTACCTTCAATATTTTGTTTTGTAGTTGAACATATATATATGCTCTCTCTCTAGCATGGAGACAATATTGAAGCTAAAATTAATATAAGCAAAATACTATTGAAGTGTTGAATTTGCATACTATGTAAATGTTTTCCTCCATTCGGCTAGTTGGGAGAAAGGGCTTGCTCCTTAGCCACCGTTTGGATTTATTTTTTCTATTGTTATGTGCAAGGTATAATTTATGTTTTCTCAATGATTTCATATGTTTATCAATTCAATTAAGTTTAATAATTTTGTATGTGTGTTATTGAATTGATTTCAATCAATGTAGTTTTGTTTATTCAAGTGTGAAGTAAGCTCTCTTTGGAAAAGACTAATAATGCATGGCATGAGTATAGATTGCAGGGATAATACGTACCTGTGAATTTGCATTTTATTTTTAGAACACCGAAATAACCTGCATGACTCTACCAAATCCTGTCGCCTGGACACCACAGGTCCTATCACCTGGTTACTATAGCTCCTGTCAACCGAATTGTTTTAATACACCTTTAGCATTACATATCTTTTATTGTTATTGTTAATTTTTGAAAGTATTGTGTAAATCTAAGACACTAATTTCAATGGTTTAAATGAGGATTCAAAAGTGTATGTGCGTCAATTTGGAATAAGGAGGTAATAATTAAAAATATGATTTTATTAAAGTTGCAGATTAAAGGTGTGTTTTGATTTAATTCATAGATTAAGAAGTGTGTCTTGATTTAATTCCCAAATGCATTCATCACCACTTGATTTACTAGTTTCAGCCCTTAGATAGACAACCTTAATACTTTTCATCAGTTTATGATCCCCGGATTGACACACACAAGAATAAACTGAAGAAAAATCATACCAATTGGATTCATAGAACTATTCAACAAAATTATAAGAGACAAAATTTTACCCCATTTGTAGTCCATAGTTTTTTCCTACAGTTTCCACAATCCTTTTCAATCTTTTGTTATAGAATATATATGCCTTTCTTGTTATAGAATAACCGAGAAAAATACCTTCATCAGATCGAGAATCAAACTTACCCAAATGTTCTTCATCCCTTTTGATGTAGCACTTGCTTCCAAATATCATGAGATGTCTAACTAAAGTCAATCTTCCTTTCCATAGTTCATATGGTTTTTTAGTAGTCTTTGGTCTAGTTTAAGCTCTATTCAAAATATACACTATGGTCTGAACTGCTTCTCTCCAATACATATCTAACAACTTTTCTTGACTTGACATTTTTTTGGCCATCTCATGTACAATATGCTTCTTCCTCTTAGCTACTTCATTTTGTTGCAAAGGTCTAGGAACATAAAATTTCCTCTAGATCCCATGCAACTCACAAAATTGATCATACCTATTAGAAGTGAATTCTCCACCTCTATCAAATCTCAAATATTTGATTGTTCTTCCGATTTAATTCTCAACCATAGCCTTAAATTATTTAAAATTCTCAAACGCTTCTGATTTTTCTTGTAAAAAAGAAATTAAAGTTATTCTGAAGTACTCATCAATAAGAACCATAAAATACATGTCACCTTGTATGCTCTTTATCCTCATTGCTACACATATATCAGTATTAATGAAATGCAATGGCTTTTTTTTACAATATTCCTTAGTAGGAAATTTGGTCTTTATCTGTTTTCCCTCATGACATGCTTTTCAACTAGTAGACTGAGGCTTCTTGGTCTTTGGCATGTCTCTTACCATTTATTTTTTATCCTCACAAGATCATCAAAATTGATGTGTCCCAATCTTCTATGCTAGAACCAGCTCTCTTCTATTTGTATTGCAAAGCAGTTATATCTGCTTACCTCACAGAGATGATATACATCAATGACAATCCTACTTCCTTCCACAACTAACTCATTAGTACCAGTATTTCTCATTTCACAACCTTTAGCATTGATTGAAAGCTTGTAGCCTTTATTACACATTTGACTTACACTAAAAAAATTGTGTTTCAATCCCTCTACATACAAAACATTACAAGTTTTTGTCCTCCCGCCATCAAGACTCAAAATGCCCTTACTGGTAATCTTAGCAACAAAATTGCTACCAAGGGTTACAAATCCTCCATTAAACTTCTTAAAGCGCATGAACTTGCACTTGTCTTTGGTCATGTGACTTGAGCATCCATTTTCAATGATCCATAGGTTCTCCTTTTGGGCATGTAGTGTAGTCTAAGCCACCAAGGTTTTCTCAAATCTTTGTTCCTTTTGTTTCTTCTTCCAAACCTTATTTGTTTCATTATTCTAATATTCTAAAATATTTCCTTTTGTATATGATATAAGAAGACACAAAATTGATTCTACAGTTTCTTGCAATATGTCCAAAATTGTTGCATTTGTGACAAATAATATTGAAATTATACAAAGGTGCAAATTCATTTCTACTAGCAAAATCATTTCTTCTTACTGATATTGCATCCTTGTCCTTTTGAATCTTGTCTTTTGAATCTTCTATTATGTATGTGCACTTGGATGAAACCATCATTCAACACCTTTCTTTCATTGATTCATGCAATTTTATCAAACTTCCAAATCCATTCTCTTCTAGATTCTCAACAATAAATTGCACAAGCTAATTGGTCACCTTATTCCTCAACATATTAATAAATCCAAGACTAATTTTAATATATGGTGATCTCTAGCTTTCTATTATCTTATCCAAGATCTTAGTGCTCTTCTCAAACTTCAACTTCAACTGATGATTTAATTTTTCAAGATCTTTCGTTAGTGATACAATATTTTCTTCTAGTTTTTCACTATCTTTGTCTCTTGATAGCAATCTTTTAGTTGAAACTTCTTCAATCTTCTTTGCCTCTTCCACTTGAATCTTTAAATCAATGACCATATTCTCCACTTTCTCAAGATTCTGAGACAATTTGTCTTTGATGTTCACTTCTTCTGCAATTATTTTGATTAGCCTTTTGCTTTCCTTGCTAGCACGGAGTAATTCTTCCACAAGGTCTACGCCTGCATCATCATCAATTTGAGTCTTTATTTTTGTAACTTGTTCAGAGGTTTCCATAGCCATGAAAAGATTCTTTTCTCCTTCATTCTTAGAAGTGGCTTAGTCATCATCATTGGATGAGTAGCCTTCCTCATTGATAAAGAAACTTTTTTTATTTTTCTGAAACATTTTACTTTTTGGAAATGGCTTTTCATCATTGCTAGATTCTTTATATGGACACTTAGCCATGAAATTTCCCACTTCACCACAATTAAAACATTTGAAAGGCAACTTACCTTTATACTTTTTGAAACCTCTCTATAAATTTTTGACAAATTTTGCTTCCTCTGGATCTGATCAATCATCTGAATCTAGATCAATTTCCTTCTTAGACACTTTGAATGGCATCTCTTTCCTTAAACCTTTTTCATTCTCAATTATCATCTCATAGGCAGACAAAATTCCATGTAGCTCATCCATAGTTAGGGTATTCAAATATTTAGCTTCTTCAACAAAAGAAACCTTTGCATCAAAATTTTGGGGAAGGGATTTGAGTACCTTTTTCACAACCATACCTTCTTTTAACTATTCACCAAGACCTCTAATAGAGTTGAGAACCTCATCAACTCATAGCAGGAATGTGGCAATGTTTTCTTCTTCCTTCATTTTCATACTTTCAAATTGACCTTGATAAGTTTGAAGCTTCACTTGTTTAACCTTGGCATCACCTTCATAGATATTCTGTAACTTACTCCATACTTCCTTCATTGTCCTCCAATGCATGATCTTCACAAACTTAGAGTTAGATAAACCACATAAAATAGCATTTCTTGTTTTGGCATTACTTTCACAAAGCTTCTTTCCAACCTGATCTCTTGGAGGACTTTCAAAGATCTCACATCCATCCACAAAACGTTGTCAAACCTCAAATCCTAAGGCCATCAAATATGCTTCCATCCTTACTTTCCAAAAGGCATAATTGGTTCCATCAAAAAGTGGTGCCTTATTTGCAGATAATCCTTCTTGAGCCACTAAGTGTGTTATCCCGAATCTACCTCAAGTTGTTAAGCTTTAACAAAGGAAATTGGCTTTGATATCAATTGAAGGGCACACAATATACTAAGAGGGGGGTGAATCAATATATCAAATCTATTAAAAAATATTTAATTCAACATGAATCATTATTAATAACTTCTTCAGACATGAACCTTAAATCATCAAAGCATCAAGAATTAATCTAGCAACACAAATGTACACATTCACAAAATGAACACCAAATATACCTAGAAACCCAAAATGGGGAAAACCACGGTGAGAAGAGTTGCTTTGAGCTATTGTCCAAATCTAGCCTCACAAAAATAATGAATAACTTACAACGATAAAGTAGGCACCAATCTATCAGAGACACCAATCCCCAATTGTATTTGTAGGCACCAACCTACTAGAGACACCAATCCCCAATGCAAATATTTGAGCACCAACTCAATATGTAAGACACTAGTCCTACCAGATTCCAATGATATGGTATGCGGATCTTCAATATAGATTACACAACTTGCTCTCAATCTGAACTTCCTTCAGACACTCTCCCATACAACATATGATCTTTTGATAATGGCAGACAATGATTGAGATGCAACTCACACTACCTTGTCTAGATAATATTCAAACTCTTTCTCCTCTAAAATATGATGATTAGTCATTATATACATCCTAGAACATCAACACCATTTCATGCCAACCAGGAATCCCTTAACACTATCTGCAATTAACCAGGTCATCTAAGGTGGACCTAAATTCAAATTGATATGAAATGTGTAATGGTTTGGTCCTAAATCAATTTTTTTACTGTCAATAATACATGATGTTGTGTGCTCCCTTCAATGATGTTGTGCACTACAAACCACTGCCACATCAATCTGGAACTTCAACCTAGTGAATTAACTAGCACAGTGACCCTTATGTCAGTTCAAACTTTCTCCCTGATGAACATAAATTCTGAAAAACTTTGGAATAAGAGAAAACCACGTGTAGACATACTCTCCTTTCAAACTGTGGGACATAACTCGCATCCATGAAGAAATGCAAATCAAAACATGTTACTAGAACAATCTCACTGTCTGGGTTACTTCTAGATTACTTCCATCGACATGAATAGATGTAGTATGATACCACAGACATTCCTCAACTAATTTTGAAAGCTTAGACATGACAAAAGTAATTAAATATTTAATTCTCACCGATCTTATGAATTCTCACCAATCTACATACATCACTCCTTTGACACTAATGAGCACCTTTGGCATCAAGGACAACATATGTTTAACACTCTTTCTCTCTTTTGGAGAGGAGTTTTGTTCCCACTGGATTTTCTCCTTTTCTCCATTTATGAGAGATCTTTATTGTACATGAATACCTTATTAGGCCTTTTTGTTGGAACTCATATTTCCAATGTTTAGCTTACTCCCTAAATGTCGCTTAAGGGGGGTTGTTAGTGTGAAAAGAGATCTTATCAAAAAACTAGTTAATGTTCAACCTACCTACACTAGTCATATTCACACTACACTTAAGCTTACTTGGGAGACATCTCACCTTTTATGGACTCACCAAGTGTCCCAACACTTGTCCATAGAATCCTACACTTTTATTTCACCTTATGTGGACTCACCAAGTGTCCCAACAATTGAGTCCTACACTTGTTTCATTCTTGGAGGGGTAGTCAAAGTTTGACTCCTACTTTGTCACCTCTTCATCCTTGTCTTTATAAGAAAAGTTATTTTGTACATTTCACAGAGTTAATGTTCATTTTGTATATAGTTCATTTATGGAATACTTTGAGTTTGCAAGAAGATCTTGGTTGCTCCAACATCAAGCTATCATAGATGCCTCTATTTAGCCTCTAAATGTTTTACCCTCAACTTTATACAATGCACCACCTGATGTTATAAGTTCACAAATTATTGATAAAATTGGAAAATGTCAAGCTTATGGAAGAGCTATTGAATCTTGGGTTGATATCTAAGTCAATTGTGTGGCTTTTCATGCTAATAGTCTAGAAGAAAATGAAACCAATTTATTAGATGTTGTAAAGAAAACTTTCAAGGACATGGTTTCAAGATAATTATCTAAAAAGGACACCATTAATAGGAATACATTAGGAAAGCTAAGCAACATGCCTAATGCCTTAATTACTTTATAAAAATCAATTTCCAATTTTTCACAAAAGAAATGAAGAAATTAATGAGACCTTGTTGGCATGGAAGATACATCTCAATAGCATGTTAATTCCAAATGGAAAAGAATTAGCTCCCACCATCACAAATTTCAAAGATTAAAAAGCTAGAGTTACTACTACATAATCAAAGGTCCTAATAGGTGACACGATTAGTACCCAAGTCAAGGAAAAGATAAAGATGTCTCCAAATATTATTTTATAATACCTTGTCTTCATATTTGTAAAGCGACTTCTCATAAGTTATTTTGTAATAAATTAAAAGAGAACTTTATTCTAAATCAAAAAGGAAAAGAAAAAGTTTGTTTTTAATTTCTCTTTTTCAAGGAGTTTTTCATAATGAAGTTGTAAATGTAATGTTATATAAGGAAGATCGAGTCTAAAGAAAATGATCATTCTTTTTCCTTCTAACTTCTAGTCTACTTCTTCCAAGGTTGTCCTTCTTCCATTCTTCTTGCATTGGGGTGTTTTTTTCATTGGCATTGTACAAATAAACTTTGGTTCATTGGTTCTAAATTGTTGTGTACTTTTCTTATGTTAAATTGCAACAATATATGGGAACATTCTTATGGTTTTCTGAATTTTATTTCTCTTTACATTTTGAAATTTAAACAATCATATATAGATCTTGTGCTTAATCTTCTACATAAATATTGGTTTTCTTATGTTTAAGCAATAGCTAGTATGTATATTTTATACATGTGTAGTTAAAGTAAATTCTTATGCTAGTTACTTTGAGAGTGAAACTTTGTGTTCACACTCTTGTAGTTGCATATTTGGGGTTTTCCTTTCTTCCTAGTTTTAGTTTGTCTTTCCTACTTTCTAGTTAAAATTATGCCCCCAAAATAACCTAAACGCTCATACAAAATAGTTGTTGCTCTCAAATGCAAAGGAAGATTGTTAATCCAATAACAATCTCTCCAACTATTGTAATTTACCACTACCCATTGGGAGTCATACTATTTTGTAGCAAAGCATTGCAATGACAACTTTATTTACCAACACTTTAAAATAAATTTTACATGAAATTTGGGTAATGTTCCACCAATATGTATTTCTAAAATTGAGAGTTGGATACAAAATTATCCATCACAATTTCAATTAAACCATCCTTATTCACAAAATCACATTGTAGATTATTCATCTACAAATTAAGAGGGCTTTCAATGGCACGTCAAGGGTTAACAATGTCTTCGTCAAGCCCAAAAACTAATGGTTCAAGTTCCTTGGATCAAAAATATATTGAGTTTTTTAAGACTTGGGTTCTTTTAACCTTAGTTGTCAATTTTGTGAGTGGTCTAGTCAACTCTTCTTTCTTACAAATTTCAATTAGTTTCTTAAGTAGCTCTACTTGGCATTGTTTAAGCAATAATGAAACCCACTAAGCTTTGATACCACTTTGAAATGTTCCCTAGGACAATACAATATGCCCTGCAAATATTTATGCAAAAATCAATGTTTAAAATCAAGGAAAGTATGGATTGAAACTTACAAATCCTAATTTAAGCTCACAAAATATGACTGTTTCCCTCAAATAATATATACATAACATTTACCCTTCATTTATACATAACTAAATAAAACCCGAATTATATCATGTCATAATTTTTATTTGGACACAACTAACATAATATTACCCCTACTCAACTAAAACATAGAGCATGGGCCTAAGCATAAAAGAGGCCAAAACTTATTCCTAATACTATGTTGTGCTTTGGTGCACAACTCGTCAAAATGCTTAAGAAATAAATGGCATCTCCAATATTTACTAGATCTATTAGAAGATTGAAAGATCATTAACAAATTAACCACCTAAAAATATGAGATTCAAACTATGGACGTCATCAACAATTAAACTCCCGTATGCTTGTCAAATGCAGCTTTAGAGCACTTGATTTCATAAAAAACTATTTATAAAAGTGTTTGCATTGTACTAAAAATGCAATACCATGTTGATCTTTGCTTAAAATTTGGAATGCCAAAAGAAAATAGTGAAGGATAATAAATTCCTACTTATACCAAGGAAAGAAAACCAATCAAATATGAAAGATATTGACTTTCTTTCCATTATTGTCAAAACTATTGATGCCAAAATTTTAGCATTAAGACTTAGGATTTACTTTGAGCAACACAATATAGAAATACGTTCAATATTATGGGGAAAGCATTTGAAAGGAAAATATTGAATGATGTGAAGTATTTAATGCTACGAGGGAAATCATTTAATGTACATGGGAGGGTCTTGCATGTATATAAGTATGCCTCCCATAATGAGTTTAGATAGTAGAAGATTGATGTTCATTCTAGAGTTTGAGAGCATCAGGGAATGGCAGCACAAAAGGGATTTCATCCACCACTGCAAGGATGCCCTTGTGTTTGTATGAAGCATAATTGTAATGTGAATGAAGAAGCTTTGAGTGTTGTGTGATATTTTCAAGTGTTCTTGGTCATGTTTAAGTTCTCTTTTATGCATGTTGCGTGTTCCCATCCCCATTGCAAGACAAGAATTAGGTTACAAGCCCTTGTGTGTCTTGGGAGAGATAGCCCTTTTAAGGCTTGCTACCATTAACAAGCCAATGTGCAGGCAACAACTAATGCACCCCAATAAGGCATACGTGTACACAATGAAACCATACATGGGTTGCTCTAACTATTTGATTTAGACTTCTTTGTTAAAAGCTTTTAATCATTAGGATATTTGGAAATATCTTTTAAGTCCCTTGACAACAAATCGACATGCAACCCTATTGGTCATTTCTTGAAGCTTGACTCTACTTCCTTCATGGGTCACTCTACTGCTCATATTCTAGTGGACATTGATATCTCCAAATCTCTTCACAAGGATGTGGTTTTAATGATGGGGGAATAGGCCTTGAACTAAGGATCTCCCCTTTATATGCAAATGATGTTTACCATCAGCCACCTGGCTATTGATTGTTCACTTTCTCAATGCAAGGCCATGGTGACGTGGTGGAAGAATGGCATTGACAATCAATTGACTATTAATGCCTTGAACTCTCTCATGGATGACTCCTCTCAGGATGTCAAGTCTTCTCAAGATGTTGGATCTCATGAGATTAGTGGGACTCTAAAGAGTCCCACCCCTACTATCCCATTGTCTCTCATTGGTGAGTCCCAACAACCTTTTGCTCCAATCACTCGGTTTGCTATGCCTTTAGCTTTGAATCAGCTTCACCTTACTCATATGGTGGTTGTATGACATTTGGCTACTCTACCTCAAAAAAACAATGTTCCTACTACGCACATAGATGGGCCCTTTGTGAAGGAATCCCCTCCCCCTACCCCAACCTCCCACTTTGCCCCCACTTCTCCTAGTTCTAAGGACTTGGATGATAATACTTTATGGATTGTTGTACAAAGGCGAAAGAAAGATATTCACAAATCTATCTCTCAATCTCATACTAGAGTGAAGAGTGAGATTGAATAGGGTTGGGTTTGGCATTGTCTAGTTTGGAACCTAGTGTACTCTATTGTTTCTTACTTTTACGTTGTGTATGGCAACCTAGTTGCAGTCGTATCACTCTATTCATTTTGTTGAGTTGTTTGATTTCTCCCATATGTCATGGTACTTGTTTTAACTGCTTGTTCACTATTCTATTGTACAAGTATTTGAGCCCTTTCAAAACCCGCTTTACCAATATCAAAAACAAATCAGCTAGGACATACTACGGTAGCTTGGTTGTTAGTCGATTTGGACATCTCTAAACCTCTCCATGGTGATGTGGTCTTGCTGGTGGAGGATAGACCTTGGAAGCAACTCTTGGACTATGATCCCTTTTCGGTGTAGGAGTTGCTTTTCAGTGGGGCACTTGGCATCTGCTTGCCCTCTTGCCTGCCTCAAGGGTGTTGCGACTTGGTGGAAGGATGCTCTCTAAGACCATCTCATTGTGGGTTCTCCTCCTTCGGGAGTTCCTTCGGTTAGTTCTTTGGAGGCCGACCCCCACCGTCCCCTCCCTCATGAACTCAGGACCCTCTTCCAACTATCGTTTCCACAGAGCCTTTTGTTGTCTCTATTCCATCAAAACCTTATGTTGACGATGTTCTGTCAAAACCTGCACGGCCTACATTGATCGACTCTGTTGGACCTTTGTTTGCTCCTATCTTCGTTGCTTCGTTGTCGGCTCCCTCATTGTGTGGTGGCTCCTCTCTCGAGGTGGTTGTTGTAGATCCACTCCCCTTGCCTCGCTCGTTAGTTCTCAATTCCGAGCCTTTCTGGTCTCCCCAAATCCATTGCCTCTTCACGGCCTCGAGTTCGGGGAGTCAATTTGGACCCCTCTAGTTCGAGGGTTGTCTAATTTTTGGTTGTTCTACAACTGTCGGTCAGCTGTTTTTATTTGTTCTTCTAGTTCAAGTTTTGTTTGAACTATGTTTTCCTTTGGCCCTTTGGGCTTTCTATGTGAAGGGTACAACACCTTGTAAATGTTGCTTATCTTATCAAAAACAAATCAGCATGCAAACGACAATGAAGCCTGCAATATATCTTTGCAATCACTAGAACCATATTTACTACAATCTACAATGTGAACACTCCATTAAACAAGAATAAAGCCCAAAGAAAATATTTGCTCTTACTAGCAATTACAAAAATTTAAAGAATGATACATCAGACAGTTCCTTGGTCGTCAAAATTGTAACTCGTTATCGGATGATACAAATATTTCATTGTTGGATCTGCATCTTCTATGGAATTGCAGAATCTCTGCCAAAGCTTAAACACAGCTTTCAAAATTCTCTGACTAAAGCTTTATTTAAAAAAATTCCAATACTTGCCCACAGTAAACGTGCAGAAAACAAACATCCTGCATTAAATCAATTACCACGACTTTAAGAAATAGTAGATGCCCATATCATATTTCCCGGGGCATAGCCTACTTAAAAATTTCAAGCAACTAATCTTTCCTTATATTCATCCTCTTCTATATTCAAGGCACCTAGTAGCTTCGGCCATGATGCGGCAATGCCACCTGGCAAGTCAAATTCAAGAAGTTTTCCTCTGCTTCGATAGAACTCCTCAACAGGTAGGCTCTACACAAGAACACAAATATTAAGTTAAAAAACATATAAGATCTGTGAGAAAAATAATAAATCTTGAAACTATGAATTCTCGAGGAGCTGGGACAGATGGAGTAAATAATCGTTCAAATTAAAACAAAATATGCTTACTCAAATATGAAAAGCAAGATGCATACCTTATCATGATATACACGAAGCCTTTCTTTCACAACTTCTTCTGTATCATCTGACCTAGTTATCAGCTTGGATACACAACTTGGGGGTGGCAGAAGAGGATCCATGTATATGGCTGACCTGCCTTCTTCTTCTTCAACATTTATTGAAGCCACGTTAAAATTGCCCCCACATTGACTGCAAATTCTCCTTCCCAAACATTTCTGAAGCAAGACATCTTCTCTGAGCTTGAGGTTGATAACGAGATCGATATCTATTACTTGTTCTAGAATCTCCTACAGTCAAAGAAATGTGTATCCCCCGAGAAGTGAAATAAAAATGTCAGTTTAGAACAGAGTAACTCATAATATGCCAATACTCCACTCATCAAAAGAAACAGCTGTATGTGCACTCCATAATATTTATCACTGTAGAATAAGTTGGTACATTTGTGTTAGGCTATGCTAATAAACAGTAAAAACAAAATTGAACTTGTAAACTCCCCTCAAATTCTCCAAGCTATCACCACAAAGAAATGGTAATTTCCTATATATTTATGTATTGTTCCTGAATTCGTAACTTAGTTATCAACTTATCACCGTATGACAGGCCAACTATGACCTCGTGCTTTGATAATTAAAAATGGTTGATGTCATTAACATGAAATGAGAAGAAAGAGTATTTTTTGTAACCATAATTCCAGAAAACGAGAAAACTCTAGATGGAAATAATTCACAAAATGAAAAGTACCATAAATAAGTAGTGATCATAGCAAAATAAGGCACAAGAGAGAAGAACAAAACGTTAAATTCAATCGATATATAGAAAGGGAGTGCACTGTCCTTTAGGAAAGGCACTGTGAAGAACTGGTTCTGAGCACACTTTCTCCTTGCTCTACCAACAAAGCCACAATCTAAGAAGTCTTCAAAATGTCTATTCATGAGAGACAACCACTCATGCCAGCAACCTCAAAAATCTAGCAGGCATTCAGGCAATGAATTGAAGACAATCCTGCTACCATCTGTTTGTGATTAGTTTCTAGAGATAGAATAAAATCTTCCCTCGATAGCAAACTCGAGGTTTGTTGGTGCAGGTAATTCCCATACAGGTGTGTTACATTTAAAATCTGGGTGCATCGGTTTGAGTGGTGAATTGCAATACATGCTTCAAAATAAAACATATTGAAAATTTAGAAAAATATATATAAATTTTCAAGTTCAAACTTATCAATAACACAATTATACACAATGCATAAATTTATTCAAAATTCAAACTCAAACTCAAAACTATGGGTATGGCTACCAAGTACCATGCATTGGTGCAGAATGGATATGTGCACCCAGAGGATTACATGCACCTGTGGCATAACCACGCATTCATGTACAGTGTTGAGGAATTCATTGATATGGACTTGAGACTTCTGGTTCATAGCTATACCCCATTCCTTTCTTTTGGATGTTATTTCATAGACCTTGACAATGAGAAGTGACAGACTGACTGAAGGACTGGTTTGAGAGAAAGCTTGATCTTTTCCTCCATGGTTCATGGACTCCAATCATCTCCAAATTCTCCTCTGATTTGGGCTGAACTCAACAAAGTTTCAACTACATTTGGAAGATAAAGGTACTCTTATCTTTCTTGGCAATCGCTTAGTCTCACATCAATGGGGAAAGATCTCTAGATGAAATTTTAACTAGCTGTGCCTGGATTCATTATTGAAATGAAGTTGAGTCTCAATCTACTGGAATAGACAGTACATTCAATGTAATGGCCCGGTCTAATTTCCAAACCCAAAATTTTGCAACTTCCATGTGTTTTGGTACGAAGGCATTTCATCAAATGATTTGTATGCAATTCACACGGAGGAATTTCTTACTGTCAACTGTTATACAATTTGTATGTTTGATTTGGGAATATTTGGGAATTTCTTACGAACAATTGGCACATATTCACTGTGATTACAATAAGTTAATGAAAGGGTTAAAAGCTTGCTGGTCAATACAGAAATACAAAGATGTATAATTTCTGACCTCTTAGCAGATCTTTTACACCAAACAGCAGGTTGCTTATGAGTTGCCCAAACTCAAGAATGCAGAAACTCCCTCCAAAGTCCACACCACTACCTCCAATCTGCCAGTAACACTCCAAAAGGCTGTGCCACCAGCTCACAAGGGACCCATGACTCACTCAAAGATTGCAGCAGCTCCAAAAATCCTTATGCCACCTTTGAGGAAGGTTTGCAGCCAGCAAGGGAAATCCTACATCCAATGACTCGCAGCTCCAAAAATCCTTACGCCACCTCTGAGGAAGGTTTGCAGCCAGCAAGGGAACTCCTACATCCAATGACTCCCTTAACAATGCAGCGCCTGAGTGTTGGTATGTCAAATGGCCAACTGTGAGCCCATCCAAATGCCAAACATCGTAGACCAATCCTCACACCAAAAAGAGACAATGGTCAACCAGCAAGAAGAGTGACAGTTCACTCAAATACTGATCCAAATAATCACACCCAGCAAGGTAATTCAAGTGCCCAGCAATAATGGAGTTTAACACAGCCAGTAAATAAGTTTTATTCATGGCGTCCTTAATCATTTCCCTACATTCACCTTGACATATCTCTGAAATGATAAACCTTTATCCAGAAATCAGAGGAAAAAAAAAAATCTCATTTGCCTACAAACTTTTGGGAAAATTATCAAAACTTCAAACAACTAAACACCTGTGTGAAACCTATGTGATTCCACCTGCAAATAATATTTCTATGCAAACTAAAACCCTGAATGGATCTCACATTATCGGCTAGGGAGGATCTTTCTGTTGACGTTGTTTGTCATTGATGTCAAAGGTAGATGGAGTTTGTGATTCAAGTGTGTCATTGGTAATGTAAAGGTACTTCAAGGTGTTGCAGTTTATGTTGCTCTTGTCAAAGAGTTTGTGATGTCCACATTTGGAGTTGATGTTGATGCTTGCTCACATGGTAATGGTGCATTTGATATGCACTTTGGCAGCAACCTAAGATCTAGGGTTTGGATTTAAACTTGTCAACGGTTATTTGAGTATGCATTTTGACACTCATTTGAATGTCATCGAGGTTTTCAGTTATGAGTTTTCAATGAATGATGGAATATAGGTGATTTCAAAGATCGTGAGTTGGTTCCAGCATTGATAAGCGTATGGATTAAAGATTATGTGAAATGGTTTTGTTTCAGAGTATATACAGAAAGAAGGAGATTTGAAAAACAGATATATATATGACTGTTTTCATTCCTTTTGTACTCTGAGCACAGTCCATATTATTTTGCACAGGATCATAGTCTATAACCAGAGTATGGTGTGTGATGGACTGAAGACTTTGTTTGTGTTACTACTGTTTTTTGCATGGGAGAAATTTTGGTTATCTGTATTTGCTTTGCACTGAAAAGTGTGCTATAGCAGATTGATCTGAGTTTAGTACAGAGAGAATGAATTTGGTTTACAACGCTCTGAATATGCAGATATTTATATGTCTCGAGTCATTGTCATAACAGGGTAATGATGTTGTAAAAGTCTTTGGTTGTCGTTCACGATTTCATTCAGGACAGTATGATGAATTTGTATGACAATGTTCTAACTGTGTAAAGTACAGTATGGTAAACTTGTTTATCAGTGCTATGTGAATTTGTCTAAGGCAGAGATATTAGAGTGTATATCATGAAAAGTAAAGTTTTCTGAGTAAAGGCAGTTTTTAGAACTGAAGATTTTGATTGATGAATAAGTGTTGTGATATGCATGAATAAGG
Source organism: Sequoiadendron giganteum (assembly GCA_007115665.2). Classification (NCBI taxonomy): domain Eukaryota; kingdom Viridiplantae; phylum Streptophyta; class Pinopsida; order Cupressales; family Cupressaceae; genus Sequoiadendron; species Sequoiadendron giganteum. The sequence continues at coordinate 161,367,291 of CM021100.1, read as the reverse complement.
CAGTTGGAGTTTTGTCAATGCAGAGATAGAGCAGTGGATTATCCTGAAACAGAGTAACCTTCTGATCTTGTTTATTTCCTCTGAGATTAACGAAAGTGAGGTTTTTGTTTTGCCAGCAAGGCAGTTGTCAGTGAGACATTGAATGCAACCAGTGAGGTTTTTGTTTTGCCAGTGAGGCAGTTGTCAGTGAGACATTGAATGTAACCAGTGGGGTTTGTTTTGCCAGTGAGGCTTAATGAAGTGAATTTTTAGAGTGGTTTTTTATCCCTCTTAGGGTTTCCCACTCATAATTCCTGTGTTATGACTTCTCTTGATTGTTTATCAATTTGTGTTTGATAAGTCATTCTTGTTCAAGTATCTTGTTCTGATTCATATCATTGTGATTCACTCAGCATTAAATGTCTATGATGTTTGAAGTGGTCTCAATGGATTTATATGCATAAATTCAAGTGGGTTTATTTAGTAAGATTTGATTTGTAATTTGACCACTGAGCCTTACCCTTGCACAAGTTTAATCAACTTAGGGGTTCCTGGTAGTAGAGTATTTACCATGGCTAATCAGGAAGGTTATTCTACTTACAAAGCACCACTATTTGATGGTTTTGGTTTTGGTTTTTGGAAATTTAGAATGGAGTGCTACTTATCTTCTCAAGGTTATGATGTTTGGGAAGCAGTTGAGAATGAGTATACTGCTACTAAGGCACCTTCCACTGCAGATGAGAAAAAGGCCTATGAGTGTAATGACAGGGCCAAAAATGCTATTTGTTGTGGGTTGACTAATGATATACTTTGATGAGCACACAGTTATACTGAGAGGGGGCGGGGAATCAGTATAACAATAATCTTTACTTTTTCAAACTTGATCAATATCAATAACATCATTTACTCAACATCAATAATCATGCACATGAGACGAACACAATAACACACGATACTTACGTGGAAACCCTTATGGGAGAAAACCACGACAATATATTGCTTATATAAACTCTTCTTACAATTTTGTAGGCACCAACCTATTGGAAGCACCAACTCCCATGACTAAACACCAACTCAGTAAGAGACACCAATCTCTTTTGATTGGAGGCACCAACCCCTTTTGTACGAGGCACCAACCTCTCTAATATGAGGCACCAACCTTAACACAACAAAACCTTTGTCTTCTTTGAAAAACTCCAAAAAAAACTCTTCTCTAATCTGCTCCAACACTCTTCACAAATCTGCCTTCAAATCTCTCATGAATATCTCATTATTTTGCTCAAATCTGCTTAGTAAGTTCGCTCAAATATGCCATGTAAGTCTGCTCAAATACTCTTTCCAACATGTTTCATAATTCTGCTCCAAAATAACTTACTATCCCCTTATGCATTTCATCATCTATTCTTCATAGAATTTTCTTCAAAAATCTGCTCATGCCCTTTCAAAAATCTGCCATAAGTCTTGTTGGCGTTTCAATTCACACCTCTAGTATGTGAATTAGAAACGGACAGCTATGCACAAATAAACTGCTCTTCAAATTAGGAGGGGAAGCTCTCTCTTTGCTGATGTTGCTTAAGAAAGTAAATTAAAACTAATTTGCCTTATCTTTTTGTTCAGCTAAGAGCACAAGGTTATAAAACTCAAGTGTCGTAGCTGAGGTTTTCTCTTTTAGAAGTTCAACTACGACTAAGCCTACGCTAAAGACATTTCTAATTACTCAAGTAAATGCAGAGCGTGAGAGTTAGAAATGAATAGGGAATGATTCTTTGACACAAATACTTAAACAAACTTTATCCCAACGCACATCTACTGAAATTTCAATGCAAGCTGAAATAGAGATCATATAAACGTAACACATAAAACGAAAATCTGAAACATTATATCAGGGCAGCAAAGCAAGCACAAGACTTTATTTTCTCAAATCTCAAGAACAAAAGATTACACTCTTGGGACAGCAAGATTGTAGCAAAATAGGCATACAATTTTGCAATCAACCAAGATACATTGACACAAGACACATGGACTGAACAATATCTTGCAGCTAAAGGAGGCATGCAAGCTTGCTCTTAACACAAAGTGAATAACACTGAATAACAATGAGATAGTCTCAGCATTTTGTTATCACGAGCATCATTGAAAATAAATGGGCAAGGCTGCCCAAGGAACCCTAAAATCTCCTTGCTTTTACAACTAAGACTTGCCAACATGCAAGCTTTATTTCTAAACCTAAAACAAGGAAACTGCCGACTATTATATTTTGATTTCTTTTTTCTTCAAAGAATGGACAAGAATAGAAAGAAAGTGTGAAATAAGAATGGAAAGAAAGCTAGAAGAAAGCTTCTAGAAGATTATTGCCTTAAATCTCTCTCACATCCGCCAAAAAGCGGGAAACTGCCACTCTATGAGGAGCGTTGATACTATCTATAGCCATATTCTGCTTTTCTAGGATCTTCTCCCCTTTTGCAATTGAACTTAGAAAATTCTTGACTTCTTCAGCTTCTTTATCAAATTTTGCTAATTTTGGCGACTCTGCAACAGGGGTCATGACCTTTCTAAATATATCATCTTGTGTTACACCCCGAAATTGAATAGCTACTATTCTAGAAATGCTTAGAGCATTTTGTTTGTAAGGAAGAACAAAGATGAATAAAATGTGTTGAACCTTGTGATCAATTTAAGAATCTTTTACATTTTATGATTGACTCATTCTATGTTTCTCTGATTGATGTTATTCTTGGGTAAACAATGCATGAAGGAGGATAATTAGTCTTGCTATTTGAATTTGAAATATTGATTTATATATTGTAAATTGTTATGAGCCAGTAACTACCGTGGTTTTGTGTCAATGGATGCAGGAACGAGAACCATTCCTCCAGGCGGAGGGGAAACATCACTCAGGAGAGGGACTTGGTCGGATAACCGGTAAAGTAAATCAATTGAGCATACACACACTTCACTAAAGGTTTAGAGGAACTGAGTCAAATAGGTTGGTCTTGATAAGTCATCCATAGGCTTTAGGAGTTTGGGTTACTTCTTTGTGCTTTGTGAGTGATGTTACTTTTAAACCTAACTTATTGTTCTGTGACCTTGGATGTGAAACATGACTAGTTATATGTGCTTAGGCAGAGTGTATATGTATACACATGTATCCCTCATATACATGTATCTATATGTATAGATATGGCGATACAGACGTATGATCGACAAACTGATATGTCGTACGTATGTGTCGACATGGTATACATACACATACATGTACTTGACAATATAATTGGTTATACACATATATATACATATACACGCTACCTATTACCTATGAATATAATATTATTATATTGTCTTGGAATTTACATATATGCACATATACATTGATAGGTATATTGAAAGTATGTTGATTGACTCGCAATACACGTATTTAATCAAATATTATGTAAATGTGTATATAGGTATAAATGTAAATGCATACACATATAATATTATATATATATATATATATGTATATACAGGTATATTTAAATTATAATATTTAAATATATATACATATATATTTTGAAATAAAATAAAACTATAACAATATATATATTAATTTAATACAATATATATAAGTATATATATAATTGGAATAAAGAAAAAATTGATTTGGTAAAATAAAGACTTAACTTTATTAAGTCATTTGGAGAAATCGATTTGCAAGTATGAAATATTTCAAGCACTTTAGAATGCAACGTATTTCTGTGGAAAGTACGCCAACTTCATAAAATGGAAATATTTCTTCAAAACATTATAACTGACATTTGAAATAAGCGAATTATTGGGGAAACCTTCCGGTGAAGTAGTGAGAGCTTCGAATGCAGGAAGAAATGGAAGAAAAATTCAAACGTTGGATAAAAGGAAAACACTAGCCAAATGGAATTGTGTTGTTGCAAGCTTAACCTTGACAATTTCGCAGCAAACATGAGTCATTCTCTATTGTGCGCCAAAGAGGGACGTTTTTCCTGTAAGTGGCAATTTCGAGTTTAAGTTGAACAGGTCTTGAATCTGCTGGCTCAAATGAGGTTGATTCACACTCATTTTTGATGACTTAGGGCTTGAAAACCCGCCATGTAGCTTGTTGACTAATTTTGGGCACTCTGTTGTCAATTCGCATGCCTTCCTTTGAGGAATCCGTTTCACTGCGGGCTTATAAAAGGACGCCCAGCCTTTTACTGAAACAAAACACTTGAGCATTCTAAGTTAGCAATTTCTGAGCTATCATTTTCATCACATTTTGTAGATGCATTTCTGTATTATTGATTTTGGAAAATACAGCAAGTGCAAAACTGCATTACCAGTCACTGTGATACATTCATTCTGAGTTTAGAGAGGGAAACATAGGGAATAGTAACTGAGTAGAATATTCAGTAGGGAAAACACCTCTGAGAGAGGGATTAGAGGAATTCAGTTAGACGGATTCACCATCAACAAAGGAGTTGTTTTCAGTTTGATTTTGGAACGTTCACAGAGCATCAAAGAAGGATAAGCTTGAGGAAACAAGCATGAGGAAAACTTTCTTATTTCTCTATTTTTGAAAGTAAAAGAATTCTTTGTGTTTGTCTTTATGCATTGACTGAAAATAGGCATAGCTGATTAATTGAGTGAAAGATGATTATGTTTTTTGATTATAAGTTTGCAATGACTAAAGGATATGTCTTGAATGCAACGTATTTATAAAGGAAAAGGAAACTGTTTTCTTTACTTTGCTATAAAGGGAATTCTAAGAATAGTAGATTATTGTGAAAGAAAGAATAGGAATAAATTGAAATACATTTTTGTATGAATGTTGTTTATTCTATATGATCTCCGTATATGGAGAATACGAGAAAACTAGTTAATATCTATAAAGACTGAGATGAAACCAGCACCAAGTATGGTCTAAAGCTTAAGTTATTAGGTTAGCTGAGATAAGCTAAGTACTCCGTGGATAAAGATTTCCGGAATAGGAGTTACCTGAGGGACACTTGTAGACTGTTTTCATTTCCTAAATAGATAGGTTGTTATAGGGAGTCTGGGGTGATTGACTACCCATTGTAAGGATTTAGCCTATGCTTAGGATAAGATAGCCTCAATTCAAACTGAACCTGACATGGTGTATGTGATAGATGACCGTCAGTTAAATTATTGTATGAATACTTTGGCCAAAGTAGTGTGGTACACCTACATCCACTTAGACTGTGAGATGATTACACTGTCAGTTCATTGTTGTCCAGTTTTGCATACTAGATTGAGATTGTGGGATTACAAGGATTTAGATATGTAGGACACAACACTATGGTCAGTTGGTTAAGTCACTTAAAACAGAACCGATTACCCAACCAATCTCTTCGTAGAAGAGAGGGTCGTTTATTTAACAATAGATGTGCGGGGGACTGCATTATAAGTTTGTGGTTGGCGGAAAAGCACCTGAGTGATGTTTCTCCTCCATAGCAAACTTTTGAAGTACCAAGGTTTGAAAAGGAAGATCCTAGACCGTCTTATTCCTATTTGCTCAAAGCTCTTTGAGCTATGTTTTATTCTTATATGTATTCTTACTTTGTTGTTTACTTGAAAAGGAAAAGTAATGATGTGTTGTATCAATTGGTTATTTAAATGAAATATTGCAATGAAAAGAAAAGAAATTTTTTGTTACTTTATCTTTATGTATGTTTCCTTGTTATTTATTTGAGAAAGTAGAAAAAAATTTATTACCCAAGTGTGGGGTCGTTACATCTTGTTTCAACATATCTTCTCTTGTGTGACCATCTTCTGACATGCCTTTGTTTCTTCAACAAATTTTATACTTCTGACACCTCTCTTGATTTTTCAATAGAAGAGTTTTGTACAATGAAAATCCTGACACAACACCAGCTTGGTTCTGAATTCGATGGGATAGTACTCTATGCTGAAAAACTTGAAGATTGATTGTAAACATGACTATGCTCGGACAAGCTCAACACAAATACTAAAAATAGCCTGCTAATTTTTCTTCTTCAAAATGACGGATTTTTCAAACATAATCGGAGATATGGGTTTTGTGTAGAATCTCGTTGCAAAGAGACCTAGATCGTCCGTTTTGAAAAATGTTGATGGCCGGTCGAAAAAGCAACAAACCCTAAATTTTGAGGATTTTCCCGAAAAAGCTGAGCTGGGTTTTGTTGAGAATTACGTTTGAGAAGGACCCAAATGATCAAATTTTGAAAATACTGAAGATTTCTCGAAAATGCGTGAAAAAAGCAGTTTCTTGAAAACTTGAAATTTTTTCCAAAGTTGTAGAGAATCGAAAACCAAGCTGACCTAGATTATTTGAAATTGAAAAATTTTGACCCCCTTCTTTTGAAAATTGATGCCCTGGAAATTCGAAGCATGAAAAAGTGAGCTCATTTGTGTGTCGATCCGGAAAATATGAAGAACTGTGAAAAAGCACCACGCTTTGGCTCTTGAATCCTGAAAAGAATAAAATTTTATATGTCTCCTCTGAACTCCAAACTACAAAAATTGAATAATAAATGCAAAGGCCTTCTTAAATAAGTTTTGAGGATAAAAACGCTTTATTCTCTAGCTTTAAATCTTTGAAGCCAATCCTGAGCCAAGTTCATCGAATGTAGACACTTTTTCGAATGATGAAAATTGAAAAATTTCTAAGGCATTGAGCCTTGGGCACCCTTCTTAGCCTAGGGTGCTTTTCCCTAGCAAACTTAGTCAAATTTCTTGAAATTTCAACTTTTGTTTGATTTTATCCATTATTTGATCCTCAATTCAGTGAGCTTGGCAACAAGTAGGGTCAGCAATTTGTTATCACAAGCACAGTTGAAATTAAAATGGCAAGGCTGCCTTTATTTATACACAAGCAGAGGAGTAGGGAACCCTAAAATCTCCTTGCTTTTACAACTAAGACTTGCCAACATGCAAGCTTTATTTCTAAATCTAAAACAAGATAAGCATCTAACAACCTATGAAAGCCTAAAATCAAGGAAAGTGCCAACTATTACATTTTGATTTCTTTCTTCTTCAAAGAATGGACAAGAATAAAAAGAAAGCGAGAAGAAAGTTGGGAGAAAGTTGTTGCTTTAAATCTCAACCACATCTGCCAAAAAGCGGGAAATTGTATCTCTATCAGGAGCATCAATGCTATCTATAGCAAAATTCTGCTTTTCTAGGATTTATTCTCCTTCTGCAATTGATTTCAAGAAATCATTGACCTCATTGGCTGCTTTATCAAACTTTGCTGACATCATGGCAATTTGCCTCATCTTTCCAGCAACAAGATCACCGCTAACACTACCATAAACAACATTTTGGAACTCAACTTGTACTCCATCAAGTTCAACGTAAGAGCCATCATCATGACTATATCGACAAGGGATCTCTGAAACAAATTCACTTATGAACTGGAGAGCATCAACAACCCTTTGTTTGTATGCAACTAACTCTTCAGATATCCTTTCATAAGTTTTCACCTTGAAGAGGTGACGTTCTTTCCACACAAGGATGTCTCTTGTGTTCTCTTGAAACCACTGAGCCATATGCTGTACTCAAATCTGCAATGATAATTTTGTGCATAGGTTTCACCTCTGCTTCAACTGCTCAAATCCTTGGATTCCTTTGCGTAAGTCATGGGCATTATACCTTAGCTGGTATAGCTGTGCAAGAACATCTATGCCTATGGTGATGAGCTCCTCAATCCAATCCCGCGTATGCTTGCCATATATTACCAATTGCCTCAACTATTGCTGATCAGCTAGTGTTTCTAGAAATTGGGGCAGCAACTGAGTAGCTAGCGAAGTGTCGTGAACAAGATTATAAATATATTGCCTGAGTTGCTAGATTTCAGCCTTGAGGGCTGTCTTAACCTCTCCATCTTTAAGCACTCTATCTTGAAGATTTTCTGCTACAACTTTGAACAAGTTTACATTTGCATGCCTAGTGCTTTTGCCGAGATTGGCCTTAACCATTATGAAATCATCCACCTCTACTTCATCAAGATTTTTATCTTCTGGAGGCGTAGCATTCTCCATAATTATCTTACCATCTGGAATCTTTTCAAAGTGAATTTGTTTCTTTGCTTTCTTCACAGGTGCATCTTGATAAATGTTATCAAGTTCATCAAAGTTTAGCTAATATGAAGGCCTCCTTCTCTTCCTTCCTAGGGAGCTCTCAAGCCAAGACGTGGTATCTCTACTAACTTCTCTAGGAGTTTCAGCTACAACTCCATCAACTTCTTCAGCCTCTAAATCGATATGAATCGGAGAAGGCCTCGGAGATGGTGGAGAATTAGGAGTTATGGGCACATCTTCTGCTTCTTCTTGAGGCACTGACTCTCCTGGAGGGATTCCTGCTACAACTGTTGGTTGCTCCTGTAGAATTATATTTGAAAAATCCAACCTTTTCTTTACATTCTTTGGTGTTATGCTACCCTTTACCCCTTCTTGAGGATGACTTATAGCCTGCATCTTTGGTTGAGTCCTAGAAGAAGGAAGGGATGACTGTATTCTTGGCGGCTCTGCTAGTAGAATAGATTTCTTCCTCTTTAGGCCTAAAAACATCTTGTTGTTCTTAATGACTCGGCTCATTCTTTCTTCAACTAAAATGCACTCTTTGTTGGACCAATTGACTTGTGGAAGAGGTTGTTGCTCAATTTGATTTCGAGTGTATGTTGGAAGAAGTACATCATCATCATTGAATAATCCCTGAATATCTAGAGCTAAAATGTCCATTAATATTAAATTTAATATTTTAATACAGCAAAACACTAAACACCTCCTCACTATTTGATAGGATTTATTTTTAAATATTTTTCCAATGAACATTCAAGAATTTATGACTGGGATTTGATCAAATCAATTAATAAACACATAATTGTAAAAATTATGTAACATACAACCCTGATTTTGTTTTTTTTGAAATCTTTGTATGCTGTTTGTGTTTCACTGTATGCTGATTGTATTGTTTTTGCCGAGTGTTTAGTTGTTTGTTTCCAATGTTTTCATGATGCATAACAAATAGAATATTGCAAATAGAAGGAAATATCATGAAGTAACATAGCTTTCCATAATGAATAACAACTAAATGATAAGAATAATTGTTTCAGTTCAAATCAGACTTTACCAAGAGATTTTCAGACCTGATAAAACATTAATCAGACCTGGAAATGAACATCCAGCAGTAGCAACTCATGTAGACTTGAATCTCTTGTCACATCTGAACATATCCAGCAAACATATAGGTTTCCACGCTCAAGAGCAGCCACTCAAAACACGGAAAAATGCAGATTCCAGGTCTATAAATCAGCAGACCACAAAATCCAAAAAACCCAAGAAGGCATGACTCCCTAGGAAGGGCAACCAGCCTTAGAAAATCAGTCCTTTGCCAATAAATTCAAGTGAATGCACGGAAAGGAGCACCAAGATGAGAGCATTCCAATGCCCTAATACCCAGAATGATGTGCCAAGTACAAACGGAGCTATGAGAAGTTTTGGCCTTCAGCCACTGGTAAAAAATGAATTTCCAAAACTTCTGAAATTGCAATCAGTCTTCAAAAAACACATACAAATTGCCTCCAAACACCACCTTAGAAGCCAAAACACCAAACAATACTCACACCAACAAACCCACATCAAAATACCACAAAAATCATCTTATCACCACCCAAAACCCTGAAAATCAGAACTCTGTTGAAGCACAATGTGATCCCTGGATGGAACCACTCCAATTTAGCTAGGGTGGATCTTTCACCACCGAAACCAGCTCCAAACGGTGAGGGTTTTCGTCCTCAACACGCAGCCAAAGAACTCCAGAAGCATTCCAACAACATTTTGTTAAGTTGCCAAATAGAAGATGAGCAAATGAGAGCCCAAATGATGCTTTATATAAGTGCGGGAAATTAGGGCAACTTTAGGTTTGAAAACGCTTTTCCCTCCAATATCCCATGCCCTCCTCATGAGGTTTTAAAAATTATTTTAATTTTCTTATGTCTCCCTTTATTTTGGCGTCCACTTTGGGAGACATAATATTTGGCTTTTAAAACAACATTGTAACCACTAGGCGCCAAGGTGCTTTTTCGATGACCATAAGCCCCTTCACTTAAGTTATAAAGTTACTCTATTAAAATAACTTAAGTGACAGAAAAGAAAATATCAATTAATCCAACCTTAGACTCAGCAATGCCCCATTAGGAAATGAACAGTGTTGGAACAAAATAGGCTTGGGCCAATTACCCAAAATACACTTACTCTAAATAGCACTGCTAAAATTAGTAAGTACTCCCCAAATATCAAATTGGTACAAAAATGAAGTACATTGAGATGCCCAGTGACTAACTATAAATAGTAAGTATTGAGAACTAACCACTGTTAAAAATAGAAAGTCCTGTTGAAAACCACCACAGAGCCCAATACTGGCTAAGTCCCCTAACCACTCCACTTAGCCTACAAGAACTCTGGAATAGGCTAATGGAAAACACCAACTACTCAGGTGCAAGAACCTGGGACATTGCAAATTATCTGTTGATTCTATTATGCAATAATTTCTTGTAAAGAATTAATTTGTATTCAACAGATGAGAAATAAGGGATTAATTTTTGTGCCATAATATGGCTACATGCAACTTGTTTGACCAAAATGCCTGTCAAGCAAAATTTATGAAAATTGCCAATTTGTTCAAAATACCCTAGTAAGGGGTTCTTTCATATATATATATGAACAGACACAAAAAACTCAATCCAAAAAAAATATTTCCAAATACACAAACCTACCTTGCAAACTCAATATAAAGTATTGTTGTGACCTTTTCACACATCACCCCATTCAAAATACGTACCCCCTAATTTTTGCTCCATTTTGGTCTTTTGGCTTTGGTTTTTGGGTTGTGTCACGTTTCTCTCTCTGTTCCTCGCGGTCTTTTCGGGGATGTACCTATCTTTAGGGCTAAGTTGAAATTTTGGTTGTCTGTATGAATTAGGGTATTCATTCTTCAGGCTTGTTTGAGGTCGAATCAAGTTGGCAAATTGAAATCTGAGCTTGGTACTACAGTCAAGAGGCTTCAAGCAAGATCCCATTAAAATTTCACCGAATTCTAACAACTTACTATTTTTAGTAAGTACTTAATTTGAAGTCTTTTCCTCAGGATTTTGGAATTCTGACTACTTCACCACATTCAGAATACTTCAAAGTGCTTGTGTGCAAAATTTGAGCAGATTCTGACAACTTTCTATTTTTAGCAGTTCTAACTTTGGAAGCAGTTTTCAGGGTTTACATGTATGAGTTTTCAATGCATGTCAAGATAATCTTTCTAGGTTTCTCAAGAGCTTCGCGATGATATAACATGCAAGACAAAATGGTGACTTACTATTTTTAGCAAGTGCTCGCATGTGGACCAGTTTTCTGGTTTTAAGATCTCTCGGGCAATATGACATGCAAATACATTCGACAGTGGGTTGATCACTTTTCAGGCACTTGCTATTTTTAGGAGGTTCACTCCAGCAATCCCAGATCTTCAGTTTCACGAGCAGAGCAGTGCAAAACAGAAACGAAGTCAAACGGAGGTCAATTGAGGCACATGCAAACGAGATTAGGGTTTCCTACTTTTATGCCTAAAATGGGGGGTGGAATTCGACAAAATGACAGACTAATATATCTCACCAGGATCAGCATCTTTCAAGGAGTCCACTGGTGAAATTTGAGCAAAATTTGCAGTCATTTTCCAAGGCTAAAAATAGCAGGTGAGCACAAATGGCAGGTGTGAACAGGTCAGATGCTCACGAGGACCACATTGAGCCAGCTTCAAGTTCAATACAATTGAAGGTTCATGAAAAATCACAAGTCTTCAGAATTTACTAAAAATAGAAGGCAAGGGCGAGTGGGGCAAAATTGGCTAAGTCAGTTGGAAAAAGTTCCAAGTCATGAAAATAAAAGCTTAACCCCTCAAGTGCGCCCAGGGTGATAGGATGACATGACAATTCTCCAAGGCACATGAAATGGAAGCTCAAGGGGTCAAATACGCCCTTGTGAAGGGATGAGGAGATTGAAAAAAATTCTAAGTCATGAAATGAGAGCTCCCCCCCCTAAATGCGCCCTTGAAGGAAATGAAGAGGCAAAATTTTCTAAGTCATGTGAAATGGAAGCAAGGACTTGTTGTGACCTTTTCACACATCACCCCATCCAAGATGGGGACCCCCTAATTTTTGCTCCATTCTGGTCTTTTGGCTTTGGTTCTCTCTGTCTCTAATCTTTGTCCTTCCGGGGGTGTCCCGTTTGACCTCAATTGAAGTAATTGACGAATTTATGGTTTCTATCCTTTAGACCCGTTCGAGGTCAAGATTGAGTTACTTAGGTGAAATCTAAGTGCAGCAACACATTCAGAAAGCTCAAGGCAGAATCCCCCTGAAATCTCACTGAAATCCGACAACTTACTATTTTTAGTAAGTACCTAATTTGAGGCTTGTTCCTCAGGATTTCGGGATTCTAATGGCTTCAGCACAATCAGGCAGCTTCAGAGTGCCTACACGCGAAATTTGAACAGATTCAGACAACTGGCTATTTTTAGCAGTTCAGCCTTCGGGGGGCTATTTTCAGGGTTTAGACAAGCAATTCTCCGGTGAATGACAGGAGAATTGATCTGGGTTTTCCAAGACCTTCGCGATGATGTAACATGCAAGCCGAGATGGTGACTTTTAGAGTTCAGCCTTCCGAGGCTATTTTTAGGGTTTGCATGCAAGAATTTTCAATGCATGTCCGGATATTCCATCTGGGTTTCACGAGAGCTTCGCAGTGGTGTGACATGCAAACATAATGGATCAGTTTTCAGGGACTTACTATTTTTAGCCAGTGCCGGAACTTTGACTAGTTTTCTAGGTTTTTCTAGGTTTTTTGAGATCCCACGGGCACTGTGACATGCAAACTCGTCCGACATCCGATGGACCACTTTCTGGACACTTACTATAAATAGCAGCTCCAATCCAGCAGCTACCTAGCACTTCATTCCAACGAACAGAATGACAAGCAGTAGAAATCAGAGCAACCAAGGGCAGTCGGGAGCACATGCAAGTCAGATTAGGGCTTCCCTGCCATGTCTAAAAATAGATGAAGCGAAATGCAGAGATGTCGGAACGAAGCACACCACCATGATCAGCATCCCTCGGGCCACCTACTGGCAAATTTTGAGCAAAGTCGGGGGACTTACTATTTTTAGTAAGTCAGGACACGGCTATAAATAGCAGGTCTGTGTCGGAAGTTGGTATGAACAGAGCACTCAAGTTATCAGGATCAAACATAGCAAGTTTCAGGTCGAACGGAGGTATCGAAGACGGGCAACTTTGAAACTTACTATAAATAGCAGGTGGCTAAAAATAGCGCGTCATCACCAGAAGCAAGTATGAATAGGTCTCTCACAACATCAAAAGCAACTGGAGCAAATTTCAAAGCAAACAGAGATACGGAAATTGATCAATTCTAGGGTTTGCTAAAAATAGCAAATGGCTAAAAATAGCATGTATTGTGCCGGATAGGATGTGAACAGAATGGCAACACCAGATCGAGGCACAACCACGCCAGTTCCAGTTCAAAACAGGGTGAAAATCAATGAAACCCTAATTTCTCCTAATTTTACTAAAAATAGAAAGCTGAGAATGCCTAGGGCGTTGGAAATTCATAAATGATAGCTGACTGGCATTAAACACCTTCATACACGCCCAGGAGAAATGAAAGATACAAGAAGTTCTGAGTATGAGATTTCCTTGAGCAAAGGTGAAATGCGCCTTCAAGAGGCATAGAAATTCTTCTAAGGCAAGAGATTTTCCTCCTCATACCCCCATATGTGCCCAGGGAAGGTGAAAGGTCACCCCAAAACATGAAAATATTCAAGAGACATTCGAAAATTCCTAAGGCATTCTCAAATGCGCTCAAAGGAAGGAAGTTGCCAAGGCTAAATGCGCCAAGGGGAGGTGAAAAGTCACCATAGGCGTAGTATTTTCCTCCTCACAAGCCAATATGCGCCTAAGGCAAAGAGATTTCCCTCTCACACTAGCAAATGCGCCCAAGGAAGCTGAACAGTCACTCTAGGCGTGGAAAGTCTTTCACATATGGAAAATGCGCTTGGAAAAGGAAGTCAACACCCTCTTATGCGCCTAGGGAAGGTGAAGAGTCACCTAGGACGTGGAAATTTCCTCTAACACTGTGAAATGCGCCCAACTTGGAAGTTGCATGTGCTAAATGCGCCAAGGGGAGGTGAAAAGTCACCATGGGCGTAGTTTTTTTTCTTGTCCACATGTAAAATGCGCCTAAGGCAAGGGAGCTACATAGCCAAAATGCGCTTGAGGAAGGTGAAGGGACACCTAGGCGTGGAAGGTTTTTCACATGTGATGAATGCGCTCAAGGATAAAATGGAAGTCTACTAGCCCATATGTGCCAGAGGGAGGTGAAGAGTCAAGTCAAGGCGTGGAAAGTCTTTTCATATGGTAAATGCGCTCAAGATAGTTCCTCTTCTCCAAGGTAAAAGGTAAGAAGGTGAAAGCTAAAAATGTAGAGGATGAAATGTGCTTGAAGGTGGAAGTCCACTATGGCATATGCGCTCAAGGAAGGTGAGGAGTCACCATACGCCAAAGGGAGATAATGCTAAAGGGGGCGTGATTTTTAAAACGCCAAGGGTTGTTTTTTATTTATTTTTCCTCTTCACTATATGAAATGCGCCTAGTAAGTGGGGACTTGAAGAGTGAAAATGGCTAAGTAAGAAAGGAAATGTCTAGGCGTGGAATTGCCTAAGGAATAAAATGGAGGAAGGACATGCTATATGCGCCCTTTAGAGATGAAATTTATTTTTTTAAATAATTCCTAAGGTATTTCTAGAGTGGAAAATGAAGAGTATGAATGAAGATGGTGCTAGAATTTCCAGAGTTATGAAAATCTTCAGAGGGAAAATTCTTCAGGAAGATCAAGAAAATTGCCAAGGTGGAGAAGCTTGAAATTGCAGGAGTGGAAAACATCCGGAGGGGAAGAAACAAACATTAGCCATTTTTATTATTTTTAAATAATAAAAATTAAAAGAACCCCTTTGTCCGGATACACATGAAAACGATGGATTCTCGAAGGATTTTTCTTTTGGGTATTAAACATTTGCAATTCAGAAGTGAGTCAAGCTTACTCCACGCCATGTCCACATCATTTCGATGGATATTTTGCCCAGTGCTCTTTTTTTAAATAAAATTCCTAAGGCAAAATTGAGAGATTTCTCTAAGGCGAACGAACAAAATGAATGAGAGGCATTTCGCTAGAAGTTTTGAGCTAGATAATTTTGCCAAAGCGAAGACAAGATCAAATGACTTAGCCAAACATTTCGAAATTGTTCAAGGAAGTGAACGATTTAATATTTTAAGAAATCAAAAGCGACGAGGCAGGCCTGTGCAGAGGTGATGAATTCATAATTCTAGAAGATGCCTCAGATGACAAGTGTTACAACCGAGAAAAGAGAGGGAAAATGAATTCGAAAATTTGCTAAGTATAGCCTCTGCAAGAATTCGACCAGGCTATAAGATTTTCAAATCCTCTTCATTCCTTTCACCAGTTGCTGAATGCAAAAATATTGGCTAAGTGAAAGTTCGAAATTGCTGAGAAGTTTGAAATTGTGAGAAAGCTGAAAGAAAAGTGCAAATTTGTAAAAGTTGAAGTTGCTGAAGGAAGTGCGACTTAACTTGCTGAGGCTGCAGTTGCTGAGAGGTACGAATTCCCAAGTTGCCAGTTGCTGCATTTGCTGAGAAGGTACGAATTTGCCAAAAGTTGAAGTTGCTGAATGCTGAAGTACGACTTGAGAAGAAAGTTTGAAGTTGCTGAAAGTTGCTAAGTTAGAAGGAGAAGTACGAACTTCAAGGGAGAGGTTTCAAATTTGTTGAAAGTAAATTGCTGCAAGCAAACATTTCCAAGTATTTGGCATTGTGTTGCCGCAACCAGAGAAGAAACTTCTAAAAACGTTGAAGTAAACAGGCGTAGTTGAGGTTTGCAGCTGAAAGTGACAAAGTGTTGCAGCCTTTTTATTTAAAAATCTGCTGGCACCCTCAAAAGCGATATATTGTTTTATAAAATCTTGTTTTCTAATGACTCTCTTGCCTTTTTGCAGAATGGCCGAATTAAGCAGAAGAGCTGCAGGCAGAAACAACCACACCGAGTCCAGACAGGCTGTGATTAAGAAATTGGGCAAGTCATTCTTGCCAGAATCCAAATTTTCATCAAAGTTCGGCAGGCTAGCTGACACGAACTTAGGCTCATTCAACATGGAAGCATTCAGAAGAAGGATATTGGGGACTGGAGGCCATCACCCATCAGTGACTTCGCACAGTATTGTCAGAAGTGGACTGTATGCAACTGCCAACTTTTCGCTAGCTATCCGGTGTCCAGAACTCATCATGGAGTGCGCCTACCACTACAATGCAGAACAGAGGACGATCACTTCGCCAAATGGCAAGGTGCTGGCTAACCTGACACCTGAGGCGATCGGAGAGGCATTCGGGATTCCAGTTCATGAGAAGATGATCTACAAGACGAAAGAGAGAGCTGGAAAGATGTACTCATCCACCACAGACCGGTGTGCTGATTTGATAAACACTAGGTGGATGATTAAACCCAAGCCAACTCGCACTAAATTGCCCAAGCAGATAGTCTCAGAGGACTTGAGACAGGAGTTTGGTGATCTCATTATGATGCTGAGCAGAGTTGGAGGTTGCCCCCAAGCGTTCATCTTTGAACCTTGGATGTTCTATTTTGTCAACTTGGTGTTGGAGGGAAAGGATTACATGGATTGGGCACTGATGATCAGTGATAACATTCATGAGCAGCTTCGTGGCGTGAGGAGAACGAAGACATTTTACATGGGCTCCTACCTTGTCTATATGTTGGCTCGCATGACGAGATACAGAGGGATCTCTTACAAGGAACCTATCGGTTGCGGTTCCCATCAGTTTAAAATATATGAGGCTTGTCCATAGTTGCATCTGACAAGCACAACTAATTACAAGAGGGTCAATGACACCTTTACAATGCATATCACGAGGACCTTGCAGCAGAGAACCCACCACAGAATATCAAGGGAGGCACAAGAAATGATTGAGAAATTTGGATGTTGGTTTATCCAATTTCCAAAATTCACCTACATAAGGCTGCAAGGATTTTCCTCCTATCCATACAGATTGCCTCGGTATCCCACAAACAGGATAGTGATTCTGGAAGTATCTAGGCAACTGATTGCCTATGATAAGATTCAGAAGAAGAAGAAGAAAGGTGGACTCGGATTCCCGATTACTATGGGAAATTCAGATGAAATCTGCCCATCGCTGCAAGCAGCAAGAGAGGCAGAAGCAGAGCTCCAATTCTTCCACCTTTCCTATCACACCAGCAGGCATTACTACGATCCCCACAGAAACATCAGGTGGATATTGATAGAAGAATTCAAGCACAAGGTGCAAATCGAAGACTTTTGGGCTAGTGCAGTAGATGAGATCGAAGTCAGAAAGAGGATGTTCTCTCGGATACTGTTGGTCATGGTCAGAGAGTGTGAGATCATCCCAGTGCCAGATCAGATTGAGGAAGATATAAACGTAGTACAGGCTGACTACGAGACAATAAGAGATACGCCTCTGCCACTCCCAGATTGGTCTGAGCCAGAGATCACTGACTTGGATACACTTTGTATCCCAGTCTTGACATTTACACGGAGTTGGGTAGAGAGGCATGTCAGCCGACTCAAAGGAAGGTCAATTCCCCTTACCTACAATTTGATGGGAGACAGCAGATTGCAGACAACTAATCAGAGGAGACGGAGTAACCCAACTCTAGAGCCTAGAGGAAAGGAGCTAGTTCGACCTGAGCCAGTGGTAGTTGAGGAGTCCATGCATACGCCATCTCGGACACATTCACCAAGCTTACAAGAGGTGTCTTTGTTTGTTGATCAGAGGGAGAGATTGGATGTAGAGCAGACAGTGCAAGTGGCGAGTCAGCCACCTCGTAGAGAGTCAGTGGGTCAGAGCATCAACATGCCCCAAGAAGATCATCGGCAGGAAAATCAGCAAGAGACAGATGAGGGGACGGCTACTGATACTCAATTTCAGCAGGAAATTGAGGCAGCTCTCGAGGGTGATGCTATTTCAAATCAGGATGCCCAGAGCTCGGGAGACACGGAGCCTATTGATGACGGTGAGCCTCGTCAGAACGATGGCAGAGGAGAGGTTCACGAGGTAGAGGCTGAGGTAGAACAGCCTTTTATTATATCAGACATGCGGCAGGAGGTGCTAGAATGGCTAAGGGATAGGATGAGGCGTGATCCTGTAGATGAGACCGATCCCGCAGTCGAGATAGAGGAATTATTACAGAGGATCAGCGCACCTCCAACAAAGAAAAAGGCTAGGAAGTTCTCCAAAATATCCACAAATGAGGATGGATCCCGAACCTTGCATATGGCAATTCCTCGGGTAGAATGTGATAGAGACGAGGTCGTTCCTGAGAACTATGTTGTGACAACCATGGAACTAGGCCGCCCTACTGGAGCACAAGTGGTAGAGGAGTGCGATAATTCCTATCGAGCACTCAAGGATAGATTGTCCCATGTTGAGGGCAAATACAAAAGGTTGAAGGTAGAGCACACGACTCTAATTGGCTACGTGTAGCACTTGTCCCGTCCTTGTGGGCAAGAAAATCCGGCAATTGAGCTTCCAGCTGAGTTTTCCAGGGAGTCAATCAGTGGGTTAGAAGATTTAAAGAGAATAGCACAGCAGGCAGACAAGTGGGTTGCCAGTGTGCGTACAGAGACAAGAAAGTTCATGGAAAATCTTGCACATGCCTATGGGCAAGCTTCCGATATTATGGCTAGAGTGGAGGCAGTTAACCATGCTTGGGGTGAGGCTCGCATCTATCAGACGAGAGTTGTTCTCCGTTTAGGGGCTTTGATGAGCATACCTCAACACACTTTGGTTGAGGGGGGTGTTATCCAGCAGGGAGATAGATATGACTTCGCCAGATGGTATTCTTCAGTAGTCACAGGCCGGGGATTCTATGATGCATCACAGGCAAATTCTGTCAGGGTCAGAAGGGCCATGACGAACATCTTAGATGGAATTCTCAACACATTGGAGGCAATCTTTGCCAAGAGGTTGACTGCTAAAGAGGTAACTGCAGATGGATTGAAAGACAGATTGGCGCCATTCTTCTCTAAGGTGAAGACCTTCACACAGGATGATTTTGAGAACACAGCCACGTTCTCCAGTATCATACAGAACACCCAGGACGCCCTTGTTGCCTGGAAGAAATCATGTGCCCGACATGGGCAAACAGTTGCAGTTTTGGAGTTTCAGTTGGATCACATTCCTCCTATCTCCGATCAAGAAGTTGAGACAGTCTTGGCCAAATTCATCAGATTTGCAGCCAGCGAGAAGGAGAAAGGAAACGCCCTTCTGGAAGGAGACGACGTGCATTGATGGCAGGGTGTGGTGCATTAATGAGGAGTGGAGGGCGTATTCATCGCCCCACTCCTCTTGGTGGCGGTTTTTAGGGCAGAAACCCTAATTAGGGCATAGGTGGCTCAATCTGAGCCCTTTATTGTAATCAGATCTGAACCGTCCACTAATTGGACTCATTATAAAAGGGGCATCCCCCCTCATTTGTAAAAATCAGAATTAGAATCAGAGATAGATCAGAGCTAGACAGAGATAGAGATTGATAGAAGTTAAAGTAGAGCTAGGAGTTAGCTTAGTTGGAAAGGAAAGAAAGACTTTCCCTTTGAAAGTTTTTGCGAAAGATTGTTGTGTAAGACTCTCATGATATAAAGATTTCATTGATTGGTGACTTCATTTTGTGTTGTGGGCAGTTGACGAGATCTTTTCATCTTTTCGATTCGAATAGAGTAAAGTAAAGTAGATTTGTTTTCATGCAAGTAGAGTTAATTGTGGAATGTGACATTAGTTTGGGCATATCTTCCCGTATCCATACCACTGGCGGACTTGCTGATGGTAAGTCTGCTCCTGCGTGGTCAACTGGAATCTCAGCACTTAACTTCGATTATGTTCAATGTGCCCACTTGCTTCGTTGTGAAGGGGTGTGCATGGTGAATCTCAATTTGAACATCTCATCCATCCTTTGAAGATTGCACCAGCTTTGTTAAAGTTGTCCGAAGGGGAGAGGAAACGAAGTTTGGTTTGAAGACTGTCAAAGCTAATCCTTACATTCCACCCGTAGAAATAGATCGTAGAATTCCTATCCCTACCTCCTTTAAATTCAGCATTTCCCGATCCGTTCAAATACCAGAGCATCATAGTCAAAATCCTTCATTTGCTTGAGCATATAAAGTTGAACAATTACGTAAGTCCCCTTGGAATACCCAGCATATTCACATCAACCAACTGAGTCTATTCGCATTAAAGGAACCTTGGAGTCGAACGCATGAACTTTCACGCAATCTTAGCATGCGAAACACTTTGATCAAGAGAGAATAGAGTGGCCGTTGGACATTTTTATTTTGTGTTGGTGTTGTCATAAAACACACGTCAACAGGACTCCCATATGCACCCGAGGGTGATAGAAGAAGGTGTTAAGAAATATTTTAAGGCAAGCTAAATTGGAAGCTCACACCCCTAAATGAGCCCTTAAAGGAAGTGGAGATGAAAAAATTTCTAAATATGAGAACATGGGAGCACACCCCTCCAAATGCGCCCTAAGCAAGTGAGGTGAGTTGGGAATTTTCTAAGGCATTGGAAATAAAGGCTTGACCCTTCATATGCGCCCAAGCAAGGAGAATGAGGTAAAAAAAAAATCTAAGTGGAGAAAAATGGAAGAAGACACCCTTGAATGTGCCCTCAACATGAAGCTCACAAGGTGAAATGCGCCCTTGACAAGAGGAGGATGGCATCAAAAGTTTCTAAGTCAAAAACAAAAGTAGACACCCTCATATGCGCCCTAGGAGAAATAAGGGGGCTAAAAATATTCTAAGGCAAAAAAAAAAAATGAAAGTGGCCCCCTCTAGATGCGCCCTTGAAGGAAGTAAAGTTGGAAAACTTTCTAGAGCGTGGAAAATGAAAGTGGCCCCTCTAGATGCGCCCATGAAGGATGCTCAAGTAGAAAAACGCCTAAGGCAAAAAGACAAGAGCACAAGGTGATGAATGCGCCCTAAGCAAGTGAGGTGAGTTGGGATTTTCTAAGGCACGAAAATCAAAAGGGACCCTCTCAAATGCGCCCATCATAGAGTAAGGAATACACAAGATTTTCTAAGGCATTTCAAGTGAAACAAAGGCACAAGGGGTGAAATGCGCCCAAGGCGAAATGAGTAGGATTTTTCTAAAGCATGAAAACAAAGCTCAACCCCTCTAATGTGCCCATGAAGAGGGAATGAAGGTCATTGAAAAAATTTCTAAGGGAAGGGAAAATAAAACAACAAGGGGGCAAATGTGCTCTTGAGGGAGAAGAGGTAAGAAAGTTGTCTAAGTCAGAGAAAGTGAATGAAGGTTTGAGAATTTTGTCTAAGGCATTTGAAGATGAAAGGAAAATAAAACATCAAGCATTCAAATGCGCCCTCAAGGTGGAGAAAATTTCTAAGGCACAAACTCCAAACACAAGGTGGTAGATGCGCCCTTGAAGATGACCTTATGAAATGAACACACAAGTCTCTAAATGTGCCCATGATGAAAAGTTATGCTAGAGAAAAATGATGAATTTTATCAGATCCAGAGATCAATCAGACCTTGGAAATTAGAACATGGAAATTAGGTAAGTGAAATGAATTTGTACTATAAGTGTTCTTATGCTCTCCTTTTTGTTTGTTTTGCAGGATGAACACCGGGGCCTGATGACTTGAGGTGATGGAGCAAGACAACGTTATAACCTTGGAAGGGGATAATGTTACACATTTCAAACTCCTCCATGATGTCTCATTTGCACCCAAATCATGAGGGGAGATGTTGGAAGAAACGGCTAAGTGTTGGAATTTCTCCACAAAGACCTAATATGCACCCAACTCAAGCAGGCAGGTGGCAAGGAAGAAATGGTCGAGTCCAAGGCAAGAAAATCCTTCAAGATCAAGATGGAGGAAATGATGAAGGCCCAAGCATTAAAGCTCATCCTCAAGCATTAAAATGTTCTCAAGGCTAAGGAGGAGGAATGAGCAAAAACTTCAATGTTAAAGAGTGACAGTAGGATGGATTAAAGAACAAAGTAGAGGAATTCTTCTTAAGTGTGAAGTCCTTCTCCGACAATGACCCAAAAAATGTTATCCAGCATACTTCGCACAACCCAAGATGCAATGGCAGCAAGAAGGAAAATCATGATCAAACAGGAGAAAGAGGTCGCAATCTTGGAGTTTTAGATTGAGAATGTGCCTTCCATATCAGTTTAGGAAGTAGAAGCTATGATGATCAGATTGATCGTGTTTGCAGTCAAAGAGAAGGGCAATGGAACACGTTTCTAGATGAGAATCTTCTAGAAGATAGTGGGCATTAATTGCTCATAGTGGCCAAAGGGAGAGAGTGGGCATTATGTGCTCATTTATAACCCCACTCCTCCACTTTCTGGCCGTTTTTAGGGCAGAATCGTGACTAGGGCTTAAGTGGCTCAATCTGATCCCTTCATTGTAATTGAATCTGAGTCGTTCGTTGGACTGGGCCAACTATAAAAGGGGCATCCCCCCTCATTTGTAATTCATTAGAATATAGAATATAGAATATAGAGGAGAGAGCAAATAGAGAGTAGAGAGATTAGCATAGAAGATAGCATAGATTGATAGCATAGCTTAGATTGGAGAGGAAGGAAAGTTTTCCATTTGAATGCTTTGTAAGAAATTATTGTTAACACTCCTATAATAAAATGAGTTATCATTGCTTGTGGTTTCATCTTTTGTGGTGGGTAGCTAGCAAGGTTTCTTCGTCCTTCTAATTCATTTAGAATCTTAGAGTAGAGCTTAAAGTAAAGTAGATTTTAATTCATGCACGTAGATAGTGGTAGAATGTGATGAGCTTCACTAAATCCATACAACTAGCAAACTCACTGATGGTGGGCTAGCCTTGTGTGGTCAACTGGAATGTTGTGTGCTTAACTTTGACTATAACTTATCTGTTGATATGCGTCGTTGTGATGGTATCCTCATGTTAAGCTATGATCTGAATATCCCAAGTTACTCCACTGAAGATTGCACCGGTTCTGTGGAAGTTGTCCTAGGTGAGGCAAAGCAGAGTCTGGTTTGAGCTTGCAAGAATTGACCTCCATGTCCCGCATTTAGAGTAGGTAGTAGCATTTCTAATCCCTGCATCCTTTTACATTCAGCATTTTCCTTGTTAGTTTAGGAAACTCAAGCTTCATTGGTATATCTTCTGAAAGTCTTTTTGAGTAAGCAATCACATAAATCCCCTTGAAATACCAGCAAATCACATCGAGCCAACTGAAACTACGTCCACTACATAAAGGAACCTTGGAGTTGAATGAATGATCTTTTGCAATCTTAGCATGCAGGATATTTTGATCAAGAGAGGATAGAGTGACCGTTGGAAACTTTATTCTATGTTGGTGCGGTCATAGAACACCCTTCAACAAGTATGTTGAAAAATTAAAAAATAGACAGAAAGCAAAAATTGTGACTACCTAGAATACAATGTAACCCATTCTTTTCACAAAGCTTAATGCTTTATTGATTGTAAGTTACATGCTAAGTAGCTTCTAAATCACAAACTTCAAGTATAATTTTGAGCTTTATTCACACTTTTACAAATGACTTAGTCCCATAACTACATAGAGCTTGATAATTTACACAGGATTTGTGTTCTAAAATAACAGGTGCCTAGGTGTAGGTTAATGTTCACCCTTTATTAAATGCATGCCCCTTTACAAAATTTTATGACATATGACTAGAAGCAAAAGAATCATTTATCAATTTTAGACATGCTATTTCAACATAAATACAATTTATCTACACTACAGAATAAAAAAGTAAAAACATTAAAAATCGCTCTATGAAAGTAGGTTGGATATGCTTACAGCCTGGTTTGTTGTTCTTGGAAACCCATCAAGAATAAATCCTGTTTCACCCTTTGATGCACTCTTTTCAAGACGCCATGATAACAAATTCACAATTATATCATCTGGAACCAGTTTCCCTTGATTCACAAAACTTGCCAACTACAACATGAAAAATCAAAAGATAGAAAACATGTCATCAAATTCTATACAAAATAATAACACAACAGAATTGTGACCTTTTTATAAGGTCTGCAGATCAGTTTTTTCTTAAGTTTAAAGAAATGCAATTGGATTTAGTCATCAAATTTACAAACAGCAAAACAGTAAACATCAACTTCAATATCCAATGTCATGTCCCCAAATTGGAGCAATAAGGAGAAATCATTAAATTAATTATTTGTAAGGTTATCAAATAAATAAATATTAAAAAGGGACCTTATATTTAATTAATTTAATATTAAAGTGACAAAAAAAGAAAGTAAAATTAAAAAGTCACTTAAAAGAATAAAATAATATTTTATTCTAGAAGCTTCCAGGAGACTTGATGAAATTCTTTATAAGGAGCTTTCAGCATGGCATTTGGACATCTGGAGTTGAATTCATTTTCTGACTATTGGAGAGCTTGATGCTTGACATAGCTTTGATGCTTGATCTGGTTTCGTTTGTGAAACACCAAACCTAGCTGGTCATTTTGGGGAGGAGATAGTTCAGTCTTCTCATTTGGGCAAATTTTGTGGCCTTTGGCCAAATTTGGGATTTGCTGGAGTTAATCAATAATATCATTTGGGAGGTCAATTGCAGTTTCTAATGGCAGATCGAATTCAGCATTTTTGAATAACATTTGTAGTTTGAAGGCATTCATTCTAGACTACCTTTAAAAGACTATTTAATTAAATATTATTCGATGATTTTATTGGTGCCACATCAAGGCTGCTTTCTGAAGTTGAACGGAATTTTTTATAGCTGCTAAAGACAAACTAAGGAATATCGGTAGAAGAAAAAAAGCTAGAAGAAGTCATATAGGAGGATTGACGATTTGCACAAGGGAGACGCAACAAGATAGGACAAATACAGGCTAAAGACAAATCAGGAAAAGGCAAAGGGATTATCGATATTGATAAAGAAATCTTACCCAACAATCAGATGCAGACAAAAATAAATAAAGGTAGGCCGATTCTCTTTTATCGGGTCTTGCTTAGTTGGAGGATCTCCATTTAAAAATCGAGCTATTAGAGAAATTGCGCCTCTAAAGATTTGAAGGTTGTTGAATATTCAAAATTGGTGATGTGGCGAATTCCTCTGGAATCAACAAAGACGTCACAAGCCAAAGTTTCGCTTCAAGACAAAAATTAGGCGATTTCCTGGAGATATCGATTGGTCTTCATAGCTAGCAACTTTCATTTGAAGGATAGCTATTCCAGGTTCTCATAGTCATTGCAAATATTAGTTGTAATTGCATCTTCATTCATTAGAATGTTGGTAGTGAAGTCGTTGTCAACATAGCCAATGTCTGCATTTTAGATAAATATTAGTACTATCAAGAAGTCGTCGTGGTCAGTTGGGTCAATTTTCTTGATTGTAATCAATTTGTATGTATGAATTATAGAGGGGAGGATAATGTACTAATGCTCTTTATTGAATATCTAAATGAAAGCTGGCATATTTGCAATTAGATTGTAAAAGCAATAGTGAAGTGTTTTTGTAATGTCCCCTTTCTAGTCACCAGCAAGAGATTGATTATTTTAGCCTTTATTTATTCCTGAGGCTAAAATTGGAGAAATAAGGGAGTAAATTATTAAATTAATTATTTATAAAGTCATCTCAACATCATAATATCAAAAGGTGATTTTATATTTAATTAATTTAATATTAAGTGACTAAACAAAATATTAAATCATAAAATCACTTAAGTGAATAAAATAATATTTTATTCTAGAAGCTTCTTGGAGACTTGGAGGAAATTCTTTATAAGGAGCTTTTGTCTTGCATTTGAGCATCCTGGTATTTGACATTTTCTACTACATTGGTGAAGGCTTGACTGCTGAAGCTAATTGCTCAAGGGTTTGAATACTCTAGAGTGCCAATTTCGGTTGTGAAACATCAACCCTAGTTGGATAGTGGAGGAAGATACTTCAGTCTTTCTCATTGAGATAATTGCAATCATTTTTGGAGAAGTTTGGTGAGTTATTTGAGGTCTGCAATTTTGTTTCAGTCTGCAGATCAGCCATGAGAGGAATTGTATTTTCATTCATTGCTCTTCACTAAGGAGATATAATTTTGTGGGCATTGGAAGGATTGCTTCCTAGTGTTGGCAATCATTTTTATAGCAAGTTGGAGGGATTTGGAGCTGAGATTATTTTTATTTCTGCATTCCTTTCAAGCAGCAGGGGCGGCCCTCTTAGGAAGGGACAATTTTGCCATTTGAAGCCGCCAAAAATTCTAATAAAAATCTTGAGGCTTGGTTAGACATCAAGAAGACTGGGTGCACCTCTTGGAAGCACAAATTGATCATCTACAAAGAGATTCGAACTATTTGGAGGTTGCTGCAACTACATTCCAGGTTCTTTTCATTTTATGCATCATAGTTATAGTTGTCAAAATTACATCAGACTTGTATGCATTTGTCTATTTTGTAAGCCAAGAGTCTTGGCACTTGCATTTCAGCTGTAACTATTTATATTGCAACATATCATATTCAAGTTGTAATGTTGTCTCAAAAACAATGACATTGTCAATGGATTTTCAGTCATATTCATGCTAGGAAGAAGGATGAAGTATTGATGTAATAGGTCTGATTACATATCAGTTTCAGCTTGTAATTATTTACATATCATTGCAATATCATTTGGAGGCATAAGGAGTTTGGATGCAAATTGTATGACGAAATGTCTTACTACTGTAGGTGCATATTTTCATAAGTAGATGTCATGTATGTGCATTTAAAAAGACAAAAACATCTTGTATTTCATTTCCATTCATTTAGAAGTTGTTTAGCACTTCTTTTCAAGCTATTTGCATCATTGAAAAACATCAAAACAAAAACATATCAAACTGAAAACAAAATCAGCAAGTTCAGACTTCACATGCCAACTGTTTGACGAAATTCCTAAGACAGAAATTGGAAGGTTTTTGGGTCAGATTTATTAAGGCTCATTACAATTTTGGCATCGCATGCCAACTGTTTAACAAATTGTTCATCAGCTGTAGCATCATATTTTGCATATGTACTTTCATTTCCAGCTTGTAGTTGCTTTGGGAAATCAGAAATATTGGCATTGCACTTCATTTCAGTCAAATAGGATTATCTTTATACATTGCATCTTCATTGGGAAAAGAAAAGCAGAACTAAAAACAATTCCAGCCAAGAACAACTTCACAAGCAAAGTGTTTGCCGAAATGTTCAAGGCATGAAAAGATGAAACAAGGTCAAATTTTGCTAGGGACATGTTGGTGTGCGTTTTAATACCCACCGAACACAGAATAAAATGCCCAAAGACACTTGAAATATTCTCTCTCAATTTTTTTTTATTTTTAAGCCAAACATTTACAATAGAATCAACCACCCGTTAAGGTTAGCATAACCAAAATGTAAATTAAAGAACTCTAACCAAGAATGGGCCCTAAAACCACTTAAGGAGGAGGGGCGAGCATATGGTCAAAGGATCCCTAGGATCTACTGAAACAAGAAGTTCAAGATTCTATTGAAAGAGAATTATTAAACTCTACACCAAGGATGTGCACTCAAGATCCCTTGCGGGCGAGGTGCTAACATATGGTGGAGTACTACTGCTGAATTGAAACAACTACAAGGCGGATAACCAGCCAATGACTTTCCACTCTACCACCAAACAGTGGGGGGAAAAGATTACAACATTAAACTTCTTCTGCTGCGGCAGGCATCCACTGAACGTGGGAATTCTCCACTTGAAGTGGGTATGAAAAGTGTTACAACAGATTTTCCTCACTGGCGGTAAACCATCCAGGGGTGCTAATGTGAAATTAATTACTTAAAGCAGCAATAAGAAAACTAAAATAGTACTACTGTTATCAGCTTGTACAAAGAGAAGGCTGCAATTTTACAAAGCCAATTTCACCCAAAACTTAAGCACCTTGTCATACATTATCTTTCTATCAGAATATAACGAGAAAAGAAGAAGAAAGATAGAAAACAGTAATTGTTTTAAATTCTGACCAGCGAACTGTAATTCTGGAAAAGTATATCAGCAACTACAGAAAATTCGAAATTGTTCATAACTCATTCAAAGTACCTCCGATATGCATGAAATTGAAGCATTGATCCTTTGGGAGATAGGTGCCCTTGTTGAAATACTGAAAACAGCTCCAAATACCTGCAATCACTAGTGGCACACTTCCCAATGCAAGGATGAATGGTACGGCCCTTGAGAGGGGCGATTTTCAATATAAAAATGCACACTTCACAATAAATTCCAAAATTGCTTGGAGATGGTCACCTAGACCTTAGAAGTATTATTATCAAATGCCCAGAACAATACAAAATTCGTACAATTAACCGTGAGCAAAAACAACATTCAGCTGTATGCAAACAACAACTGTAAAACTGAAAAATATATCAATAATTCACCTTGAAACACAATCTGCTAGTCTGGATGAGAAGCAGCAATAATTCAACTAGGTGTTGTCTTGCAAACACGAAATTGAATGAAGAACTAGGAGGTCAGCATTCCTCGAAGTAGAAAATGATAAATCATTTTGACAGCATAACTTTAGCAAAATAATGGTTGTCTCAATGCTGGAGCCAAGCCTTACTTTTAAAAGACAAAAGGAAACTGTTCAAGTCCCCCAAGAAGGTACGCAAATAGCCAAGACTCTTCACATTTTCAAAAATGAAACAACTCTTCAAAAATACGCCCCACTTGAGAAATGAGGAATTAATAAAATAAAACCTTTTGACTTTTTCATGTGGTGCCACCCTCAAAGACCCCTTTTTCAAAACAACTTAAGTTCATTCCTTAGGCCAAGGGGGTCAACTTCAAATTAGAACCAAATGCTCAATTAATGAAGAATTTCATTAAGATTAATATTTTAATGGCCAAGGCTTAATACTGACAACTGCATCCCATGATGTGATGAACTTGAAGGCTGACAACTACTTACTGCCAGAAATAGTATTTACTATAAATAGTAAATAATGAGAAAGAACCACAAAACCTCCAAGACTGGAACCCTTTGAAACACCTCAACGAGCCTACAGGATTCCGGAATAGACTGATGAGCTAATAACAGGATCACTGCCAAAAGGGGAACATTACAACACTCTATCCTCTCTTGAAAAATCACCGCATATGCTAAGATTGCGAGAAGATCATATGGCGATTCCAAGGTTTCTTTTGTCAAGTCTTGACGTGTGGATAAGATCAGTGGGCGTTGTGATTTGCTGGTAATCACAAGGGGACTTACGTTAAAATTTATTTGCAAGCTAAGGACTTAAAACGGTTTTAACATTGAAGGCTCTTTCCTTTTTTGGGTTTTCTCAATTTTAGGATTTCCAAAAAAAGGGCAAAAAGATAAGGGTTTAGAGATCTAAGCTATGCCTAAGAACTCAAGAGACGGTAGTGACTAGATAAAATTGGAATAACCGCACTTTGTTTCGCCTCCTTTAGGACAACTTACGCAAAGCGGGTGCAATCTTCAATGGGAGTGATAATGATTTTCATGTTTGAAACAACAAGTATCCAAACAGAAGTTAAGCATCCACAACTTAATAGCTCAGGCTAACTTTACACATTGAATGCAAATCATCCATTCAACAAAAGTATGAGCTTAATTTCATCCACCACTGCTGTCAAATCTATCATTCACTAACAAACATATAAATGAAATACTAATTTAACTCTACTCTAGATGTTGAAGGAGAAGATGTAGACCTTGCACACTATTTGAAAACAAAAGTGGTTCTAAACAAATCATGTATTAGAGCTTTTATAAACGGAAATAGTTTTGTCGCAACAATTTCATACAACTCACTTCACACCTAACAAATGAGGGGAGAGCTCAATTTATAGGCTCCCCGATTACAATTCAATGGCCAAGATTGATTTCGAATCAACGACCGAGATTACAAAATAAAACCCTAATTCGGTCGTTGATTCGAAATCAATCTTGGCCATTGAATTGTAATCGGGGAGCCTATAAATTGAGCTCTCCCCTCATTTGTTAGGGTTTTATTTTGTAATCTCGGTCGTTGATTCGAAATCAATCTTGGCCATTGAATTGTAATCGGGGAGCCTATAAATTGAGCTCTCCCCTCATTTGTAAGGTGTGAAGTGAGTTGTATGAGATTGTTGCGTTAGACCATTTCTGTTAATAAAAGCTCTTATGCATGATTTGCTTTGAATCACTTTTATTTTCAAGTGGTGTGCAAGGTTACATATCTCCTTCAACACTTAGATTAGAATTATAGTACTTTATTTGAATGTTTGTTAAATGAATGATAGATCTGATAGCGGTGATTGGTGAAATCTAGCTCATACTTTCTTTGGATAGATGATTTGTATCCAATGCGTAAAGTTAGCCCGAGCTCTTAAATTGTGGATACTTAACTTCAATCTTATTCTAGACATGAAAATCATAATCACACGCCTAGAAGATTGCAACCACTTTGCATAGTTGTCCCAAGGAGGCGAAACAAAGTGTGGTTCCTTGTTTCACCCAATCATTGTCGTCTCTTGAATTCTTAGGATTAGATTAGCACTCCTAAACCCTCATATTTTTTTACATTTTTTTTGGAAATCCTAAAATTGAGAAAACCCAAAAAAGGAAAGAGCCTTCAATGTCAAAACCGTCTAAGTCCTTAGCTTGCAAATAAATTCTAACGTAAGTCCACTTGTGATTACCAGAAAATCACAACGCCCACTGATCTTATCCACACGTCAAGACCTGACAAAAGACACCTTGGAATCGCCATATGATCTTCTCGCAATCTTAGCATACGCGGTGATTTTTCAAGAGAGGATAGAGTGTCTTTGGGCATTTTATCCTGTGTTCGATGGGTATTAAAACGCACACCAACAGAATTGGCGCTAGAAGGAGGGTTGAATGGAGAATGATTCATTTGCTTAGGACTGAAACAGAGAAAAAGAAGGAAATTCAACTAGACGGAACCAGTATGAACTTTGAAATGCCAAATCAGAGATATGTTAGATCTCTTTTGTTAGTGTTTCTTAGATCAGATTAGACAATAAAGAACTCAATAGAATTGCAGCATATAAGACAATGAACACAACAAGATACCCTGGGAAAACCCTCCTCTTGAGGGAGAAAAACCCAGCAAATGATCTCTTCTATAATGTAGAACAACTAGCAGAAATCTGCTTACAACTCAGGCCCAGCAATGGCCAATAAAGAATGTAATGAGGTCGCACCTCTCCTAGATACACAAGATACAAATGAATATCTTCTTCCTTGAAATCGGACTGTTGCTGCAAGTGCGAATTCTGCTCTTAATGATAAATGCGAACTTGTTTGAGATGGAATGATTACAATGACAAAGTGACCTTGCCTTTATACAAGTGAGGCACCTCTTCACTTAGGTCGGCTCACATAAAGGAATCACAATAAAATAATAAACATAATAAAGTCGGCCCTTTGCATTTATATTATTTGTTTGAAATAAATTAAATAGCCTAGAGGCTATACATTTAATTTATTCTTTTCTTCTTGGGAAGTGCAGACCGAAGCTGCTCAATAACATCAACACTCCCTCTCAGCTAGGGATGAACTTCCATCTGCACAAGACACATCATATTAGAATGAAAACAAAATAGAATATCACCTCAACGTGATATTAACCATTATGGCTACTTCCATAGATGGTATAAAGTCATCACGGATTCCCTCACATGATGTTGTCATGGAGTCACACACATGACATCCACCATAGCTCTCCCAGAGGGTGGAAACAAGGGCTTTCACCTCAAATCTCTCTCAATAGAGAATTGCATTATCAAGGGCTTGCACCTCAACTCTCTCTCAACAGAGAATTGCATTATCAAGGGATTTCACCTCGAACTTCTCTCAAAGAAGAACTCATTAAACAAAGGAACACTGATACTGAGACTCCCTCTCGATCCTGGCTTCAGAGATTGCAAAGAAGACTTCTGGAGATGTACTCCCTCTAGCCATCAACTCAGTCCCTCTAGTGTTTACTCCCTCTTGATCATTTCTTTGGTTGACATGACTTCTTCACAAGATGCCTCAAGCTTTTCATCACTAAGTAATCTCTTATCCTCTTCTTCCCCCTAAACCTGTCCAGGAAGCATTTTAGATAGAGATTACTAACAGTCCATAATTATCCAAAGAATTATCAAGATTAGAATCGAACAAGTTATATCATGAATGAAATTTTTCCAAAGATCTTATGCTAGTGAACACAACACAATTCAAGAGAATCTACTATCTCTCTTAATTACAAGATCCAAAGAATAAATAAATGATATAACTCAGCAACCAATGAATACTTATCTTTTTAACTATTCTGATAGGTCCAAATGCTGGACATAGTGAGATACGTTGTACTTGAGCTCAGATCAATCTGTACCCTTCACAGTTTGAACACAATGACGACCTGAAAGGTACATTGACTTCAAGAGATATCTCCAGCCATCAATATAATCTAATGATTGCAAGCTATGACTCCAAGCTTGATCGTTTCTTCATTCGGTATGACTTCGATATCCAATCTTTCCAGATGCAGATTGCTTGATGCTCAGGTTATCTCAATGTTAGAGCATGAATTAATAACTACAAAACAATTCATGAACATTATTCAACCATGCAATACTTATCTCATGGATTTCAAAATCTCCTGAGTAATAGATAATTAATTCATCAATCATGACACGTCTTTCTTTCAATTTCTCAAAAGAGCTAATCTCAGCAAAAACAAAAGACAATTAACATGATCCTACTTACAGTGATCACTATTTACTGGTCAAACATACTCCTAAGTAAATAATGTCAGATTTGCATAACTCAGCAAATTGAATCAAAAAAAAATTATAAACAGAATAAATACTTATCTCTTTTAGGTTGCAGCCATTCTACGACTCGAGCTCAACCATCAACCATAAGCAGCATGTAATCGCACCCAACACTAAGGAGACACTCAAAAACCTTCACACCCAGTGGCAGCAAGTGAACAACAACACCCAGGAGTGATGAATCAGGCAGTTTGAATTCATATACCCAAGCGCCCTTGCATCCGGTCTCCATGTCTTCACTCTCAGACCTCCTGTAGCAGCCCAGCATGTGACTTCAGTCCCACGTCTAGCTTCTATATTCACCTGTGACCCTCATAGCTGCATAATACTCTTGCGCAGCAATTTACCAGACCTGGTTTGTGTCAAGTAACCCCCCAACAACTGTCACAAGGCTAATGTCCTATCTCCCGGAGTGCTTTAGGTTGTATAATGAAAGATTGTGGCCAGTTATGAGAGACACGATACAGACTTAGAAATAAATATCAATCTTCCAGTCATCCAAGAATATCAGCAATAGTAATCACTTCAAATATTCGTAGCTGCCCGACCATGAAATAGACGGAAGGCCTAATAAACACTTCTTCTTCTTTTTTAATCCTGCTTCCTTAAAATCCATCGAAAGTTTATATATAAAATAAATACGACCATAAGGATATAGGCTCTCAATATCGATGATGAATTCCATCCGCAGTGAGATATCCGGTAACAACGATTGTAGATATGATCCAACGCAGAAGTGTTATATGAATGGCGTATACATGCCTATACATGAATCCGTCAGGATAAGAAGACTTCCGACACTATGATTGCATCTGTAGCTTTGCCTCCATTAACGACAATAACATTGACCAAGGGTAATGAACATGACCACCAGTCAGTATGACAAATTGATCACTTAAATTCTTCCATGAAATCCACAAATCTGATCGGATCTTCACACAAAACCCGCTCTGATACCATGTTAGTGTTTCTTAGATCAGATTAGACAATAAAGAACTCAATAGAATTGCAACATATAAGAAAATGAACACAACAAGATACCCTGGGAAAACCCTCCTCTTGAGGGAGAAAAACCCAGCAAATGATCTCTTCTATAATGTAGAACTAGTAGCAGAAATCTGCTTACAACTCAGGCCCAGCAATGGCCAATAAAGAATGTAATGAGGTCGCACCTCTCCTAGATACACAAGATACAAATGAATATCTTCTTCCTTGAAATCAGACTATTGCTACAAGTGCGAATTCTGCTCTTAATGATAAATGCGAACTTGCTTGAGATGGAATGATTACAATGACAAAGTGACCTTGCCTTTATACAAGTGAGGCGCCTCTTCACTTAGGTCGGCTCACATAAAGGAGTCACAATAAAATAATAAACATAATAAAGTCGGCCCCTTGCATTTATATTATTTGTTTGATATAAATTAAATAGCCTAGAGGCTATACATTTAATTTATTCTTTTCTTCTTGGGAAGTGCAGACCGAAGCTGCTCAATAACATCAACATCTTTTATGTCAAAAAATCCAAAAAAAAAGTGAAAAGTTAGAAAAATTTCCAAAAAAGATCAGAAATGGAAAATCAAGAAGGAGATTCCTCAATGGGTGGGCGTCCATTCCATATGTCTTGCTCTCAAGACAGTCTCGTGGATATTGCTCAAATCCAAAAAAATTTGAATGCACAGCTGCATCCCAGGAATTTGTCTAAGTTTGCTTTGCCAGGAAGATGCCGAATTCATGAGACCTCCAAACACGAAGCGATCAGTTGCTTGACATTTCTCTCAAGGATAGAGCTTTTTCTCCAAGGGAAAATTTTCTTTTGGGATGTTCCCAAGCCAGGAGTGTTGGATGTAGAACCTAATGATTATAGCATTCCAGAAGTTAGAAATGAGGCCTTCACGAGGTTCTTACTTAGAATCCAATATCAAATAGAACTAGGTAATGTTCGCTTGAAAGGTATTTTGCTCCCTCATTGGTGTCGGATTCACAACGCACCTCATCCAGAGTTCACTTGCACATCATGTGAACAGGCCATCAACCATGCCAGATGTCACCTCGGATTACCAGAGTTACCATATGGATGCTTCAGGGACGAAGCATGGATTGAGTACGTCAAGCTAACATTTTTAGCACCGGATGAAGAATGTACCACAATGTCATCTAACAACAGGGTGATGTGATCGAGCTTAGGGATCAAGTGGGTGAAGATATTCCAAGCATCGTAACACTAGAGGAGGCCGTTGGAGGAAAGATCAAGGAATTAATAGCATACATTCAAGCGAGAGAGGCAATCCAGTATCAACATGTGGAATTGAGTGAAAATGAAGAACTACAAGTTGGAGAGGGTCCTCAAGTAGACGATGTGACACAAGGAGGAAGCAGTTTCAGTACACTTCAAGAGGGAATGGTCCTTCATGAAGAAGTCCATTCATGCATGAACAAGATGGAAGAAATAATAGGCGGATTGAGGCAAGATGGTATGTTTGACGATCAATGGGCTACCAGGATAGAGGCAGAATATGAAATACATTTCGCGTCAGCATTGGATCCAATGCTCACAGTCATGGAAGAATTGCTTGATGAAATTGAAACAAATGGCATACTACCTGATGAACAAGTAATTGTGACAGAGGCAGAAAATGAGGAACAATTCAGGTTGGGGCTTGATCCATTGTTAGGGATTCAAAAGGAGCCGATGCATGAAATAATTCCAAATTCCAAATTCCCTTTTGAATCCAATCCTTGCCACACTCCACCCAGTTTGGAACGTGATGTTGATCTCCATATTTCAGATGCAAATGGTATGGTTCACCATCAACTTCGACCTCCTGATGAAGCAAGGGATGACAAGCAAAAATTCATGTCTGCAAATGAAGACCACCAGGTTGTATCTTTCCCTACTGTTGACTACAAGGAATATCATTTTGATTATGGAGATTTTGTAGTGCCTCTCGTGATACTGCTCTATTATGATACTATGTGGATACTGTTATGTTTGTTTCGTACTCGTGATTACGTTGGTGATTGTTTCACCATTTTGACTTATGTGTTTTGTTTGGATGCACATGATACTGTTTTATGATGTTGATGGTATAATGATGCATGGTGTTCGTCTTTACCTGATTTTGCAATATTGTGTGGTTATGTCGATTGTGTAATACTCATTTCATGATATTTTTAATGAATGTGTTATTGCTTGAGGTTCAGGTGAGAGGGACGGTGTTGCATCGCTCATCCGTGAGCGCCCTGCCACACTGCAATTCTCTCTCACGGTGTGTATGGCATCAAACATATATATATATTGCTTCGACACTTGTGTTTTTATGCAGGGTTGCAGGTACCCAAGTCTCGATTCCACCTGCACTGGCAAGACAGGGCGAGCCTCATAAATACCCAATCGATATGACGTGGTTTAAGGATTTGACAAGGAAGTGTCCCCATCCACGTCTATTGTCCCGTCAATGTTTGACGATGTCATCCATCAGTATTTCATCCTGTATGGTATTGAACTGTTTTATGTCAATCGTTTCAAGTCATAAATCTTGATGTGCTTATTGTTTTATTTGGATGCATATCATTATTGATAATTGGATAATTAATGTGTTTTTTTTAGTATCGAGCATAGTCGTCGTTTATGTTCATTTAGGCCTTGTTTTGACCTTCATAGCTCATTTTTGTAATATGGATTTAATTATAGTGATAAACTAAATTATTAATTTATTAAGGGAATCTTAATAATTAAAATATTAAATTAATGTAAATATTATAATTATATTGAAATGCAAATGTAACACAAATTTGCATTTATAAATGATGGTTATTTTAATTTAAAATAAAGTGTATTGATAATCCACAAAGTTCAAATTTAAATTTAAATTATTTGATATATTTTAAATTTAAATTTTAAATTATTTGATAGAGGGATGTAATAAAATATTACCCGCTAAAGTAAAGTTTTTAAAAAACAAAATAAAATAATAAATAACAACTATGTGTATACATATTTATTTTAAAAGTTTTTACCCACCCAGATTTGATTAAGCGTGATACCATTAAAATAATGAAATAAACATCGAAATTCTTTCCCGTTACGGCAATCAAGATTAGTGGGGGTAGATTTCTTAATTTGCTAAATTACTCCAAGTGTTAAGCAGGGTAAATATAAGGTGTCGGGTGGTGAAAATAAAAGTGGGTAATTAGCCACTTGTCCTATTTATGATTAAGCTTTCTTAAAAAAAAGAGAAGAGAAAATTGGAGGGGAGTGGAGAAGGACAGTAAAAAAAACAAGAAATTGGCTCCGGTGAAAGGGAGGAAAAAAAAAAAACTTTGCAGCCGAGAGGACTTTGGAAGGAAAACAATAACTTGGGGAAATTGCAAAAGAA
Organism: Sequoiadendron giganteum; assembly: GCA_007115665.2. Classification (NCBI taxonomy): domain Eukaryota; kingdom Viridiplantae; phylum Streptophyta; class Pinopsida; order Cupressales; family Cupressaceae; genus Sequoiadendron; species Sequoiadendron giganteum. Next base: position 161,329,932 of record CM021100.1, on the reverse strand, counting down.
AGGATAGTCTTAATACTTCATCCTCATACGGCAAATCTTCAGGTTGGTTATTATTTCAATTTTCTTTTCCTTACAAGTATTTCATTTCAAAAAAAATCTTAAGAGTGAAGATTTCGTTTTACACACTTAATATCCATAGGGTTTGCCTAATGATTCCCGTGTAATCCTTGAGGGGTTTTCATTTCCTTAACTAGACTTAAGATTATTAGTTGTAGTGTTTAGACTTTGGAGAGTGTATAAATTTAATTAATCTCCCTGATAGCCTATCACACCTGTAGTACTTAAAAATAGAAGGTTGTGAGGGATAAATAATCTCCCTAATTCCGTTGTTCACCAGTCTCTGTAGCTGCACTTGAATTTAATAGGAAGCTTTAAGATTTGAATTATTAATTTATTTTTGTTGGCAATCTATCACTATGTGCACTTGAAAATGCAATTAAAATAAATAAATAAATAGATAAATAAAAATCATTATTATTATGTTATTAGAATAAAATAACAGTGATATTCACTTCATTCAAAAGTTCATAGAATTAGAATAAAATAACCGTGATATTCACTTTATTCACAATTTCTTAGAATTAAAATAAATTAAATTAAGCTTAAAAGAAAATAGTAAATTACATTTAATTTTCTTTTATTAATATACATATATTTCTTATAAAGAAAAAGGAGAGTAATTAAATTAGATAAAAAGAGGTTGTTGAGTTAGTTACACATAAATAGCTATTTTAATGTAATTTAAAGTTGTTTTCTTTTATCTTATTGGGTTATGTATACATATATTTGTTAGAATATTATATTATTCATATTAATGGTCAATTGTATTGTTAAGTTAGTTTAGTTTTACTGTTTCTACAGTATTAGGTAGGTAGTTAGATATATTTAATATCTACAGTATTTAACTACTGTATTGTGTTACCTCTATATAATGTAATCCTTTTTTCTAATAAGAAGTAGCTTTTTACCATTTCATGGTATCAGAGCCTGTTATGGTTTCTAGGAAATTTCGTGAGCCTCTTTTTGGCTGTAATTTCGAAATTCTTTTTTAGTATGCCTGTGGGTTCTTGTTTTCTGATTTTCGTAAAAATCTAAACCCTCTTTTTGAATTTTCGTGAGCTGTACTTCGGAAATTTTAAGGCTCATTTTTTTTTTTAATTCGTGGCCTTTTCTGGGTGTTCTGGGCGTCGTCTCTCTGCCTGATCAAAAAAACGTGTTTTCGCGTTTTTTCTCTGCTTGCATTCTGTGCTAGCCGCGCGACCTTCCAAAACGCGTTTTTCACGTTTTCTAGTGGCGTGTTTCCTCCTCCTGGTCGTGTTTTTGTTTCCTGGAGTTTTGTCGCGATTTTCTGTAGACGTTTGCTTCTTTCTAGGTGCGGATTTCTTGCTCAAAAAATTTTTAAAAAAATAAAAAATAAAAAATCGCGTTTTTTCAAACTCTTTAAACCCACGTTTTTGAGGATGAATCTAAGCGCGTTTTTTCAGTTTTTTGACCATTCTTGGATGCATTTTTGTTCTTCTTCCTGGTCGCCTAGGGTTTTGCCCTCAGTGTGCTGTGTTTTCAGAAAATTTCGTGCCTATTTTTTGCAATTTTTCTGGTCTTTAATGGCGGCCTAGGCTTCTGCAAACTTGTTTAGGATTTTGACCTATTTTTTCCACTTGAAAAATTATTCTGCTTGCAGATTCCTTCTGGGTTTTTCGAGATCTCAACTGGGTTGGTCTCTATTTTTTTCTGGGTGTCTCGAAGTTTGTGCCTCGAAATTTGTGCACGTGGGTGTTGTTGAAATATTTTGGGTATTTCGAAAAAAATTTGGGTTTTCAACATTCTTTTTTGGGTACTCTTCAGATCTTTTGGATTTCGTCATCAACGTGCCTCGAAATCCGTGCTAGGGTTTCATCTTTAAATTTGTGCGTATTTTATTTTCGTTTTGCCTTCACCAGTTTGACCTCAGGGTACGTGATGGCATCTCTGACGAACATAATGCTTGAAAGCAGCCAGAAGTTCAACGGGAAGAATTACAACACTTGGAAGCAGCGCATGATTACAATCTTCGAATATCGTTGCCTTGATCAGATCGTTTTGGGGAACTCAGCTCATCCCACTGTAGTCGGAAAGGACCAGGACAATTGGGATGAACGCAATCGGGAAGCAGTCATACTCATCAAACTCTGAGTCACAGAGAGCGGCTACCTCAGGTACCGTCTGACAAAACTGCTTCAGAAATTTGGGATCACTTGAAGGCCCTTCATGAAACCTCTGACAAGAGCAGAGCGTTCTTTCTCAAGAACATGCTTTTTTCCATCATGATGGATGAGAAAATGTCCTTACAGGAACATCTCACGAAGATTATGGACATTCGTGATCAGTTGGAGGCGATTGGTCGAACAATGGAAGAAGAAGACATGGTCATCATTACTCTAAAGAGTCTTCCGCGTTCGTACGAGCACTTCATCGAGACGCTGAATATCACCTCCACCAATGTTGATCTCAAATTTGAAGATCTTTGCACCAAGCTCTTGTAGCAGGATCGATGGCGACGACAATTTGGAAGCAGTCCCAGTTCCACCTCCACAAAGCAAGCGTTCTCTGCCAGATCTTCTGCTAAGAACAAAGGGAAGGCTCAATCTTCTCAGCCGAAAAGCTCTGGTTCTTCTCAGGACAGCAAGAAGAAAAAACACATTCAGTGCAATTATTGCCACAAATATGGTCACATGAAGGCTGATTGTCGCATTCAGATGGCTTCTGAACAAAAGAAGCAAGGAGGGTCTCAACAAAAGGCAAATGTCGCGAAGCACACTGAGCAGAAAGAGTCTGCATTCTATGCATTTATGGCCAAGCCAACTGCAGATCCAGTCCAATCTTCTGCCTGGTATATTGATTCCAAGGCTTCTCGGCATTTCACTTATCGTCGAGATTGGTTCACCAAATATGAACCATTCACTGACTCAGTGATCTTTGGAGGCGGCGAAGAGTACACAGTTGCTGGTAACGGCAATGTTCATATTCACTCTAGAGGAAGAAATTTACTCTTTCTTGATGTCTACTATGTTCCCGGCATGGAACATAATCTTCTCTCCGTTAGCCAGATCATGAAGCATTCTCCCCAGTTGGATGTCATTTTCAGTTCGTCCACTTGCAGCATTGTTGATAAGGTGACACGCACTACGATTGCTATGGGACTTGAGGATCATGGTCTATATAGACTTGTTGATTCTAGTGATTCTCAGGAACACGCTTTGGCAGCTAGGAGTACTTCCATCAGCAAACTTTGGCATCAGCGTTATGGGCACTTGAACGTGCACTATCTCTCTCAATTGTCTCGGGAGGGTTTGGTTGCTGGTCTACCTGAGATCCAAACTCAAAATCATGGAGTTTGTGGAGCCTGTCAAGCTGGAAAGCAGCATCGGACACCGTTCTTGGATGGTGATTCTTGGCGAGCCTCCAAGGTACTTCAATTGGTTCACGTTGATGTTTGTGGACCAATGAACACTCCATCTGTTACTGGGTCCAGGTACTTTTTACTATTTGTTGATGATTTCAGTCACAAAATGTGGGTGTATTTTTTGAAAAATAAATCAGATGTGTTCAGTACATTTCAGCAGTATAAGGCCTTGGTTGAGAAAGAATCAGGTTCTCACATTGTTACTTTAAGGTCAGATAATGGGGGGGAGTTTTGTTCAGTTGACTTCTCTTCTTTTTGTGCTCAACACGGCATCAAACGACAACTCACCACACCATACACCCCTCAGTAGAATGGTGTTCTTGAATGTCGGAATCGCACCATTACTGAAATGGCTCGTTCTATGCTGGAGTACAAAAGTGTACCCAAGAAATACTAGGCTGAAGCAGTTTATACTGCAGTCTACCTCCTAAATCGGTCACCTACACAGGCCGTTAAGAAGATGACTCCAAAAGAAGCCTGGTCAGGACGTAAGCCTAAAGTGGGCCATCTGAAAGTCTTTGGTTCTACAGCTCATGTATGGATTCTAGACGCCAAGCGTGCCAAGTTGGACTCCAAGAGCCAGAAGCTTATGTTTACTGGTTACAGCGACAATCACAAGGCATACAGGTTGATTGATGTGGAGACGGATCGTCTCATATTCAATCGTGATGTTGTGATTGATGAGACTACTGGTCCCTTTGTTCCTACAACCAACCCTGAGGATCAGCCTATGAAGGTTCCTGATGATGTTCATCTTCCTCTTGGTTCCCCTGATGGGAGGGCTTCAGAGCATTCTTACTCTGAAGATGAGGAGTCTACCGGTCATGATATAGCACCACCTGATCTTCCTCAGGATTCATATCCAGATGACGTTGTTCCAGCAATCCCAGAAGATGTTGTTTCTCCTACTCCAGATGTTGGTACTTCTACTCGTCGGCCTAAGTGGTGGCTCAAGACTATTGGAGATCTTCATAATGATGAACTCATTGAGGGTAGATCAGCTCGCAGCAAGAGCAAGCAGCCAAACACAGTCAATTTTGCTCTTATGGCCAACCTACACAGCATCTATGAGCCTCAGACATATTCCGAGGCTAAAGGAATTCCAGAGTGGGAAAAGGCTATGGAGTCCCAATACCATAGTCTTCTGAAGAATCACACTTGGGTTCTCTTTGATCTTCCTCTTGGGAAGAAACCTATCAACTGCAAATGGGTTTATAAGGTCAAGTATCATGCCGATGACACTTTGGATAAATACAAGGCAAGGTTAGTTGCTCGGGGATTCACACAGCGGGAGAGCATTGACTACGAGGAGACTTTTGCTCCTACTACAAAGATGAGCACAATTCGTCTTCTTCTCGCTATTGCAGCCCAATTCGCATGGACAGTTCATCAGATAGATGTTAAGAGTGCCTTCCTCAATGGTGATTTGTAGGAAGAAGTCTACATGACGCAGCCTCCTGGTTTCAAGGTTGCCGGCAAAGAACATTAGGTCTGTAGGCTCGTGAAAGCACTCTATGGACTGAAACAGGCTCCCCGTGCATGGTACATCAAGATTGATCAGTACTTGGTTGATCATGGTTTTCAGCGCAGCCCTTCTGACACTAATTTGTATGTCAAACACTCTGGTGATGATATTCTCTTTCTTCTTGTCTATGTTGATGACTTGATCATTACTGGCAATTCAGCACATTTGATTGCAGCAATCAAACACGATTTGTGTCAGGCTTTTGACATGATAGATTTGGGGCTTCTCCATTATTGTTTGGGTATTGAGGTCTGGCAGACCACTGATGGTATCTCTATCTCTCAGTCTAAATACGCTCGAAGTCTGCTTGACAAATTTTGGATGCAGGATTGCAAACCTGCCTCCACACCTATGGAGAAGTTATCAGCCAACTCTTATTCACCTCCGGTCAATGAAACGACCTTAAGGCAACTAGTGGGCAGTCTCATCTACCTCACTGCCACTAGACCTGACATCAGTTTTGCAGTGAGCTACATTTCTCGCTTCATGACGGCTCCAAAAGCTGATCATTGACTTGCAACAAAGCGAGTGTTGAGATATGTTAAGGGCACTTCAGATTATGGCATTATGTATGGCAGATGTAAGGATCCAAAGCTGAGTGGTTATACAAATTCAGATTGGGCAGGTTCAGTGGATGACCGAAAATCTACTTTTGGATATGTATTCAGTTTGGGTACAGGTGCTGTAACATGGACCAGCAAGAAGCAACAAGCAATGGCTCTTTCCTCGACCGATACCGAATATCGAGGAACAGTTAAAGCAGCATGTGAGGCAGTTTGGCTCCGTCGGATGCTTTCTGACATGCACATGTCACAAGCAGGTCCTTCTCCCTTGTACACTGACAATCAAGGGGTGCTCAAACTGGCCAAAAATCCAGTCTTCCATGAACATACCAAGCATGTCGAGCTTCATTGTCACTACATCCGCAAGCTGGTAGAAGACGGATTAGTTTAGCTGCAGTATGTTCCAATGGCGGATCAGACTGCAGATATTCTCACCAAGTCTCTGAGCCCAAATAAATTTGTCAAATTCAGGGGGCAACTTGGTGTTTTTGACCGATTGACCATTAAGGGAGGGTGTTAGAATATTATATTATTCATATTAATGGTCAATTGTATTGTTAAGTTAGTTTAGTTTTATTGTTTCTACAGTATTAGGTGTTAGTTTTTCTTAGATCAGATTGAACAAATGAAAGCACTTAGTAGAATTGCAACACATAAGACAATGAACACACAAAGATACCCTGGGAAAACCCTCCTACTCGAGGGAGAAAAACCCAGCAAATATATCGCTTATATAATGTAGAACAATGACAGAAATCTCCTTACAACTCAGGCCCAGCAATGGCCAATAATGAATACAATGAGGTCGCACCTCTTCTAGATGCACAAGATACAAATGAATAAGTTCTTCCTTGAAATCGGACCTGCTGCTATAAAGTGCGAATTCTGCTCTTGAGGAAATGCGAACTTGCTTGAATAATCGAATGACTTACAATGACAAAATGACCTTGTATTTATACAAGTGTGGCGCCTCTTCAAGATAGGTCGGCCCACATAAAACAACAATGATAAATATCAATATAATAAAGTCGGCCCAAGTAATGACTAAAAATATGCGAACCATAAAGGGTCAGCCCTTTGCATTTATTAATATTGTAATCATGAATTAAATAGTCGAAGGCTACTCATTTAATTCATGTGCTTCTTCTTGTAATTTGTGTGAATGAAGTGCAGACCATAGCTGCTATAACATCAACACTCCCTCTCAGCTAGGGATGAACTTCCACCTGCACAAGACACATCATATCAGAATGAAAACAAAATAGAATATCACCTCAATGTGATATTAACCATTATGGCTACTTCCATAGATGGTATAAACAATTGCTCATCACTTAATGTGATGTTGTCACCTCAATGTGAGTTTCACCATGGCTCTCCCAGAGGGTGATACACAAGCACAGATAAATCATCACGGATTCCCTCACATGATGCTGTCATGGAATCGCACACATGACATCCACCATGGCTCTCCCAGAGGGTGGAAACAAGGGCTTTCACCTCAACTCTCTCTCAATAGAGAATTGCATTATCAAGGGCTTGCACCTCAACTCTCTCTCAATAGAGAATTGCATTATCAAGGATCACTGATACTGAGACTCTTTCTCAGTTAAGGCTGCATTCTCCACCATACCAAGCTTCTCTCGGAAGTACACAAATTTAATTCTGGCGAGAGGCTTGGTGAGAATGTCTGTCGTTTGCTCTTCAGTGCTGATATACCTCAACTGTATAGCTTTCCTTTGTACCATATCTCTAATATAATGGTACTTGATCTCAACATGTTTTGTTCTGTCATGAAACACGGGATTGACAGAAAGCTTTACACAGCTTTGATTATCACAGTGTATAATAGTAGGCTCCATTGATTGTCCAAACAATCCTACAAGGAGCTTACGAAGCCACACTGCCTCACGAGCTGCCACACAAGCTGCTATATAGTCTGCCTCAGTTGTACTCAAAGCCACTGAAGACTGTTTCCTGCTACACCAAGAAATCATAGCAGTCCCCAAACTGAAGCAACAACCAAAGGTACTCTTCCGATCTGAGACACATCCTGCCCAATCAGAATCAGTAAAACCATGCAGCTCTAAATCCACACCTGATGAATATCTCAACCCATATCCAATTGTGCCACATAAATATCTCAAGATATGTTTAGCTGCTACAAGATGTATTTGCCTTGGTTCACACATAAACTGGCTAAGTGCACTCACTGCATAGCAGATGTCAAGTCTAGTGTTAACTAGATACATCAATGAACCAATCAACTGTCTATACATCGTAGAATCCACTGGTTTTGAACTAGCTGCAGCCTCTTTCAAATTATCTAGATTAGTCTCCATGGGTGTAGACATAGGTTTGCAGTCAATCATACCAAACCTTTTGAGAATGTCAACAGTATACTTGCCTTGACTTAGAATCATCTCATCTAACTTTTTCCAAACTTCTAAGCCAAGAAAGTAATGCATGAGACCTAGATTCTTCATCTCAAATTCTGAAGCTAATTCCTTCTTGCATTTTAGAATTAGATGTTCTTCACCAGTGATAATCAGATCATCAACATATAAAACCAGGATCAAAGCCTCACCCTTTACTACCTTGAAGTAGAGGTTAGAATCTGCATCATTCTTTGAGAAACCCAGGCTTGATAGATACTGATCAATCCTTTCGTACCAAGCATGAGGAGCTTGCTTAAGACCATACAAGGCCTTCTTCAGCTTACAAACATGAGACTCCTTCCCATGTACCTCAAATCCTTCAGGTTGCTCAATGTAAACCTCTTCTTCTATTACACCATTTAGAAAAGTTGTCTTTACATCCATTTGGTGAATCTTCCATCCTCTAGATGCAGCAATAGCAATGATGGTTCTGACAAACGTATATCGAGCCACAGGAGCAAAAGTTTCTTCATAGTCAACTCCCTCTTTCTGTGAGAACCCTCTAGCCACAAATCTTGCCTTATGCTTTTCAATGCTCCCATCAGCTGCATGCTTGATCTTGAAGAGCCACTTAGAAGACACCACAGATTTGCCTTTGGGTCTAGGAACTATATCCCAAACATCGTTCTTAAGTATGGACTGGTATTCCTCAGACATGGCATCTTTCCATACTTGTTGACTAGAAGCTTCTTCGACACTTGAAGGCTCTGACTCAATAATCTGACTCATCAAGGCGACATAACTAGAGAACTTGTGAGGTCTCTTGCTTTCTCTGAAAGCTCCTCTTGGAGCTGCAAAACTTTCTGCCTCCTGCATTGTCCTGCGAGCCCAAAGAGGTCTTTTCTTTCCAATCACAATATCTAGAGGCCCATCAGTAGGATCCAAGGGTTCAACTGGATCAACATCTTCTTTAGGTTCTGGAGCCTCCTTCAGGTTCTCTAGAATATGGTCAACTTCCATATCTTGAGGAGGTTCTTCTTCATCAATCTCCATAGGAGTGCCCTTGGACCTTCTGAAAGCAACATCTTCCTCAAATGTGACATCTCTACTAATCTCAATAGACTTTTGTCCTGGTATGTATATCCTGTAAGCTTTTGATGTCTCACTGTAACCTACAAGAATTCCTTTCTTTCCAGAAGGTTCCAGCTTTGTTCTCTTTTCCTTTGGAATATGAATATAGACTGGACAGCCAAAGATCCTCAAATGACTAACTTCAGGTTTCACCCCTGAGAATGCTTCTTCAGGAGTTTTATTCTCCAAGATCTTGTGGGGACTCCTGTTCTGAACATAGATGGTTGTCCTTGATGCTTCAGCCCAAAGAGAGATTTGCAGATCTTGATCATGGATCATAGCTTTCACTGCTTCCACAATAGACCTATTCTTCCTTTCAGCAATACCATTTTGTTGAGGATTATAGGGAACACTGAACTCCCTCTTAATCCCTACTTCAATACAAAAATCACGAAAAGTGCCAGAGGTGTATTCTCCACCATTATCGGATCTTAGAACTTTGATCCTTTTCCCAGACAGGTTTTCAACCTACGCCTTGAATTCTCTGAATCTTTCTAATACTTCTTCAGATTCTTTAGATCTCAAGAAAAAAATCCAAGTCTTTCTAGAGTAATCATCAATAAAAATAATATAATACAAGAAACCACTAGATGATGCAATAGACATTGGACCACACAAATCAGAATGAATGAGATCGAGAATACATTTAGATCTACTTTCACTAGTATGAAACGTACCTTTTGTGTTCTTGCCTAGGGCACATCCCTTGCATGTACCTTCGTGTTCTTGATTGAATTTTGGAAGACCGGTGACCATCTTCTCCATGATAGGTAGAGCACGAAAGTGAATGTGAGCCAACCTTCGATGTCAAAGATCGCACATGCTGGAGCTGTCATGCACAAGTGCTTGAAGAGGACGAGTGCATAGCCTGTAGAGACATTCATGTCTAACTCCAATCGCTTGAGCAGTTTTGAAACTGGAGTTCTTTGCCAATATAAGAACTTTGCCTTTAGAGAAGGCAACTTGATAACCCTTGTCTTCCAATGCTGAAATTGAGACAAGATTCCTCTTTATCCCTGGAACGAACAGTACATCATTCAACTCCAATGAAATTTCGGAATCCAAGTGAAGAGTGGTGTTTCCAATTCCTTTCACAGAATATCTAACATCGTCTCCAATAACGACTTGATCACTAGAGTTGCTCTCTACTAAGTTTGAAAGGTGACCCTTGAACCCAGTGATGTGCCTAGAAGCACCACTATCAATTAGCCAAGTGTTGGTGTTGGTAGATACATTGCTTGACAAAGCTGAATAGAACAGATAATCACTAGAGTCCTTTTGTGGAGTAATTTCTTCAACATTTGCAGTGGCAGCTTGTTGCTTAGGTCTTTGAGGACAATCCTTTGTAAAGTGGCCATACTTATCACAATGGAAACATTGAATCTTGGACATGTCTCGTTTCTTTTTGTAGGCAAAAGCACCATCATTTCCATTTTCTCGATTCCTCTTGAAGAACCCTTTCTTAAAGCCTTTTCCTTTGTTCGATGAATGAGAGGCAAGAACTTGTATTTCTTCATTCTTTGAACTTTGACCAATTCCCCTTGCCGTTAGTCTCGACTCTTCTTGAATGCAGTCAATCCTCAATCGATCAAACTTGGGAAGTTTAGATCTTGCACTGATTCCTTGAATGAACCCCTCCCATGAAAGCGGAAGACCATTGAGAGCAAGCATAGTCAAGTCTTTGTCATCAATCATGTGACCAATAGTGGAGAGCTGATCTCTTATCTCTAAAATCTTCATGAAGTATGTAATAACAGATTCTCCTTTCGCCATTTTCACATGATGAAGTTGTTGCTTCAGTGCAAGAGCTCGACTAGTGTTGTTGATTTCGTACATCTCTTCCAAGGTTGCAAACATCTCTCTTGTTGTATCCAACTTGAAGACAATCGGTACAACATGATCCTTGACGGAATCAACCAATACTTTCTTTGCCCTAGTGTCTTTCTTCCTCCACTGCAGCTTCTCTTCTTCCTCCTCAGGTTCAGGAACTTTTGTTTTCACAAACTCAGCCAAATCATTCTTTTCCAAAGTGAGCATGATCCTAAACCTCCATGATGTGTAGTTCGAGATCCCTTCGAGTCTATCCTCGATTTTCAGACCGTTCACCATCTTGAAAAATTTAGAAGGTAGACTGAAAAAGAATAATGAAGGTTGCAAACTAAAAAAAATCTAAATCTGATCACGATCTTTTTCACACCCGCTCTGATACCATGTTAGTTTTTTTTAGATCAGATTGAACAAATGAAAGCACTTAGTAGAATTGCAACACATAAGACAATGAACACACAAAGATACCCTGGGAAAACCCTCCTACTCGAGGGAGAAAAACCCAACAAATATATCGCTTATATAATGTAGAACAATGGCAGAAATCTCCTTACAACTCAGGCCCAGCAATGGCCAATAATGAATACAATGAGGTCGCACCTCTTCTAGATGCACAAGATACAAATGAATAAGTTCTTCCTTGAAATCGGACCTGCTGCTATAAAGTGCGAATTCTACTCTTGAGGAAATGCGAACTTGCTTGAATAATCGAATGACTTACAATGACAAAATGACCTTGTATTTATACGAGTGTGGCGCCTCTTCAAGATAGGTCGGCCCACATAAAAGAACAATAATAAATATCAATATAATAGAGTCGGCCCAAGTAATGACTAAAAATATGCGAACCATAAAGGGTCGGCCCTTTGCATTTATTAATATTGTAATCATGAATTAAATAGCCGAAGGCTACTCATTTAATTCATGTGCTTCTTCTTGTAATTTGTGCGAATGAAGTGCAGACCATAGCTGCTATAACATCAACATTAGGTAGGTAGTTAGATATATTTAATATCTACAGTATTTAACTACTGTATTGTGTTACCTCTATATAATGTAATCCTTTTTTCTAATAAGAAGTAGTTTTTTACCATTTCAATATTTAGTTATATATATGTATTTTATTTTTATACTATGATTGTAGTTAAAGAAATTTTCATTTAAGGGGAGTTAGTTACTTTTGTAGATAGTTAATTTATTATTTAAAAAAAACAAATATAAATTTTTAATTATTTTGAAGTAAGGCTAAGAAGTTTTAATATTTTAATGATCTTTTTATGAGCAAAATGTTAAAACGTAAATAAGTATTGTGTTTACTGTTCAAGTACATTTAAAAATTGATTTATTTTCAGAATCAGATTTATTTCCTAATAGATTTAAATTAGATTTATTTTCAAAGTACATTCAAAATTAGATTTAACTACAAATTAGTTAAAGTTAAATTTATTTACGAAATTCCTTTACTATTAGATTTGTGATTTGCGTAAAGGTTATAATTTTTGATTAAAATTATTTGCAGTAAATAAACAGGTTACATTCGAATTTAATTTATTATTTTAAAGTAAAAATATATATATATAGGTTATATTTTTAAATTTAAAATTATTCTGAATAAACAAATGTTCAGGCTAGGAATTTTAATATCAAGAGGGATCTGATGGTATACATACTATAGTTTTCTAGAGTGCTTATTTAAATTAAAATATATTATGATGGAAATGCTTTTAATTATAGTCGATTATTTAATTATTTATTGCATTACCTTTAATAAGATTGGATTATGATCACGTCTAAATGAATGGGTATTATAGTCGTCTTTGAACATGTTTAGATGGTTATTTTGTTTATATTCTGAGTACTTTTTGGAATTGAATTCTTATGAATGCTAGTAGTTCTTGATTGATCATGTTTTCCTCTTGTTTTATTTTGTTATTGAGGTGATCTTTATGTATAGTCATGTTTTGGATGAGTTGGGAAGCCGTAAATGTTTAAGTCACTTCCTTTTGATAAGCCTTTCAATAAGTTTTGAGTGTAAGTGGTTAGGCTTCCAGAGGCAAAGGGAAACCCGTTGTGTGTTGCATTTTCTCATGATTAGACCTTTGAGTTCCATGGATCATATTTTTTTTCTTGAGCTCTCGTGGGTGTACCTTGTTCCATGAGCTCCCTTGCCTTTGGTTATGACTATGAGCGAGATGGATCATGCCTCGCATGTGCTTTCATTTTGTGTCTTTTATGTTTGGTACACCCCTAGTGGTTATGAGTCTTATTTCAAAAACTATTGGGGAGGGTGGCTCTTCATGGGGGTCGGCACACAAAGGGGTTGTCAAGGTAACCCATGGAAGAGTTTCCTAAACAAGTGATAATGTAATTAATGAACTAGTGGGTTTGGGTAGTTAACATTTAATCAAGATTAATTATGTGCCTCACCCATACCATTAGTGTTTTCTCAGGCTAAGGATGAAGTGAGAAGACCTAGTCGGTAAGATCACTACCTTGTCCTCACAAAAGGTAAGAGATCCCGCATGAGTCACCCTATGGAGCGGCGCCTGGAGATAGGCAGTCAGGATAACCATAGATGGAGGCGGCACCTTGTGATAGGTTGTCTGGATAATCCATGAAAGGCCATGCGATGACACTCTCCCACAATACCTGTTTACTTTCCTTTGCTTGGTAGCCTCTGGAAGTGTTGATGTACTTGTTTGATGTTGCTTTATGTCAAGTATTGGTGTTAGCCTTGTCTTCTTGACCTTGTTTAGATGTGGATCCTTTCTTGTCATCTCCTGGCACGGGGGGTGGACCTTCGGGTCCACGTGGTCAGGTGGAGCGTGCTATGCACCCCATTGGGTTCCCAAGTTGTGTTCGTGATGCAGAAGTGGATGTAGTCTCTAGAGCTTCACTTGGTTGAAGAGTATCCCACATTTTGTATCTTATTCTCCTTTATGTATCATTCTTGTACTCCATTTACTCTTCCAGTTGATATAAGGGAAGCATCATGTAATGTACGATTGAATCCATGATATGTTGTATCTGTGGAAATATGCTCCACAATTGTAATATTAAACTATGAATTGAATTGTAATAATATGAGGTATCCTTACTTTCTTTTGTTCATGGTTGGCTACCTGTACCATTATTTTATCTTGTGATTGTGTGTATCTGTTGTTTTTTTCTTGGCATTATCTTTAACGATGTTCTTGGTATGGGTTTTACATTTAGTAATGCCACCACGTGTACCCTAGAGGATGTAGATGATTTTGTAAATGTACAATGGCTTTTCATGTAATGTACATACATACTCATCATATGAATATTTCTCTTTCAAAAAAAAAGTGCGGTGTTTGTTGTCCTTTGGGGTTCTCACGGCGGGGCGTTACAGATTTAGGAAAGATAACTTGTTTATGGATTAATCATGGTCCGGGTGAGTCGCCCCAGTTACTAATCTTTCTCGAAGTTTTGCTTGAATTTCAGGTTTGTCCTTTGAAAGAATATTTTTCCGAGTTTAAAGATAAGTTTGCAAAATTTCGCATCGTGACCGCTGCATTGTTGTTTCTACACATCCTGAGAAATCATGCTAGGAGTTGTATATACTTAGGTCTTTTGACTGTTATTCGCTTAATTTTTTATTTTTATTTTTTTGCTTTTGTTTAGAGTAGGTTTTATTTCACGTTTTGCTTTGTTTGCTTTAGATTAGTTGTTTTGGCTTTCTTAGTTAGGTTTGCTTGTTCGTTTTGTTTTCCTTTCAATAAAGGGGCTCCCTTTTGTGAAGGGCGTTGTATCTTAAGAACTCTAGCGTCTGTGCTAAATTATGTTCAATCCATTTCTGGGATATTATTTATCAAGTACTTTTGAATCCAAGATTGTTCTTTTTTCAACTTCATCGTTTGGTTAAGGTTAGTACTTGACTAGAAAGGGAATCATCTATTGTATCTTGACACTGAGTCTTGCAGTTATTATATCTTACACACTTAATGAGTTCTCTGAGTCACTATGGTTTCGTAGGTGAAGTCATGGTCAAGCTAAAAGAAAATAATCAAAAGTCTTACTTCAGTGCCACTATAATACTCAAGCCCATGTGAGCTTCATTGCTTACAAGCCAAAGTGTGGAAATATGTGGAAAGAAAAGAATATCAAGATGAAGGACAAGAAAAAGAGAAAAAGGTCAAAACACTTGGCTCTGGGTGTGCAGACATCTCTACAGGTGTACACTCAATAACAAAAAAATAAATCCCCCGAAGTAGAGCAATCTCTGTGAGATTATAGAGATAACCTCGCCGAGGCTATGGATGCTCGCTGGCAGCGAGGCTCTATCCAAGGATGCTTTTGGAGTTAAGACAAACTACACAAGAAGGCCATGACGGAACCAAAGAGTCATATTGTTCTTATGAGACGAAAATAAACGCATGTGCACACACTCGTAACTGAAGGATGAAAGGTCTTGATACAGTTTAGGATTCCTCTTTCCTTTTGAGTACTCCACTTAGCCAACGGGTAAGTTGGTTAGAATTAATTTAAGTTTCAGGGTTTAAAGAAAATTCTATTTTCAAAATGTTCAGGAACATTTATTCAGGTTGGCGCTAGATGTTGTGACCTTTTTCACACATCGCCCCATTGCAAATGGGGACCCCCTTCTTTTTTATTTTTGGTTTTTTGCCTTGGCAGCGCAACTACTTATCACCATTTTATTTACAATGAGGAATTAGAGTTTTTTGGAAATCATTTGAGCCAAGTAGAGAATTCAAGCCCATATCAGTGCCTAGATGTCATGGAAGTGCTCAGAAAGACCGGTAGACGAGGAACACCATTGCTTTGAGTCAATTCTGACACTTCCTATTTTTTAGGGATTTTGCTTTTTTGCTTTTTGCTTTTTTGATTTTTGGCATTTTTAGGCCATTCTGGAGTTCCTATTTTTTAGGGATGCTTTTTGTTTTTTTCTATTTTTGGAAAGTTTCTATTTTGGGAAAAGTTTCCATTTCAAGATCCTACTAACTGTGAGGCCAATGTACCTCCAGAATGAGCAAATCAACAGAAAAATCAAGGCAAATGGTGAAAGATTGATGAAAAATGGCTAAGACTGGGAAATTCGCCAATGAGAAGGAATGGCAAGCCAAGCATGAAGTCTGCCCTTGTCTCTGGCAAGCCAAAGGCAGGCACTGGCAGGCCAAGCTCCAAGTCCACCATGTCTTGGAAAGAGATGAAGTCCGCCCTTGGAAGGCCAAGCTCCAAGTCCGCCATAGGCAAGACAAGCCTCCAAGTCCGCCCTGGCACAAGCAATGATGAAGTCCACCATAGGAAGGAAGTGAAGCTGGAAGGACGAGCCTCCAAGTCCGCCATGGAATGAGGAAGGGTCAAGTTCGCCCTTGGAATGAGTAGCCTCCAAGTCCGCCCTTGGAAGGAGAAGTGTCAAAGTCCACCATGGAAAGAAGACTCTCCAAGTCCGCCCTTGGACAAAGCAAGGCTAAAATGCGCCAATGGCAAAGAGAGTATGAAGTCCGCCCAACTTTGGGAGAGGAAATTTTCTTAAGGCATGGAAAGTGAAATATGCCTAGAGAGAGAGGGGATCAAGCTAGCACGAAAGTCACTCCTCAGCATGACGAAATAAAATTCCAAGGCACAGAAGGAAGAATGTCTGGCAAGGCAAGCACCAAGTCCACCCAACTCAGCATGAAGTAAATTCCTAAGGCATGAATAAAATACAAAATAGCAGAGAGATCTTCAAGTCTACCCAACCTAGAAGGAGAGAAAATTTGAAAATTTTGTCTAAGTCAGATGTCTGGCTAAGTATAAAGTACACCACAGGAAGAGAGATTTGTCTAAGGCATTGGCCAAAAATACGCCAAGTATGGAGGATAGCAGAGCAATGGCAGGCATAAGGCAAAGTCCACCTTCCAACAGGGAAGCATGTCCAAGCATTGGTGAAGTCCGCCATGAAGGTGTCCAACCACAAGGCCAAGTGCGCCTAGAGGAAAATGCATCTCATCCGGCCAGTTTCAAAGTCCGCCCTTGGCATGAAAATCTTGAAGTTTGCTCCCCTTCCCAGCATGGTAAAAGTTTCTAAGGCATGGAAAAGGTGTGACTAGCAAAGAAGCTTCCAAGTCCACCCACCCAAAAGGAAAATTGACAAATCTACTGAGAAGTCCGCCCAACTTTGGAGGCAAGGAAAATTTCTAAGGCATTGGCAAAGTGCGCCAAGCATGAGAATGCCTAAGCACTCACCAAGTTCGCCTAGTATGAAGATGGCAGGCCGAAGACAAAGTCCGCCCAAATGGAAGTGCACATGGTCTAGCCAAAGATGAAGTCTGCCATGCACTTATCCAAGCCAGCTTCAAAGTCGGCCTTGTCCAAGACACAACCAAGTCTGCCAAGGAGAAAGAAAAAGAATTGGCTTGCCAATGAGGAAGTCTGCTCAGGCATAATAGAAAATTGGCATGACATGTGCCAAAGTCCGCCAAGGTTAGAAACAAACATGGTAAAATTTGCCAAGAGGAAGCAAAAAAAATGGCTAAGTGTGGAATTTTCCTACAATAAAAGGATCCAATTTTGACTAAGTGTTGGAAAGAAAACAGGAAAAATGAAGAGAAATAAGGAGGAAATGAATAAAATTCTTGCCCAAGGATGGAGTTTGCCCTACTTAGCGCAATCCAAACTCAGAATTGAAGACAAGTCCACAGGCAAAGTTCATTCAAGCATAGAGATGGCCAAAATCTTGGCTAAGTGTTGGATGGTCAACATGAAGGCGTTACATAATGAAATTGAATAGCCAAAATTTGGCTAAGTATGGGAAATACTTCACAAAGAAAGTTCCAATTTCCTCCATTGTGGTGAAAACACAGGAGAGTTCTTCTCCAAATTCAGGGCACTTGAAGGAATTTCAAAGCAATCAGGAAGGAAAAGTTCAATAACTGCTCCAAGGGGAGACTTCCAGACTTCAAATGCAAGTGAGAAGAAGAAATCAAAATCTCAAAGGAAATCCAAGATCAAAGCTAGGAAGAAACAAGCACAAAGGACTGAGTCATTGGCAAAGAGAGATATTCTAAGGCAAGTACATGGAAAAAGAACAAGGAGACCAAGGAGGATATCCAACACGTTGAGGTGGCGCCTCGTCATCTTCCAACCAATCAAATTGTTCCAAGTCAACATGTCTAGGTTCAATGAACCTGACTTATCCATGGAATTGGTTTATATTTAGCAAGAAGGACAAGTGTCCCAAAATATAATTTTCTCATTGGTCGAGAGGTAGTTAATTATGACAAACCCTAATTAGGGTTTTATTTTGTAATCTCAGTCGTTGATCCTAAATCAATCTTGGCCATTGAATTGTAATTGGGGAGCCTATAAATTGAGCTCGCCCCTCATTTGTAAGGTGTGAAGTGAGTAATATGAAATTGTTGCGTTAGACCATTTCCGTTAATAAAAGCTCTTATGCATGATTTGCTTTGAATCACTTTTATTTTCAAGTGGTGTGCAAGGTTACATATCTCCTTCAACACTTAGATTAGAATTAGAGTAGTACTTTATTTGAATGTTTGTTAAATGAATGATAGATCTGATAGCGGTGATTGGTGAAATCTAGCTCATACTTTCTTTGGAGAGATGATTTGTATCCAATGCGTAAAGTTAGCCTGAGCTCTTAACTTGTGGATGCTTAACTTCAGTCTTATTCTGGACATGAAAATCATAATCACACCCCTAGAAGATTGCACCCACTTTGCGTAGTTGTCCCAAGGAGGCGAAACAAAGTGTGGTTCCTTGTTTCACCCAATCATTGTCGTCTCTTGAATTCTTAGGATTAGATTAGCACTCCTAAACCCTCATATTTTTTTACATTTTTTTTGGAAATCCTAAAATTGAGAAAACCCAAAAAGAAAGAGCCTTCAATGTCAAAACCGTCTAAGTCCTTAGCTTGCAAATAAATTCTAACGTAAGTCCCCTTGCGATTACCAGCAAATCACAACGCCCACTGATCTTATCCACACGTCAAGACCTGACAAAAGAAACCTTGGAATCGCCATATGATCTTCTCGCAATCTTAGCATACGCGGTGATTTTTCAAGAGAGGATAGAGTGTCTTTGGGCATTTTATTCTGTGTTCGGTGGGTATTAAAACGCACACCAACAGGACATCACATCCAAGTCTTCTGTAAATATCTCCACCCTTCTTGCCATACTCGAAGCATTTCATTAACTTTGAAAATTCTTAAAATCTCCCAATTAACTCTTTCATGTTGTTGATGATGGCTAAGACAAAGCATATGGGCATCAAAAGTTAAATGGAAGTCAAATATCTGTATCTTTGCCCCACTAAAAAACCCTGACCTCTCTTAAGCATTCAAGCATTTGCCATTGACCTTATAAAAAATTCTGGATAACAAACAACGAACAAGTCAGATTGAGCACCCACTTTATGATGGAATTGACAAATGAAAAATTCCCCTGGAAACCAATTACCAGATTTTTGGTTAAGTGTCTCACGTGCCTAAACCCTTAAATCATTTCAGAAAAAACTGCTTAATGGTTCTATAATCTGACATTTATGCATAGCCACCACAAAACTCCAATATAGAAACAAGGACCTTACACCCACATCGTCTCATGAATATATGGATATATTATATGATCTCAGTTAATTCATTTTTTCAAAAATTCTGATTTTAAATGGTTATATGCTATTGCACCAGAAAAACATAGGCCAACAATCACATCCCTTCTCTGTATATGACGCCCTTATTTCAACTACCACAGTTTAATTTTTTAATCGATAAAGCATCATATATTAAAAGTTATATTAAGAGTAAACTAGGAAGAGTCCAGTTACAAAAAGAAATGAGTAAGTTTCCTGCTGCAGCAGCAACATGTTCTTCAAAAGCATTAACTAAACATGAATATACTAGAGGATCTAAAGGATAGTTCCAACAATGATTCCTTTTAACAAATAATGTTCACCAGAACAAAATACTGCTAGAAGTTAAAAAATTTACTGCACTAAACAAAGCATTCATTTTGAGACCCAAAAAACAATTGCAGCTAAATCATTGATCTACTGCTCCCAGTTTTTCATTAGGGCCATTTGTGATCTTAAGGGAATCAACTGTAAGAGGAATAACAGTCTGCTGCTTCTGTGGGACACCATGTCCAGCTTTGTTAGGCAGATATTCGAGTTTCTCAGATTTAACTGGAAAGGTGGCAATGTTGGCTATAACATAATTACCTCATGGGAAAACAATTCAAATTTTTACAGATTGTGAGAGCTTGAAGCTACAAATTTGTTCAAAAGAACACTAAAAATGAGTAACAAAAATGCAGCATTACGACTTTAAGATCATGCATAAAGACAGGAAGGAAAATATGGTCACAAATATAATAAAGTTGGCCTCGGCCAAGGCATCTATGTCCTAGTTCCCAGGGTTCCTAGCAGGTAAAGCATAGTTTCTTCCACCTTAGTTCATTCTTTATTTCTTCATCTCTACGAGGTGGCAGGATCTTTGGCTGAGTAATTCCATTCTGAAAAAGGCTTCTTAGAATGAGCTGGATTAGATTGGAACTTATTCTTTGTAACAAAGGTTTCCAAAGTTAAAGCACCCCTTTGAGAGGTTTAGCTAATCCTTCTATAAATAGCATTGAAAGTCTCCTTTCCGAGACGTCAAGAACCATGACTAAGATTTTACCAAATTTCGTTCCAAACTATCAACAAAACTGATTTGCTTCAATTGGGAAAATTCTCTAAAGTGGATGTCAAGATCATTTCTGTCAAATTGTTTGATCAGTTTTTTGACAAATGCATCATAAGTGTTGATGAGACTATGACCCTAGGTAATCAACCCATAGTACCAACCATATTCAGGCCAAAGAGGTGGGAATGATAACTCAGATGAAAGCCAAAGATAAGGAAATTGGGAAGATCAAACATCAATTGAAAGAGGTTGCACACATGGTGAAGGCAGCTAGTGAGAAGGAATTGAGAGCAGCTCATCACCTTAAGCTAAGGATAGAGGAAGTCTACTGGCTTCATCAGCTCAGTGCCCAGACATCTACTCAGACCTCCTTCATCCACCCAACTCCAAGGACGTCTTCCCACCCATCTTCTCACTAGCTAATATATTGTAAGGTTGTCTTCCAATTTTGTTTGTCAATCGTTTGGAAGACGACGAATTTCTTTTTGGGAAGGTTGATGTAGTCGGCCAAATGCAATAAATAAATGACTTTGTAATCAAAAAAAGTAAATAGTTATTAGATGTTGTAATTGGGAATTAGTCCCCGATCGTTGGTCATTTGTTATGGGTAGTTGCCGACAGTTGGCGTTCACAACCAACATTGGCTAGCTATATAATTCATGTCTACACTTGTAGTCAAGGACTGCACATATTCTATATGATGTATTCATTGCTATTTGATGAATGAGAATACAATAGATACATTATGTGCATTGTATGTGTAATTAACATATTTTATTACTACTCATATATTTCCATTTACTCTGCATTAATTGGTCAAGTTTAAAGGAGTAAACACTTGGATCTCTAGTGCAAGAGATCTATACTCCTAATAACAAATTGTGATGTCATCCATAATGAAATTTTGTTCTTCAGCTATTGGAGGCCCCTCTTACCTTTGCAAGAAAATAGTTTTAAAAGGTCTAGCAACAAAACCAATAAAGGTCGTGTACTTGTAATTATTGTTGTTTGTCGATGAGCTTTTGTAATGAAATAACTTGCACAATAGAAGAATATGATAGGAAATATGTGTCATGTCCCAAACATCTCGAACTAAAATTTGGAGGGAAAACAATTAAAAGTGTTTTTAAACACTACTTTAATAAAAAAAAAAATTTAAAAATAATTTTAATCAAATATCATTTAAATTTTGTTCCTAATTTCGCGTACCCTTTTGTAGTTGGCGCCTTAGCATAATATTTGAATTATATGTTGTGTTTAGGCCGACTCTTGGTTGGCGTTAGATCTTGGTGATAATTTTGGCTGACCATTTTTTGGGAGGCATTCATGACATCTATTTATACTAGTTCGTTGTGTTGGCGTTTCAAATTGCACCTTTGGAATGCGTTCTGGAAACGGACAGCTATGTGCAGTAAACTGCTCTTCGAATTAGGAGGGGAAGCTCCCTCTTTTGCTGAGTTGCATAAAGAAAAGTAATCTAAACTTAATTACGCCTATCTTTTTGGTTCAGCTGCGAGAACACAAGGTTATAGAACACTAGATGTTGCGGCTAAGGTTTTCCCTTTAATGAAACTAGATAGCTACAACTTAACCTACGCTTAAAACGTTTTTACCCTCTCAAATAAACGCAGAGCAAGAGAGTTTAGAAATGGACGAGTTTGATTTCTGACAAAGATACTTAAATAAGCTATTCTTCAACATACGTTTTAAGGCAAGCTGAAAAAGAGATCATAAAAGCATTACGGAAATACGAGATTTTTATTTCAAGGCAGACAAAGCACGCTCAAGATTTTATTTACTCATACTTCTAACACAAAAACAAATAGACTGAAATTTGAGATATTTATATCGGGGCAGACAAAGCACGCTCAAGATTTTATTTACTCAAGTTTCTGGAACAAGGATTACAAGTTCGGGACAGCAAGTTGTAGCAACATGCTTGCAACATGCGATCAACCTAATTATAATCAACACAACACATGCACTAAACAAGTATTTGTAGCTAAAGAGGCATGCGAACTTGCTCTTTACACAAAGTGAACAACACTAGACGATAACAAACATGAAGGCATAAGCTCAACAATTATGTTATCACAAGCATGGTTAAACTAAAATGAGCAAACACTTCTCTTATTTATAACTAAGCAGAGGAGTAGGGAACCCTAAAATCTCCTTGCTTTTACAACTACTGCTTGCCAACATGCAAGTTTTATTTCTAAACCTAAAGAAGATAAAACATCTAAAACCTAAAAAAGCATCTAAAAAAGGAAAGTGCCAACTCGTTACACTTGTTTTCCTTCTTCTTCAAAGAATGGATAAGAATTGAGATAAAAATAGAAAGAAAGCATGAGATAAGAATGGAAAGAAAGCTTGGAGAAAGCTTTTAGAAGATTGTCGCTTTAAATCTCTCTCACATCCACTAAAAAGCGGGAAAATGCCTCTCTATCAGGAGTGTTGATACTATCTATAGAGAATTTTAAACATCATCAGCTTTTTAGTGAATTTTTGACATCATCAGCTTCTTTCTGAGTTCTATTCTTGAAAATCATCGCAGCCTCAAAAGGTGACTCATTGATTGATAACTTGGCGGCTCTGCAACTTTGTGCTTTTAACACTTCTCTTGATTCTCCCACGGAAGAGTTTTGCAAAACTTTTTGTGACACTTGTCCTTTTGCTCATACCACTCCCTCTGCACGTTCTTCAATTGAGATGATGACATTTTATGTCCATGATGATACTAATAAGCACTTCCCAACATCATCCGTTCAGATAATTATGATGCAACACTAGTTTGGCTCTGAATTCGATGGGAGTATACTCTATGCTGAAAAACATGAAGATTGACTGTAAACTTGACTATGCTCGGACAAGCTCAGCACAAACCCTAAAAATACCTTGCTGATTTTCTTCGTCAAACGGATGAATATTTTGGAATTTTTTTTCTGAGACATGGGTTTTGTTTAGAATTTCGTTACAAGAAAACCCAAATCATCCGTTTTTTGAAAATTTGGAGTGAAGACTTAAAAAGCAGCAAACCCTATTTTTTCTCCGAAAAAAGCAGAAAAAGCTAGCATTTGGGTATTGTTCATGAGCACATTCTGGATGAACCCATTTGGTTAGATTTTGAAAACCTTTAAGTTGCACTGAAAAAGCAGCCACTTGAAGTTTCTCTGAAAAAGCTGTGATGTGGGTTTTGTCCAGAAGAACATTTGAGATAGACCCAGAAGATTAGAAATTGTAAATTTTGAAGTTTTCCCTAACATGCAAAATAAAAAGCAGTTGCTGCAACCTTGAGAAAATTCTCCAAAAATTATCCAGAAGATAGAACTAGTATAAACCAGCTCGCTGAAAATTGAAAACAATGGCCTCTTTCTTCAAAGATTTGATGTTCTGGAATTAAAAAAAATATGAAAAAGTAAGCCTTCTGGAGTGCTGATCTGAAAATATATTGGAAAAACCAGCAAGTTAAACTCTTGAATCTTGAAAATAAGGGTTTGAAGTTGCTGCTCTATTTCTCCTTGAAGGCCACCTGCAAGAAAATAATGAAAAATAAAACACAAAAGTGCTTTAAATATGCTTTGCCTTGAGAAAACAACTTTCTTTTGCCCTAATTCCTCAAAACCCTAATTCAAGATTGTGTAATGAACTTAGACTTTGGTCTTCAACTTCAATTTTTGAAATTTCCAAAAATTTGACTAAGGCATGAGAAGTTGGGCACCTTTTTTGAGGTATGCCATTCTTTTTTCCAAACTTAGCCTACTTTTCACCGTTTTCAACTTTTGTTGATTTTTCAACCCTGTTTCAGCTCTGTCTCCTAGCTTCCAAATTGATCCGACGAACGAGCTGAACATTCCATTACAGAGTCTGATCGAATCTAACAATATGGTTTTGGAGACGTCATCTGCTAAAAACTTCATTTGACCCTTCGAAATGTCAAGTGCCTATCCTTGAAAAGGGCGCCCATTTTCTCCAAAGTTAGTTTTTTTATTGATCTTCAAACTTTGCTTCCCACTTTGTCTTTTCTCTCACCTTTCCTCCTCTGTTCGCGTTGCGACATTTGATGACTGCCTCCTCCGACGGACATGCTGATGATTGCGTTGGACAGCTTGATCAAGTCTGACGAAGTCACGTTGGAGATGCCTTCAGCAAATTCTATCATTAAACCTCTTAAAATCTTGGGCGCCCTTCTTCTCCAAGGGCGCCCATGTCTACCAGTGTTAGAATATTTTCATCCTTTTTCACTTCAGAGTTCTAAACACCTCTTATCATGGCCCCTATTTGATCTGACTTTGCCGGAAACTGAGTGATCTGACGAGCTGACGAAGACATCCGCTGCGAAGCTGACGAGAATCTGAACAATGTTGCCTGGGAGAGCCAATCTTAACTTCATCATCTGACCTTCCAAAAAGATGGGCGCCCTTCTTCTCCAAGGGCGCCCATGTTGAGCAGACTTAGAAACTTTTCGGCAAATTTCAAAATCCTTTCTCGTTTGACGTGCCTTCCTTGTCTTTGACTATCAGAACGGAAAATTTTCTAAGGCATGGGAGTATGGGCGCCTCTTCTTCACAGGGGCGCCTAAATTCACTAGAGTTAGACAAATTTTGCATTTTTTCAACTTTTTCAAATTCTTCTCTCCTTTCTCTATTTTTCGTGCACGTTCATCGTTGACAGCTTCTACTTGATGCTTGAACATCTGATCCTGACACCCGGTAGCCAACTGACCTCCATTGATGACCTTGAATCCCCAAAAAAGCTTCTAAAAAAGCAGAATAGACCCAGTAGGGTAAAACTGATCTTTTTGTGATTCTGACTGCACCAACCTGATGAGGAAGTATTTTAAGCCAATCAAAATCAGTCTTAACCCTAGAAGCCAAACTTTCTATTTTTAGAAAATTTTACGAATATCGATTTCGTAAGAAACCCAGAAAAACCCAAAAAAAACTTCTATTTTTAGAAAACTGCTGAAAATAGAAATTTTCCTAAAATTTAGGGATGAAAAACTAAGATCTGGGTATTGTAGGTTTGATCTTTTTGAACCGACCCAGATTGTCAGATTTTGAAAATTTCAAGTTTATGACCCCCATGCAAGACATGCAGACCCCCATTTTGACCTTTTCTGATAGATTTAACAGTATCTTGACTCAATTCTTCAAAATGCCTAAGTGTAGCAAATTTTTTAATTTTGGGGTACAACACGTTGGCATTAGAGAATCATCACGGATAAAACACTAGCAACCTGACTGTGCAGAGATGACAACTTCTGTAAGTTGCACAATCTAGTAGGACGTCAATCCTTCCAGGTGCTCGTGTCTTGTTCAACCCTCAGCCACTTCATTTTGATCAATCATATTTATAATTGCGGGTTTGGCACTAAGACTGTTGTGTATAGGAGAGCGAAATCGACATTTTGTTGGTTGAGCCCTTGGCTCTGGCCATGCAACCTCTCTTCTTACCTCTTGTAGCAAACATCCACTGCAAAGCAACACAATGACATCACCATTCTGAGCACAGGGAAGATACACTGTTTTAGGAGCAGCAGCAAACTACTTCCAGCCACACTCAACCACTAGAATTCAACAAATCATGAAGGCCTTGACTACTCGAACGAGCATTGTCATTTTGGTGGGCTTGTATATGTCATATCCCCGAAATTGTAGCATTGAAATATAAAGCATCAAAGACAAGATGAACAAAATACATATTAAAAATGTTAACAATTTAATATTCTTATTATAATTATGAAAGATGATGTTATAATTATAAATATAAATATAATATTATGAATACCAAAATATAGATATTAAAAATAATATTATAATTATAAATATTAAAAAATAATATTACAATACAAAAGATAAATATTAAATATTAATGAGAAACACATAATATATATTAATATAACTATCATATAAAATGGAATAATTAATATTTATGAATATCATAATACTCATAAAATAATATTAATAAATATATATATATATATATATATATATATATAAAATAATATTAATAAATATATATATATATATATAACAATAAATATTTAAATAAAATATACTCCAGCAATCCATTATAATTAAAGGCATGTAAGACAAAAGTAGGATAGGACAAATGGAATAAGACAAAGAACAAAGGCAGCAATTCCTAACCAAACCATATGCAGCGATATTAGGAACTAAAAATAATTTCCAAAGGTGGTGTTCATAAAGGCACCGGTTAGTTTTAAAAAAGGCAACGATCAATCAAGGGATGCATCTCTTTAGATACAAAGATATAAAGGAGGACAATTACCAAAAGGAGAAGGCATCGAATAGGATGGGATGTAAATAAGGCAGAAAGGACTGAAAGATGTTTTGAAAACAGATTTGAGGAAGAGGCGAATAAGGGGAAATGGAATAAAACAGTCAGCAATAGTAAGTTAATATTATTATAAGTATAGATATATATACATGTGGATTAATATATATATATATATATAATTGACATAATGAAATATAAATATTTATTAGAAATAATGATATAAAATGAAATCAATTAGAAGTAATGATATATATATATATATATATATATATATATATATATATATATGTATAATATTTACAATTGTGCAATAATGATGCTTGCAACAATTATTGAGCCTTATAAGTAATTACGATCTTAAGATAAAAATGAATAGATTAATATTTATTTATATATGTTTTTTATCCTATGATCGATCAAAAGTAAGGTTGAAGGAAGACGATTAAGGAATAAGGAGACATGGAGAGATACAACAACTCAGGTGATGTACTCACTTAGCAAAAATATTTAGCATATTTTGAATATAAGAAACTGATATTGCTAATCTGATTATCGGTGTTGCTAGACTCATTGATTGTATTGTAATTGGCCTCGTTGGATAAACTAGGGTGAGAACCTACACTTGGTTTTAATATATGATTTCCTTGAACTGGCATAATATTACTGCAGTCACATCTGTGCATTGTGGAACATAAGATTAATTTGTTTGTATGCATCCTGGGAAGAATGAACTTGCGCGTAGACCCAGGGCAAATTGGTAATCAGCATTGAAATTGGGGACTTGAGATTGTGGCTGTGGGCTACACTAATCAGAATAGAATAGATGTATAGGCATGCATACTGATTATATTAATTTTTTGCACTTTCATGTTAGTACTTTATGATATGGTATAGTTGTATGGAATTGCATTAATTGGAATCTGATGTGCTGTGCTGATTTGATGGAATATAATGAACAACCCTGAAGCATAAGCTCCTGTTCTTAATTTTCAAATACTCTGTTATTTCATCATGTTGCACTATATACTCTTGTTGAACTCTTCCATAACATAATAATTGGAAATGTAAATGAATTGTGTAGGAGACCAAGTGTCTCTCAACCCAATCACTGGCTGATACTGCTATGTTTTTGTTTGTTTTCTGTGTTTTGATGTTTTTTTGTGGTTTTTTGCAAAGGTGCAATTTTTAAAGAAATGCTTGAAAAATACAAATAAAATACCAGCAATTTAAATATGGCAAAATATCGTTTGGAAACTGAAGATAGATAATGTATTGACCTTCCAGAATGATTACAACTGCTGAAATTGAGCATATAGATAAAAAACAAACTATTTATTGAAAAACCTGGATAAGCCTGCAGCCGCCTGTGACAGAGCATGAAATGGTACGGCTGAATGCCAGATAGCAATTTCCCACCTCGAAATGGCTGCAATAACTCCACAAACCCTAAGCGCCCCAGCTGGTGAAGACAGAAGACAAAAAGGCAAGGCGTTTTTGCCTGTATGAAAAGTACGGCCCTTGCTGCTGCAAAAGTACGACCTATACCAGCATTAATGAAATCCGTACGGCCTTGAAATGTGTGTCGGATACTGGACGAATCACTGCTGGAAGATAATCGCTCAATACTCTGAATGAAAACTCCACAATATGCACTGTAATGACCTTTGGATGAAGCCACTCAACTGACAATCTTCAACTGGTATTGCACAGTCTCAGTATGCCTGATTCTGAAGAGGGAACGTTCTCCAAAATCCAATGATCTGCTGAAACCCTTGTTTTGCAAACCCCAATGCTCTCAGAGAGAAAAGACAAATTTGAATAATCATAACATAAGTGAGTTCGATTTGTCTTGGCAGTATTTATATCTCCTTTCATAAGTTCGACCCAAGGCATTTTAATAATCATTTAAATAAATGATGCCCTTTTTAGACTTAGGACAAATATTTAATAAATGGCATCCCTTTTTGATTAATAATTAAATGCTCATTTAATTATTATTTTACCCCTCTTTTATAAAGTATTAAATACTTTTATAATTCGCCATTTAATAATTTCAATATTTCATTAAAGTGACTTTATATTATAAAGTCAAATTAATAAACTTTTAATAAACATTAAATGCCCAAGTAAACACTATTTGCTCATCAGATCATCAAACTAGGTCGAAACTGAGCTGACCAACTGAACCAGGTGCCCTGCTATAAATAGCAACTCTTGCCTGCCTGACTTACTATAAATAGTAAGTATCTGTAAAATCACTCTGGAAACGTCTATCAGGGCCCAAACCTGAATCAACTAAAGGAGTAATGTTCCCGAGCACCGGATAATTGCCTCAAGTGATCCTCTACACATATCTGTCAGCCTACGAGGATCAGAATGATAGGCTAACCTCTGAACCAATTGCACTGCCTAAGAAGGGGACATTACAATCCGCCCTCCCTGAAATTGCTTGTCCTCAAGCAATCTCAACTCTGGATGCTGTAAAATCTCTTCAAACTCCCATGTAGCATCCTCAACTGACAAATCTCTCCACTTGATCAGATATTCCCTGATCACCCGCCTCTAAAGATGTCTCTCTCTAACCTCGAGGATGGCCTCAGGTACTAGTATCAACTTCCCCTCATCATCAAGGGGTGGCAGTACTGGAGAGGGTATCACATGCTGACCCAATGACTTCTTCAGGCGAGAAACGTGAAACACGTTGTGAACCCTGCTATCCGTCGGTAAATCCAACTCATAAGCAACCTCGCCCACTCGTCTGATGACTCAAAATGGACCATAGTAACGAGGTTTCAATTTCTCTACACCACTCTTCCGCAGAGTGGCCTGTCGGTACGGCCGTAACATGAGATACACCATGTCCCCCACTGCAAAAGAAAGCTCAACCCTTTTCTGATCAGCATGTTGTTTCTGTTGATTCTATGCCCGCTGAATATTGTCCCTGAGAGACCTCAAAATATCCTATTGATCCTGCAACATATCACCTGTGCTGGGCACTCTGCTATCACTCAACACCAAATCCAAAAAGTTGGGTGCCTCATACCCGTATAATGCCATGAAAGGTGTCATTTGTATAGTCATGTGGTGAGTAAAGTTATAACAATACTCACAGAGGTATGTCCACCTTACCCAAGCCTTCTGCTGTCCAGCTATATAATTACGTAGATATCCTTCCACCCACTTATTGACGATCTTTGTCTGTCCATCTGTCTGTGGATGGTAGCTGGTACTAGGTGTCAGTTCGATTCCACAGACTCTGAACAACTCTTGCCAAAAGTTGCTCATGAACCGACTGTCTCTATCACTGACAAACCAGCTGGATATGTGTGTTCCTGTTTGTTCTGTTGGCAAACAGAACACTCTCATACATACTGAAGCACATCAGTCTTTAGGCCTTTCCAAGTAAACCGCTCCCGTACCAACTTGTATGTTTTAAAATAACCGGGATGGCCCATCATAGGAAGATCATGAAAGGCTTTCAAAACTATATCCTTCACCTCTAAATCAAGAACCAGAAAAATCCGCCCCTTGTAAATGATCAAGTCATTCACAATGGTATATCTACTATCCTGCTCTGTCCCATCAACTATGCTAGAAGCCCATGGATTCTTAGCATACTCAGCGATAATCCTGTACCTCCAATCCTCGAAGATCTATGCCATAGCATTCAACTGAGGTCTGCAAGACAATGCATCAACTACAACATTCTGCTTTCCCTTAATGAAGGTAATATCAAAATCATACGATTGCAACTTGCTGACCCATTTTTGTTGTCTTTCATTTAAGTCTCGCTGTCCAAGGAAGTGTTTCAGGCTATTATGGTCTGTACGCACACTAAATTTGCTGCCCACCAGGTATTGCCTGAACTTAGCCAAAGCGTGCATAATAGCTAACATTTCCTTGTCATAAATGCTACAAAATCTCTCAAAACCCCTAAGCTTCCTGCTCTCAAAAGCAATAGGGTGTCTCTCCTGCATCAACACTGCACCGATGCCCTATCCCGAGGCATCACAAAATAAGTCAAAAGACTTCGTAAAGTCTGGTAGTGCTAACACTGGACATGAAGTCATGATCACCTTAAACCTATCAAAGCACTCCTAAGCCTGCAGTGACCAAACAAAAGCCCCCTTCTTTGTCAAATTAGTAAGGGGTGCAGCGTGATGTGAGAACCCACTAACAAATCTTCTCATCAAATGCCTTGACCCAACCTCTCATCGGCTCATATAACCCCTCGGTGAATAGAATGACAAGTCTTCTCTCCGAAATATCTATCACCATGACTGTAGTCCTCTGAAACTCCCCAATGTAAGCATCCAAACTACCTGTCTGTCTGAGCTGTGCTAGCTCTCTAAAGTAAAGTTTTGGATCCTTCTTATCAAATCGCTCAATGAGCCTGTTCATGAACTCCTGGTAACCTGGTGATGACCCAATGTGTACATACTATAATGCCACCAATCATGCGCCAATCCATCGAGGTGTAGTGTGGCAAATTTAATGGCCTCGTCCTCCTGCATAGGTCTCAAAGATAGGTAATTGTCTAGCTTTTGTACCCAAGACCTCTCTGCATTCTTATCCGAGCCATCAAAATAAGGCAAGACAATCTTGCTCACCGCATGCTGAAGATCTTTGTTCACTTGTGGTGGCGGCTAGTATTGGTGAGCTCTGCGCTCAA
This sequence comes from Sequoiadendron giganteum, assembly GCA_007115665.2. Taxonomy (NCBI): domain Eukaryota; kingdom Viridiplantae; phylum Streptophyta; class Pinopsida; order Cupressales; family Cupressaceae; genus Sequoiadendron; species Sequoiadendron giganteum. The sequence goes on along the minus strand of CM021100.1, from coordinate 161,298,426 downwards.
ATCTACCTCCACCCCTAGGCTTATGCACATCCATAAACTCATGAAATGACAATGACTACCTAATCTCAGGAGCCAAAGTCGAATACTCTCAAAAAAGTCTGGTCACGTCTGCCACTGAAGTACCATGCTGTGGCTGAAACTCTGTATGGTGACCCTGTTGTTCTGCCTCCGGAGTCGGTGGTGCCTTTGTTAGAATATTGTATTCTCTATTATTAATGGTCAATAGTTTACTGTTGCTACAGTAGTCAGTAGCTGAGGTAGTTAGACATCTTAAATGTCTACAATGCTCTACCTCCTCTATTTATTGTAATTCACTCCTTCTTTGTTAATTCAAGCAATGTTTAGCCAACATTGTTTCATGGTATCAGAGCCACTTAGGGTTTCTGGAAATTTCATGAGCCTTCTTTTGGCTGTAATTTTGAAATTTTTTGATGTGCTTGTGGGTTCTTGTTTTCTGATTTTTTTTTGAGTTTTTCTCATTAAAAATCAAAACCCTGCTCTGCAAAATCGTGGTGCTTGTTCTTGAAGTCGCGCAGATCTGAAGACAAGCGTTTCTTAAAATCGTGGGCTTGAAAAAAGGCGTTTTTTGCCCTAGTTTCTGGGCGCGTTTTTTGTTTGTGCCAGCTAATCGCGTTTTTTTTTGTGGCTTCTTCTATCTGGGCACGTCCACGCGTTTTCTGGGCGTCGTTTTTTTCCTCAGGCCCACGCGACCTCTATTGGGCACGTTTCTTTTCTCTGGCGCGCACATTTTTTGTTGCTATAGGTCGCGATTTGTTCGCCTGGGCGTCTCTGTGCCTGTGAGTGGATTTCCACAGACCGCGCGACTTCGGTTGTTGCCCACGCGACCTGTTCTGCCTGCATTTTTACCGCGGTGGCTCCTTACTGTTCCTGTGCATGAAACACGAGGGTCGCGTTCTCCCTGCGCGCGCTCTCTAAGTGGATGGGCCTCTCTTTCTACGTGCGACTCCATGGTGGATCTGGTATTTTACACGGGTTTCTCCTTCGTGTCTTCTACAAGCGAAGGGATGTGTTGCGACCTTTATTCTCTCGGGTTTGTTCTGCAACGTTCGCAGTCCATTCTTTCCATGCTCTACTAGGGCTTTCTGCATGCATGGACAGTCTCTCTTTTGTACTGCGTGACTAGGGCCTCTGTGCCGCCTGTGTTGAAGACCCTCTATAATTGCGGCCAGGGCTTGTCCAACTCGTGATTCCAGTTTTGTTTTGCGGGTGCCCTCTTTGTTTGCAGTTTTGACCTAGGACTTCATGGAGTCTTATTTTGTTTGATCAAAATCTGGCTTTTAGGGTTTTTTTAAATTTTTTTTCCCTTATTATTAAAAAAAAAAATGCGGGGTTTTAATAATTTTGTCCTTAAAATTACTTGGGTTTATAATTTTGTCCCTTTTAAAAAAAAAATAACTTGGGTTTTAAATATTTTTGTCAGTAAAGAAAAAATCGTCTTTTGGGTTTTACTAATCCACGGGTTTTAGAATTTTTAACCTTAAAAATTCTTATGGGTTTTTCCTTAAAAATCTAAAGTTTTTTCCTTAAAAAAATTGTAATTGGGTGGGTTTTAAAGTTTTTTCCCTTAAAAAATCTGTAATCTGGGAGGGTTTATAATTTTCTCCTCAAAAATTACGAGTTTATCCAATATACCCTAGTCACAGTTTCTATTGTTCGAGAGGGCTCTTGGTATCTGATTTTTACCGTTTTTTCCGAAAAAACGATGATTTGTACTCTAGGTTTGGCGATTTTTTCCTCATAAATCGTGGTTGGTTGCAGTCTGTATTTGTTGCACTTGGAGTTGCTGAGGCGAACATCTGCACCACTAGCTTCTTGCAGTCAGTTCTCGGGCGTCATGCTCATTTGCAAAGGTTTCAACGATTTGCCGATTTATCCTCAAAATCGTGTCCGTTGTTCTTGGTTTGTCTCTGGTTTAAGGGAGGAACAACTCTGTTATCCAACATCAAGTTGGACATCTTGTGATGACTTCTGGTCAGCCGTTCTGCAGTTTCTGGGAGGGTTGGTGGCAGACTCATCTCGGTGGCAGAGTCCGTGGCAGACTTTTGTCTCTTGTTGCAGAGCATTTTTTGGTTCTCTTGGTCATTCACATTCTGCAGATCTAGGGAGGGTCTCCGTAGCAGCAGGGTGTTCTGAAGAATTTGTGACCAATCGACCTGCAAATTGTTTTTTGTAGGCTAGTTAGTAGATTGACCATTAAGGGAGGGTGTTAGAATATTGTATTCTCTATTATTAATGGTCAATAGTTTACTATTGCTACAGTAGTCAGTAGCTGAGGTAATTAGACATCTTAAATGTCTACAGTGCTCTACCTCCTCTATTTATTGTAATCTACTCTTTCAGTTTTCTTCAAGCAATGTTTAGCCAACATTGTTTCCGCCTCCCTAATGATAAAGGTAGGTTGTCCAGGCCTACGCTCGTGAACAACCGATGACGGCTGCGGTCGTGCAGACATCTATGGCTGGTCTATGCCTCCCAAACCACTAAAATGCCCTATTTCAATGTAATGCTAGTGAGGCGGAGTATACTATCTCATGGTAACTATCAGCTACGACATCATGTCCATCATGTTGTCATGTCTACTCCTGTATTCTGCCTCAGTCACACTGTTTTCACTGCTACTAGAGCTACAACTGTGAATACCAAGAATCCCTGATACTGTCTCACCTTCTGGAATGGGTGGACCTGTCCAATCCTCAACTCTGCCTGTTCCTCTACCCTTACTGTAGAAAATAATGTCCCTACTCATGAAAAAGCATCTAAAAAACAAACTTTTGACTGAAAAAGCACAGGCTGGCAAGACTTTTGTGCTCTGATACCACTGTAGGAGACCAGGTGTCTCTCAACCCAATCACTGGCTGATACTGCCATGTTTTTGTTTGTTTTCTATGTTTTGATGTTTTTTGTGGTATTTTGCAAAGGTGCGATTTTTAAAGAAATGCTTGAAAAATACAAATAAAATACCAGCAATTTAAATATGGCAAAATATTGTTTGGAAACTAAAGATAGATAATGTATTGACCTTCCAGAATGATTACAACTGCTGAAATCGAGCATATAGATAAAAAACAAACTATTTATTGAAAAACCTGGATAAGCCTGTAGCCGCCTGTGACAGAGCATGAAATGGTACGGCTGAATGCCAGATAGCAATCTCCCACCTCGAAATGGCTGCAATAACTCCACAAACCCTAGGCGCCCCAACTGGTGAAGACAAAAGACAAAAAGGCAAGGCGTTTTTGCCTGTATGAAAAGTACGGCCCTTGCTGCTGCAAAAGTACGGCCCTTGCTGCTGCAAAAGTACGACCCTTGCTGCATTAATGAAATCCGTACAGCCTTGAAATGTGTGCCGGATACTGGACAAATCACTTTTGGAAGATAATCACTCAATACTCTGAATGAAAACTCCACAATATGCACTGTAATGACCTCCGGATGAAGCCACTCAACTGACAATCTTCAACTGGTATTGCACAATCTCAGTATGCCTGATTCTGAAGAGGGAACGTTCTCCAAAATCCAATGATCTGCTGAAACCCTTGTTTCACAAACCCCAATGCTCTCAAAGAGAAAAGACAAATTTGAATAATCATAACATAAGTGAGTTCGATTTGTCTTGGCAGTATTTATATCTCCTTTCATAAGTTCGACCCAAGGCATTTTAATAATCATTTAAATAAATGATGAATTTCGCCCTTTTTAGACTTAGGACAAATATTTAATAAATGGCATCCCTTTTTGATTAATAATTAAATGCTCATTTAATTATTAATTTACCCCTCTTTTATAAAGTATTAAATATTTTATAATTCGCCATTTAATAATTTTAATATTTCAATAAAGTGACTTTATATTATAAAGTCAAATTAATAAACTTTTAATAAACATTAAATGCCCAAGTAAACATTGTTTGCTCATCAAATCATCAAACTAGGTCAAAACTGAGCTGACCAACTGAACCAGGTGCCCTGCTATAAATAGCAACTCCTGCCTGCCTGACTTACTATAAATAGTAAGTATCTGTAAATCACTCTGGAAACGTCTGCCAGGGCCCAAACCTGAATCAACTAAAGGAGTAATGTTCCCGAGCAACGGATAACTGCCTCAATTGATCCTCTATACATATCTATCAGCCTACGAGGATCAGAATGAATAGGCTAACCTCTAAACCAACTGCACTGTCTAGGAGGGGGACATTACAAATTGCTCATGACTATACATCTGTAAATTGCATCAATTGTCTTCAATCTGATTGTAAACCTACCAGGAGAGGTGAATCATGACCTATAAGGTTTGTCTAAAAACCCCATCCAGGTTCCGCCCCGTTGGCCTGAAGCAAGGGTTGGGCAATCTACCCCACTGGCCTGGTGCAAAGGTTGGGTCATGGAGGGATGGGGGTTCCACCTAGACATTTTGCCCCACTGGCCCTAGACAAGAGTTGGCAAATAGGAGGTGGTAGACCGTTGGCCCTTAGGGATTCTCCTCTCCTGATGGGCTAAGTGACTACTCTTATGTCTTCATGATTGTTTTTATGATTATGTTTATATTTTGGATATCTAGATATTATTACTAACAGTTATATTTGTATGTGGAAATGTTATCAAATTGGTGAATGCAGATTTCAATACAAGATTATTTCATTAGAGAAACACTTTCCTTTGAAAAGAGGAACTCCTAAACCTAATTTACAAGTGAATTCTAGGGAAAACCGGGTAAGGGACATTACAGTATATGGCAGCGCAAATCACTATATGCTAAGCCAAATAATGGATCGAAGCTCTAGAACTCCTTATCACCTTACTGGATCAACAAAGAAAGATCTGGAGTGATTGTTTATTCGATCTAAGCCTAAGTTTGGGAGCTATCTAAGTTGTAAGATACGTTCTAGGGTCATCATTTTGTATGTAACATTGATCTAGTATTTGCTATTAATGATCAATTGTCAGTGACTTGGTTCTATTGCAAATAAGTGTGTTATTATCTTTTGTACAAGCTTCTGGTGCGATTTTGTGATTAGCATAAATATGTTACTATTTATTTTTTGTCATTAACCATCCACAGTTATTGGCAATTTCCAGAACTTGTGTCTAGCAAACTTTTGTTATTTACCTATTTCAGTACTAGGCCCCTTACAGTAGTATCAGAGCCTCAGATCCTGCCAGCCTGAGGGTATTTTATGCAAGCAAGCCAATGGGATCAACAGGCCATTGAGAGGGATAGAAGGAAGGCAACAACTAAGTCTTCTGAAATAGGAGGCAAAGGTAAGAAAATGGCAGATAGGGATGAGCAGTGAGAGACTTTCCTGAAGCAAATGGCTCAGATGCAGGAGCAAATGGCCAAACAACAAGAGAAAACATCCCAAATGATGAACATGATGATGCAGACCATGAAAACCATGACCAACACCTTTAGATCTACATCAAATAATGGCTCAAAAGGTAGCCATTCCACTCACCATGGATCTGAAAATCAGAGCAATAAGGCTACCCGCCCCACACAACCATCATTCCTACCCAAGAATGGATCTACTAATGGGGAAGATGAACAGAGACTTGTTGAAGGTGATGTCAATGCAAGCGTGGATGCCTATGCACAAATTGATCTAGATATGAGAATTCAAATTCCATTCATTCAATTTCACAATGCGAGGAATGGATCAAAAGGGGGACAATCAGCATTCAATTCCAATAGAGATCTGCAGCATAGGGTGAGCAAGTTGACTCTTCCAACTTTTGATGGGTTGGGAAAGGTGACGGCAAGAGCATGAGTACTAAAGCTAGACACATATTTCTCACTCAGCCCAATGCCTGAAGATGAAGCGGTCAAATTTGTCATTCTACATTTGGAGGGGATAGCTCATGAGTGGTGGCATCATGGAGTTGTGACACAAGGGTTTAACCTTGTCACCACATATGTTGATTTCACACAAAAGCTCATAGAGAGGTTTGATCTAAGGGATCCAAAAACATACTTCCAAAAATTAACACGTCTAAAGCAACATAGCTTTTTTTTCCTTATTAACCTCCACAAATCGTTCCCTAATTTTCTTCCTTCGCAATCTGAGGCTCTAGAGACTATGCCTTTCTCCTTTCCCTCTAATAATATCTATATTGCCTACCATTGCCTTGCATATGAAGTGTACCAAAACAATTTTTTCAAACTCTCTTTTTCAAGCTGACAAGATCACCAACTTTGATACCACTGTAATGTCCCTAACTTAATTTTGTGATTTTTTTCAAGCATTCAAATGAAATGCAAAACACTCACTTTCTGGTCACCAAGATCCTAGTGTGGGCATGTGATAGCATATGATGATTGGGAAACTAACTTACTAGTGGCAATCTACACGATTCTATAATGTATGCAACACAAAAATTCTAATAATTAATCATGTCTTGGTGACATTGCCATCTAGACTTACAATTCAAAAGTAATATGACGGTGAATCATACAAATGTTTACACTATGAATGATAAAGCAATGAAATACTCTTCAAATTTCAATTCCAAGAATTATAACAAACAATTGTCCAACAATCTAGAAAAGGACATTTTGTCAAACAGTTGGAAAGCAAACTGCATAACATACATAACAAAGAATATCTAGAATAGAAGCTAATATATTTGAGAAATATAAATCAAGGATGAACAAATGCTGCAAATTGGTCCAAAACCTGATGAACTGCTAAAGAAAACAACCAAATTTCTACGATAGGAAATGACTAAATTTCTACTACGATAAATAGACATCAACAGCCCCAAAACCAAGCTAAAAGGAGGTGCCACATGTGCCTAAACCCATATACAGTCAGCAAGAACTAAGCAATGATGAGAGATGGCCTATTCTATGGCTGTTACAGCACTTATTGCTGCTGCATGTATTGCATAAATGAGCCACTAGGCCACTCAAACTTTGAATAACCTTCCTCCCTATGTGCCCAAGGAGACAATAGTAGATATTGCTATGACCAAGCTAATAGTAACAACCATAATATGGCCAACCAAAGAAGTGATAAATGCAGTTATAACCTTCCCAAAATGTGCGGCCCCCTTGGAATAGAGGAAACAAACCAAAAACAAAAATATGTCTAACCAAAAACTCACAACACCAATTCAAAAGAACGCATAAAATTATTCAACTCCAATACGTAGCTCAGATGTGACCTCTATTATGAAATCACTGAATGGATTGGAGGATTTTTGTCCTCAGTCTGGGAAGAGTTTTTGTCCTCAAGAGCAAAGATGAACTACATTCAATTTGAAAAGAAGAATTTTTTATTTTGCAAGTGGATGCATTACTCTTTCCCAAACCCCTCTTTTGTAGCTTTTTGAAGAAATTTAAAATTATTTTCCTTTTTTCATCTTTTGTCATGTCCACTTCTCAAGTGTAAAGAATTTTAGAAGACCCAAGACCCTTAGCCTATTTAATTTCCTGTAGGCTAATTGGGATGCTACAAGGGTATTAATTAATTAATTAATTTGTCTATCGACATTTTATTTGAAAAGGCCAACTTATGTTTTTTATGAAGGGTAGCTACTATCATAAAGTAATTTTAAAAGAGGGTCATTTTGGGAGATAAAAAGTAATATCAAATTAAAAGATTTTAAAAGTCACTTTTGGAGGGAAATGTAGAAATTGTGAATAATAATATTTTATTATTTCAAAAAAGCATATAAAAGAAGGATCTGAGGAAAGCAAAGGCATTCTATGCATTTTACCAAACTCTAGCTTATTGGAGAGATTGAACTTGGTTCATTCTTGAGCTAAAGGGTGAAAATCCTTTTGGCAATCAATTTCGAGGATGAAAACCCTCCTAGCTAATTGAGTGAATTCATCCAAGATTCACCATTGTGCTTCATTGATTGGACAGATTGAAGGAGACTTTTTCAATTATCAGTTTGGAGCGAAAATATTGAAGATTTTCAATTTTCCAATGGTTGCCACAGTGTTCCATACCACTGCTACAATCGTCCATTTCAATTTATTGTGAAATTTCTGATTTTTGGAGGTAGAATAGTGTCATATTGGTTCACTGCCTCAAATTTTGGGTTATATCAGACTTAGATCAGCAGCCATTTTGCTGCTATATTCTGTCAATTTTTCCATTGCAACAGATAAGGGTTAGTATTTTGATGCATTAACATTCCAGAAATTATAACCGGATTTATACTTCTAAAATGTTGTCACTGTGTTTCATAAGTTTTCGAAAAGAATACAATCAGTTTCAACTTTCTTTCATTTCTCATTTCATCAAATATTTGCTATAATTCAAAAAACAATCGTGTGGGGTGTGGGGATATTTCATCTTTTCTCTCCAAAAATTAATTAAATTGTTTTTTTCAAATACTTTAGACACTTTATCATTTAATAATTTGAACCTAAGTCCCATTTATTTAGAAAACATAAAGTTACCTTTTTGGACGACTTAAATTAAATTGTTAAATTATTTTTCCCTTTGTAACATCCCAATAGCCTACAAGAAAATTAAATCCAGGCTAAGGGTCTTTTGTCAGCCTATGTCTAGAACGGGGACATGACACATCTCGATTTTCCAAAATTCAATCATTCTATTTAAACTTTAATATTATGGTCTTATGGATGATGAATGCCTTCTACTGTGCATTTGAGATATTTTCAGTTCATATTTATGTATTGTATGATAATACAAATTATTTTCTATATTTGAATTTTCCCTCTTTTTAAAGTTATCTTTGAAATACATCCCTATATTTTTTGTCCTCGCCATTCTAAAAAAACATGGAGCATAGGATTTTGTAGATGGTTTACATCTCTGCTTGAGAGCTTTATCCCTATTTTACAGGCTTGGTCTCTGTAATGTCCCCTTCTCAGCAATGATCAATACAATTGGTCAATAGCCTATCCCGAAGGCCCGTAGGCTAGTCGGAAGCAGAAATTAGAGTTTCTTATTTTTTTGGAGGATGTTTTGGCAGTTTTGGGGGTTTGCATGTTGGAGTTTTGCAATTTGGATTCTAGATTCCTTCTAAGTTTTTAGAGAGCTTCGCAATGGTATGACATGCAACTGAAACAAGTTATTTTTCCGGACTTACTATTTTTAGTAAGTTACAACGACTGCTCAAAATGTGGTTAAAATGCATTTGGAGACACTATTTTTAGCAGTATGCTATTTATAGTAAATGTTATTTTTAATAGTTCAGTATTGGAGTTTCCGACGCATATCAGTATTTCCAACGCATATCAGTATTTCTCCAGTTTGAGCTTTTGGGATGTTACTAGCTATTTTTAGCAAGGTTTCAACAGGCCAGCTCGGAGGCTATTTCAGGCAAGTCAATTTGAGCAGTTGGTCTCCCGCACTCTTGGAGCTCATTTTGGTAAATTTGATATTTTGGTTGAATTTATATTTTTAAGTGATATTTTGCTAAGGCATGGTGCTAGCTTGATGAGATAAGTTAATTTTATTAAAGGCAATTTTATAAGGTATTTCACTTAAGTTTATTTGGACGCCAAGTTTATGATATTTTTGCATTTTGATAAAGCTAACTCTCTCATGTATTGGGACGACTTGGCAAAGAAGACTAATGAAATTCAAATGCAAGAATGAAGGTGAATGTGAATTTGAGTTGGGCGCCCAAATTGGAAGGAGTTGAATTTGAATTTGTGGGGGGAAAGATTATAAATAAGAGTGTTGGGCTTCATTGTTGGTATCCACTAAAAATTATAACAAAGTGCTGCCGAAATTGCTACTCACTCGCTTCGAGGAAAGCATACCTCCTAGCAAAACTTAGTTTCATGCTTGCAAGATGGCACCTGGCTAAGCCTTGGATTGTTCTTTACACTAGAGAACAGATTGAGCATAATGGAGATGTTTACTATTGATGTTTTTTGAAGTTTGTGGTGTGTTTTCTCAATTTTTGGTTTGCTGGTTTGGTGCTTGCAGAAACACGTTTTTGCTCATTGCTCACTTGGTGAATTTTTGCTCATTCTGGGTAGTAACCCTATGCATCAATCTTCCATGGGTGCCTCACTATGTTAAGTTTCAGATTTTTTAATGATATTGGTGATTTTTAATGCTGGTCGCCCTTCTCCTTGAGGGCCATACATTTCCAGCAGTGCCTTGGGTTGCATACATAAAATATTCGATGGTGTTTGTTGTTGTTTCTTGGTTCTGACTTGGGCACCTACCTCCTATGCTTCATTTGCACTTAGTTTCATGTCATTCGGAGGAGTCTTCATCAAGTTATGAGCATTTTGGTGTAATACATGCTTGCTGGTTTGAGTTTTCTGTACACTGGTTTTTCATATCAGATTGGTTTAAGTTCAGAGTTTGGCTTGTTTTCCATAGTTGATTAGCTTGTGAAGTTTTAGAGATCATCTAATATCATTTGTAGTGGATTGGACAGCTAATACTTTTTGTAACTTGTAGATTGTTTCTCATTGTAAGGCTGAAATCAATAGTACTGATTCAGTCACTTATATTTCTGCACTTTACTTTGTAATTCCCACTTTTAGTGGAAGGGGCGGGCCTCGCCGTCCATTTCTTTCAATATTTACTTTTTTGTACTGCTCGTCGAACAAGCGGAAAAGGTCGGCAAGCCACCCATACTTTACTTTTCAGTACTTTTTAATTCATCATCATGTTGATCGGTTGAGCCGTCAATATACTCCCGCTTAATAAGTGGTCGAGTTGCATATGCATTACTTCTAATCAACTAAGCAGTCACTCTTTGTACTTTCCAGTAGTTTCAATTTTTGCATGCTAACGATCCCCTTTCTACTATATGCTCTCACCTTGCCCACACTAGGATTTGGGTGATCAGAAAGTGAAAGGGTTCCTTTCAACCGGTTATTTGGATTTGCTAACACTAACGGGTGAAGTTATTGTGAAAATTTTGAAAAAAATGTGAAGGTATATTTCAGTCTCAAACTACAATTGAGTAATAGAAGTCCTTTGTCAAGTGCATAGACAAGGAGATGTTGATCCCCTACATGCTTGAAGACTTCAAAAGGATGATTGGGGTGTCTTGCAACAAGCTAGTCAATTGTAAAACCAACTTGTAAATAGTTGGTCATGTTGTAACAAAAAGGCCATTGTCGAAGTGGACTCCGGGAGATTTGGCCACCATATGCACTTAGGGGAATGGAGATATTTGAGGAGTTTTTGGCCACTAATGAATGGAGATGTGTCCCTAATATCATTTAGTGTTAGCTTATAAGCACCACACATGCATCTAATATTGTCATCACCAACCAAATGGAAGCTCTAAGTCAAGGTAAAGTTCATAATGGAGAAGAATTACTATCTAGTAGAATGCTTGACTTTTTGTCAATGGACTTTAAGGAGTTTATATGGCTCAATATCGAGTAAGCCTCTTTTTGGATGCATTTTATCCTCACGGAAATAAAATTGGTGAAGACATGAGGTCTAATTAAAATTATGACTTAGAAAGGAAAACAATATTCAAATGGAGGAACTTAAGTGTCCCCTTGGAAAATTCAAAAGGCTAGGATGATAATAGAAAGGATACAATGAAGAAGAAGGCTGCAGTGGTAAATTACACATTGAAATTTGAAGATAAGGAGGAAATAATAATGATAGTGAGACAACCAAATTGTCCCAAGATGAAACATACATAGAAAAAAATTCTTCCCAAACACCTTAGCTTTGTGGATGTAGGAGGCAAGAGCATACATGGATGCCTAGTTGAGCAGTTTTGAAGCCCCTACTTGTTATTGACAGACCCAAATTTTCCTTAAATTAGGGGCATCCCCTTTTCAGCCAATAAGTGCCTAGAATAGGACAATATATAGTCTTATGTGTCTTATTTTATTTTTTGTTGTAACTTCTCTGGTAATCACTCTATTTCTTTGTTTCATTCGGCTCATTTAAGAGCTTCATAAGTTAAAATGATGGGAAAACAGTTATCACTGCTGCCTCATGTATGCTAATTGATTAGCTTAAGGTTATTCACTTGCTTTTTTCTTTTATCCTTTGAATCCTAATGCCAAGCAATGGGTTGTGTCAAGAGTTCAAATCTCACTTCCTTGGGTTCAAACACTTTTTTCTATTTTCCTTTTCAATAATTGGTATGTTATTCCATTCTAGTATGTTGTGTTCTTTGTTGATAAAACAGAGCTCAAGTGGTAAAACATTAGGGCTTTAATAGCAGAGCCACAGTTCAAATTCCCAAATCCCCTAACAAATTGTTGAAATTGGCTATTAAATACTGCATGCATTTTATTATATATGTCATACAGGACAGATGAATTTGAGTGCAAGTCCCAAAAAACATTGGGAGAAGATAGTAAACCAGTTATTGTTATCCCATTCTAGTATGTCGGGTTCTTTGTTGATAACACAGAATTCAAGTGGTAAAACGCATGTTTTAATAGCAGAGCCCCAGTTCAAATTCCTAAAAGCCCAACAAATTGTTGAGATAAGCTATTAAATACTGCATGCAATTTATTAGATGTGTCAAACCTGACAGATGAAGCCAGGTGCAAGTCCCAAAAAACTTTGAGAGAAGAGACACCCCTCAGTTGTGGAATTTATAAAATACAAAAAATAAATGAAATGTGAAAAAAGCTTAATTATAATGATTGAAAATAAAAACTATGAATAAATATATAATAACTTACAATAAATTGTAGTGGTTTTATTTTACTATTATTTTTCACAATTTGATTTAGCAATGTTTGCTTTGCTGTCTGCAGCAAGACTGCAAAAACAACTTGTTTTTTCAATGATGACAATATAATAAAGACACTGTATGCATAATGAGTACATGTTTTTCAAATCTCCACAAGTGGAAGTTTCTAGATTTTTTTATTATTATTATTATGAATGTTGTAGACCATCCTCCATCTTGCTCCTAATCAAACCACTTACAGTTTAAATCAAATAAATATTAAGTAAAAAAGGAATAAACGAATCAATATTAAAATCAAAATGCCATTAGAAGTGATAAATGCTGCTGTCCACATAGCGATAAAATTATAAATATTAGAACAAATAGATGGCATTCACCAAGAAGATAATAACAACAATCACAAAAGTTAAGCTTAGGATGAGCACCCCTTAAAAACAAAAATAATCACTAGTCATTTTTGTTGACTTGTCATTCTATTTCAGAGATAATACTTAAATGAAACAAAATAAATCTGCGATCAAAATTTCACACTAAATAAACCAAATTTGAGAGAACGTTGTGCAAGGCAGCATTTTGAAATTTTTGAGGTAAAAGGCCTACAATATGAAAATTTATTTCAATAAATTGCCCGTTATTAATCATAAGCCTCAATTTACAAAACCTTTTCTATTGAAACCCCCAAAGTGCTTACCTCACTTGCAGAAGGCCCAGATTGTGTGAGCTCCTCTCTAACAAGGTCCCCTGTGGCAATGTGAGGAATTCCTAGAAGACGTGAAAGCCTGCTGGCATATGTCCCTTTACCAACTCCAGGACAACCAAGAAAAATCCACTGCATACTTGTTGCTTCAGTCTCCCCTTTCATAAGCGAGTTATTCCGCGAATCCCTATTCACCCCTACTATGCCCCATTGATTATGTAATTTTTGGGATGCCAAAGATGAATAACACATCCGAGAAAGCACTCTCATGAGGCTGTTCATTTCTGCCATCATTGAGGATGAAGTGGTCAGCACATACTTTAATTGGATCTGCAATCACAAAGAAAATTAACAAATCTTTTTGAGTTGCTTGTATTCCTGTTATAAAAGAGCATTGTTTATCTTATTTGATTTATGCATAAATCGGAATAAAACAAATAACAGCATGTGAGGAAGGCTTATGCCAATAGGCCAATCATGCTATGATTAGTATAAGCTGAATACTAGACTATTGCATATTTCTTTGCCAAGTCAATCATGCTAGATACTAATGCTTTGAGATTTCTGCAATTAGCATTTCAAAACATGTATCTGGATACAACTGTTAATTCCTTTCTCTTCCCAATGTTTCAGGTCTACTATGAGCACTTATGCTCTGAAAATTTAACACCATGCAGGTAAAAAAAAGGGCTACTGAACTTCCTGAGGCTTTTTTCTTTCTTAAAACACATGAGCAACATTTGCATTAGAGTAAGCAATCGAAACCTAAAGTCTATTAAAAAAATAGCATATTTTGCAATTAAATTTCCAAATTAAAGCATGTTGATCAAAGTATTTGAGGTGTCTCAAACTCTGCATGGAGGGAATACCTATTGGAGCTGATAATAAACATAGAAGGTACAAAGTGTTTCTTTCATGTTGAGTTTCTTAAAATGTTAATCAGTCTAGAATTCAATGTATTCCTCATGGAAAACTCATTCATCTATCCTCATGTCTATACTGCCTACAATGAGTCCCATTGCAGAAGCTTCACTGCATTTTAGCTCTGCTGCTGGACAGGAATCTCACTCACCAATGCCTGTGTCAACTCCTTGTTTAACTATCCTTTTGCAACACAAACAAGCTGTAGAAATCCTACCAATCTTTCTAGCCACTACTTTCTCTCAAATTCTTGGGAAAAACAAATGGTGTGCTCAATAGGCAGAAATCATCTGAGTCTGTTTATCTCAACCCCCAAAAAGTGATTGTCAAATATAAAGAATGAACTGACTGACATTCAAGAACTTCCAGTCCAGACATGGAATATACTGGAACTACAGTCAAACATACTGGAAATTCTACTTTCAATCTGCCACAGATCTTCAAAACCAATGGAAATGATCATGCTTAAGATAATTGCACAGGGTTAAACCTTAATAGAGCATGTTATTGCAGCAGCCACCAGTGTCATTTGCTAAACAGCTGTTTACTCACAGAATGAACTCCAACGTATGCAATGAGTAAACGGGAATAATTGACAGAACATAACAACGTACTAGAATGTAAAGCATAAAACCATCACTGTTGTCTCTATTTATTAAACATATGCCAGTACAAGTATCTCATGACAATCATAGCAACAGCAGTAGCATGTCTATTAACTACATGACTCCAATACATATAGCGTGCAGAGGTGGTTGAGTACCAACCGTCGCGTCGTTTCATTACATTAATTATTCTCTCGGGAACTTATTCTCGAACTACCAACCATCAAGACAAAACACTTACATTAATTGCCAACTAACTAAGTCTTATTCTTTTTATTCCCGGCCAACTAATTACATTTTGGCCAACTACATCATCCCCCCCAACAAGTAGTCGTCTTCCAGACGACTTAAAATGAAAACTCGAATAGAAACAGAATTAAGAAGAGGGAGGAAAAGAGTGCGCCCCTAGGTGTACGGATGAAGAGGGAGTGGTCGTGGATTGCTACTGGAGGCGCTCGAGCTTCTAATTGGCTGCCTCCTGCCGCTCTCGAGCTAGCTTCACTATCTTGACTGTTTCAGTGAGTTTGGCTTGGGTTGCTGCTAACTCCTCTTTTGTACTCGCCAAGTCCTTATCCTTCTCTGCCAGCTGAGTAGCCCTCTCTGCCAATTGCCTCTCCTTTTCAGCCAACTCTTCCTCCTTCACTGCCAAGGCCTGTGCCCGCTCGGCGATCACTTGAGCCAATTGCTCTTGTGACTTGCAAATTTGCTCCGCCAGCTCTGTACAGCACTCGACCACTTGCCCCAAGGCCTTGTCTCGCTCACCTTCAGTCACACCGATAAGGAGTGACTGTTGGTGCAACCGCAAGTAGGCATCTCTGTAACATCGCTCCATACCATGGAGCGTCGTGAGAACTCTGTTGTGTCTTCCTGTCGATGCCGGTTGGCTTGGTTGTCACACAGTCGTCATCTCCTCTAGCATTTTTGTTGTCGACACATTCAGCCAACCTCTTGTTGTGAAGCACTGGAAGAATTCCTTCTCGCATCCCTTCTGCATGAACGCCAAAATGCGCTATGCCTCCTGTGCTACAAGGAGATCAAATCCTATATTGAGTTGTTGACTTACTTCACGGATCTCCTACATGTGTCGAACCATGGCACTCAACTCCTGTATCTGCCTATCTGCAGCACTCAACTCTTCGATGTACCTATGCAAGGTGCCCATAGGGTCTTGAGGATCTGTCGGTGTCATCCCCACCATCCGTACCGGTCCTGTCGATTCATCCCTGCTCAATGTTGCCTCTCCAGGCTACCCCCATCTTCGTCGCCTCGATCATGCAAGCAAAGCAACTGCAGGGCTTGATGGAGGAGTGGTCCGTACTACTACTCGTGTCCCCACATGGTAATGCTCCGACGGTGCTTGTGAGGTGATTACCACTACTCGACCAAATAAGTTGCCTCCACCTGGTTGTGTGCTCGGTGTCGTGCTTACAAGTTGTTGTGCATCTAGAGTTCTCAAGGGTGGTCGTGCGCCTGGTAACTCCATACTCTCTTGTGTGCTCGTCGGCTGGGTGGTTGGCTGCACGCTCGGCTCTCTCTCGGCACTCTCCTGAGTGCTCGACTCTGTGGTGTCCGGTATAGAAATGTGAGTTGGCTCCTTGGCCATGCCTGGCGATGGTGGAGTGATTTGCACCTGCTCACCCATCACATCCAACCATGAATCCACAGCTTCGTCACCTTCCTCCTTTCCTTCCTCACGAGCGACCACTGTTGTTGGCATCCCTTGTACTACTGTCAGCAGGGAAACTGTCAGAATGGCCTAATGGGGTACGTCGGCAATGATTGCCTTCTCTACCTCATGAGACTCGACCTCCCCGGCTACAGAGATTGCATCTGTGCTCATCTCGTCCTCGTCCGAGGACACATCAATGGTTGCATCCTCTGTGGTTTCACCCTCTCCTGTGTGTTCTTCCTCCTACTCCTCCTCTTTGCTCAGTCTAGCCATCTGTCGTCTCCTTTTTGCCAAGGGTGCCAACTGTTGTGCCTCATCTCCCGTACTCTGTATGCCCAGATTGGCCTAGTAGAATACAATAGGCCACCCGTCGTCAATCTCTGCCAACGGTTGTAGTGTACCCAATGGCTAGCCGGCACCTGCCGATGGATTGCATCTAGTAGTAGCCCTATAGCATTCTACGTCATGTAACATGCTTTGTGCCGAAGGCTCATAAAGTCTCTCATCCACTCTGAAAGCCCACTCGCCCAATTGTACACATTGCCAATCGCCAATCCAATCATTAGTCCAATCATCCATACAGCAATATCTGATGCCCTACTTGCTCCTATAAGCCTGCTTTTGATTACATCAAGTACACACTTCCATTTGGCATTGTTGAGGAAGTTCTTCCTCAATCCTCTATTACCAGTGCCCCAAATGGTATCTTTTTCTTCCTGCATCAGATTGGACCTGCACACCCTAGCAACGAGGGCCTCCTTTTTCTACTTCGACATCTTGCCTGGCGGTTTTGTCGACGCCAGCCCTCGGGAAAGGATTCTGAAAATCCTTGTAAATTCAGGAGCGCCATACCACACTACCACCTCGTAACCCCTAAATTTGATTATGGATCGGTGGCTATGTCTGTCATAGCCAGCTACCAACTGGCGTAGGTAGGGCTCAAAATCTTTGGTGTTAAAGAATGGCACTTGCGCTGCTTTATCCACCTGTGTTTTTTCCAATGCTTTCTTCAATATGTGGGAGTCAGGCGTTGAAGACCACCATGACCGGCGTTTCGCACCACTGAGACTCTCCCAAGTGATTGTCTCCAAAGTGATTGCATCGTCGCTGCCTCTAGCCATTGTTATGCTTCATGTAACCTTTGGCCGAACAATACTCAATTTCTTGGCTTTGCTGGAACTGGTTGCCATTTTTCTTTCTCTATGATATTTGTTTTCCAGATAACACCAAAGCACTCCTATTTAGCCACACCTGTCTGTCAGATTTAAATTGCCTGAATTAACTGCCAGATTTGAATGGCTTGATTTAATTGGCAGTTGCCGACAGTTAAGATAATTGTCACTCTCCACGGCAATCTTTCTCCTGCTAATTGGTACAGCCCTTTCTATTTTGGCAATTTGTGTCGACTTCAATTTAAAAATTCGTACAATGTGCTTTAATTTAATTTGATGTTTTTGACGGCCGACTCTAATTGGGGAGTTCGTACGACTATTTGAAGGCTTCTGGCTTGTGGTTGTACAACTTACCCAGTCTTAAAAACTCACACGCCCTTTCTCTCCTAAGCTTGTACGACATTTTTTGTTTTGCCAATTGGTACGAAGTTCTCCTTTGAAACTTCGTACGACACTTTTATTCTCTTTCACTCGTGTTGATATCTTCTTCTTCTCTGTTTCTCGTACGGTGGTTCCTCCTTCCAATCGTACGGCTTCTCCTTTGCTTCGTCTGGCGTCCTCTCTTCTTCGTATGGTCTTTTGAACCCTTGTTTGGTGTCTTTGGTTGGAGTCTCTTGATCGTGCGAATCCTTCTCTTGTCGACTTCTCTCTTTTTTTCGTACAACTCTTCCTGCTTCCACTCCTTTGGAATGTGTCTCCCTCTCATTTTTGTCTTCACCTTTCTCTCTGCTAGGTCGTACAGCACAATGAATTGCCTTGCCAATTTTCTTTTTACGTGCTTTTATTTCCTCCAAGTTGCGTCCCTTCTGTTTGTATAGCTGTACGATTTCTCTTTTTAATTTTATTCTTCTTACTTTGATTTTTTTATTCTTTTCTCTTTTGTCTTTCTTTACTCTTTCTCTCTCCTTTGTCTTTTTTCTCTGTCCTCTGTCATTTTTTTCTTGTCTTTCTTTTCTCTCTCCTTCATCTCTTTTTCTTCTGTCTTTATTTTCTCTCTCCTCCGTCTCTTTTTCTCCTCTTTATTTTCTCTCCTATCTCTTTTTCTCCTCTCTTTATTTTCCCTCTCCTCTGTCTTTTTTCTCTCTCCTTTATCACTTTTCTCTCCTGTCTTTTTTTCTCTCTCCGTTATCACTTTTCTCTTCTTCGTCTTTATTTTCTCTCTCCTTTTCTCCTTTGTCTTTATTTTCTCTCTCCTTCGTCTTCTTTCTCTCTCCTCTGTCACTTTTCTTGTCTTTATTTTCTCTCCTTCGGCTCTTTTCTCTCTCCTCCGTCTTCTTTCTCTTTATTTTTCTTTTCTCTCGTCTTTTTCCTCTCCTGTTTTTTGCTTTTTTCTATTCTTTCTTCCTTCTTGATTATTTTTTCTTTTCATACCTCTCTCTTCACCGCCTTCTCGAACCTTCAACTCCGAAGCGTAGTGCCATTTGCAAGTGTGTGGAGGCCTCTTGTAGCATTCTTCTTCACAACAGGTACTTATGAACTTGATGTCGAACCATTTGTCCACCAATGGGGTTGGACCTATGCCTTTGAAACTATCATCCACGTAGCGGCCACCATATTGATGGTACCATGTTACGTCGTCTTCATCTACTTTTGGTGGTCCGATTGGGTTGGGTATCACTCTCCAAAGTCCATCCTTCATGGCTATCCTTCTCACCCTCGACACCTTCCTTTTGTTCACTCTTATGTGCTTCAACAAGTCTTTCGTGTATCCATCCATGTGAGATACGAACATGTCCTTGATCATTATTATTGTCTTCAAACAAGGGGCCATCTTCTCAGCGTAAGCGTCCCATTGTTCATCGTTCCACCATTCTTCACCTTCCTCGTTGTTGTCAGGAGGTTGGTGCTCAGTTCGTTCTCTCGCTGATTTCTCCTAATTCTCCTTTTGTGCTTATTTGTCCAATTCTTTGGCAAGGTATCCTCTCCTTATGCCTTTGTATGGAGCCTGGTGGTACCAGTGCCCTCCCATCTGTCGCCATAAGGTAGGTGTCTTGAACACCGCATTCGTCAGATGCTTGTGCACCTGAGGAACCACAATGCCTTCAACTCTCTTCACTGCTAGCGTTTCTTCAATGATCTTATCTTTCCCTGATGCGGCCTAGTCTTCTTCAACCACATATCCGCTACCTCCTAGGCCTTAGTCTTGTTCTTTGGTGGCTTCCTCCTTCTGCACGGGCCAATCTTCCTTGGTAGCGTAGCCGAGCATATTGATGGCTACTCTATGTTTCTTCTCCTTTCTCTCCTAGTATAACTTCAGCTTCGATCCGTTGATTGCTTCCGGTAGCAGTGACCCGTCCAAATTCTCTAGCTTTATAGAACCATTGTTGCAAACTTCTCAGACTTTAAATGGTCTGAGCCAACGAACTTTGAACTTCCCCGGCTTGATTTTGTTACAACCGTTATATTTTAAAAACAACTGCCCAAGCCGAAAATTCATTCGTCAGAGATGTTTGTCGTGTCAATATTTTCTTCTTCGTTGCATATTTTCAGTTCCTCGTTGTTTCATTATTCTCCGTTCGTCTAGTTTGTTCAGTTGATACAATCGTTCTTTCAAACTCTTTGTGTCGTTGAGTCGGTTTTCGACAGTTATACTTAGGCTCGGTACCATGTACTCCATCGGCACCACCGCTTCCTGACCGTACATCAATTGAAAAGGTTTGTGCCCTACTTTCACCTTGTACGTCGTACGGTATGCCCATAGGACTGTTGGTGGTCTCTCCTCCCAATCAACTTCCTCTATGCTACAAGACTTATGAATAATTGATACCAACACTTTGTTCGTGGACTCGGCTTGACCATTGGCTCGTGGGTAGTACGGACTTGATAAGTTGTGGAAGATTTGAAAATCCATTGTCATCAACTGAATGATGTGGTTGATGAAGTGTCCCCCACAGTCACTGGTAATCTGTATCGGAATCTCGTACTGTGTCACTATTTGCTCATAAATATATCTCATCGTACTCTGTGTTGTGTTATCCGGCAAAGCTCGAGCCTCTGGCCACTTCGTCAGATATTCTATAGCAACCACTATGTATCAACACCAATGTAATTGACTCACCTTCAACGGCCCAATAAAATCCAATCCCCAACATTTGAACAACTCTTAAGGCTGGGATGGATACAAAGGCATAAAGTCTCGCTTCAAGGGTTTTACCACCCTCTGGCAGGTGTCGCAATCTAACACCCACTCTCATGCGTCTGTGTGCATCGTTGGCCACCATAGGCCCACCAAAAGAATTTTTCTGGCAGCAGCATCCGGACCCATATGACCTCCATCCAAGCCTTCGTGTGCTTCTTTCAGTACCCCTGGTATCTCCTCCTCTACTACACATCTCCTAAGAATTTGGTCGAACCCCATCTTGTATAGCAAGCCATTAATCAACTGGAATGTTTTGCTCTTTAGTACGAGTTTCCTTCTCTCCACTGGTGGCATCTCCTTTAGAAATGTGCATGTAGACAGGTACTCTCCAATCTATTCGTACTATGAAGGGAGTACTACAATTTGGAATAGGTTTGCGTTAAGAAAATCTTCGTTCACTCCCCCTTCAGCAGGTTCGCCCGACCGGATCCTTGATAACTGGTCAGCAATCACATGGCTCCTCCCTAGACGTACGATAATATTGAATGTGAACTCTTGGAGCAATAGTAGCCACCTGCTCACTCTCCCTTGAATTATCGGCTTGTTCACCAGATACATTAGGGCTTGGTGGTCCACATAAAATGTGAATGGCGTCGCCAGCAAGTAATGCCTAAATTTTTGCACCGAGTACACCATCCCGAGTGCTTCCTGTTCGGTCATACTATAGTTTCTCTGCTTTTGAAAGTAACCGACTTAAACACCGAATGGTCAAGCCCTTGTACTCCCACTTGAGCCAGTGTTGCTCCAATGGCAAAGTTGGAGGCATCCACATGTACGTGGAACTCCTTGTTCCAGTCGGGGTATGCCAATATAGGTGAACTAATCAGCCGGTCATTTAGTTCATTGAATGTTTTTTCTTGTTCTTCAACCCATATGAAAGGTTGTCCCTTCCTTGTCAGTAGGTTGAGAGGGTACGACACTTGTGCGAAGTTTTTGATAAACCTTCGGTAGTACCCTAAATGGCCGAGGAAGGACTTTACACCAATGACGTTCTCTAAAGCCTCCATTTGTAGAATGACTCTTACTTTGTCTAGATCAATCTTTAGTCTGGCTTTGCACACAATGTGTCCCAATAATTTCCCTTGTGGCACCATGAATCTACATTTCGTGGGGTTTAATGCGAGGCGGGCTGCTCTGCACCTCTCCATACATTCTCCAAGAGCCTTCAGATGTTTCTCCTTGTCACTGTAGATCGACCAATCATCGAGGAACGCTTTGAAGTTGCCCGTGACATTTTGTTGAAGATTTGCAATATTATTCTCTGGAATGTGGTCGATGCGTTGCACAACCCGAATGGCATTCGGTTGTACACATACACCCCATCCTCAACCACAAAAGTTGTTAACTTGTCTTCCTCTGCAATACATATTTGGTTGTATCCAGAGAACTCGTCCAAGAACGAGTACATCTCATGCCCAACGACCTCTTCAAGAATTGTGTCGATGAAGGGGATTGGAAACGGATCTTTGATAGTCACTGCATTCAAACACCGAAAGTCGATACATATTCAGATTTGCCCCAATTCCTTCTCGAGGGAAATGACAATCGATGATACCCAATCGCTGACTTATACTTTGACGATAATTTTTGCTTCCAGCATTTTCTCAATTTTGTCCTGTACTTTGGCGGCATAATTTTTATTCATCCTATAGGGTCTCTTCCGTACGGGTTGGGCTCTTGGTACGAGAGGAATGTTGTGTACGCACAGTTCTGGCGGTATGCCCTTCAAGTCCTTGTACATCTAGGCGAAGGTGTCATATTACATGAAGATTTTAAATGTCGCTGCCTTTAGTATAGGGTACCAGTCATCACCAACGAGGATCTCCTTAGGCTTTTCTTGTTCACCGAGGTTTACCTTCTTCAATGTTGGTTCCTCGTACTTGATGAGTTTGTCTCATTCAAACTTATGGGTTGGCGTCTCATCCAATTCTGCCACACCTTCCTTATATTTGCCATACTCTGGTGGAAATTTCTGAATGGTCGAGCCATTATCTTCTTCCTCTCCCCCTTCTTTGATTTGTAACATATTGCAATCTAGGTGGAAGACCTTGTAATCCTCCATGTACCAGTGAAATAGCCAGTTTAGTGAACTGGTTTCATCCTCCAAGCAACTTCCTATTTCAAGCACACCCTCCTCGTTCGGTTCCATCATCTTCCTCTCTTCATCGACATTCAATCCTCCGTCTGACTCTGATCCCGAAGACACCAGTTCTTCATTGACTGCCTAGTTCTTCAAATCAATAGTGTACTTCTTCCCGTGGCTCTCGATCGAGCCTGTGTTCCTCTTCCAATTGTGGTTTGCCTTGGCAGCAATCAACCATCATCATCCCAATAGTGCGTCGTATGCCTTCTTCTCCAATGGGATGACAACAAAATTTAATAAGAACTGTTGTGTGCCGATCAAAACTTTTTGCGCCATTAAAGTACTAAGAGGTTTGATGCCATGTTGGTCAACACCTACCAGGTGGAATGTCGGTGGCTAGAGAGTTGGCTTTCCCAAGCACTTCCATGTCTCCTCTAGCAGTACGTTCACCCCTAAACCTTCGTTGACGATGGTGTTGGAGAGTTTCCTCCCCATGATTTCCATCTGTACGACAAACAGCTTCCTCCCGACATTCACCGCGAGTAGCATTGGGTCGATGGCCTCTCTTGTTGGTTTTG
This sequence comes from Sequoiadendron giganteum, assembly GCA_007115665.2. Taxonomy (NCBI): domain Eukaryota; kingdom Viridiplantae; phylum Streptophyta; class Pinopsida; order Cupressales; family Cupressaceae; genus Sequoiadendron; species Sequoiadendron giganteum. The sequence goes on along the minus strand of CM021100.1, from coordinate 161,274,918 downwards.
TTGTACTCTTGGTCAGACCCTTCTGAAAGTTGTCGTCCATGACGTTCGTGAGTGCTACTCTCAGTTGAGGCATCGTTTGCAGAAGGTTTGTTACCTTAATTGGTACAGTTGTGTGAAGCACCTACCATACTGTGTTCTTCTCGGACTCCGACTCCAACGACGTACGAACCACCTTGGAAGTTCTTCATTCATTTTCCATTGCTTCTTCCACTTTTGTCCTAGCTTCTCGGAGTCTCTCTTTCTCGATACGAGGGTCCGGATAATTTGCCTACGCCCTTGTAATTGCCAAGACCTCTTCAGCGGCTACCTCTAGCATGTTGACGCCTTTCTGCTTTGGGCAGTCGGTGTCTTAATGATCGCCAGGACCACACCATTTGCACAGCCTTCCCCCAGCACCTTGACCGCTCTAGCAATCCCTCGCAAAGTGAGTTACATTTCTGGCACTGGATCACGGGTCTACCTTTGTTGTCGTACTAGATTTTCTTCTTGGCGTACTATTATTGGTCCTTCGATTATTGCAGTAGCCACTAGGGGATGCATTGTTATTTTTCAATGGTGTGGTCGAAGGGGTTGATTGTTCCCCTTGTGTGAAGAACACTTGCGAACTATGTGTTTTCAAGTTGTATGGGCACTCCTTGACAGAGTGTCCCATAACATGGCAGATGTCAAAACATTTTCTTCGGACAGTTTGCCTACATGTGACCTTCTGCTTTGCATTTGGTACACCACAGTTCGTTCACCTCCTTCAACCCTTCTTTGTCGGCTTTTAGTTCTTTCATCATTCTCAGCATATCTCGACGGAGAGCTTGTACGGTTTTTCACTCATCTTTGCTCTCCCTTGTACTTTCCTCGTCATCTTTCTTTTTCCCTCGTGAAAATGTCTTGTTTTCGCTCTCGATGTCCATCGCACGATTATATGCTTCAGTGTACGAGGATGGAGGCACCACCTTCATTTTCTTCTGGAGCGAGAGCAACAGTCCTTCAATGAACCACCTCTTTTTTAGACCATCCATTGGCTATGTCTCCGATTTTCCCAACAGGTCCTTCAATTTCCGGTTATAGGTACACACACTCTCGTGCTTCCCTTGCTTGGTGTTGTAGATCTCCGCTACAATCTCGCTATCGTCCCTTAGGAGCCAAAACTCATCTTGAAATGCTTGCTTCAATAATCTCCATGTTGTTATGTGTACTTGGTCCAATTTTGAGTACCAGTCAATGGCACTCTCTTGCAGTGTTGCTGGAAACGCTTTCAGCCAATGATCTGGATCGTCTTGTCCGTTGGCTATCCAAATTGTTTGGCATGTTTTACAATGGCATTCTGGATCTTTTGACCCATTCCCCGTAAATTTTGACAGCTTTTGCCGCTCGCCTGGCGGAGTCACCATCTTGCCCTGATACCCTCCTTGTGTATTGGACCTGACTGGATTGGTTCTCCCACATCTTTCGTCAGCGTCCTTGACACCTTGAGTCTCCTGGGGTTCACTCCAGTACTCCCTTGACCCTGGGGTCTTGGGCTCAAATCTTTTGTTGAGGAGTGTAGGGTGTGGTTAATTGGCATTTGATTCCATGTGTATCACAAAAGTTGGAGAAAGCAGTAGAACAAAATTCCCCCACATTATCTGACCTAAGAGTGATTATGCAACAACCAGACTCTTTTTCTACTAAGGCCTTAAACTTCTGAAATACAGTAAACACATCTGATTTCTATCTAAGAAAGTACACCCACATTTTACGACTAAAATCATCAACAAAAAGCAAGAAATACCTGCAACCAATAACAAAAGGTGTAGTCATTGGTCCACATACATCAGCGTGAACCAACTGCAGTACCTTAGAGGCTCGCCATGAGTCACCATTCTCGAACAGTGTCCTGTGCTGCTTCCCAGCCTAACAAGCTCCACAAACGCCATGATGCTAAGTCTGAATGTCAAGTAAACCAGCTACAAGTCCCTCTCGAGCTAACTGAGCGAGTTAGTGCACATTTAAGTGCCCATACCGCTGATGCCAAAGACTGGTAATAGAAAAGTTTCATGTTGCCATGGCTAACTCCAGAGAATCACCTGTATCCACAAGTCTGTATAGACCATGATCCTCAATACCAACAGCCATAGTGGTGCAAGTCTCCTGATCAACACTGGAACATTTGTGAGTATTGAATACCACATCCAACTGAGGAGAGTGCCACATAATCTGACTGACTTAGAAAAGGTTTAGTTCCATGCCAAGAACATAGTAGACATTGAGGAATATGAGATTCCTCCCACCAGACTGAATCTGAACAGTGCCTTTACCAACAACTGTATACTCTTCACCTCCTCCAAAAATAACTGAGTTGGTGAAAGGAAAGAAGTTTGTGAACCAGTCACGCCGATGTGTGAAGTGTTGCGAAGCACCTGAATCAATGTACCAAGCAGAGGACTTCACATGATCTGCAGGTCTTTTAGCCATAAAAGCGTAAAAGGCAAATTCCTTCTACTCAGTGTGCTCGGCAAGATGTGCTTTTTGCTGAGACCCTCCCTACTTTTTTTGTTCAGAAGCCAAATGCTGACAGCAATCCTTCTTCATATGACCAAATTTGTGGCAATAATTACACTGAATGTTCTTTTTCTTAGAGTTGTCCTGAGGTTGTCCTGAGCCTTTCTGCTACGTAGGCTGACCTTTCCCTTTATTCTTAGGCGGAAACTTAGCTGCAAAAGCTTGTTCTATAGAGGATGACGAAGCACTACTTCCAAATTGTTGTTTCCAATGCTCCTACTGCAAGAGGATGGTACAAAGCTTCGAAAACTTCATATCAACATTTGTAGATATTACGTTGAGGGTTTCAACAAAGTGCTCATAAGACTTCGATAGACTTTTCAAGGTGATTACTACCATGTCTTCTCCCTCCATCTTTCGACTGATCACCTCCAACTGATCACGGATGTCCTAAATCTTTGTTAGATGCTCCTACAAGGACATTCACTCATCCATCATGATGGAGAACAACTGGTTTTTCAAAAAAAATGCACGGCTCTTGTCAGAGGGTCTCATGCAAGGTTTTCAAGTGCTCCCAAATCTCAGTAGTTGTATTGTCGAATGGTAACTGTGGAAGTTGATCATTAGTAACTGAAAGCTTAATGAGCATCACCGCTTCACGATTCTGCTCATCAAACTTTTCGTAGGTTTTATTATCTATCGTTGTGGGGTGAGTAGTAGTGCCGAGAACAATTTGATCAAGGCAGCGATATTCAAAGATGGTCATCATTCGTTGCTTCCAGGTATTATAATTTCTTCCGTTGAAACGATAACTGCCTTCCAACATAATGTCAGTCAAAGAAGCCATCTTCATGCTTTTCGAGGCATAAAAAACAAGGTATTGAGAAGAGGTTGAATACTCGAAACTCGAGGCACAAATTTCAATGCACTGAAGCAAGTATAGGTACATATTTCAAGGTAGATCTCTTGGCACAAATTTTGAGGCACGAATTTCGAGACACCCAAAAAAATCTAAAGTCAACCGAGAAAAGGTCTCGAAAAACCCACAAAGAATCTATAGTCAGAATAATTTTTCAACGTCAAACATATCTACAAAACCCTAGTCAACCTGTGCAGACTTGTAGGTGTTGAAGAACGTGCCAGAAAAACTCACGCCCTTGCAAGCCCTAGACGCAACAAAACAAAACACCAAGTCACAGGATGAAGGTGCCCAGAAACAAGGTATTCGCGTGCCAAAAATTCGTGAAGAAATTCAACACAGAAAAATCCCGTGAAGAAAATCGTGCCCAACAAAGCCACGGACTGAGAAACGCAAGTTGAGAAGAGGAAATGCGGGCAAAGAAGAGAAGTCACGCCCAAAAAAAATGAGCTCATAAAACAAAAGAATGCTTCCAGAAACCCATCTAGGAGGCATGTGGCAGAGACCAAGACAAGAAGAATCACGGGCAAAAAACGCCGAGTAAAGGGTTTTTACAACACGTTTTGAGAGCAAAAAAATCACACCCAAAAAGCCTCACCAGGTCGTGCGATTTGAAAAATGTGATTCTTTCCAAGAAATGGCAGAAAGACCACGATTTTTTTCTTCCAAAACAAAAAATGCGACTCTGTTCAGAAAACCCACAAATTTGTTTTAAAAATCAAAACAGAAAAAAATGGCGCCCAAAATCTCCCACTCTAATACCATATTACAAGAAGTAATTGGTAAAATATTTTATGTATATTTACAATGAGCAAACCACTCAATAAATAGAATACAAGAATTTACAAAGCAGGAAAGTTTCTAAAAAGAAACTACAGGAGATCGAGTAAACGATCTTATCCAGAATTACACTATATTACAAACATTGAGCATTAATAAATAATTAGATAATATTATTACACTATGTGTATAGTTATGCAGAGTTCTGAACCTGAAACAGTGCAAGATGCTCTTGAGTCACCACCATGGAAAGATGTTATGGATGATAAATATCAGGCACTTCTAAGGAACAATACATGGGGACTTGTTGATCTTCCACCAGGGAAGAAGGCTATTGGCTGCAAATGGGTTTTCTAGACCAAATACAAGGCAGACGGTAGCATTGACAAGTATAAGGCCCGACTTGTAGCTAAGGGCTATGCAGAAAAGGAAGGCATTGATTATAATGAGACTTTTTCCCCTACAGCAAAGATCAAGACTATTCGTATGGTATTGGCTATGGTAGCGCAGTTTGGGTGGAAAGTTCACCAGATGGATGTCAAGAGCACCTTCCTTAATGGAGATCTCATGGAGGAAGTCTATATGACTCAACCAAAGGGATACACTGCACCTGGGCAACAGCACAAAGTATGCAGACTCATCAAACCCCTCTACGGTCTTAAATAGGCTCCTCGAGCCTAGTATATCAAGATCGATAAGCATCTCCTTAACCATGGATTCATCAGGAATCCATATGATCCCAATCTCTACCTCAAAGAGTAACGGGGGGAGATTGTCATTCTAATTGTTTATGTCAACGATTTGGTCATCACAGAGAGTTCTCCGTAGATGATTGATGCAACGAAGAATGATCTCAAACGATCGTTTGACATGATAGATCTCAAGCTTCTGCATTATTGGCTTGGACTTGAAGTGTGGCAAAAGAAGAATCAAAAATATGTTTCTCAAATGAAGTATGCCAAGACACTACTCGAGAGGTTCTACATGGAAGATTGCAAACCTATGTCAACCCCCATGGAGACAAGTTTGGAACTTTCCCGCCACGATCCATCTGCTCAAGTGAATGCTACTCTTTATCAACAGTTAATTGGGAGTCTCATCTACCTAACCTATACCAAGTCGGATATCAGTTATGCTATCAGTTATCTTTCTAGGTTTATGCAGGAACATAAGGTTGTTCATTGGAAGGCAGCAAAGAGGGTTTTGAGGTACATCCGTGGTACAATGGCATATGGCCTGGAATATAAGCAGAATGCAAGTTTTTCATTGTATGGATACACGGATGCCGACTATGCAAGTTCAGTGGATGATAGGAAGTCTACTTCATGCTTCATTTTATCTTTGGGATCTGGTCTAATTTCTTGGGGGATCAAAAAGCAAACTATTGTTGCTTGCTCTTCCACAGAAGAAAAATATCGCGTTGTAGGGGGGGTTGCCTATGAGGCGATATGGTTACATCGCATTTTGACAGGTATGGGTGTTCATGATACAGGTCCTACCACCTTGTTCTACGACAATCAAAATGTGTTGAAGCTTGTTCGCAATCCAGTCTTGCATGAGCATACCAAGAATATTGAGGTTCAGTGCCATTATATCCATGAGCATGTTCGGCAACAGAATACACAAGCTCCAATTTTGTCCGACTCAAGAACTATGTGCAAACTGTTAGTGTTTCTTAGATCAGATTAAACAATGAAAGCACTTAAAAATATTGCAACACATAAGACAATGAACACAACAAGATACCCTGGGAAAACCCTCCTCTTGAGGGAGAAAAACCCAACAAATGAATCTCTTCTATGAAGTAGTACAAGAGCAGAAATTTGCTTACAACTCAGGCCCAGCAATGGCCAATAATGAATGCAATGAAGTCGCACCTCTCCTAGATGCACAAGATACAAATGAATATGTTCTTCCTTGAAATCGGATCTGTTGCTTTAGAAGGTGCGAATTCTGCTCTTAAGGAATTGCGAACTTGACTTGATTGAATGAAAAATACAATGACAAATAAGACCTTGTATTTATACAAGTGTGGCGCCTCTTCAACATAGGTCGGCTCACATAAAAGAACCATAATAATAAATACAATTTAGGGTCGGCCATAGTAAGTGCGAATCCTTTAAGGGTCGGCCCTTTGTCATTAGTAAATATGTAATCATGAATTAAATAGCCGAAGGCTATTCATTTAATTCATGTACTTCTTGTAACTTGTGCGAAGGAAGTGCAGCCCTAAGCTGCTATAACATCAACACTCCCTCTCAGCTAGGGATGAACTTCCACCTACACAAGACACATCATATCAGAATGAAAACAAAATAGAATATCACCTCATCGTGATATCAACCATTATGGCTACCTCCATAGATGGTATGAACAAGAGCTCATCACTTAATGTGATGTTGTCACCTCAATGTGACTTTCACCATGATTCCTTCAGAGGGTGATACACAAGCACAAATAAATCATCACGGATTCCCTCACGCGATGCTGTCATGGAGTCACACACATGACATCCACCATGGCTCTCCCAGAGGGTGGAAACAAGGGCTTTCACCTCAAATCTCTCTCAATAGAGAATTTCATTATCAAGGGCTTGCACCTCAACTCTCTCTCAATAGAGAATTGCATTATCAAGGGCTTACACCTCAACTCTTTCTCAATAGAGAAATGCATTATCAAGGGATTTCACCTCGAACTTCTCTCAAAGAAGACTCATTAAACAAAGGAACACTGATACTGAGACTCCCTCTCAGCAAGGACTTCATTCTCCACCATATCAAGCTTGTCTCAAAGGTACACAACCATTATCCCAAGAGAAAATGCTCGATGAGAATGACTACCATCTGCTCATCAGTGCTGATATACTTCAACTGAATATCTTCTCAATATCATATGCTATAATGTACTCGGCCTTAGCTGTACTCAGTGCCACAGAAGACTGCTTCCTTCTATACTAGGATATCATCGCAGGCCTCAACTGAAACAGCATCTAGAGCAACACAATCATCATCTTTAGGTTCAATAGGCTCCCTCTAAATCTTCAATCACTTGCATCAACCATTTGTCCTCATTGCCTGCAACGCTTGCCTTAGAGAGATGGTTTCCAATGCACTCCTCTGTAGAGATTCAAGGTTGTCCTCTTCGACCGCATCTCAGATCACTATTCTGAATAGGTTTGCGAAGCTACCAACCTAGGTTGACTTGAGCAATCCAGAACCCAACTGCTTGAAAAGGTGCTTCAACAATTTAACATCCGGCCTTGCAATATTGCAACCCTTACTTATTCTCAACGAGTCATAGAACTCCCTCTTAAGGTTAATTCTTTCTTCTTCTTCTTCTTTTTCAAAAGATGACTTCAGCTAATTGTAGAGTCTCCATCCTTCAACCAATAGGATGCATCACGCTCTTCTTGAAAGCAATCTCTTACGCTTTTGATTTATCCTGAGATCATTAACAAGAGATTACTCATAGTTCATGGAACTCAACTATCTCAAATAGACATACTATAACTAGGAGTATACATGATTGACTATCTCAATAGCATGAATTAGTGGCTACAAAATAATTCATGAACATTATTCAACCATGCAATACTTCAAAAATCTCGAGAGTAATAGATAATTAATTCATCAATCATGACATGTCTTTCTTTCAATTTCTCGGAAGAGCTGATCTCAAAAGACAATCTTCACAAATTAGCATGATCCTACTTGCAATGAATAAATCTAAAGAATCTTATCACAGTGATCACTATTTACTGGTCACACATAATCCTAAGTAAATAATGTTAGATTTGCACAACTCAACAAATTGAATTTTAGCCTAGAATAGTAAATGCAATCAACAAGAACAAAGAATACTTATCTCTTAAATATTGTGAAAGGTGGACACGGTATGATACACTGCTCTTCCGCTTAGTACACAACCTTCACAGCTTGAACATAGGCCCATGACTTAGAGTAGAAATTCACTAGAATCATTTTGGGGAGGGGTCTCAATCACATCCGCAAATGAAACATGTTGATTAGGCTTGGTAGGACAATCCTTCGCATAGTGACCAAATTTGTCACATCTAAAGCATTGAACACGAGAGAGGTCCCACTTCTTCTTGAATGCAAGAGCACCATCTGACCCATTATCTCGATTCCTCTTGAAGAATCCTTTCTTCCAAACTTTTCCTTTCCTTCAATGAATGAGAGGCGAGAACATGTAAATCTTCATTCTTTGAACTTTGACCAATGCCCCTTGCCGTTAGTCTCGACTCCTCTTGAATGCAGTCAATCCTCAATCGATCAAACTTGGGAAGTTTAGATCTTGCACTGATTCCTTGAATAAACGACTCCCATGAAAGCGGAAGACCATTGAGAGCAATCATGGTCAAATCCTTGTCATCAACAATATGACCAATGAGTTGATCTCTCAATTCAGAAATCTTCATGAAGTAGGTGATGACAAACTCTTCTTCCGCCATCTTAATGTGAAGTAGTTGTTGCTTCAAGGTTAGGGCACGACTGGTGTTGTTGATTTCATACATCTCTTCCAATGTTTTGAACATCTCCCTTGCAGTATCCAACTTGAAGACAATCGGAACAATATGATCTTTGACGGAATCAACCAACACTTTCTTTGCCCTAGTATCTTTCTTCCTCCACTGCAACTTCTCTTCTTCCTCCTCAGGTTCGAGAACTTTTGTTTTCACAAACTCAGCCAAATCATTCTCTTCCAATGTGAGCATGATCCTGAACCTCCATGATGTGTAGTTAGAAACTCCTTCAAGTCTATCCTCGATTTTCAGACCATTCACCATCTTGAACTTTAAAAACAAGAAGAAATGATAGACTAAAAAAGATTAAGGTAAGTGCTGCAAAAACGAATCTGATCTTGATCTTTTTCAAACCCGCTCTGATACCATGTTAGTGTTTCTTAGATCAGATTAAACAATGAAAGCACTTAAAAATATTGCAACACATAAGACAATGAACACAACAAGATACCCTGGGAAAACCCTCCTCTTGAGGGAGAAAAACCCAGCAAATGAATCTCTTATATGAAGTAGTACAAGAGCAGAAATCTGCTTACAACTCAGGCCCAGCAATGGCCAATAATGAATGCAATGAAGTCGCACCTCTCCTAGATGCACAAGATACAAATGAATGTGTTCTTCCTTGAAATCGGATCTGCTGCTTTAGAAGGTGCGAATTCTGCTCTTAAGGAATTGCGAACTTGACTTGATTGAATGAAAAATACAATGACAAATAAGACCTTGTATTTATACAAGTGTGGCGCCTCTTCAACATAGGTTGGCTCACATAAAAGAACCATAATAATAAATACAATTTAGGGTCGGCCATAGTAAGTGCGAATCCTTTAAGGGTCGGCCTTTTGTCATTAGTAAATATGTAATCATGAATTAAATAGCCGAAGGCTATTCATTTAATTCATGTACTTCTTCTTGTAACTTGTGCGAAGGAAGTGCAGCCCTAAGCTGCTATAACATCAACACAAACATATTTACCAAATCACTTGCAGCCGTGAAGTTCGCAGCTTTCCGAACTTTCATGCTTTGGTCTTTTGGGCATGATGTAATAAGGGGGGGTGTTAGAATAGAATTATTATTACATCATTATTTGTAATGTCCCCAATTTAGCCCTACACTCTTCTTGAGGTTTTAGCCTATTTTCAGAAACTCATAGGCTAAGCAGAATGGAAAATTACGGTTTTCTATTTTTTAGGAGGTTTCAGATGCAGTTTTGAGAGCTTGCATACGAGAGTTTTTGATGCATATCTAATGGAGTTTTTTGGGTTTTTGGAGAGTTTCAGGATGAGGTAACATGCATGTTAAGAATATGACATGCAATTCTGGCAGGTACTTTGCATGCAGGAATGGTTTATGGGTTTTCAGAGAGCTTCAAAATGGTGTAACATGCATCTCCATCTGACAACTTTTTTAGGCACTTACTATTTATAGTAAGTCATGTTGGCTTCCTGGTTTGTGTTCAGAAGGCATTTGGAAACACTTTCTATTTATAGTAAGTCATGATTACTGCTCAGTTGATGTTTAGATGAAGCTTTGCAAACTTACTATTTATAGCAGTTTGTTATTTTTTGTAAGTCTATTTATAGCAGTATCATTCTAGCAGCAACTCAATCATCTACAGTTTAGTGTGGTTGATTAGTTTGGCTTTCTGTTGAGTTTGAAGTGAACTTACTATTTTTGGCATTTGCTATTTTTAGTAAGTCCATTTGTGGCAGTGGCATCTTTATCAGCTTGGTTCAGCTCGACTAATGTCAGTTTGCTATTTTTAGCAGTTAAATAGTTGCAGTTTGAGCATTGCTCTTGGTTACCTCCTTGGACTAAGTTCCATACTTAGTCAATTTCATGTTTTGAAGTTGTACCCCACGCCTAGGCTTGATAACTTCAAGTTGTTTTAAAAATGGGGCCATGAGATGGACGCCTCATTAATGAATTTTAATATTTCATTAATGTTTAAATATCTCTTCAAAAGTGGGACGGCTTGGGAAGAATATTAAGAGTTTCAAATATTTTAAAATGCTTTTAAGGTGGCGTCCCTTGGAGGAAATGAACAATTTCTTGTGGAGAGTTACAGATTGTTTCATTTACCAATTGAAGCTTATTTATTGAGGCCTTGCTCATTGTTTCTTATCTTTGGAAAATTATTGTAAGGTTATACTGCTAGTTTGAATCCAGAACCTGGCTAAGAGGAAGCTTAGCACATACAAACCTGGCTAAGGGGAAGCTTAGCAAATGTACCATCCTTCGAGCCTAAAACTATGACTTCCTAGGTGGTTGATTGTGACTGTACTTCATACAGAGGTGCAGATTGAGCTTTAATTCTGATGTTGTTGGATAGGTTGTTGCTGTAAATCCTGTTATCTAGCTGTTGGTTTATACATGGCTGAAGCGAAATTTCACTGATAGCTTCATCATGGAATTTATTCTCATTTTGGGTATTTGCTCATGCTGTTCAACTGTGAAGGGCGCCTAGATTTGAGAAGTTTCAGAATTTTATACTGGGTCTTGAATTTTCTAGAAGACATCGACCCTTCTTGGAGGCCGTACCACTTCTTGAAGGCTGCATTGGGATTTGTGTTGTCTATATTTGTTGTGTTTGGCATGAATTCTTCAGTAGAGGTTGGACGCCTAGTTGAGAGGCTTCATTTGGCTACTGTTGGAAGCTTCCCGAAGCTGTATTGAAGAAGCTACGTCCACATTGGGTGATTTCTTATCTTGCTGGTCTGGTTTTCTGTATTTTCTGTTTTTAATCAGATTGGTTAGATGTTGTTTAAATGCTGATTTGAGCTTCAATTTCATATCATTTCATATTGTAAATGTTAGAGGTTGATTACTCTAACCATTGGCAGATTTTAGAAGCTTATCTTTGATATTTGCAGCTGTAATTGTTCATTGTAAGGCTGATTAGTAGTACTAACAGCTATTTGTTTTTATTGCTGCAATTTTAGTTTATTTTATACTCCCACAATTGAATGGTTGAGTTTAATAAAGCATCTTTCTTTAATGTTGTATTCCCCCCACGAAATAAATGGTTGTGAGGACTGTATACCCTCGACTGTTTAAGTGGAAGTGTGGTTACATGGCTGGCTTGCCGCCTTAATAATTTTGTAATAATCTCACCCACTAAATAAGTGGAGTATTCCCACCGCTTGTGGATGCCTGCTTAGCAAATGAATTGTACTTTCAGTTCTGATTTTCCTAACGATCCCCAAACCATATGCTATCACCTCGCCCATACTGGGATCTTGGTGAACATTCTTGGTGAGGGTTACTTCATGAGCTAATTTGGATTTGTGTCTAACGCTAATTAGTGTTTGAAATTTGAATGCTGGTTTATTGTGTTGAAAATCGGGAAAAAATTAAGGGGAACATTTCATTATTATATTACATAATTTATAATGCAATATCCTTTGCTACTTCTAATCTGAATTTTGCCTTCAAGGAATATCGTCAGGGTTACCAAATGCGAAACAAAGATCTTGGTTGCTATGTCCTTCTAAAACTTTAAGGTTTTTCACCTAAAGGAGAGGAATAGACCAAAATGACAATGCCCACTCTTTTGAAACCACTGTAATATCCTTGCCAAATCTGGCCTAAGCTTGCCTCAAGGAATATTGTCAAACACTTCTGATGTAAACTCAATGCTTGCTGGTCTGTGGTTTCAGTCTAAGTGTATGCTTGAAAAACAATACAAGGTACTCTAAAATTTAAATGCTTGTAAATCAATACTACAATGTCTAAGCTATAGTCTAAATGCATATATGACTTCTTTTTGTCTTTTCCAATGCACATATATGATTTCTACATGCAAAATATGCACCTACAACCAACTGGCATTTTATCAAACAATTGGCATGCAAACTATTACTTTAATTAACATGAGCATTACATCAAACAATAGACATGCAACTTATCTCCCCTTTATTGAATGGCAATTTGCATACAATAATGACATAGATTAGCCATGACTCTTGGCTTTACCATAATATCTCATACAATGCCAAAGTCTGATATGAATGTTCACCTACAGCAACTCCTAATATGACAATGCAAAATGAGCCAAATAATATGCAAGAACCTGATATAAAGTCTGCCTTTTCTTTGAGGACGATGTAGCATTTCCTAGTACAATGGATGAGGGCTTCTCCTAAGCCAAAGCTGATCCAATGCAAGCCGCCCCTGTTCTAATCTCAAACCTCCCAGATGAATTAATAAGCAGCTGCAAACCATGATTCTTCACTCCTAAAATCATTGCCAACCCTCAAGAAGATAGGCGCCTAAACACCCAAGTGAAATCGATGCCTAGGCAAGCCTCCATGAATTAATTCGTCCCTCCTAGGCAAGTCGCCCCTGTCTGATATAAAATAATGGCAGCCTCTGTACTCCTTCAAGTTGCATTGAAAGTCATCTCTAGACCTTTTAAGAAGGTGCACTCTAACCCCTTTGTGAAAATGATGTCAAAAGAGCAAGCTGCAAGCAAATTCGTGGCCTCCAATGATGACTGGATATTCAATATCAGACCTCTGGAACTTGATATCAGATCTCTACTCCTTCCTTAAATGCAATAAATCGATGCAAGCATGACCTCCAATGATCACTACAGCTGATATGCAAAAACCCCTAAATCAAACTAACACAAAATATGCAAATTGTCCTCAACTAATTTGACCTATGGCCACTAATTGAAGCCCAATGAAGAGACTGAATTATCTCCTCCAATAGCTACAACCCTTCGGAAGATATTTCACCACCTTAGTTATGCAAATCAATGGGAGTTTTCATTCCCAATGACCGATGTAGAAATCTACAGAAACCCTAGGCTTCTCCACAAACATATCAAATCAAACAACAATTCATAGATATCCAGAAATGAGCCCTTAAGATCCTTTTATACTTTTCTAGGGAGAGCTCACACACTTTTCTTGTCAATGTGGGATAAAAGATATATTTTATTTTTAATTTGCACTTTATTAAATATTAATATATAATTCATCAAGTGCAACATGATAACACAATATGTTAGCCAACAGCATGTTATCCAACATATCACAGGAAACCTCCGATTAACCCCTGAATCCACAAAATGAGCCAACCACAACTTGGGTAACTGCCACAAAGACCCTCAAATCATGCCCTATTAGCCTACGAGGGCCATCGATAGGCTAATCCAACCACTAACAACATCAAGCTAAAAAGGGGACATTACATATAACCATAGTTGGCTCACTTGCCAAAAACTCGCGAGTTTTTTTGGCAAACGAGTTTTTACGGGTTTTACTCACAGAAAGTACGGACCGTACTTTTTCGAAAAACTCGCGAGTTTTTAAAAAAAAAACCCGCGCGACTGTGCTTTAAACCCGAGGCCGGCCAAAACGTCTTTTTCATTTCGTGTGTTCACTTGTTTTCACTCTTAGCAAAGCAAAAACCTTGTCCAAAGCATTTTGCACCATTTATCTGTGATTTTGCATCGAGGAGACAAGATTTGAAGGGGATTTTCATCAAATTTAGAAGGCAAATTGGATTTCCAGGTAGATTTTCTAATTTTTCTTGTTCTTTCTTTTTTTTTCATTTTTTCTTCTTTTTTGTTGATTGTATGTTTAAAAAACATCATGAATGAACTATAAAACAATTTCAAATACATTTGTATGTTTAAAAGAAGATTTAGATTCATCAAAACAAGAATTTGTGACACTTTTTTCTGATTTTTTTACATATTTTGCTGATTTTTTCATTTTTTTTCAAATTTTCTTCAAACCCTATTTTTTTTAATTTTGATTCTTCTTGTTTGTTGAAAACATGTTTAAATTTATATATTAGCTTAATTTGTTACTAATTTAAAGTAGTTTTCTGATTTTTACATTTTTTTGTAACCCTAATTTATTATTTTCTGTTTTTAATCCATTTTTTTGTATGAAAATGTTTAGAGTTTAGACTTTAGAATCTTAAATTAGTTTACTGTTTAGAATCTTAGATTAGTTTAGAATCTATTTTGAAATTTTCAATTTTGATTTAATCTAATTTAGCTTGTTTTTAAAATTTCTATCAAAAAACTAACAAGTTGTGCTTTCACTTTGTGTGTGTACTGTGTAGGTAACAAGTTAATTGATCATGGCTTCTGAATCCGCTTCTACCCCTACCTGAGCCCCATCTGTGCTTGGGAGTGGGAAATATGTAGGCACTCGTCCAAAAGGAGCTAGAGATCCGACTTGGAGATATGCATATGAAGGACCAAAACCTGGATCAGTGTATTGCATTAGATGTAAAGAAATTTACCGTGGAGGCATCAATCGCCTCAAATACCACCTTACAGGCATCCCTAGACGTGATGCTAAGACTTGCATAAACACCAATGAGGAAATCAAAAGACAAATGAATGCAATACTTTCCGCTGCAGAAGAAAAAAAGATGCAAAAAGCAAAGGCAAAAGCAGCAATGCAAGCTGCCATAGCTTCTTCTCAAGGTGCTGCAAGTGCAATCAACCTTGACTCACTGTCAGATGATGATGATGTAGTAGCCGACATAGTGGGCTCTCTTCGTGGTCCACGTGTGCGAAGGCAACCCACCACCACCGCCATGCCTTCATCTTCCTCTACTAGAGTACCAGGGGCAGGATCAACACAGACACCTACAGCCACGGGTTCACGCATTGGTGATTTTTTTGTGCCTAGAAACACACCTGGTGCACAACCTTCTTTAGAGGCAACTGGGTGGAATAAGGAGGTGCGTGAGCATGCAGATGTTGCTTGTGCCGATTTTTGGTACTTCAACAACATCCCTTTCAATGTGGCAAGCTCACCTTATTGGGACAATTTGGTGACCGCATTGACAGTTGCAGGAAAAGGCTACAAGGCGCCTTCGCGCAAAGAATTGAGTGGAAGGTTAGAAATTAGTTTATGTTCTTTAATTTAATTTTATGTTTCTTAAGTTTAATTTATGATTAATTTAAGTTATTTTTTTGTTTACAAATTAAAATTGTGTACTTAATTTCACTTTGTACTTGTAGGTTGCTTTCTAATGCTACTGAAAGGGCAAAGGCAGTGATACAAGAACAAAAAGAAGAATGGCAACAATATGGCTGCACTATTCTTTCTGATGGGTGGACGGATGGAAAAAACCATAACATCATAAATTTTTTGGTTTCTTGCAAAAATGAGGTGGTGTTCTTGAAATTCGTAGATGCCTCCAGCATAGTAAAAAATGCAGAAAATTTGGCTAGAATGTTGGAGCAAGTGTGCATGGAGGTTGGGCTTGAAAATGTCGTGCAAATCGTAACTGACAATGCAATGGCATATGTGGCAACAGGAAGAATCCTCCAAGATAGACACCACACAATTTTTTGGACACCATGTGCTGCCCATGTCCTTGACCTTCTTTTGGAGGACATCGGCAAATTAGATTGGGTCACATCGATTGTAGAGGATGGAAGGAGGATCACTAAATACATCTACAATCACCCTTGAGTTCTTAGCTTGATGAGGGAGCACACCAACGGGAGAGACTTGGTGAGACCTGGTGTGACAAGGTTTGCAACGGTTTTCTTAACGTTGCAAAGCATTCTTGGCGCATTGACGGCTTTGAAACAAATGTTTGTGAGTCAAGCATGGATAGACTCACCTTATTCAAAGAAGCCGGAAGGAGAAAGAGTTGCAAGCATTGTCTTCGAGCCCCTCTTTGCACAAAGAGCAACAGAGATTGTGAAGGTAACTTCAAAACTTTGAGTTTGAATCTAAATTCAAATTGAACATTTTTCTTAATGTCTTTCATTGTAAATTTATATTGTAGGTGTCAGAGCCCTTGGTTAGAGTGCTCCGTTTGGTGGATGGGGATCAAACCCCACTGAGTTATCTTTATGAGGCCATGGATAGGGCCAAGGAGACTATTAGAAATTATTATAAGGGACAGCCTCAAGTTTGATCCCATTTGGGAGATTATTGACAGGAGGTGGAACAATCAACTCCACCAACCTATCCATGCAACAGGGTACTTCTTGAACCCCCATTTCATCCATTCAGGAACCTATACAGATCCTACTAGAGAGGTTATGGAGGGCCTCACTACTTGCATTCAGCGGATGGCATCCACGCCTGACGAGGCAGACTGCATTGTTAATGAATTGCAAAGTTACAGGGAAAAAAGGGGTGCACTCTTCTCTTCATACTTGGCAAAGAGAGCAGTATCTAGGCTGCCACCAGGTATAAAATTTGAAATTTACAAGTTACAAAAATGAAAAATTGATAATTACAAGTTACAATTTTCTAACTCTTTCTTCTTCTTTTTGTAGATGTTTGGTGGACACATAGGGGTGGAAAAACCCCACATCTTCAAAAATTTGCCCTCCATGTTTTGAGCCTTGTAGTTCGTCCAATTGTGAGTGCAATTGGAGTTTGTTTGAGGCCATCCACACAAAGAAGAGGAACAAACTCACTCAAAAACGCCTCAATGACCTTGTCTATGTGCAATATAATCTCCGATTGCGCATAAAAAAGGTAGAGGAGATATCATATGATGATCCAATTGATTTGGAGGAGATAGATCCATACAGTGATTGGACAAGGCGAGGGGAGCAACCTCCATTGTTTACCGAGGATGAGATTTATGATTTAGAGCAACAGGCAATGGAGGAGGGTGGATTTACATTCTCATTGGATGACCTTGAGGATGATCCTGAGGAGGAGTCATTGCCAGTGCCACCACCACCAGCTGCAAGAGGATCTACATCTAGGATGGAGGTTGAGGAGCCACAAGCACAGCAGGAGCGGAGTCCTATGATTACACCCTCTTTCGGTCCCATACTGAGATCTAGACATGGGAAGAGGAAGATGTGATTCATGTGAATTTGTAAACACTGAAATATATTAATGTTTATGTAGTATTTACTTTCAGTTTTACAAAAACAATTTGCTATTTTCATTTTGTTTCAAAATATTATCATATCAGCACATTGAGCATTCCACATGAGGATGCCATTTTGTATCCAATTTCTTTCAAATCAATCAAATACAGCTTGTTTCTTATATGTACTCATTTATTGACTCATTGGATGCATCTTATCTTTAAATTTTGCAAAAAAAATGCGTTTTTAGTGAAGTTTAAGCAATTTTTTAAGTTCCCGAGTTTTTTGCCAAGCCGAGTTTTTCGAGCTTGCCATGTACTTGCAAATGCCGAGTTTTCCAACTATGCATATAGCTACTTACGTAGTTATAAAATAGTTGATCAGGAATGCCCGATTAGGTTGGTAAATAACCAACCTTTATTTGTATTTATACACTTTTACCCTCATAATCAAATTGCTCATTTGCTCTCAATTATTTATCATTCTCTTCTCCCTATTAACTTGCATTTCTACATTTGTATTTCCACATGCATGATTAAAATTAGCATTTATACCTCCATATACTTGTGTACTACTCTGTTGTTTGGATTTTCCCTCATCCTTGTCTTCTTTGCTTTCCAACTTTTCCCCTTTGTGGGTTTCCTTTCCTTCTTCTGTGACACTTCCTAAGGTATCATGAAATTCTAGGGCATCCTCAACATCTACATTGTTATGTTGGAAAACTTCAACACTATTATCATCTTCATGTTGAAGTACTTTGCAATGTACCTTTTCTTGATGGACTGCTGCAAATTGTCTTTGTATACCTTCTTCATAAACTGCTGTAACTTGTTTCCACTTTCTTTCACCTTCATCTCCATCTACGGGTATTTTACTTGCCCCTTCTCTCATTAATTCCAAGGTCCCATACATGACCCCTCCTACGAAGTTTCTCATACCCACATACACATATTCAAATGTAACATTAACAAATAAAACAAGAGACCAAAATGTCTCCATGAATGCCTCTGTAATGTCCCCATTTTACGACACCTTTTGTCAATTAGGGATGCTCTGGGAACACTTACCATTTTTAGTAAGTGCTATTTTTAGCAAGGGGTCTGGTACAGCGCTTCAGCCTTTGGTGAGCCATCTCGTGCGCCTTAGTTTCTCTTTGGCTCAAGTTTTAGGGTGCATCACTACTATTTTTAGTACTTACTAAAAATAGTAAGTCAATTAGGGTTGACCAGGTTTGGCAGGCTGGCCCTGGTCAAGCTAGTCAGTGTTCCATATTCAGAGGATTAAGTCACTTCAAGAGATTTATTTTAATATTTGAGTGTACTTTGGGAAATGTCCTTTTTAAAAGTGACTTTATAATGTTTAATTAAAAAGGGGGACATAAGGGAGACTCATTTAAAAAGTGACCATAGGGCGCCTAGTCTTATGACTTAAAGTTGTTTTTAAAAGCTAAATAATATTATTCTTCCTTGGGCGCTTAAACTTTGGAGGGAATATTAAAATTAAAAGTTTAAATCAAATTGATGGAGTTTTGGCGTGCATTCTAGGGTTGCTGGAGAAAACTTATTAAAAGTTCATTTGGAGGCTTTTTTCATTATGGATGCTTGAGTATTTAGGAGGACTGGCTGGGAGCTTGGCTTTGGCTTGGATTTCGACTTGTTGAGACGAAAACCTCTTCAAGATCGCCTTTCTTCGTGTGTGAAAGACCACATCAAGAGAGGATTTGAGGAGCTTCATGTGTGCGTCAAAGTTGCAGGTTCAGGGTTTATGATGAAGATTTTGATACATTTCGAGGAGAAAACTGAAGGTTTTGGCTTGTTACTTCTAGAGAACGAATTTGGAGAGGGTTCTAATCATTTTAGTGGAGATAAATTGAATTCTGGACATTTTGTGTTTGGCTCCTGGAACCCACTTTTCTGCTCACAGCTTTGTGGTTAATTTTTATTTGGAAATGGGTATCGATCCAATGGAAGGGGATTTTTAAGACGATTCAAATGAGTACTTACAGGATTTTTTTGGTGAAGTGTTGAATTTTTAAAAGCAGATCGACCTAGGCAGCTAGGACGGCCCTTCTGGGAGCTGAAAACAGTCTGAAATTTTATTTGGGATTGGCATCTTGCTAGAGGCGGGTTGGCAGCCTGGGAGGCGTTGATCTAGCAGAGAGGGTTAGTATTAAATCTGCCCTTCATCGTTGCACCTTGAGGGATTCCTTTGGACTGCAGCTGGGGCGTCAAGAGCAGGGGCTGAGGGATGATAATGTTGGGGAAAGATGTTGCTGTCAATGAGTTCATCAGTTGCTGCTGTTACATATTTCAGGTCCGAAACTATTTTGATTAAATCTGTAGCTGTTATTTTGATTAAATCTGTAGCTGTTTAGTCATGACTGCAATTTGAGGTATTGAAACTCAGAATTGTTTGCTAGCTTTCCAAGGTGTTGAATTAGTCTTATCTTCATTGTTGCAATCTCTGTTATATTATTCCAGGAATTTCTCAATGCATATGTGAAAACCCTAACAAAGCATTGCGGAAAAAAAAAGAAACACTCTAAACTGTCTAAACAGCATCAGCAAAACAGAGGAATCAAGTAAAAAATAAAATAGGGGTTGGTCATTACAGCCTCCTCGTGGACATTCTCTTTTCTTTACTTTCCCTTTCGAGTACTGCTTCTCCTCTCCATTCTTTCTCACGTTTCCTCATGTTCTCCTCAATGTAATGTCCCCTTTACAATAGCCACCTTGAGGTTCGTTTAGCCTCTATTTATTCCCGAAGGCTAAACAGGAGAAATAAGGGAGTAAGTGTTAAATTAATTATTTATAAAGTTATTTCAATAAATTAATATTATAAGATAACTTTATATTTAATTAATTTAATAAAGTGACTAAAATAAAATATTATATCATAAAGTCACTTAAGAGAATAAAATAATATTATTTCTAGAAGCTTCTTGGAAGTCTTGGAGAAATCTTTATAAGGAGTTGTTGGCCTTGCATTTAGGCATGCTTGACTTGAATCTCATTTCTCATTACCAGTTTGGTAAGAAACTAAATGCTTTGCTTGCTCAAGGGTTTGAAGACTCTAGAGTACCAGGTTCAGTTGTGAAAGATCAACCCTAGCTGGAATTGTTGAGGAATCCATCCAGGGTTTCTCTATGTGCTTCATTGAAGAACTTGACAGGTGCAATAGCTGATGTATTATTGCCCTTCTGACAGGAATTGCGATTTGATGTGATAACTGGTTTATTATCGCATCATCATCATTGCAACAGCTGAGGTATTGTTGCAATCATCACTGAAGAAGTATTTCTGGCTGAGATTATCATTCCAGATTTTAATGGTCTTTGACCAAAATTTGGGAGAAGAATAGAGATTTGATATTTTATTGAGGGAAAGCTTTAATATTGTCTAATTGTTGAATCTGAATAAATTAAGGAGAATAATATTTTATTGGAAGTGCTTGCCTGTTACTTGATAAAGAATTGATTTTATTTTGAGGCTGATTATCTTGGTTCCCAATCATTGGCAAAATCGATTCTATTTAGAATTGAAGTCAAACACTCAGAAAAGACATTGCAGCTTTAAATTATTGATACCTTTTTGCCGATGAAGACAAATTAAGATTGACGGACCAATGCTTCACTCTGTGAGCATCACCTAGATGCAATGAGTGCTAAGTGGACCATTCATTATCATGAGAGATGGGTTCTTGTGAACCACTACACATGAATCATGGGTCAATGAGTTTGACTTGAAAACTACACGGTTGAATCCTGATAGCAATATCATAAGATTGATGTGTCAAGCTGCCGCTACAGAAAAAATTGGAAAAAGCACTTCATATAAGAAGTCGATATTTAATAAAGACAAGGATTGAATAGGAGGAATAATATTATTGGAAGTCGCCAAATGCAATATGTTGTGGAAGATAGCAGTTGACCTGTTGAGAGTTTCATATTGGAATATAGCGACTTATTCTCATTGCGACTTGGTGGGGGCAATAGCGTTGCTTACTGAAGGATGTCTTGCATATAAATTCGATTTGTGGAGAAAGTTCAGTGGATGCTCCTGGCGCGACCATCTACAAGTTCAATTCGAATTTGAGTCCTTGGATATCATTCACTACTGGCTGGAACCAATCGGGGGTATATGAGTCTTCACACGCACAGCACTAAACTTCATGGTTAATTCGTTCTTGGAGAGTCTCTCATGGTATTCGGCATTGTTGGGTTGCTCCATCAACGGCATCAATCCAATTATAATCTCATTTAATAAAATAGACAAATTGGAAGGAGAAATCGATTGAGTTTGGCAATGCTAGTTTAGCTTCTTCAAAGGCAGCGAACCAGGTTCATTATTGCATTTTAAATTGCATCTTCATTAGTCATTTCAGTGTTGCTTATAAGTTAGTTGGTTGCTGGTTGTTTAGCAATAGTCGGTTCTTTTGGGCACCCTTCTATATCACTGCCATAGCGGCAGTTGTATTGGCATGATATCATGTAGTGTAGGGTTATCTATGTTGAAAATTGTCTATCATTGAAGGTGACCAAAATTAAATATATGTGATCATTTGTAATCAATTATAAATGCATTTCATATTAGCAATATCATTCAAGAGGAGTTTTGAGCTGACTGCAAAGTGTTTGTCTAAATGCCTAATTGTTGTAATTGCATAGTTCCATGAGTATACAGTCATTATATCATTTGAAAAGTCAGAAACTATCTTGTATTGCATTCTACCTTCAGTTTAGCATAATAGTTAAGCCTTTAGAAGTCATTTCATGCATTTTACTATCACACAAGAAGACAACACAAAACTAAAAACATTTACCAGCATAAAGGGGTTTGCAAGCAAACTGTTTGACAAAATTACAAGCATCAAAACTGAAAATTTAGAACAGATTCAACAAGGGTCTTTACAGTGGTATCAGAGCTTAGTTATCCTGCCACCCTATTGGGTAGATTGAACTTTATTTCAATTATTCGACGACAAATCAGAAATTTCAGTTGGCTACATGGCTACTATGAATGATTCAATAGAAGTATGGAACAAAGAACAGGAGGCCATCAAGATGCTTCAAGAGAGGTTAAAGTTTGTTGGTGAGAAGCTGAAATTCTAACCTCAGGTTAAAACAACACTTCTTATCATTTTGGAGGAGGCAGAAAGTTGTCTTTGTAAGGTTGAACTGTCATTTTTTCAGATAATGTATAAGGCTACGAGACCTTTGGTGCATTCCTTGGTTAAGCCAGAACTTTTGCAACATCAGGATGAAGAGGTTAGACTTGCAGTTGCCTCTTGCATGATTGAAGTTGTAAGGATGACAGCTCCTACAGCACCATATGGCAATGATACTATGAAGGTAATACTTCAAGTGATGGTGGAGAACTTTCAAGGGTTCCATGATGTAAAAAGTCCTACCTTTGGACAAAGAGTAAAGATCTTGGAGTTTATGGCCAAACTTAGGGCATGTTGCCTCTTACTTGATTTCGGGTGCAATAATTTGATTCTCTAGATGTTTGACTACTTCGTTTCCGAAATCAAGAAATGGCATTCAAACAGTGTGAAGACAAGTATGTTCAATATCTTGTCCTTGATCCTTGATGAAAATGAAAATGTTTGCAAACAACTACAATCAAATTTATTAGTCATTTGGAGAAGAGAGCAGCATGTTTTATCCGCAACATATGATCTCACAAAAAGATTGGTTGAGCAAAAAACTGAGAAGTTCAAGGAACAAATGAATGCACAAGAGTTAATTTCATTTGGTCTACCAGTTCCGTCTTCTCTACTTGAAGAAGACAAGCCATCATCCAGTGGAACAGCTGAGTTTAAGGATGAGATCATAGAACAACCTAAGCCCACTTGTATTGAGACACTTGATAAGGGTATTGATGACATTTCTATAGGTGGAATTAGTGTTGACCTAATTCCAAATCAGGATACGTGCATGGATGACATCACTGAAGAAAACAATTGTGTGACTCAAGCTCTTCTAGAACAATCCAATGCTTCCTCTGATAAAGCAAAGGTTGTTTGTAAACCTAAATGTTTGCACAACTTGGAGAACCAATTGAAGGTGAATGAGGATGAGATTGTGGCAGCCTTATCTCATCGTGATAAAATGCACAAGTTGATTGAGAATCATCTTTGGATGGTTCAATTAGAGGGAAGACAAAAGGGAGTCAAAGTAGAGTCTTCTCATGATAATCTGCAGGCAATCAAAGAAGGTATGGGAAAAATGAAAACAAATTATTTGCACCTTCTGTCATATCGTGATCACCTTCTCAACCTCGTTGAGGTCTATTTAGATGATTTCAGAAGGAAAAAGGATAAAGTGGATAAGCTTTCTCAAGAGCTTATGGTTTCTAGCGATTCCTTGAGGATGACTCAGATAGCTCTTCAGGAATTAGAGATCCATGTTGATGAGCTCTGCTTAGAGTTGAGTTTGGCTCGATGTTTATCATGTTCAGCAGGGACTCAATCATCTTTGGCAACTAGAGCACAAGATGAGGAGAGCAGTATGATACATCCTAGCATACAAGATACAAATGCAGTGCCTCTTGTGTTGGATAGGCATGAGGAGTCGGTGATGGATGCATTGTTCTTGATCTTGAGAGGTCTATGATCGAGTTGCTGATTGATTTCAGTCCATGGTTTGGAGATGGGCATGTTGACAGCAGTATCCCAGCATCATCTTCATGGGCTTTGCATCCTACTTCATTGATTGATGGCTGTCCTCCTTTGCTGGTCAGAGTTCTGTGTGTTTGTCTCTTTTGGCCGCCCTGCTCAGCCTCTCACAAACCCGTTCCTCTCCCTTCATTTCGCTTCATCCCCTGTCAGTTCTTATTATTTGCAATTGCAGTTCCATCTGTTTCCTTTTATTCTTCTACCAAAAACCATTTTTCCTCATAGCTACTGGCTCAGGCAGATCTATCTATTCAGCGTTTGCCTCTCTCCTTTTTTCTTTTTCCTAGCTTCCAACGTTATACTCTGTTTTTCGTAACTGAAAGCAGTGGTAACTGCTTTTACTCTCCCTCGTGCTCTTCTGACTGCGGTTTTCCCATGTGGTTCGATTTTCAACTGTATACATAATATGCCTTCCCCCATGTGGATACTTCAATAAAAGTTAAATAAATTATGCTCATCCGTTAATCATGGCATTTCACCCGACCACATTCCATTGAGGCGCAACTGTTCCATAGGCTGCGAGCCATGTCAAAGTTTCCAATTTGAAGGCTTTTATTTGCAATGTTTAAAGATACCTCCAACACAGCAGCACGGGTCCCCCATTCACCTCACAAGCCAAAAATCTTTATCAAACAAACGTCAAGAGTAGAGAAAACCAGAATCACAAAAAGCTCCAGCGTCAAAACTCCGTTACAAACATCATATGTGGCTATGCAAATTTTTGGTGCGCGACTTTTATAAAATTTAGAATTCTTTGGCCATTCCCTTCATTGTTTTAGTTTCAAATAGACCTTCTAAATCAGAGGAAAAAGAGATCTATCATAACATTGCGTCCTATCCAACAACTTTTAAAATTATATTTGAAGGGCAAACAACTTTCAATTAAACAGGAGGAGAGAGAAAGCTGCATATTACGAGTATGATGAGACAGGGGTTATGTAAGATCTTGTAATCACATTGACAGAGATCTACGGGATCTTTTAAGCAAATTTCCCTATTCCAATCCTATTGATAAGATCTCTCTATAAGATCCAAAGACATTTTTCGTTGTTTGCCTCAATCTGGCAATTTTTGGAGTACTCCGAGACAGACGGGTACACTGACAATGAGCACGAGATAGCTTTTCTTAGTCGGAAAACTACTGAGCCATGCAAAGCTCCTATACGATAAAAATTTCTTAGAGACTAAGATGCAAGCAATGGATGCCGTCACTGAATGGATGGATTTATATTCTACTTCCATTGCCCCACATTCATTTTTCTTGCATCAGGAATGACGAACATGGTAGTTGTTTTTTTTTAAGCCCTATTTCAAATTACGATATATCTTACACCAATTATATTGAACGGAAATCTGAAATGCACATACCTCTGTGACTCGCGCTGTGTCTCTGGTTTGCTCTCCCGCTCACCGGCTGTGTCCCTCTCGCTAGCTTGGCCCTGTTTTCATCCACGGAAGACTTACGTGTGATATTAAATCAAATTTTATTTTCTCGAATTCGAGGCTATGTTCCAATCGAGGGAGAGGGAGCTTGCCCGCTTTCATCAATGGTAGACTTACGAGTGATATTAAAGCAACTTTTATTTTTCCAAATTCGAAGGTTAGGGGAAAAGTGCATTCGTAATATATGAGAAGAAGTTTCAAAATATTCACTTTTATAAAAATAATTAAATCTTTTATGTTTACGGTATCCACTCATTTTTATAGGGTGCAAAATTCAAAAGTGTTTATAGTTACACATCTTTTATGTACAGTTCAAGCTTTTATCTACTTGCTGGGCTATCAAATGCACAAAGGAAAGACCATGGTCTAACCAGTAATTCAATATGAAAGGAAAGACCATGTATTTATTATAATTATTTTGTTTTTGTTTTTTTGAATTAGTGGAAACATATTATACTTTTTCATTTACCTTTCTATCAAAAGAATAATCAATTTAAAACTCCAAAAGAATTTAATCCCTTTTAGAACTTTCTCAAACAAATTAGAAAACTAGATACCAAGACACAATCCTTATATCCCCTTAAATATTTTACACAAATGGTTCTATATTTATACTCATAAAGTCTACCTTCGCCCCAACATTAGCCCTTGAGTTTAGAGGGAAACCTTGCCTAATGCCTTACTTAAAACACACATCTAGTTGAAGGTGTAACCACATTTACAAATTGGACCAGCCACCTTTACAACAACTACATTTTCCAAAAAGATTCTACTCTGGGAACTTGAAGCTTTTTCCAAATATATAGTACTCATATATATTTATGGAATCCTAACTTCGATAGGCTTTCCCTTGATTCCAACTTCCATGTATATGTACCTGAAAGAAGAAGACAACAAAAGATAATATGGCCACAAGATCTCCTCCTAACCATAAGACTAAAAATCAATCCACCCTCGAGATTTAGGGGTCACATAGATTTCCCTTACACATACCTCCACTATTCACAAGGGTTCCTTCAACACATTATACCACATACTATGCACAATGCAACCACGCATGCTATAGTTCATCACCCTAACCCTTACATAGCCAGACACATTAAGGGAACTAAAACAAGGTGGAACTCTAACAAGACAAAGCAAAACACACAATTTCAACAATACCTCAAAAGGGTTTGACATTAAGTTGCACATAAATTCAATACATAAACAATGTGTCATGCATCTTAAATAAAGATTCACAAAGGGGTAGACCTTACCAACTAAGTGCAAATCCAAAAGGTGATAGCCTCACCTTCTCCAAGCCCTCATCCTTTCACTCTTCCTCTCCCATCCTTTCCAAGAGTTCTCAAACTAAGAAAGAAACCAAGAGACAAGAGGAGCAATAGCAAGGAAGACAAGCCAAGACCAAAAGAGAGAAGCCCAAAATCCAAAAGAGAGAATCCCCTCCTCCTTTCAAAGAGAGGGAATATAAAAAAAGGAAAAAAATAACCAACTCCTCGTAACTTCCCAACCACCCAACCAACTCCAATATTCACCATTGTTAATAAGTGGGAAATTAGAGTTGGTTTTAGACTTTATTTAAGGGGTTTTATGGAAAAAAAAAAAAGAGCCCTAACCCAAAGACCTACCACCTAGGAAACATTTTGTACACTTAATATCACAAAAAAACTTCTCAAAACATAAAATAAGTAATCACATTTAAGAGGTGACCCAAGGGTCTGATAAAACAACCTTTCACACATGCACAGTCCTTACAAAATAAGGTTAAAACACATATCCTTGACAATACTAGTAATCCACAAGAATAACATAAGGGAAGTAGCTATGTGACCCCTTAATCAAAATTGGTCAATTTTAACCTGTTTACTCAACCAAAGAAAGGTGTCAGTATTTCTCATAGTTAATAGTAATTAAAATGAATAGCATATGAAAATATAACTTTCTAATGATTATCTACTAATGAATTAATTCTAAATAAGTAACATATAATTCACCCTTCCTACTTACATAATACCTTTTTAAGTAAAACAATAATTGATCTTGTTATACAATATCAAAATATTACCACTTATCAATAACCAAATATTGAATATCAATCATTACCTTTATATTCACACTTACTCACACCCTTAATATAAAATCACCTAACATGATGAAATCCATTTCATATATATATAATGGCATCACCAACAATGAAACATCTTGATCATTGCATACTTACGCAGATGAGGAATAGAAATCATCTAGCTATTGCACGAAATCACAAAACCACTAGTTAGTTAGTTAGCAATCAAAATATAAGCAACTTGATGTATAGGAACAATAATCACTCATGTATATGGTCCAACATAAAAGAAAATAAAATATAGGACATGAACCATCGATAACTAATAGGATCAATAAGACCACAAGGGACAGGGTCTTACACAACCAACAAATGACATTTTTACTACCCTGGACTGCCTATAATCAAAGTTGAAACATAAGCGGTTGGTCATTGAAGCTCCTATCCTAGATTTAACAAGTTCATTGAGTAGAATTGAGAGGCCAAGAGAGTAGAAGGCAAAATTTTACTCACACATATCTAAGGATGCTTTAGGATCACAAATGATGCATATTGCTACACCATTGTAGACAAGGATGATCAAGAAATGAAGCCAAAAGACTATAATTTTACTTTCATCAACATAGGCCCTTCCACTAGAACTTAAGAGATTGAAAAATTATAAGGTTTGGTGGAGAATATAGTAAAAACAATGGACAAGGATGAGAAGCCTAAAGCTCAATTGAAAACCCAAATTGCAAAACTTCAGGTTTACATCAAGTAATTTCTCTATCCAGTTAAGAGGATTGAGGGCACTGTGGTTCCTCTAGTTATTTTATCTAAAAAGGAGGTAGATGAACTTGAGAAGATGAAATCCACTTCTCATGCTATACAATCTTGGTTTTAATGTATTTTTTATCAGGTTTGTCAGTTAATTGATGAGGTCGCTCAGGTACAAAAGGAATTCATCACTTTAGGAAAAATGTATGGATGATCTACTAGATGAGTGCAAGAAAGATGAGAAGGTATATTCGTAACTTGTTATCATGGAAGTGCAAACCCTTGCTAAGTCGGTAGAATTACTCAGCCTCCTTGTGAAACATGGGATGATCTCCTTGAATGTGGGCTCAGATGGTGGAGATCAACCTCCAAAGAGGGTCGGTACCCTTGGAACTATCACCTAAGCTAAACTACCTACTATTGCTTGCAAAGGAAAGAGATATGAATTAACAAGAAAATGAAAACCTGAGATGCTAAGGTGATGCACCAAATGAATTTTGACCCGCACTTGTTTAAAATAACACAATATGATTAACAACTCAAACTATCACATACACAACTCAAAATTTCACGTCTCTTGCATAAGTATTTCATGACTAGCTTTGATATCTAGGACAACATTTAGAATGAGTTAGAAATGTTCTCACAACTTTAACTTTACCCTTAGTTGGTTAAACACAAGAAATGACCTACAAAAGTACATATTTTTTGCATAAAGGCAATGAAACCAAGACAAAAATCAAGGGGAAAAAGACCTCACCACAAGATTTCATCAACTATTTTGAAGCCTGCATAGTGATGTAGTAACAAAAAAATGTCTTTTCCCTTGCTTGCTTGATAATTGACCTTAAATTTTAATTAATGGTGTCTTGGACTAGTGTTGTAATGTCTTGTAGACATTCACACCATTATATGACCTTTATTTAACTAAATCATATTTTAGTTGGTCCTATGCAAAGGTGTTGTAAAGTGTTGTGATACACTTTCACATTTTTCTAGGACTTATTTGCTTAATTAAGCCTAATGGGCCCCTTTTCAATAAAAATGTACATAATGTATGCCTTGTTTAAGTGTTGTAAATTATTTTAAAACACTTCACACTTATCAAGGTGGTCCTAATTCATTGTGGTTAATTGGAGTTATTAACCCCCCTTTGATTCAAATTTAGGCCTTAATTTTGACACCTCCCAACAATCATGAATTAAACATCAAATTATTTCATTGAAAAAATTTGGTCCTGGTAAGCTAAGCCAGGACCCATTTGCCCTTAATGGCAAATGGGTCCTCTCTTAACATGGCCCCTCTTTTTATGGTGATTTGGAATGGGTTTTTGGCCTTCTTTCAACTCCTTGGAGCTTGGTCATGGAAACTTAGCCAAGACCCATTGGCCCTTAATGGTGAATGGGTCCTCCCTTAACGAGACCCTAATTTTTGAATCATTCTAATGGGAATTTAATTATCTTTCTTTTTAGATCTAGTGCCGGCCTTAATTCTTTGAATTTCAGGACCAATCTCCTAATTTAGTATAAATAAGGGGTTAATTCACATTGTTTCTCCTAGCAATTCAATCTAAGCAATCTTAAGCATTTAAGCATTCAAGTGATCAAGAATTAGAGCATTTCAAAGGCATTACAAGGCAGATTTCAAAGGTTTATTACATCAATTGAAGATTTAAATCATAAGACAAAATCCAAGGTGACATCATTTACATTATTGCACTTTCATGCTTCATTTCATTATTTGGTTTAATTGCCTACAAGGGGTTTGATTGAGGGAAACCCCAATTCACTAAAAAATCAACATTTTTTCTTGCCCTTGAGTGTGTTATTGTAGATTTATAGGTTAAAGATCAAGTTGAGCAAGATTTGGAGCAAAGTCATCAAAATTGCAAAGTTGCAAAAGTTGTCATCCGCATTGCAAGATCATGGAAAGAGCTCTACAGAATTAACTCCAGGCTTCCAAAACTTGATAACTGGGATTTCAAGAGTGCAAACATCAAGGTAGAGGATCCTAAAATTAGTTTTTTGAAACCCTAAAAGGACACATTCGCCACTGAAGGCGAATGAGTCCTCCATACCTCAAAAACAACAACTTTTTGGCTAGGTACACAACTTTTCATGCTCTAAAAATATTCCTCATAGTTGCTATAACAATTAGGTTGTATTTCTAGTTTTTTTAGCATCATATTTTGCACAGTTTGAAGTGATTTGGGATTGAAGAATAAGTGATCCATCTCTTTTGTACACAACATAAGGGTGGATCCTATTTTCACCTTTATCATTTTAGGTGAACCCGACTCATTCAACATTGCATTCTTCTGGTTTTTGGAGTCTCTAATTGCAATTTAAGTTGAAATCTTACATTCATTGCATTTAGATTTGCATCAAGAATTAGGGTTTCTTCTTTTGCATTTAAATCTTGCATATCATATAAGGTTTAGATTTGCATTGTTTTGCACTTCTTGAATTTGAAAATTATTAAAAAAAATAGTCATTTTGCATCTCATTTAGATCTCATTCAATTGTATTTAAAAATCAAAACAAAATTACATTTCAAATTAGGTCTTGCATTTCATCTTTTTATTGCATTTTTGCATTGAATTTTTGGAAAATTTAAAGTTGCATTTCACTGTCTGTAACCTAGAAATTGCAAATCATTCAAAATTAGTTTAAAAAGACCTTACTATTAGCCTCCTATAATGATTTTAATAACTAATCCCTTACAACCATGATTCAAAGATTGGACACCTGACCTGAATAACCATCTTAACCATCATGAAGGTACATTTAAATTGTCAACCTAGGGACGTGAACTTGAAATGGGTCAGCACAGTATGTGCACTAAGAATTTTGAAGTAGTCACCTTCGTTCTATAACTAAGAAAGACTTAATACTGAAAGTAAATTGCATGAAAGGAAACAAAGCAAATGATGAACATCACTTAATCAAATCTAAACTGATTATGCATAATAGGAAGGAAAATCTAAGCATGTAACAGGAAACTACTCTACCCTCTTTGGCTGTAGGAATAGTCACAAAATGGAATTCTAGTGGCTACAGGAACAGTCAATGCTAAAATCTTAACTAAGTATTGAACAAAAATTTACACTAATCTAATTGAACTAAAGGAACGAATTACTCACCAAGTGGTCCCCCTTGGATGAGTATCCTCTAAACTAATTCAAACTGAGATACTCAACTCAAAACCTTATTTCATTCATCAGAAAATGCATTTACAAAAGTATGGTTGATTATCAACTTGTACAAGAACTTAGCGATCAACTCATTAACTCGCTAGCTCGAGAAAGGAGGATTCGAGCCTTATTTATGCCAACTAAACATGGCCATCAACTCCCACTAACTGAGAGGATGCCATTTAGGGAAAGCAAGAAGAAAGTGGAAGGGTGGTTACACATGCAAGGGAATCCATTCGGACATGCATTCTGAAATGTGGACTTGACCACTGCAATAATGCCTTTAATGTTCAATGTCATTAAAGATTGGTACAAGGCGGTTACATGTGGTTGACACGAGAATTTCCTGTCGCCGTCCCTAGTTGACCTTTGCATGACTCCTCAACTTGACCGGTTGGCGACTGCATTTTTCAACTTAGTATTTCAATCATGTCTGCATGGTAATGTCAGTACACATAATAATTGCATAATCATAACCACTTTAAAGAACATTCATCAATCACATGCAAGATAAATATAGATGGTCCACATAATAGGTAAATATCATTAAAACTGACAAAAATGAAATAAGTCCCAAATGTCTTATGACTAAGAGAAACTATATAAAAGTGTCAGCATATAATATCAAAGTTTGTGGTAACTTTAGCAAATAACAAGAGATTCTACCCCCCTAACTAGGCCAAAATATAGACTCATCACTCCCCTCAACCTAACGTTTTATTGATCCTCTAGCAGGGGAAGAGTTATGCTTCTGCTTAGTTAAGGCCCTGAAGTCTACAATTGATAGTTGTCCAATGTTGGTGTCTATCATGGGTGAATCAGGATTCCAGTAAAATCCTCTCAACTTATTAAGTCTCCTCCATCTTTGTTGTTACTCTGCAATGTCATACCTGTAGAATCTAAAATTAGGTACATGCCATAGGAGGGTAGGCGATTGCAAAGTCAGCGGAAGCCATTCTCGCCCCTTGGTTCTCCCAATCTAGATGTATCTTTCAATTCTCTTCAGTGCAGAAACATAGTTGTGGACAGAATGTGGCTCAACCTATTTTAGCTCATCAGTCAATAGGTTTCATCTCTAGGATAGATATCCCCTCATAGTATCCTCTTTTGTTGTAATTTTTACCTCATAATCATTGTAAACAACCTCAATCCAAGGCATAATTTTGTTACCATAGCTCGGTCTAAAGAGCAATCTATTCCAATCTGTATAAATGTCTTTGGAGTTCTTTGATTCAACCCTGATGGCTAGGGGAATACTGGATTCCCTTTTCTTGTAAGTATTGTGTGTACGTTAGAATGTGTCAATTAAATTGCATATAAACTAGTACACCAATGAAACATTAGATTGAAGAAAACTAAATAAAGTAAAGTAAATGCAAACTCTAAACCATAGCTTCTTCAAATTTGTTTCATTGTCCTCTATCTCCAAGGATTCGCTTCAAGATGTTTGCTCTTAGTTGTGCAAACAATAGCCTATAGAATGGCACTTGAGAGAATGAGATTATCAAAAATGCATATGCATGTAAAAGATTGAGCTTATTGAATTAAAATGCTATGAAATGCTTAAGATGCGACTATAATAACTACGCATGAAAATATGAGATTCGAGGTCCTTTTCAACTCATGAAAGAGCTGTATTTATAGATTTTTGAAGGTAGGAATTCAATTGGCCAAGATCGACGGTCGAATTCAAACTTGTTGAAATGAACGGCGAGAGATCGAAAATTCAAAAAGAAGGTGGAATTCTGAGAGACAGAAAATGAAGAGACAATTTGAAAGGTGTCTCTCATAATTAAATAAATAAATATTTAATTATGTGTGAGAGAAATATGAAAAGGCTTTAATTAAATATTACAAATATTTAATTATGTGATAAAAGAAAAAGCCTTTTAATTAAATATTAAGAATATTTAATTTTTGTG
Source organism: Sequoiadendron giganteum (assembly GCA_007115665.2). Lineage (NCBI taxonomy): Eukaryota > Viridiplantae > Streptophyta > Pinopsida > Cupressales > Cupressaceae > Sequoiadendron > Sequoiadendron giganteum. Next base: position 161,241,314 of record CM021100.1, on the reverse strand, counting down.
AGAGGAGTGGGAATTTGGAAAATGTTTTAATTAAATATTGACAGTATTTAATTAAATGTGGAGGGAAGAATATCATTTAAATTGTGAATTTAAATTTGTGATAATTAATGTAAATAAATTGTAAAATCTATTTAATTAATTAAGAGGGAGGTAGCATTAATTAAATAAACTTTATTTATTTAATTAAATTAGAAGAATTAAAAAATGAATAATATAAATAAATAATTAAATTTATTTATATGTAGATGACTTAAGAACATTAATTAAATAATTCATATTTAATTAATTAACAGGTTCGATCGATCGTGACCATTTTTAGATGTATACATTTTGCCCCTCTTTGAAGTGATGTCTTTCACGCATTGCTTCAAAGAATTTGCCCCTGACTTTGAAAAATTACTGATGATGCTATATGCCCCCTCGAGAGATAAATCGCATGATGAGAATGATTATGAGACTGGTTTGGAAGATTTTCAGATGATTTCGGAGAAAAAAATTGGCGATTTAACTCTCGAAATAGCACTTTGCATAGTAATAAATGCTATTTTTACCCCTTTAAAAGATGAAAAAGGTGAGAAGTCACTTTCATTTGAACAGTAACCTTTGAAGATTTTGGAGCTCTGAGAGAGAGAAAAGCAATGTCGATCCCATATGAGCGTCACAGATTCGAGTGAGGTCGCCGTCATCAGAGACCACCTGTGTATGGACCTCTGGTAAGTCGATCCAAACCTCTCCGTCAAATTTTTATGAATTTTTGGATGCTTTTTCAAATTTTTTCAAATTTTAAAATTCTGTTTTAGTGCATACGATAGGTCGTTTAGCGCATACAGTAGATAGTTTAGCGCATCCAAAATGGCGCATAGGGATAAAATAGTCGCGCATAGAGACCAACTAATCGCACATAGGTGATTTAGCGCATAGGATAGATCAAATGGCGCATCCATGAAACCTGCCTGCGGAAGATGATAGATTAGCGCATAGGTGTTTTAGCGCATAGATGAACTGTTATAGCGCATATGCATGATAAAATAGTGCATCCATGAAACCGTGCATCCATAGACTGTTTTAGCGCATCCATGGAATAAAATCGCGCATCCATGGTTTTAGCACATGACTGTTTTAGCGCATCCATGGATTTTTGCCGAATTTCAATTTTTGAAGAAAAAATTGATGCATGCTTGATGATTGTTGCTAGATTAGACTACTGATTTTACGCATTTAAATATCATCAATGAATAGATTTGATAAATTTGTCTTCGTGCTTGAAGAACAAATAGATTTGATAAATTTTGCTTCCATGCGATATGGAAAAACAAAATAGAAATGATAGATTTGCTTTTCTGATTGAAAAATAGATTGAGTCACGATGACTGTTAAATTTGTTTCCATGCGATATGAAAAACAAATAGTATTGGTAATTTGCTTTCTTGATTGAAAGTCAAATAGAGTCATGATGACTATTAAATTTGTTTCCATGCGATATGAAAAACAAACTAGATGTGATTTAAACTTGCCTGATGTACTGATTGATTGATGATATCCATTGCTAATTGATTTTACATGCTTGCTTGATTATTTTGTAAAGGAGGATTTTGGTCTCCTTCAGATCAGAGAGAGATTTTCGCAGACATGGGAGATGATTCCTCGACTGTCCCATGATGATTTGGGAGTGATAGACCAGTGTGGCCTGAGAGCTCTGTTGAGTATCCCACAGTATTGGATCAACAGGGCTCTGTTGACTACCTTAGCAGAGTGGTGGCACAGCGAGCACAACACCTTCCATTTGCCGACATGAGAGATCATGGTGACCCCAGAGGATGTCTATAGGATTTTGGGTATTCCTGTGGTTGGAGAGCTTGTGATTTATGATCACAAGGAGATTGGGGGTACCGATGCTTTGAGATGGGTCTTCCAGGATCCTCATGTCTGCGGATATGAGCTTCCTTGGAAGGAGATGACAGAGAGATATGCACCACTGCCTTCGATTTTAGCAGGGATGATCGGTGGTTTCCTTTGTCCTGATCGTAGGTAAAAGGGACTATCTGTTGGGTGGGGTAGGATCTTGGAGGACATGCTTCTCCACCGTACTAGATATGCTTGGGGGTCATGCATGCTTGCCCATCTGTACCATGATCTTCATCAGGTCGTGTATACAGATGGGAAGAGTCTTTCTTGTGGCGTGACTCTGTTATAGTTATTCGCGTGGGAGCACTTCACGATTATACATCCTATTGTCAGGAAAGATCACCCCATCGGATTCCCCTATGCGTATGTATATATAGGGCCCCTTGTCTAGCCGAGGTTGGGCAAATTAGAGTATTGGCAACGGGTACTTGATGAATTGGACACGGTCATCTGGCGACCATATGTGGATTGCAACCTGTGACAAGCAGACGACATAGAGTTACTATATGTGATGAGGTCCAGATACTTGATTGGATGCACCCCCTTCATTATTGAGAGATTTTCGGGTCGGAGAGTGCTGAGACAATTTGGATGGGTACAGATGATGCCACAGGGGATGACACACTATGCTAGGCATCGGGGAGATGTATCAGAGTGGGGTCCAGTTTTGACTATTGTGGCCGCCAGAGAGGAGTACTTTGAGTTGCAGCCGGATGATTGGACCATACGACCAAAGGTCACAGATGCAAGGATGACAGATGACTATGCTGCATATTTCTACACACATCCCTTTCCTCATTTCACCAGTCCAGATGAGCCTGCCCCATTGATGGGAGGTCCAGTTATACAGATGGGATGACAGCAGCCATAGGGACACCTAGCAGCAGGGCAGCCATAGGGTCAGGGACAAGTACAGGCAGGGCAGGCTGCAGATATCGGCGGGGTAGCTATAGAGGTAGATGATGAGAGCTCTGAGGATGAGGAGATAGATGAGGAGTCAGACGACTCAGATGATGGGGATGATGGGGGTGGTGGGAGGCAGAGATTATTCTTTGACATTCCCTTTAGGACAAGGCCATGGCAATCTAGAGCAGTGGGTCAGGCCAGTACTTCAGCACCGCGGATCACTATAAGGGCTCTGTCACAGGGACAAGTAGATGCCTTGCAGATTGAGGTTCAGACTCTTAGGAGTCAGCTAGTGCAGGCACAGGGGACCATCCGTCAGCTGCAGGGACAGATAGCACAGCCACCACCTCCCGACCCACAGGTAGCTCAGCTTATGGTCGAGAGGGACAGCTTTCGGGAGAGATGCATACAGGTCGAGGGGGTAGCTGAGAGACTACTAAGATTAGTAGAGAGTACCTCTATTGGAGAGGTTGTGGTAGAGGGATTAGAGACTGCTCGGGAGGCCGAGTATTACAGGATGCGATACTTTGAGGCAGTGCCACATGAGCGATGGATAGCCTTCACTCAGTCAGGTACTCGGACTCGGACTCACTCACGCAGTCACTCTAGGAGTGCGACCAGGAGTGTGGGTCAGCCGGTCAAATGAGAGATCAAAGCCTCTAGGATCAGAGATCCAGCGAGACCCGCTACCTCCAGCGGCAGCAGTAGCCATGATCCACAGTCAGATGCCCCTCAGCGATGAGCATTTCGTTGTACATATTTATGCCATTGTATGATATATCTTTTTGAAACATTTGATATCCTTGTATTCCTGGACATTTGTTTTGATGAGATCTATGATATGCAGTGGTGATTTGATTATGCATGTGTTATGGATGATTTATGCACATGTTATGGATGTTTTGATTTTATTTTTTTATATGTCATGTCATGTATGATGATGATGCAACTAATGATATGATAGGATCTAAATGAATTTTTCTTTTCTCTTATGATGTATGCAATGAATGCAAAATGCAAGATGTAAATGTTTTTAGATGAGGTTATTATTTATGATGATGATGTAATGAAACTATACTCATGTAATGAATTTATGATATATGATGTAATGATGTGAAAAATATGAATGCAATTTTTATTTTATGAATGTGTGAAATATGCAGATGTATATGTTAATGAATGATGAATGATAACCATGCCTATGATGTAATGAATGCCTATGATGCAATGATGGAAAATGATATGATAAGGAATATGATAATGATATGAAATGATGATGATGAGATGTAACAAATGTCCAGTCTTACTCAACCATTGTCGAAAAAGATATTTAAGAATGTGATCCACCCTCAAAAATCTATTTTAAAAAGAACCTCAAAATGCAAATGAATTATGCAGTCATAAATGAAATAATGAATCATTCTCCTTGTTGCCATTTCCTGTTGTGTTTAGTTGTCATCATTGAGCCTTTTGATATGTTGAAAGTTAGTACAAGCATCAGAGGGTATGCTAACACCAATGATGACCTGAGTATTGCTTCCATAATGTTTAATGTATCTAGTTAATACAAGCATCGAGGTATAATTGAACCAAGATGTCCTGAGTATTGCTTGCATAAACAGACAAAAGTTAATCAATTTCCTATGCAAATTTTGAAATGTCATCGATGATCCATTATAGAACATGTCCCGCGACCAATTTGCATCATACTAATGATTAACTTGCAGACAACAATAAAAAAAAATCATACTTTTTCCTTGTGATTCTAGTTCAATACATCATTGAACCACTCCAAAGATATGATGTCATCAAATATCAAAACAACAATTCACAACTTTTGCTTTTAGGTTTGTCATTCATTTTTTTCAGATTAAGATCATCCAATTTATTTTTAAATCATTTGTCAAGATAATCATGTAAGCTTAGTTTAATTGGACAAGACTGTTGTTTCCGACATTCTGATGCTAGACACACGCTGCCGACTACCTCCTAGAAAAGCGAACTGCCCCCTAGTGACCTTGTACTCTGACTCTTGCTAGACACAACTGTTGCGATGGATAAACCTCAAATCATCAAGCCATGATGAGATCATTGTCATTCCAAGGAGAATGATGCATTGTGAATGCGATGGTGATGTGTGTGTGCGATGCCAATGAAAGGATGCATGTGCAGAATGAATCCTAATAGATGAGAGAGCCAAATAAAATCACAAACAATGCCTATTTGCCAAGTTTTCACCATTTGTTTTTATTGCACTTTTTCTTGATTTTATGATTTTTTTGCTATTACCAAGACGCCTGTTTGCTAGGTTTTCATCAAGGCAATGTTTTGAACTTTTTTTTTTTTTTCAATACATTTTATATTGTTTTTGATTTTTTCTCAGGTGTAGAACCTTTTCAGATGAATGTTGTTGATCGAATCTTCAAACAGGTCCCCTTTTGCTGTTGACAATTGATATGCCCCCGATCCATAGGCTGCAATGATAACGAATGGGCCTAACCAGTTAGGTTCAAATTTACCTTTCTTTTCCCGATCATATTGATTTCGAGGGTTTTCTCTGAGGACCAAATCACCCACTTGAAAATTATGCGGTTTGACCCTATGATTGTAGCTGCGGGACATGATTTGTTGATATCCCTTCAAGTGATTAACCGCAGTTTGGCGTCGTTCATCAAGCAGTTCCAGCTCTTGCAATCTTGATACTTTGTAGTCTTCATCATTGATTAGCCCTTTGAGTGATACTCGAAGTGAAGGAATCTCAACTTCAAGTGGCAAAATAGCTTCTGCTCCATAGACCAAAGCATAAGGAGTAGCTCTTGTCGATGTGCGAATGCTTGTTTGGTAAGCCCATAATGTTGGATTTAATTGGACATGCCAATCACGGCCTGCTTCATTCACTGTTTTCTTCAAAATCTTTAGAATTGTTTTGTTTGAAGCTTCGGCTTGACCATTCCCTTACGAATAATAAGATGTGGAGTATCTATGTTAGATGTGAAATATTTCACATAGTTCATCAACATCCTGATTTTTAAAGGGTCTACCATTGTCTGTGATAATGGAGCTAGGAATGTCATATTTGCAAACGATATAATTCAAGATGAACGAAGAGATTTGTTTACCCGTAATAGTTGTTAAGGGAACAAATTCAATCCACTTAGTGAAATATTCAGTGGCTGTAATGATAAATTTATGTCCATTTGAAGATGATGGATGTATCTTGCCAACTAAGTCCAATCCCCACTGAGCGAAAGGCCATGTTGTGGTGAAGGGTTGTAATTCTTGGGCAAGAGCGTGAATGAGATTCCCATGAATCTGACATTTTGCACATTTCTTCACAAAGGCGAATGATTCTCTTTCCATGGTGGGGCAATAGTATCCTAATCTTACAAGTTTCTTAGCTAAGGTTAGTCCACTTGAATGTGTCCCACAAATTCCACCATGGACCTCTTGTAAGGCTTTTTCCGATTCATCGCGTTCAAGACACCTAAGGAGGGTACCATCCAGACCACGCCGGTATAAGACGTTAGCAATTAAGGTGTAACGAGATGATTGGTGAATGAAATTTCATTTTTGATTCCTAGACAAGCCTAAGGGTAAAGTAGTATCTTTTAAGTAAGTGTAAATTTGGCCATATAAAGAAGAGTCAGAACTTGTTAGATGGCAAATGATTTGTGTTTCAGGATTGTCATGGGCGGGAGAAAACAATTATTCCACCAGGAAATCATACCGTTTTTGATTCTCTGACAATTGGAGTAGAGAGGCGATTGTAGCCATGGCGTCTGCTGCTTTGTTATCCATGCGTGGAATCTGTAAGAACTGGATATTAACAAAGTATTTCTTGAGATCGTCCACCATTCTTTTGTAAGGTATCAACTTGTCATCTTTAGTGTGGTATTCATCATTGATTTGATTTATGACAAGTTGCGAGTCACCAAAAACTTGAAGTTCTGTGATTTTCCAATCTACTGCAATTTTCATGCCAATTATCAATGCCTCATATTCAGCTATGTTATTTGTGCAAGGAAACATTAGCCGATAAGATTTTGGAATTGTATGTCCTTGAGGTGTAATGAAAAGAATTCCTACTCCTGAACCATGTTGAGTGTAAGAACCATCAAAGTAGAGTGACCATGATTGTGGGATATCCGTTGTGAAAATATCAGCATCATGAAAATCAACATGTATTGGATGTTCTGCTAGCATTGGTGCTTCTGCTAATTGATCTGCAATTACTTGTCCCTTTATAGCTTTTCGATCCACATACTGAATATCGAACTCACTTAAAATCATAACTCATTTAGCCAACCTGCCAGTTAAGGTTGCCTTGCTTAGAAGATACTTGAGTGGGTCAATCTTAGCCACAAGCTTTACTATATGAGTCAGCATGTAGTGTCGTAATTTTTGAGAAGTGAACACCACTGCTAAACAAGCTTTTTCAATGAAGGTGTAATTTAGCTCGTGACTTGTTAGAGTTCGACTGATGTAATAAATAGCTCATTCTTTTCCTAAGTAATCTTCCTGTGCCAATAATGCTCCTAAAGATGCTTCTGTGGCAGTAATATATAATATGAGAGGCGCACCTTGTATTGGTGGAGTCAATACTGGCGGATTCATGAGGTACTACTTTATTTGATTAAAGGCTACTTCACATTTGTGCTCCCATTTGAAAGGAATATTCTTATGCAAGAGATGTGTAAATGGTAAACTTTTATCTGCTAGTTGAGCAATGAAACTTTGAATGGATTGTAATAGTCCCTATAAAGAACGCAATTGACTGATGTTTCTAGGTGGTGGCATATCAAGAATTGCTTGTACCTTAGCCAGATCCACTTCAATTCCCTTTTCTGACACAATGTATCCTAATAACTTTCCAGATTTCACTCCAAAAACACATTTCTTAGGATTAAGTCTTACTTTGAATTGTTCCATTCTTTTGAAAATTTTAGATAAGATCTCGATGTGTCCTTCTCTAGTGTTAGATTTGGCAAGAAGATCATCAACATAATCCTCCATAAATGTATGCATCATGTCATGAAAAATTGTTGTCATTGCTCGTTGGTAGGTAGCTCCTGCATTTTTCAATCCAAATGGCATTACGTTCCAACAATATGTACCCCAAGGACATGTGAATGTCGTTTTATCCTGATCTTTTGGTGCAATCTTTATTTGCTTGTATCCGAAGAATCTATCCATTGATGAGTACATTGCATGTCCAACAGTTAAATCCACAATCATATCAATGTTTGGTAAAGGAAAGTCATCTTTAGGACATGCTTTGTTCAAATCCATGAAATCCATGCAAATTATGATCCTTCCGTCTGGCTTTGAAACAGGCACGATATTGGAAATCCATTCTACATAATCGATGGATCGGATGAACCCAACGTCTAAAAGTTTCTTTAGTTCCTCTTTAACCAACAATGCAACATGTGGATGCATTTTTCTGAGTTTTTGTTTTACTGGCTTTGCCCCCGACGTAATAGATAGATGATGCATGATGAGATTTGGATCTAATCCAGGCATATCTACGTAGGACCATGCAAAACTGATTTGATTATCTTTGAGAAATTCTGTGAATTTGGGTACTTCTTCATCTGTCAGAGATGCAGCCAATTGTAAAACTTTAGGCTTTTTCGTGGTACCTATATTGAGTGCCTCCGTTGGTTTGATCAAAATGGAAGATCTTTCTTGATAATACTCTAGAAGAGTGTCAAGTTTCCCATCCTCTGGCACCTTTGAAAGGTTTTCACCATTGGATACGCTTTTTATTTTTCTCTTTTCTTGATCTAACATTGCCTTTGTTAGGTTTTCACCATTAGATCTTTCTTTTATTTTTATTTTTTCTTGACCTAATACTGCCTTTGTTAGGTTTTCACCATTAGGTCTTTCTTTTATATTATTTATTTCGTAGATGAGAAACTTGGCACTTTCCTGTCGAAAACTCTGATCTGGTGATTCCCCGGTAGAACTTGTTTCGGGATGGGATGAACAAAGAAAGTTTATTATGGTTTCGTCATTTGGAAAAGTTGGAACATCAATGGGTGCAATTTGTTCCCAATCAATGAGTTCAGGATGAATCAAAGGTAATGGATCATTAGGATGAGTAAATTCATTGGTCGTTAGGGTCATGATGTTATTGTCAACATTATTATGGGAGAAGTCTAAGATGGTATCCTCCTCAAAATGATTTGTCTCGCTTTGAATCGAATTGGTCTCACTAAAGTCTTGATCGCTTTGTACGACGTATTCAAACGAAGGTCTTGAGCTTTCTCCTTGTAAGAATGTAGGTGAGAATTTGTGTATCACATCCACTCTTTTTTTTGAGGTAAAAGTATCGTCTGAGAAGTCATCCCATTCATATTCATTTGAGTCTGTTTCAGAATTATCCACTTGAATTCTCAAGATTGATTCATCTATCTCTTCGTTAGATGGCCTTTGTGTTACTTTTTCATTAGTATCCTCATCGTATCCTTACCCAGTCTTATATTTTGGGTGCATTGTTTTTAATTGGACAGGTTCAATAATACCTTCTTTTCTTTTACCGAGAGGGCCATTTCCTTCATAACCCATTTGTTGCATGATAGCATAACCCTTTCCATATTGTTGTGTGGGTATCTTGATATGCTGTACGGATTCTTCTTCATCTTTATAGATCCAATCAAGAATAGCTCTATCTTCCCCTTCAGTTTCTTTGATAAACATCCCATTAAACTTGGTAATGGGGGTTGAAGTTGAGGCTAAAACTGCTGCAGCTTGCGGTGTAGATGTTAATGGCTGACCATGAGATCTTGGCGATAAGGGTAGATTAGAGAGAGATAAAGAATATTCTCCCACCCCATTATCTTTCAATTTTAGCTTGCTACCAAAATTGCTTATCATTTCTTGCACTTGTTCTTTGTTTTTGGAAGTAGAGATGGCCAAAGCCTCCCTATTATGTGGGACAAATGTGTCCTGAGTTGCTCTTAGGTTAGAACAAGTTTGACTACTATATTGATCAACGGGTATCGTTACTTCCTGTCCATCATATGGAAACTTCAAACATTGATGATAAGTAGATGGAACTGCTTGCATGTCATGGATCCATGGACAACCCAATAGTATGTTGTAGGTTAGATCCCGATCGAGAACTTGACAAAAAGTATTCTTTACAACAGGTCCTACTCTGATTGGTAACATGATGAGACCTTTGGAAGTCCTTTCCTCATCATCATAGGCCTTGATTGTAATCTTCCTCCGTGGGTCTATAGAATCTACTGAATATCCCAAAGCTAGGACCAATTATAAAGTACAAATATTTAATCCAGCTCCCCCATCTATAAGAACACGTCTAATGCGGGCTTTGTGAACCACGACTTCTAAATAGAGTGATGAATTATGCGGATGGGTTATGGATGAATCGTCTCTTTCAGAAAAAGATAAACATGTGTTGGAGGACAAGTGTCCCACCATGGCTTGAAATTTATCAGTATCTAGATTAGGAGATATAGTTGTATCGATGAGAGCCTTTTCCAGGATATCCTTATGTGCAGGTGATAACTTTAAAAGCTCCAATATAGAGATTTGGGCTGACGTTTTTCATAATTGCTCAACCAAATTGTATTGACTTGGAGGGGGAATTGCTACTTTAGATGAGCCGCCTTTGACAATGATCTTGGCTTGTCCCCTTATGGTAACATTGACCTCTCGATATTCTGGCTTACCTTTGATTCAGATAGCAATGATTTGAGGGTCATCCGTATAGATATGATTGATAATAATGTCTTGGATATTATTAACATTCTTGCCCTTATCATTCGAAGATTCCCCTTTGTGATAATTAGGGAGTGGATTTTTGAATGCTTGATGATCATTATTGACATTGTGTCCCTCAACTGTGATGGTACGATTATCAATCAAATCTTGGACAACATTCTTTAACCCTTGGCAACTGTTTGTCTTATGACCTTTGCATCTATAATAATCACAAAAATGTGAGTCATTCCACGATGGTGGTTTAACTCGAGGTTCATAATCTCTTTGTGGTGGCAATGTAATAGCGTTTTGTTTCAATAACTCTTTGAGAATGGATTCCAAAGATTGGCCCAAGGGAGTGAAACTTCGTTGACTTGAAAAGTATGATGGTTTGGGTGCATTTGAATTTTGATTATTGCCAAAATTATTTCCATGAGCGTTATTTGTGTTTCCTTGATTAGAAACATTGCCTTGGGTGCTAGAATTTCCGATATTATTGTTACATCGAACACCTGACACATTAAGGATGGCGGACTTCGTATTCATGTTGTTAGCACCTATTACCCCATCATTCCCAACATTTTTATTTCAGGTCCAAAATCGTGACTTGTCATTGTTGTTATTATGATTATTGTTGTTGTTGTTGTTGTACGAATTTGAACCCTCTTTATCAACTTTTAGAACTCCACGCTTGATCAATGCACCTTCAATAGTGATTGCATTTTCAATCAATTTTTCAAATGATGGAGGACAATGAAGGTTTAGTCTGTAACTCATTTCTTGATTAAGACTATCGATGAAGATCTCCATCTTTTCCTTTTCAGAAACAGGATGAGAGTATCTAGCAAACATTCTTCTCCACCTTTGCAAAAATGTAGTGAAAGATTCTCCTACTTTTTGTTTTATTTTACAAAGATCCAGGATGGTTACTTGGTGTTGAATCTTGTAAGAGTATTGTGATATGAACTTGTTTATCAACTCTTCAAAGGTTATGATGGGGGGAGTGATCTTTGAAAGCCACTCCATGGATTGTCCACCCAGACTTCGTGGAAACAATCGCATTAGATAGGTATCTTCATGAGCGAATTCTAAACTCATATTTAAAAAATCCCTTACATGGTCAATGGGGTCAGTTTTCCCATTATATCTATCAAACTTAGGGATTTCGCAATGTTTTGGAAAAGGAATCATTCGAAGATTTCTATTGAATGGATAAGGGCATATTTCTTCCAAAACATACTTCTTTGGTGCTCCCCCTTGCATTTCTTTTATTTTCCCTTGTAATTCTTTGATCTGTTGAGTAAGGGCACTAAAATTGTAAAGAGGATTTTCAGGATTTTCCTTAATCCCTTCTGTGTCAAAATCGGCAGGTAACTTGGCTCCTTGAATAGCTAAAGAAAGAAAGTATCTTTCCTTGTTTCTTTCTAAAATCTTTTCCATAAGAGTATGGAATTGAGGATCCTGTTCTGCTTCTTGAAGCTTTTCTTCCGTTACTTCCTCAATATTTGGAATGTTAAAGAGGTTTTCCTCCCTCTCAATATTATCACCCATTTTGCTTACTATACTTTCCTCTTTTTCTATGTGCTTTCGAGACCTTGTGGTAATAGGCATAAGCATTACTCAAATCCTACTAACTTTGATCAAAAGAATGAAATAGTGCAATAGTGATGAAAGTTAGGTTAGAATGAAGATTCTATGACTTTAAAAGATTTTTAATCTTTAGTTCGTGATTCTCTAAGTGAATGGATGAAAATCCTATTTGCGGGAATTAAACCAAAGATTGAAAAATAAAGGTGATTTTGCACTTTGTGAAGTTTGATCTTAGCTTTGTAGATAGATGAATTTAATGGATGCCTAAATGTGTTTGAGTTCTCTATTGCAAAATTTAATTTGGATGAGTAGTATATGCGATTGCAAGTTGGTGAAAATAAGAAGGACGACTACGCCTTGATTTCTAAAAGTCCAAAAAATCACCTAAGCTCCAGAAAATAGATGCGCTAGAACAGAGACTGAATGCGCCAAAATAGAGCACATATGCGCTGAAATAGTGCACAAATGCGTCGAAACAAAGCACAGATGCGCTGAAACAGAGCACAAATGCGCTAAAATAGAGCACATATGCGCCGAAACAAATATTGAATGCGCTAAAACAGAGCACGGATGTGCTATAACAAAGCATGAATGCGCTAAGACAGAGATCGAATGCGCTAAAACAGAGACTGAATGTGCTAAGACAGGTCTGAGACCGACATGTTTTGACAGTTTGATAAAATTTTCTTGTTTTGGATGATCTTAATTTGATTTAGATGTGAAAAACATAGGATAGAAGCAGATAATTGTTTTGTTAATCCTAAAATCTAAACAAAGAGTGTATGTTCTTGAAATTTCCCCAGGTTTCGAACGATATAAACACTTCAATCAGACTCACTCTTAATTTGTCAAATAGGTCATCAAAGTAATCACAACCCACATCTTAAAATCGCGTCGACTCACACAGCCTTGTCACCCCCTAGAGGGCGCCCGTGTTTTTGTCTTTTTCAGGTGCATACTCAAAGTGACGGAAGTGGATACCGAATCCCTTGAGCAAACAATCTGTGGCGACTATATGGTGAGTGTCTTGGGGGCAGATTCTTCCCTCCCCTTGCACCGTGATTAAAATGATATTTGGTACTGACATGGCTGGCTTTCTACACTATGGTTTGTAGTAAGGGTATCCGTTCAGTGTGGCAAATAGATATACTCCCTCGAGAGACCTCCCAACCTTTAGAACAAAGGTTTTGGGGATGGTTATCTTGCGCACTACTGTCAAGTTGGATTTTCATCAACAACTTGCTTTTGATTAAAGTGGGTTGGAAACCTTGGCTTTAGGTGTTCCCACTTAGATCGTTCCTCTTGGGTGAGTACTTTTTCCCGCAAGAGCAGGCCTTCTAAAGGATGTAATAAAGCATTAAATTGCATAAAATAAAAGGTAAGTCTGGTATTTTGATCACCCAGTTAAGGGGAGAGCATAGACCTATTACCCACAATCACAGCAAGCAAATAATGGTTCAATTTTAAATCCCAAATTGACAAATTTTCTATTCTAAGTGAAGATGTTGCTTCACTAAAAACATGGGGTTTATTTTAACCAAAAAAAAAAATGTTTGGTGACTATCCTAGGATTGGTTAATGTAAATTTAGGTGTCTACCCTAGGATTGGTTCATTCTGTTAAAAATAGCATCAGAAAAATTTTGTTCGCGGATTGCGTCGGAATCAAAATTTTAATTTTTACAAATGTATGCGCCAAAACAAAAGATGTATGCGCCGAAACAGATTATGTATGCACTTGAACAGGTTATGTATGCGCTGAAAGATCTTGTAGATGCGCTGAAACATTCGCCAGATGCGCCGAAACAGGTTATGAATGTGCCGAAAGGGTTCACAGGGATGTGCTGAAACAGTCATCGTATGTGCTGGAAGAGCTCATGTATGCACTGGAACAGGTCATGTATGCGCTAGAACAGTCATCGTATGCATTGAAACAGTCTTCGTATGTGCTGAACCGAGACTCGTATGTGCTAAACCGCGATTTTTGTTCGTCACCTGCCAGAAAAATCTACAAAAATAGAAATTAAATGCGGGGCTTGGCCCCACGGTGGGCGCCAGAAATGTGTACGTTAGAATGTGTCAATTAAATTGCATATAAACTAGTACACCAATGAAACATTAGATTGAAGAAAACTAAATAAAGTAAAGTAAATTCAAACTCTAAACCAAAACTTCTTCAAATTCGTTTCATTGTCCTCTATCTCCAAGGATTCGCTTCAAGATGTTTGCTCTTAGTTGTGCAAACAACAGTTTATAGAATGGCACTTGAGAGAATGAGATTATAAAAAATGCATATGCATGTAAAAGATTGAGCTTATTGAATTAAAATGCTATGAAATGCTTAAGATGCGACTATAATAACTACGCATGAAATATGAGATTCGAGGTCCTTTTCAACTCATGAAAGAGCTCTATTTATAGATTTTTGAAGGTAGGAATTCGATTGGCCAAGATCGACGGTCGAGTTCAAACCTGTTGAAATGAACGGTGAGAGATCGAGAATTCGAAAAGAAGGTGGAACTCTAAGAGATAAAAAATGAAGAGACAATTTGAAAGGTGTCTCTCATAATTAAATAAATAAATATTTAATTATTTGTGAGAGAAATATGAAAAGGCTTTAATTAAATATTACAAATATTTAATTATGTGAGAAAAGAAAAAGCCTTTTAATTAAATATTAAGAATATTTAATTTTTGTGAGAGGAGTGGGAATTTGGAAAATGTTTTAATTAAATATTGACAGTATTTAATTAAATGTGGAGGGAAGAATATCATTTAAATTGTGTATTTAAACTTGTGATAATTAATGTAAATAAATTGTAAAATCTATTTAATTAATTAAGAGGAAGGTAGCATTAATTAAATCAACTTTATTTATTTAATTAAATTAGAAGAATTAGAAAGTGAACAATATAAATAAATAATTAAATTTATTTATATGTAGATGACTTAAGAACATTAATTAAATAATTCATATTTAATTAATTAACAGGTTCGATCGACCGTGACCATTTTTAGATGTGTACACATTGTATTGTTCACCCCAACTGACCTCGTTCTGTACCCAAGACATAAATGCTCTCAATTGTATGTCTCCAACATAAGGCAGAGGGTTCCAGTCTTGGTCTTTTGGGACAACAAAGTTGTATAAATAAAATTCACATAACAAATTTTTTATTTCAGGGGAAGCAATCTTGTAAGCATTGAAAAATTTGGTAGAGTTTCAATGGAGGGATTCAAACCTGAGATGATTCTTGACATTCTAAAGGAGAGGTATTTCTCCTTTAGAATCCCTTAGAGGGGTTCTGCATTCCAAGATTTGTGGCACTAGAGTTTCAATGTCACTTACCCTTTCCTTTAGAAAGACAATTTCCTCATTCTTTTCTTCGATCATCTCATCCCTCTCTTGGATTTCCTTTTTCAACTGTTTCTTCTCTTCTTTCCACTCCTCTCTTCTCTGTATTTCTTCCCATAAATTTAAAATAGTTGTATGCACTGAAAAATTAGGAGGGTTATGGGTTCCTACCAAGATTTTTGTAGATGGATGCTTCCCATAGAGAACTATCTGCATAGATTCAGGGTGTCCCATTGATTCAAGTTGTGGAGGTATGATCCCTCTTTCCTCCTTTTGATGTAGGGCCTCTTATTTTTCTTCTGGTGGTGGCTGCAGGAACTCTTGATCTATTTCTTGACTTTGTTGCAGGAACTCTTGATCTATTTCCTGACTTTTTTGCAGGAACTCCCACTCTTGGTCTTACTATAGGAACTCCTAACTTTCTTCATGTTCTTGAGTCTCAACTTCTTCTGCAATGGCAACAAGATCTGACAGGGTCATTTTTGTTGCTTTCTCTAATATATCTTCTTCTTGTATATTCTCTTACTCCATTGGAGCTTTTGTGTTTTCACACAATATCCCACCAAGCTCAAGATCGGTCGGGTTTGATTTATTGAGAGGGATATTTCATTTTTCTTTGGTTGTAGGATGAACAATGCTAGCCTTCCTTTT
Organism: Sequoiadendron giganteum; assembly: GCA_007115665.2. Lineage (NCBI taxonomy): Eukaryota > Viridiplantae > Streptophyta > Pinopsida > Cupressales > Cupressaceae > Sequoiadendron > Sequoiadendron giganteum. Next base: position 161,225,178 of record CM021100.1, on the reverse strand, counting down.
CTTAGGGCTTGGCACCTCTTTTTACATAGATTGCATTTTTCTTTTCCTTGCTTTTGCCTCCCTTTTTTGTGCTCTTGTTTTTATTACAATTTTCAAAGGAACATCATCATCATCAAAATCTGATGAAGAATTTTATTTTTCATGCTCATTATGAGAGGAACTAACATTTATAGTATTTTCTTCAATGGGGGAATCCACACCAACACCAGAGATCAAAGCACCATAGGTGCCTCCAATTGTGCTCAACAATGGTGGGATATAGAGTTTTCCCTACCTTTTTGAGTTTTTGTTGTCATAATGGGGAGAAGGTTGTACAACATTGGGCACGTTCATCTTCCTCCTGTGCCTCATATGACTCAACAATTTCAAGTGCACTGAATGTAGGTTCGACAGTTAACCTTCACAAGTGATATATCTGATGATGTGTATGACTGCCCGCTTCCATGGCTCGGGTAGAGAGAGTCTTTTAGCACCTTGTTTGTCAATTGTGAATGGAGGTTCACCCTGTATTGTGAATATAGCCTTGGTTGTCCTGGAATCCTTACAAATAGGGTAAGGTTCACCATCAGCTGGCAACCCTGAAACTTCTACAATTTGTTCTTCATTTGCTATGACCTCTAGTCCTTTCACTATGGCCTTTCCATCTGAAAATGTTTGTGTAAACTTCAATGCAATGCCCTCATCAAAACCATCCAGCTTCAAAAAATAATCTAACCAACCATAATTCAAAAATTTGGTTAAGCACTTTGCGTCCTGTAACAAAGCATCATGAGCTGAGGGCTCATTCTAAATGAGTCTGCCTCCCATTGTCTATACTCAGCCTGTCACTCTACAAAAATTACCTTTGTAATTCTCAAATTCTTTCCTGCTTGCTTGTTGGGTGAATTGTCAACTGAATTTCCTTCACATAGTTAATAATAGCAAGAAATGGTAATAAAGGGAATCATAATGAGAAGAAATGGTGGTGACAGTTTAGTGTCACATCACACATGCGAGCCGTCTTTCATTTTAAATTTTGACTTAGCTCAGCAAGATTTGCTGACATAGATAATCATGTATTGACATGTGGTAATATTTCTGCATTTTTCTTACCCCTCCCCCCAACCTAAATTTGGACATGTGTTCACACATGCGAGATGGCAATAGTGATTTGATGGGGGATTAAAGAAAATTATGTGAACGTCTATATTATTGTATAGTGATTAAATGAAATGCCCTAAAGGATAATTAAGAATGCAATTAATGTGCATGTACTTGAGTGTGTACAAACATGATTACAAATAATTCATTGCAATGATCGGGGAGAAAGTACCGCTTACGTTGTTGAGCAATAATTGAGCAATTAATGATGATAAGGTGGAATGGTGCGAGGTGAAATGAAATGATGGAAGAGAGAGAAAGGTGGTACAGATGGGTGGATGGGTGAAGAAATGGATTTCTACAAAAGTAGAAATATTTATTGTGACAAGTATGTACCTCATTTAGTCAGAAGGAGGGACACTAGGTTTGCTATCTTCGGTTGGAGGAACTTCTTGGCTGTAGGAATTGTGCTTGGGTGATGTGTGTTGGATAAACTATTGTAGGAACTCTCATTTTGAAGTTGGCCTGTTATATAAGCTGAGAGGATGCCCATTCACCAGTAATTTGAATTTGACAGGGTCAATGGTCATTAGATGCACAATTCCATTGAGAAATACCTCAACAACTTCATATGGCCCCAACCACCTTGTCTGTAATTTACCTGCATTATTCTGGTATCGTGAATCATAAAGTAATGCCTAGTCACCTGGCTGAAATTTCTTTTCTTTGATAAATCTATCATGCCATTTGACTCTTTGAATTTGCACATTTTCAGTATGGTGCAATTAAGATTTCCTCATTTTGTTTAATTCATTCAGCTGCATAATTCATTCTTTCTATGTCTTGGAAATTTTCATTCCTAGCTCTACAATAGTTCTGAGAGTCTTGTGCTCAAATTCAATAGGCATCATGACTTTCTTGTCATATAGCAGCTCAAATAGGGTGAAGCCTGTAGTTGTCTTCGAGGTGGTCTTGTAAGCCCAAACTGCTTCTAATAATCTATTTGTCTAGTCCTTTCTGTGAATATGCACTATTTTGGTTAGGATGGCCTCAATCTTTTTGTTTGTCACCTCAACTTGTCCATTTGCTTGAGGGTGATAAGGAGTGGATTTTCTATGCCTAATGTTATATTCATTAACTAATGTTGTAACAAGGGCTGATGTAAACTAGGTGCCTTGATCAATTACTATTTATCTTGGTACCCCATATCTTGTGAAAATTTCTTCATAAAAAAATTTGGCAACCTTGTTGTCTCTTTCATGTTTCATGGCTTTGGCTTCTACCCACTTTGTTACATAATCAATACACACTAGAATAAGGACTTGTCATTGGATGGAGGATCAATGGGTCCCACAAAGTCCAAACCCCACTTGTCAAATGGAGTGACTACCACTTGTGGACAAAGTGGCATCTCATCTAGCTTTGTTAGCCTACCCATTCTTTGGCATCTATCAAATCTCCTTGTATACCTTCCTTCATCTTTGTGTAATGTAGGCCAATAGTATCTTGTGTTTAGGATTTTTATTGTTGTTCTTTTAGCTGAAAAGTGACCTCCACAGACTTCATCATGACATGCATGCATAATTTCATATGTCTCATATTCCCTTACACACCTTCTCATAACATGATCTAGTCCAGTATAAAACAGACATCCAACTATCCATGAAAAAGGGAATGATTTTTCAATCAACACTCTTCTCTCTTTTGGGGAGAAGTGAGGAGGAACTCTCCCTATCACAGGGCAATTGGCTATGTCAGCATACCAGGGTGTCTGCACACTAATGGAGAATAGATTTTCATCAAGAAAGGAGTCATCTATGGCTTGACTATCTTCTGATGTGGTCAGCCTTGAAAGGAAATATGCAACCACGTTTGCCTTCCCTGGTTTGTCTACGAGAGTTATGTCAAATTCTTGCATTAATAACAACCATCGAGCTAATCTTCCTGAGATTAGGGGTTTGTTCATGATGTATCTAATGGTTGCATGATTAGTGTGTACAAAAATCTGATAACTTGTTATATAGTGCCTGAATTTATTCAAGGCATAAATTATTGCCAACATTTCTTTCTTTGTGACTATGTAATTGAATTTAGCTTCCTGCAAGTTTTTATTGACAAAATAAATGGCATTTTCAATAGCTTCTAATTTTTGTCCTAGGACTGCCCCTATTGCATAATCTAAGGCATCAATATTGATGTGGAAAAGGATTTCCCAGTTTGATCCCTTAAGTACAGGAGCATGAGTTAGAGTTGTCTTTAAGTCAGAAAATGCTTTATCACAACTTTTTGTCTATTGAAACTCAACATCTTTAGTTAGAAGACTATACAGTGGGGCTGCTATTTTGCTAAAATCCTTGATGAAACATTTATAGTAGCCTTCATTTTCTAAGAAACTCCTAACTTCTTTTTGTTTTACAGGTATAGGCAATTTTTTTATTACCTCAATTTTTGCAGGATCAACTTGAATTCCAAGGTGGGAAATTTAGTGGCCAAGAACTACACCTTCCTGCATCATCATGAAACACTTTTCATTGTTTAAGGACAAATTTTGGTCTTCAAATCTTTGTAGAACTTTCTTCAAATTATCCAATGCTTCATCAAAGGTGGCACCATATGTAGTAAAATCATCCATATAGATCTCCATGCAGTCAAGGAAGATATCTAATAATATGTTGATGACTGCTCTCTAAAAAATGGTAGGTGCATTGCATAACCCAAAGGGAAGTAGAAAATAGGCATATTTCCCCCAAGGACATGTAAATTTAGTCTTCTCTTGGTCTTCTGGTGTAATTTGAATCTAGTTGTATCCACCGAATCCATCAAGAAAAGATAAGTATTTTTTTCCTGCAAGAGAGTCTAGGACTTTATCTACAAAAGGCAGGGAAAAATGATCCTTCTTAGTGGAAACATTGAGTTCCCTATAGTCAACACAAACTCACCATTTCCCTCCCTTTTTGGGCGCAATCACCAATGGGGACACTCATTGGCTGTTTGAAATAGGGTAGATAAATCCCGCGTCTAGCAGCTTTTGCAGTTTTGTTTTGACAATTTCTCTCAAGGCAAGGTTGATTCTCTGTTGTGACCGCCTCACAGGTGTACACTCATCTTTGATATATATTCTATGAGTGCAAATTTTTGGATCTAATCCTTTCATGTCATGATAATCCCAGGCAAATGCTTTTTGATGGGCTTTCAACAATTGTGTCAATGTCAATTGTTGTCCCTCATTCAATTTACTATTGATGTTTAGATATCGTCCTTCAGACACCTATCCTTGTGTGACTAGTTCTATCATAGTTGCTTCATTAATTCAAGGTATCTTAAGTTTAGATGACAACATTGTGTGAAACATACCTATTGCTACAAGAATTTTGTTTGTCAGAAGAGTGGCTGCAAGAAGTTTTTCTGCAGAGACAATGGTTGTAGGAAGAGTGGTTGCAGGAAGTCTGTCTATGGGAAGAGTTGTTGCAAAAAGATCATGGAGAACTGACATAAGTGTTTGTTTGATGTCTGCGGAACCAGACACATGAGTGGGTGATGCTTCCTCTATCTGATAATGATTCTGAATGATACTAGATAACACTTCATCTTCATCTTGAACCTGCAAGAAAGGACTTCTTCCGAGCATCATGAGTTGTGCCACAAAGTTGACTTCTTCGGCTTCCTCACCTATATGTGGCCATACAAAATTTCCTTCATTATGGGATGGTTGAGCAGGAGGATACAAAATAAGATTTTTAGTGTTTGTGCCATCCAAAATGGTCATGTCACCTGACCTGCATCCAATATAAGCATCTGTAGTTGCTAACCATGGCCGACCACGGATAAGTGGATACCCTCCCAGTGTGGCTTTAGGGGAAAGAACCATGAAGTCGGTTAGATACTCCTAGGAGTCTAGGATCGCCACAAGGTCTTCTACTATGCCATTAGGCTTAACAATGGAACTATCAACAAGCTGCAGGACTGTAGGAGTGGATCTCATGTTTGCAATATTCAGTTGTTGCAAGATGTCTTTAGTCATCACATTGATTGTTGCTCCCAAGTCAATCAAAGCATTCTTTATGTTTATCCCATTTATGACAACTTCAACTACAGGGCTACCTGGATCATTGTACTTGGGGATAGTTACTTTTCCAAGCATGATATCAGCAAGTTGCCCTACTACATGAATTGTAGTGGGGTCCTTTTTCCTGCCCAGTTTCTTGAGGCATGCTTCCTTGATTGTTTTTCCATAGCTAGGGACATTTTTTATGGCTTGGAATAGGGGTATCTGGACACATATATACTTTAGTTGATTTAGGATATCAAAACTAGTTTCCTCCTTATCTTTTTTTTGCCTGGCAACTTCTAATCTTTGAGGGAATGGTGGTTCTTGTGTTGTCTATTTTGCTAGAGCTGGTTTAGGAGTTTTAGTTGCACAAGGTTGAATGGGATCATTCAGAGATTCTTATTGCTCTTCCAAAAGGATCTGAGTGGTAATGGGGGTGGAAGGAGCTGACAAAGTTGTTCCTAAACGTAGACGTATATCACTTAAACTCACAACATATGTAGGAAATTTATTTGGATCAACAAAATATACAAGTTGTTGCGGTGGTTTATTATTTGGGTTGGTAACTGGGTGGGTTTAGGTACATTTGCACTTGGATTAGTAGGAGGGGGCATTATAGCAGGTTGTTGGGTTTGAGAAGATGGATGCATATAGCTGGTGGTTTAGTTTGGCCATTGCTGGCCACCTCTCCATTGAGATGTTTGCTACCAATTTCCTGGAGGTTGTTTCCAAGGTCCCTAAAACTATTGCCAATTCCCCTGAGGTTGCTGACATTGAGGTGAGGAATTTTAATAATTGGACCAAGCATTGGGTGAGTTATTCCAAGACTGGGGTTGGTATCCTCAATAGTTGGATGGACAGGGTGGCTTCCACTAATTACCAGATGAATAAGAATTCAAATATGGTCCAACAAAAGATAATGGATACGGTGGCATACCTTGTCTTGAATCCCATGGCATTTTTTGTGCAATAAAGTAGACAAGGTCTTCCTCAGTCTGAATTGGTTTGAATTTAGGTGAAATTTGTTTACTATCAATGTTAGCTATCACCTTGCATCTGTAATCCCTCTTCTTTTGTCTACAATGAGGGCAATATTCTATTAGTATTGTCTTTACGTCCTCATGTTTCTTCTTAGCCTGAAGTGTATCCATCTGAGTAGCTAGATTGTTGATTATATCTTACCTGAAATCTGCCAACAAATTAGTAATCTCCATCCTTGAGACTCCACTATTGGATGACTTACCCATAAAGGATTGGAAGGCTCTTCCTTCCTTTGAATCTACCCTATAATAGTTTTAACATATCTTCTTGATATCATCCCAAGGGACTTGAATGATATCTCATCCTGCCATTAGGTCCAAGGCATCAGTGCAACTTTCATTAACTCCTCTGAGGAAAAACAACTTTTGTGAGTCTTCATTAAGTGTATGATGTGGAGATTTCTGCAGACAAAACAAAAACCTTGAAATGAAATCTTCCAAGCTCTCATCTTTGTTTTGTTGTATCATGAAAATGTCACCTCCTCTCATGTCACTACCATTGCAATATTCCTTGCATTTCTCAAAAAATTTGTCTTCATATCTTCCCAAGTTCGCACAGTGTTTTTGTGATCCCTTAAATGTCTACCCTATTCTAAAGATGAAAAACTAACTATAATGCACTAATGGAAGAACACAAAAGGTACACCTCAAAATTAGCCTAAGGAATGATAATTCAAAGAAAAGAAGATGAAATGAAGACAATAAATGATTATACCTTCTTTGTTGTTGAATCCCTTGGTTGGCCCTTGATATTGTATTCTTTGTATGCTCCTTGGATGACAAATGAGATTAAAGATGCAAGATGGGATGCAAGCTGATTGAAAGTGTGATAATGGTGGATTCAAGTGCTATGATGAAGGCAAAATGTTCAAATAACAAAGTAGCAAGAGTTTGGTATCAAATGCATAAGGTCCATTAATGAGAGGAAAGAGGGGGTATTTATAAAGGGATTTTAATTCTCTAGAGAATTCAATGGTTGAGATTAAACCAAAAAGGCCAAGATGAAGGGCTATGGCGAGTTGAGGACTCACAAGCCCTCACATCTTGACATGTGGAATGTGAGATGGCCTAAGATGAGATGATGTGGAAGTGAGGTGGAAGGAAGGTACATGATGTGGAGGAAGGACAAGTACCTTGGAAAAGGGACGATGTGACTTCTCAATGATCACATAGGGAAGAGGAGAATCTTGGGTGAATAAAAGTGAATTAAAAATTCATATGATTGGAAGAATCTAGTGGATAATACAAAGTTCCCAAAAAGGTGGGAACTTGCCACATGTGAGTGATGTGACAAGTCAAAGATTCTAGAAGACTTTGGCACATGTGAAGTGACAAGTCAAAGGTTCTAGAATTTGCATGGGGAAGATAAGATTCCTTGGAGGAATAAAAATGAATTAAAAACTCACATGGGGAAGAGAGGAGCCTTAAATAAATAATAAATAATTAAAAATTCCATGGGGGATGTGGAGAGTTGACCAAGGTACTGATTAGGCTTAACTGATCAATAATTAGAATATTATTATTGGTTAATAAGGATTAGAAGCCAACTTGAAAAATTGATGAGAGGGGAATTAAAGGGGTAAGGTATTTAATTATTTAACTAGATACCTTAGGGATTAGAAGAACTTTAGAGGTATTAACTAAATAATAGTGATATTACTTAATTAATGTGGATAAGGGGATATTTAGATGAGAAAAAGGTAAATTTAGAAAAAATAAGTGTCCAAATTTATTTGTCTACATTTTGCCCCTCTTTGAGATGGTGTTATGAAGTAGAATCATTTCAAAGAATATTAAAATGTAGAACCAAAAAGAAGATGATTAGATTGGGAAAGATGCCTCAATCATTAAAATTAGTGATTGGGAAGAAAGATGATGGGTGTGAAGATGAAGATTAGGGATTGAGGATGCCACCCTCGAGAGGACATGCAGGTTCAAGAGAACACGGGTGTGCTCTCGAAATGGATGAGACGATGAAAGGGGAGATGAGGAAGATGATGCAAAGTGATGGATAAGGGAGGATGACAAGCGATATGAGATGATGAGAAGCACAAAGGGATGTAAGGAAAAAGGTGATGTTTCCCTAGTCAAGCTACAAGCCAAAATGGGTTGATGACGGATGGAGTGTTGTTGATGAGGGAAGGATACATCCCAAAACAACACGAGGAGAGGGCAAGATACATCCCGATGATGATGATGATGAAAGTGTTGTTGATAAGGGAAGGATACCACCCAAAACAATGTGAGGATAGGGAAAAATACATCCCGATGAAAGGGATGTTGATGAGGGAAAAATACATCCCGAAATAACACTGAAAGATAGGGAAGGATACATCTCGATGTTGATGATGATGGTGATGATTGGATCAAGGCTTGTAGCAAGCTTGGGAACAAGATCGAGGATGTGATTAGATGATTTGTGCTAGATTGAATGGGAACCAAGATAGATTAGTGTCTAATGCATACACAAACACAACAAACAAGAAGGTTATCCTAACACCCCAAAGTGATGACTTTCATCGAGCCAGGTATTGGGATAACCACAATACAGAAGGATGTTCCTGTGTAACACAAGACCTCAAGGGTCTTGGTGGGTACTACGTGGGACAACCAAGAAGACAACAACATACAAAGATCAAGATATGCCCCTATGTTAACCGGTCAAAACACACCATAATATGATAGATCATGGTGGCCTTGCCGAGGTATAATAGGAAGCTCAAATGATAATCAAAAGATCACAAGCAAATTTCAAACGTCATTTGCCACAGGATCAAAATGGTGGATGGGATTAATGAGGTCTATTAGGAAGGATACATCCTATGGAGACCGAAGATGGAGGATAGATTGGTTGATCGACATGACATAGGATATCCGAAACTGATTGGATCTCATGAGACTAATGACCTTTGTTTGTAAGCACCAGCTAGGATAGGGACATACTTGACGATATGACAAGATGATAGGACGATAGGATGACAACGCACAAGACAAAAAAACCCTAAAGACCTAGGGGCTCGAGGGTTGATCAAAGATAAACCTTGCCGACGTGAAAGCGCAGAGCCCTCCTAGTTTAGGAAAAGACCATGATAAAAGCATAAAGAGGACAATGGAGACCATGGTGGAGGGCGTAGAATAGACAAATGCCCTGGGGGTAGATCAATTGGTCAACCTTGCCTACGTGAAAGCGCAGGGGCCACATAGTTCTACAAAAGGCCAAAGACAGACGATGGAAGAGGACAAGATAGACAAAAGATAGAACCCTAGGGGTAGATCAAATGATTGACCTTGCCTACGTGAAAGTGCAGGGGCAACATAGTTCGACACGAGACCAATGATAGACAATGGATAAGGGATGATGAAATAATGAGGATAAGTGGATAAAATGATGGAACTAATATGATGAGACAAGATAGATCGAGCAAATGGGATGGTTGATATGTGAAGCTCAGGGATGGGATAGGTATTTAGATCATTAGAATATGAATTGGGAAGGTGAGACGATGTATAGATGAGCGATGAAGATATGAGAAAGATGTGGGAAATAGATAGGAATGATGAGAGGGAGGTAGCAGGGCATTAGAGTACATGAGGGTTAGCCTATAGCTATATACCAATGACAAGGGATTATGATATAAGAGAAAAATAGAAGTAAATGGATGGATGGATAAAGATGGGGAGATAGAAAGATGCAAGGATAGGTGGATAGAGGGATAAGGAATTGGAAGGATGGAATGGATTGTTGGATGAATAAATGGATGGGAAGATAAGGATGAAAACATGGAAAATGACTAGTGGATGAGAGTATAGGAAGATAAGTTTCTGGTAGATGGAAGGGATGACTGGATGGATAAATGGTTAAGAAGGTAAGGATGGGTAGGATGGACGATGGCTTACTTGGAGGGATGGATGGATGATGACTCGAAGGACTCTATCACAAAGAAGGAGATGCCCCCACTATAGCTATATACCAATGACAAAGGATTAGGAGATAGGAGAAAAATAGAGGTAAATGGATGGAGGGATAAAAATGGGGAGATAGAAAGATGCTAGGATAGGAGGATAGAGGGATAGGGAATTGGAAGGATGGAATGGATTACAAGGATAGGGAGATGGGAAGGATGTTTAGATAGAGGGATGGCTAAAATGGGTAGGGGCTAGAATTTCAGGTTGGTAGTTAGATAGTCAAAGACAGGGGGGAAGAAAGAGGGTTGGTGTTGCTTGGGAGGGGCGAATCCGCCCCACCGTAGGGATAGGCCACCCCACGATGGGGTGTGTCCACCCAGGCGCAAGGTGGGTCTGCCTCGGCATGGGGAGGGTCCACCCCGCGGCCAAGGGTAGGTCCGCCCCGGTGTGGGGCGGGTCCTCCCCATGACCAGCGGCAGGTTTGCCCTGTGACCAGGGACGAGTCCGCATCGGTGCGGGGCGGGTCCAACTCGCAGCCAGGGGCATGTCTGCCTCGGCCGGGGGCGGGTCCACCCTGTGGCTTGGGGCAGGTTTGCCTTGGCCAAGGGCAAGTCCGCCCCGCAGCCAGAGTAGGTCTGCCTCGCGGGTCGGGGGCAGGGTCGTTCCAATTCAGGGTGAAGTAGGAGGGAGGAGGGAGACAAACAAAGAAGGGATAAATGAATTGATAATGATGGGGAGATAAAAAGAAGCTAGGATGGATGGAAAAATGGATAAGGAGTTGGAAAGGTGATAAGGATAGGGCAATGGGTAGGATGTTTAGATAGAGGTATGGGGAGATAAGGATGAAAGGACGAAAAATGACTAGTGGATGAGAGTATAGGAAGATAAAGATTTGGTAGATGGAAGGGAGTATTGGATGGATAAATGGATGGGGAGATAAGGATGGGAAGGAGGTGGGGATAGAAAGGATGACTTGGAGGAATGGATGGACAATTTCTCCAAGGAATCTATCATAAATAAGGAGATGCCCCCACTCTAGATGTGTCCTGCGTGAGGAGGCAAGTGGGATAGCAGGATGGGTGGATAAAGGAGTGAGATGGACAATGGAAGATAGATAGAGGTGGATAAGGAATATGATGTTTATGGATGAGGGGAATATATGCCAGGAGGTGTCCAAAGCATGTGTATAGGTTTGTTCCTGTCTTTATCAAGATCACAAGGAAGATGGAGGGACTGGGATAAATGGGATAGGATGGATAAGATGCAGAAGATAGGCAAATGTAGGAAGGGAGGAAAGGAATACGTAAGTGGATGTTGCCCCCAATCGCAGAAGGTTACTAGATGAGGAATTTACACATGACGCCTATTTTCTAGGTTTTCATCATGGTACTTATCCAAGGTTCTTGTTTGCCAAGTTTTCACCATTGGACGAATGATTTTCTTTTTACTATTTTCTTTACTTTTTTCCTTTTTGATTTTTTGATTTTTTGGATTAGGATGTGGATGAAGATGGATAAATATAGGGATTTGGATAAGTGGATTTAGAGGATAGTTGATAAAGATATGGATGAAGGATTCAAGCATCAAGTTCCATACGAGGTAATAAGAGCCCATGTTTGAAGCAACTATTCAGATGTTGGTACAACCTTATTAGCAGGGATGGATTATGCAAGAGGATGGATTAAAGGGATTTGATGGGGTAGATATGTGGGATAATGGATGGGACATTGGAAAGGATATGGATGGAATGATGGAGGGGATGTGTGATGGGGGACTGTGTTCAGGACCAACAATGGCACATGTGGTGGTGGATGCAAAAAGATAGGTGGATGAATGGATGGAGAGTGTGGCGATAATGGAGGAGTTGGGATAGTGAATTTTGGGATGTAGGAGCCCAAAATAGATTTAGGAGATGGAGGAGGTGAATGATTTTGTGGTGGAATAGCAATTTTGGATGTCGTTATGGATTTTTCATTTGAAGGTATGACATCTTTTTTCTTTGGGATCCACATGGTTTTGATTTTTTCTTTGGTGGGCCTTTGTGGCCTTTTGGATTGATTTGGATTTTGGACTTGATTTTTCTTTTCTTCAACATGTCTTTTGAATGGGACATGATGAGCTTTAGATTCATGTGGATGTTTGGATTTATACATTTTTGCTTTGGCATCCAAAGTTATTTTAGTAGCAAGGGGATGGGTATGAGGAGATGGATGATATGGAGAAGATGTGGATGGAGTGATAGAGGTAGGCTTGTGATGATGGTGTGTGAATAGAGGATTCAAGATAACATGCATGGAAGGGTGCCTTTGTTGATCCTGAATAGGGTTTATGAATTTAGGAGTTATTATGGTGGACGGAGGTACATAAGGTCCCAAAATAGATGCAGTAGATGGAGGATGAGTGATGGTGGATGGAGGCACATAATGACCCAAAATGAACTTAGAGGATGAAGGAGGAAGATGGATGGTTTGTTGTGCAGTTTTTGCACACATGCCCCACTGAAAGTGGGAACCCTCTTTCTTCGCTTTTTGGTGTTTTGGCCCTTCTTTTCTGGGGGTTTTTGTTTGCTTGGGTTTGTGCTTTAATGTCCATTTTTCCAATTGAGGTGGCTCATTTATGAAATTTATTGAAATTCTAAAGTCTTGGACTTTATCTCGGGTTTTTTACTGTTTTCGAGAAAATCCGTCTGAGTCAGATTCTCCCGATTTCCTCTCAATGTCCAAAATTGCTACCTTTTGCCTTGCTTTCAGGAAAATCCGTATGGTCCAGATTTCCCCGAAGTTCGTCGCCGTGTCGAATCCCCAAAATCTATCGCAACATCGAATCCCCGATTTTTTCGTGATCGTGGCTGTCTTGTCGAATGCATTAATGGCGTTTGTGCAAAGGTCTTAGGGCTTTGATATATTGATTCTCAGAGAAGTAATTGATCATTTGAGTTTGTGCATTTTCTCTCATTTGGGCCTGTGTCTTGAGGTTCTTGGTGTTTTTTTGGATATCTGGATTTCCGAAGCTATTTGGACTGTGAGTTTGCATCTCTTGTGCATAGATTATATCTGGCTCGCGTTGAACGGTTGTTTGTCAGCTTCATCAATCACAACCTTTGCACTTCCATGGTATGTAAATGTGCCCTTTTCTTTGTTGATTTCAATTGCTTTTCTTCATTTTCTTGGGGGTCTTTCGTGGTTTCTTGGTTCTTCTGGGTGTGTGTCATTATTGGGCATCTTGGGGTTTTCTATTGGGGTACCAACCCGTTTTGATTGATTGAATGTTTTTTATTGGTCTGGTACTGTATCTTATTTAGGCATTGGCTTGCTGTAGTTTCAAAATTTTTGTTCTGGTGTATGAGTGAGTCGTCTGTGCTTTCATGGCAGACATTTAGGGTTCTTGACCTAGGGCATGGCCAATTCTCCTCAAATTGCTGAGAAATGTGTCCTTAGTTCATGTTTTATTCATTGGAGGCTCAGGTTAGGTTGGTTTCAGAGTTCTATCCTAGGTCTAGAGTAATTTGAATCGATTTGGTGAAAGTGGTGAAGATATAGACAGGTTCGGGTTTTTGAAGTCCTCACGGAATTTCCCTTCCCCCGGATTTCCCCGACTTTTCTATTTCTTCTTCTTTTATCACTTTCTACTGGATTTCATTTGGTTTCGCCAAAATCCGCTCCATCTGGATTTTCCCAAACTCTGCAGTCGGGTCATTTTACCCATTTCAAGCTTTAATACTGTTATATCTGAATTTCGCCAAAATTTGTTCCATCCGGATTTTCCCGAATTGTCTGTGTCTCTTCGTTTTTCCCGATTAGTTGTAACTGTTGCCGTTTTCGCCAAAATCCGTCTCTGGCGGATTCTTCCGGGTTTTTTCTAGGAAATGTTGAATTTGATGGTTATAGATCTTTGGTTTATTGGTAAATGATTTGATTGATTTAAGGATCTTATGCTAAGTGTTTCTAATGATTTCCCTTGGTTAATTAATAAGTTTAATTGATGATTAGGGGATTTTTGCATGTATGGTTCGCTAGAATCCACCTGTTCTGGATTTTCCCGAAAATCCTTCCTGGTGCAGAATTTGCGAGGGGAGCTAAATCCTGAACTTTGAGGTAATGATCTTCTACACATTGTTTCTTATGGATCTAATTATGGTCATCTTCATGTGTTTGCAGGCAGGATCGACACAGAATGTTGTTGGTCGAGGCAAGGGGAAGGCAACAGATCTAGGTGCAGAGGCTTCTCCCAACTCAGATGCAGAAAAGGTTAAGTTAGATATAAACAGGAGAATTTCTGAGATCAAGTTGACCTCAATTTGGTTGGGGATCACAGGTACAAACGTAGGCATGTGGGACTACAAGGAATTCAAGGCTGAGATGTCAGCACCGAGCCCTCCTCTACTGGAAAAAAGAATAGTGGAGTCCAAGTTAGCTCATGTGACAAGTTTCCCTTCTACAGTGGAGTGCTATGAGTTGGTTCTTGAGTGTGCCAAAAATTATGATAGTGGGACATAGAGAATAATCGGTCCCCAGGGAAGGATTCTTGCTGGTTTCAATCTTGTGGCCATTGTTGCAACCTTTGACATGCCTGATAGGTCCCATGTGGTGGGCTTTGACATGGATGTTACTAGAAAGCATTATGAGGAGAACATTGTCAAATCTCAACAGGTGATCAACTCTTGGCTAGAGAAGCCTAAATCCCATTTCTCTAAGTTTCCTAAGCAACTATTCAGGCTCAAGTTCAAGAGGGAGTATTACAATGCCATCACCCTTTTCAACAGGTTGGTAGGATTGAAGAGTGTAGGTGTTTTTGAAACCTGGATGTTCAATGTGATTGCCAGAATGGAACAGGGAATTGACTATCATTGGACATGTGTTATCAGTAGTGTGATCCATCATCAGTTGTGCAATTTCTTGCAGACCAAGACTTTCACTATGACCTCTTACCTAGTGTATTCATTTTTCAGACTTCATCCATACAAAGGATTGAGCACTAGGGGTGTTTTTGGGCAGGATGCTATCTATGAAGTGTATCCACAGTTGCACTTGACTGGTGGAAGCTACCAAAGGTTGAATGATGCCTTCACAATGTACATCACCAGGTTGCTCCAGGATGCAGAGCATATGAGAATCTCGGACAATTCAAAAGAGTTGATAAGGAGATATGGAGCATGGTTTATCTAGTTCCCAACCTTTTCATATATCTGAATTGATCATATTATATTATTGGAAGTCACTAGACAAATCTGTGACTTTGACAATGTCGTGAAAGGGGAAATGCATAAGATAGGCTTTGGGAATGATTTCCCTTTGAAGATAGGGATGGGAGAAGTTTGTGCCTCCATTCAGTCTGCTCATGCTTCAGAGGAGGAGATGGGTAATCTTGGGCTCTCTTTTCATTCTAAGAGAGCAAGGTTTGATGTTACTGGTGAGGCCTAGAAGAAGGACAATAGGGATTATAGCCATAAGGCTCATATTGAGGACTACTGGATTAACCTTGCTGATGAGTTCGAGGTGAGAAAGAAGAGGTTTTCTAGGTTGCCAGTGGACTTGGTGAGATTGTACAATGTAAAGGCCATCCTAGAACAGGTAGAGGAGGGTGGAAATGTGATCAAGGGTCATGTTTATGAGGAAATGGAGGATAAACTAGTGGGGGAAGTTTACTAGTTAGAGGAAGAAAAGATTGATTTAGATCAGGTTATGGCCCCAGTGATCAAATATACCAAGATGTGGTTAAAGAAAAAAATATTGGAGTTGGAGAGCGAGGGTGTTCCCTGCACCTATGAATTGATGGGAGACTTAGAGTCTCATTCTACTTCTGAGGCTTCACTCAAACCAGATCCAAAAGGTAAAGAGAAGGTGGATTCTCCTTTTAGAATCCAGGTAAGAGAGGTTCAGGCTGAGAAGGCTGCAGAAGAAGGCAAACAAAGGAGGCCAGTTGCAAAGAAGAGGAAGCATGCCTCTAGGAAAGAAGTTGAGAAGAACCAGGAGGAAGATGAGGGGGTTGAAAGTGTTCATGCATTGATGAAGAAAGAGAAGAGTCACAAGGACATCATAGAAGGTAGAGGAAGCCCCTAGGGTTGATAAGGATTTTGAGCCACTAGTGGTAGAGGTGGAAAGCTCAGGGGAAAAGACACAGGTGTACATGAGGAGATCAAGGACTCCTTCCCCAAGGGATACTGTAGCACAAGAGAATGTTTCAGTGAGTATCCCTGTTGTTGAGCAAGTAAATCCCTCCATTCCTCAAGATGTTGGTAGCGTACGGGGAGAACCAAAGAAGGATGAAAGTCCTAAGGATTTGGGTGAAGAAGAATTTCAAGAAGGAGACCTCTTTAATGCAGAGGCAGAAATTGATAGGGTGGTTCAATCTCCCTTGGTTGCATATGCAAATTCACCTGTAAAGGAACAAGTAGAAAGGTCTCCTAAAAAGGAGGAAGAGATACCAGATAGGCCCCCTTCACTAGTGCATGTGGTTGTCGAGGAGCAAGTACAAGGAGAAGGAAACCCAACTGTGGATGTTCCTAAAAGTCCAAATGTTGAAAAAGATACAACTGATGATCAACAGGAGAAGGAACAAGATAAACAAGACAAGGTGCTTGCTGGGTCCACTATTTTGGATTGGCTAGAGAGGGAATTGAAGAATAAAATGGTAATAGTGGAGGATGCTCCTGCTAATTGGGATGCCCTCATGGCTAATGTAGAGAAGGAGAAGACTAAGAAGAAAGCAAGGGTTGTATCTCAAATTGAGAGGGATGGATTAGGTAACAGAGTGGCCCATATTGCTACCCCTACTCCAAACAAAGATAGGGACAATGTGACTACCCAGGACTATAATGTGCAGACTATTGACTTGGGGCGTGCTACCATGGAGTAGGACATTGAGGAATATGAAGGTTCCAGTGCAGTGATTGTGGGGAGATTCAAGAAGGCAGTACAAACTAGGCATGAACTGGAGAAGGAGAATGAGAAACTAAGGAAATACTTACAGGAATTAATGAAACCTTTGCAATCTATTGGCTCCTCCTCTTCTGTTGCAGGATTTCTACCCCAGGAAACAATCTCTGAGTTAGAAAAGATGAAGGGCACCTCACATGCTGCAGTTACCTGGTTGTAGGGTGTCCAAGCTAAAGGAGATGATGCCATTAAGGGCATATTAACAACTGGAGGTGATGCACTGAGATCGATAGATTGGTTAAAGGCTGCATTAGCACAAGATGATGTGGATACCAACCTCCTGCTACAGAAGACTACAACAATCATGGAGTTTATTGGGGACAAATTGGTACAGTGTAGGATTGTTCTTTTTTCCAAGAGTTTCAGAACCTTGGGAATGGTTTGAAATCCTGCAAATGAGGCAAAAGGCCCTGAAAAAGATCCACAAAAAGGCGAGGCAGATTGAGGATGTTCTGACCAGCATTCATGATAGGTGCATTTCATTCTTCGAGGTCATGACTAGAAGGAAGAAGTTTGCTCCGAAACATCTCAATTTGGAACAACTTAGAAAATGGTGGAGGGATGTTTATTCTCCAGTCAGTGAAGGGCTAGTTATTGGACATTAGTTGGATGATGCTGCAACTTATATTGCAGTCATTGATAGGTATTTGACCAACAAAGCCGATTGGGATGTTACATTTAGGCAGGCAAGAGAAGATATCAAGTCTCTTGAGAGAAAGGTTAGGGTTTTGCCTGTGCCACCTATTGCTGAGTTGGATAGGTTCCTGCTGGCCGTACATGGTGAAGAAGATAAAGCTAAGGAAAAGGATGGGGAGTAATTATATAGGGTTACATTGGTATTTGTGCTTCCCATTAATTCACATGTATTGGGCTGACCTTTTGACATCTTGGTAGTTTTTGGATGAAATTGGTGCCTATGGCACATTTCATATGTTCGAATATCTTTTGGGACGACCTCTTGTAGGTCATATTTTTATTGTAAAATGTTATTTGGGCCGACCTATCTTGTGGATTCTTTATAAAAAATGGCATGTTGCCTCATTTGATAAGGGGGGAATATAGAGATTAGAGAATAGATATAGAGGGATAGGTAGATTAGGAGAGAAATAGTTAAGTGATATTAGAACAAGTTAGGGTTTATTCTCAAGCAAGTGTTGTAACAGAAAATTGGAATTGTTGCTGTTGTGGATGATTTAATATAAGAGAGATATTGTGTTTGGTATCTATCTTCTGAAATTTCATCTGTCATGGTTCTTGTTATTCTATCTTTCAAATTGCTTAATAGTTATGGTTAAATGATTTGGTAATGCTTAGGGTTTCATGTTTGGAATGTTTGCAGTGATCTCTAGTCCATACTTTTTGCAGTTAGTTGATTGTTAGCTACTTTGCAAAGTTAGCCTGGACTTATATTTGTGCTTAGTTCAATTATGAAGGTTTATTCACCTCAGTTGCAATAGGATTGACTGAATGAATGTTTATGATTTGAAAATCTTTAAATACCTTAGATGATTGCACTATTTCTGTGGAATTGTAGATTCATCTAGGTCAAGCAGAAAATAGTTTATGAGAGATCGATCCATTTTAAGCATTTTATTCTTTGGCATTCTCAATCTTAGGGTTAGAAGTAGTTTAAGATTATCTCTGAAACCTTTATCTTTTGCTATTTCTTTATTATCAGGGTTCCAATCAAGTTTCAAAGTATGAATTTATTATTTACATCTGATAAGATTCAAAATCCAGTGTTGCTCGTAGTAAGGTCCCATTGTGATTACCAACATTTTCACATTTATCACTGAGTTGTTTTGCTACATTGTCAAGACCTGATATTAGAGACCTTGGGGTTATGTCTTTTCCCATAGAGATTTACCTTTCAAGAGAGATAGGATATCATATTCTATCTGAGTTGTTGTTGTGCAGAAAACACCATCAACAGATTGGCGCTAGAAGGAGGGCCTTTGAAGAAGCAAACTAGAGCATTTCTTAAACGCCATTTCTCTAAGAGACTTAGAAGAAGAACTAGATCTACTTCAAGAGAAGGAGAATTTCAAGAGTTACAATCCCCAACTAGGTCAAGAAGGACCAGAGGAGGGGAAGAATCATCATCAGCTCACTCACTTCCATCATCTCCATCATCCTCATCTTCATCAAATCAGCCATTACCACCCCCACCTCCACCAATGGATTTTCTTGCTAATAATTCATCCCCATTGATCTTCAATAATTACAATGTTATGCCCAAGAATCCTAAGCATTTCTGCTCTAAGTTTCATACTCATGACCCCAACAGAACAACAAAAGAACATATTAGGATTTTCTAGATCTATCTGAGGGATAGAGGGATTAACCATGAAGATGTTGCATGTAGGCTTTTCCCTTACTCCCTAGGAGAAGAAGCCTTCTATTGGTATAATCATTTACCTGCTGCTTCCATCCATAATTGGACTGAGTTGGAAGTTGCATTCTTGCAAAATTTCAAGATTCCCATTAGTGCTAATGAGTTGTACGTGCATTTTACTGGAGTAAAAAGGGAGATTAATGAGCCCATAGGATCATTCAATGATAGGTTCCATCGAGCATATACCAGACTCCAGGCGCCTTACGCTGGAAATGAAAATACTGCTTTGGAAATATACCTTGAAGCCTTGGATAGCCTTACAACCACCTTCTTGAAACAAATGACCAATCTTTAGAATACTTTGCTCACTGCATATGCAGAAGCAGTAAAGGTTAGTACAAACTTGAGGCAACATTTATCAGGACCTTTTCCATCCTTGGGACCTGTTGCTCACCCTGGACAAATTCAAGCCCTTAATCAAGTTTTGACCAGTCATGTTTGAATAATGAATCATATACCGTCACTACCTTTGGTTCCTCATCCAGGTCCACCTATAAATCAAGCTCAACCTATGACTTCTTATCCTCAATAGAGAGCTAATCAACCCTTACAACAACAACAAGCCGGTTTCCCTACATATTTGCAGAATTCAGAAGTCTTGAATCAGGCTGTTGGTTCTGGAAACATACTCGGATATCCTTCTGGAGGTAATTTGACACCGGTAACCTATTTAAGAAATCAGAATAGCCAGCTTTAAGCTACTTAGAAGAATATACAATCTAGCTATGGCAAGGAAAACAAGAATTTCGAAAGAGGTCAATACTTTGACAGGAATCAAAATTTTGATAAAAGATAGAGTTCTGGTCAGAATTTTGATAGAAGACAAGGTTCTAGTCAGAATTACGATAGAAACTAAAAAGGTGGACAAGGATTTGACTGAGGGCAGAAACCTAGGCAGAACAGATCATGGAATATTGGGCCTAATAATGGAGGGATTCCTACTCCCTTGGATCAATCTGTTACTCAAGAGAAACCTCTGAATGGTGTATATCTAGCAGAAGCAGCTTTGTCGAGATGGTGTAGGCTCCATAAAATAAGTCAACACTCTGAGCTAGACTATGCTAAATTCCAGACTACAACTTCTATCTTTCAGTATGAAGTAGAGAATAATTCAACTAGACAGGAAATTGTACCTTCAAATCCTTATGATTCTCCAATACTAGTACTTAATCATGCTCCATTTCCCAAGGGTGAGGAAAATGAACCAGAAGAAGTGTCTATTACGGAGGATGAGGCAGAATAGGTGTTGAATGAAGATGAGATCTCCCAGTTATTTAATGAAGAAAATGAGAATGATAATGGCCCTTTAGATGAGGAAGAAGTTGGTGTTGAAGAAGTTCAGATGTTTCAACAACCAGTGAAGAAGTATGATTTA
Source organism: Sequoiadendron giganteum (assembly GCA_007115665.2). Lineage (NCBI taxonomy): Eukaryota > Viridiplantae > Streptophyta > Pinopsida > Cupressales > Cupressaceae > Sequoiadendron > Sequoiadendron giganteum. The sequence continues at coordinate 161,204,399 of CM021100.1, read as the reverse complement.
AGAAATAGACCTAACAGGGGTCCACAAGCTGGAGGTCCTTTCACCACTTCCATTTCCCCTAACAATTTCAATACTCCACCTAATCCACAAGCTAGTAACAATCCATCTTATCCTCATGTGCCGACACAGTACCTGTCAAAGGGGAATAATGCTGAAATTTCCAAGGATAAGCAGGCCAGTGGCTACAAAGAATCTTAGGCTGACCTAAATGTGGAACAATTGGGTGAATATGTGACTAAGGAATTTAAGAAAGTAAAGGTAAGTCTTTTTGCTTTTGAGTTGTTAAGAGTTCCTGCTATTAGGAATGCAATTCTGGGATCATTTAGTTCAAATATAACACTACAAGGAGTAGCCACCAATGAGGCTGCTACCAGGTCTTCTAATTCTCAAGCACCCAGAAGCCAAGTCCCACCTTCAGACAAGAGGGGAGATAAGGATAAAGGTCAGGTTGCACAAGCTGATACTCATCTGAATTTGTTTCAAGGTAAGATGGAAACCCCTCCCTTCCTAATTTTTGTTCGTATTTTCGGAAAGAATCTGCATAATTGTCTTCTAGATTCAGGTTCCTCTACAAATGTTATGCCTTTTGCTATTTGCAAAGCATTAGGTATTACTCCTATTGCCTCTCAAAAGAAGGTTACCCAATTGGATAAAACAAAGGTAAGTGTAGTTGGAGAATTGAACATGATCCCTACACAGCTTGCATCAGATCCTAGGGTGTAGCAAGTGATCAATATCCATGTTGCTGACATCCCTGATACTTATGGTTTGATTTTAGGTAGGGATTTCACTAAAGCTTTAAATGGATACACCTCCACAGATCATTCCCACATGTGGTTACCATGGAAGGGAGTCCCAAATTAGATCAGAATTGAAAGGGAACCCAGAATGAAATATGTGATCATAGAATACTAGAATATCTCAAACAAGGTGTTGATATCTAAGGTTAGCATGGGGAATTATGTGTTAGCTGCATCAATTACAGAGAATGAAGAAGTTTTCATGTTGCAGGATGCTTTAGATAAGCACATTCCAGAGACTAGTAGTCCTGAGACACTAATTGAACAAGAGGATGAAATAAGTGATGAAGGAGACAGACAGCTTGGTTTGTTGGATAAATTTTAGGAGTTCATCCAGAAGTGTATGGAAGACTAGATACAATTGAAAGGAAGCATGACATTTGAGGAATTATTGCTCCCAAATTGGTGCAGAATACATGATGGTCCTCATTCTGAGCTGGAGTGTGATTTGTGTCGGACTACTCTCAGACAGATACAAAAATGCATTAATCCAGTCCCACTTACTAGACTCAATGTGCAGGAAGAATCAAACAGTGATAAAGGTAAGCTCTCAATGCTTCCTAAAGAACTCCCTAGTCCTAGCAAAGAACAAGGTGAATTGAAGCCAAAAGAATCTGATGGTTGTTAGACACTAAAGTTTGATGGATCTAAATCCAAGCAGGGTGTTGGAGCAGGATTTGAATTGATTAGTCCTAAAGGGAGGAATTGCTTTGCTGCTCACAGACTCCAGTTCCAATGCACTAATAATGTTGTTGAATATGAGGCTTTGATCCATGGCTTACTAATGGCATCAAGAAAGAAAGTTAAGGTATTACAAGTATTCAAAGACTCATAATTAGTGATCAAACAAGTAAGAAAATAGTGTAGGCTCTCAAAAATGAATGCTTCTATGGAAGAGAACCATCATTTCTAGACCACATCAATAGAGTAATTCTAATTAAAAGAAAAACCAAAAATACAAATCTAAACTACAAAAACAAAACAATGCTTTTAAAAGAAATCAATCTCCATTGTCTCCCTATCACCAAGATCTTTGTTTATGCATTTGCTCTTAGATTTTATGAGCACAAAATGCAATAAAGAGGCTATGATGAATGAGAAATGCAATCAAGATGCAAAGATGATATGAGTATGTAAATTTGTGAGCAAAATTTTTGAGAGGGATTGAAATGAGAAGAGATTCATGTTTAAATAGGAATCTCTGATGACAAAGAGGTTGAGAATGAGAAATGTGGGATAAACGGATATTGCAATAATGAATTTTTAAAATCTCATATGGTGTAGTGAAATGAAATGCATATGAGTGGAAATGATAAATAAGATAGATTAAATGAATAGTGAAGGATTGAATAAAATAATTAAATGCATATATTTTTAATATGGATGAAAATGGTTTATTAATGTTTTATCATGAATTATTTTAATGTTTTTATGAGAGTGATTTATGTAAGAATGATAATTTGTTGAAATGAAATTATTGAATTTATGAATGGTTATGAAATGTTTTATGAATATTATTTATTATGCATTATGAATGATCATGTGGTGAAATGATTTAATGATTTATATAAATGCAATATGAAGTGAATGATTTATGCAAATGATTTGATTTAAATGATAATATAGTTTTATTATGAAATGCTAGTGAATGATTATGATAATGAACTTATTATGATAATGAATGATAGTGCGAAATGATAATGTGACGTATGCCAATGATAATGCAATGATTTAATGATTTGATGAAATGCATGAATAGAAGAAAGTATTGAATGAATTGATCATTTTAATCAATAGACAAGTAATGTGATTTGAGGTTAAATTTGAGTGTCTATATTTTGCCCCTCTTTGAGACAATGCAACTTGTTGCGTTGTTTCAAAGAAAAAGATTGATCAACTGATACATGCCCCAGATATATCTTGGTAAGGAATATGATAAGAATGATATGCCCCCTTGAGAGATTGATCAGAAAAATTGTATGAAGATTAATCTCATGATAGATGTGACCAAGAAAATGATCAGATACTTGATATTGCGCAAGTGATAAAGCGGTGGTGTACATTTGATGGAAATGCACAATCGATAGGCATAACTGAACAATTGATGGAAATGATCAGTATAGCCGGGTTGATGAGCTGATGAAGCTGATTGAGATTGATGCAAGCGCAAGACAAGTTGATAGAATGATTGGTTGATTGATTAAGGGGACATGAGATTTAGAGATGCAAGTTGATTGATTTTTCTACGACAAGAAAGATGAAGAAAATGAAATGCAAGAAATGGAAGATGCAAGATGGGAGAAAATGAAGGTGATGAAGCCTCTTGTGCATTTTAAGTGCTTTTATCATCATCGAGCTTATTATGTCGCAAATTAGTATAAGCATCTAGATAACATGAACATCTAGACGACCTGAATACTATTTGCATTTTTATTTAGTAATGAAGTATAAGCATCTAGGTATAAGGACCCTAGATGACCTGAATACTTATTGCATGGAAGACACTATCAGACAAGGAATGCACTCATCCATACTAGACTCATAGGTCCTCAATGGTTTTAGATAACCATGTCTTAAGACGAGTCGTCCTATGAATAAGAAACAATCCACAGGCAGCAAACAAGTGAACATGCCCCATCATCGCCTCTCTAGTCCCAGACATCCTGGAGAAGCTAAAAGACATGCCACCAAAGATAAAATCATAAAACAATCAAAGACCAACAAACAAACATGCGTCATGTTTCGATATGGAATTGATTCTTGGTACGGTTGTACGCTTTTGATTTGGAAGAGGGATTGATAGGTATGCTGCAATATTTGCTTGATTGTTACTCATGATGCAGTTTGATTTTGCTGAAGTTCAAAGCGATGTGGTGATCTGAAAGTGTCATTGTTGAGGGATTTTTGAGGTTATTTGATTTTTTTTTGGAGTTTTGGAATATTTGATTTTTTTGGATTTTTTTTTTCAGGACATTTTATGATTTTTAAAGATTTTTTCAGGACATTTTATGATTTTTATGGATTTTTTCATGACATTTTATGATTTTTATGGATGTTTTTCAAGACACTTTACGATTTTTTTGGATTTTTTCAAGACATTTTATGATTTTTTTGGATTTTTTCAAGACCTTTTATGATTTGTATGGATTATTTTTCATGGGACATTTTATGATTTTTATGGATTTTTTCAGGACCTTTTACAATGGAAAGAGATGCATCGCAAGCAAGTAGACAGATAAAGAGGGCAGTTTCTCTGACCATGAGATGCTCAATATCCTAACCCATGGCTAAGGTTGAGGAAATGCCCCACTTAGGAATAGGACCAATCTAGTATGCATGACAAAGCGAGCAAGTGAGGGGATTGTCGAACAATTCAAAAGCCATGGTGAGTGTGAAAAGGATATTATGAAGTCAAGGGTGAATGAAAAATGGGATGAAAAGAGCAAGTAGAGCTCCAAAGGAAAGAGGAGTAAACCCTCTACACATGGCGCCGATTTCTCAGTTTTCACCATGGTACTTGCTCAAGGCGCCACCGAAGTGGTTTTCACCATTGAACGAATTTATTTCTCTTTACTTTTTCATTTTTATTTTTATTTTATTTTTTTAAAAAAAAAATTTCAAGACTTTTTTCATTTTTTTTTGTATTTTTTATTTTAGGACTTTTTCCATTTTTTTTGACTTTTTCCATTTTTTTCAGGACTTTAAAAGAGTGTACCCTCTAAAGCACTCAAGTATAAAACTTGCGAATGTGCATACTGTTGATGGGATCATTAAGCAATTCACCTTCTGGAGTAGATAACTGATATGCCCCAGATCCATACATAGCAGTGATAACGTATGGACCCAACCAGTTAGGCTCAAATTTACCCTTCTTTTCTCTGTCTTGTTGATTGGGAGGATTTTCACGAAGGAAAAGATCTCCAACCTCAAATGTGTGTGGTTTCACTTTCTAATTATAACTTTGACTCATTCGCTTTTGATATGCTCTAAGATGGTTAAAAGCAGTTTGTCTTCGTTCATCTAATAGCTCCAATTCCTGCAAACGGGAAACTTGGTATTCTTCATCACTGATGTGATTGCGCAAAGAGATGCACAAAGAGGGTAACTCGACCTCGATGGGAAAGATGGCTTCAGATCCATAGACAAGGGCATAGGGGGTAGCACCTGTAGGAGTGCGGATACTTGTGCGATAAGCCCACAAGGCAGGATTCAGTTGAATATGCCAATCTCGACCAGCTTCATTGACCGTTTTTTTTGAGAATTTTAAGAATGGTTTTGTTAGAGGCCTCAGCCTGGCCATTACCTTGAGGATAGTAAGGTGTGGAGAAATGATGGTGTATATGGAATTTCTCACAAAGTTCACGGACATCTTGATTTTTGAATGGACGCCCATTATCTGTGATGATGGATAAAGGAACACCATAATGACAGATGATGTAGTTCAGTATGAAAGTGGCTATTTGTTTTCCAGTGATATGAGTGAGAGGAACAGCTTCAATCCATTTCGTGAAATAGTCTGTGGCAATGAGAATGAACTTATGACCATTGGATGAAGGTGGATGGATCTTGCCCACGAGATCGAGTCCCCATTGATAAAAGGGCCATGGTGTAGTAAGAGACTGTAATTTCTATGCAGGAGCATGTATCAAGTCTGCATGTTTTTGGCACTGCTTGCATTTTTTAACAAACTGATAAGCATTTGTTTCCATTGTAGGCCAATAATAACCCATACGCAAGAGTTTTTTGGCTAAGGTAGGACCGCTAGAATGTGCCCCACATATACCTTCATGTACTTCTCGTAAAGCAGTTTTGCTCTCGTCATGCTCAAGACATCTAAGTAAAGTACCATCGAGACCTCGGCGGTAAAGGGTATCGGCTAAGATTACATAGCGGGAAGCTTGACGGATAAAGGTTTTACGAGATTTATTGGATAGATCCGATGGCAAGGTGTTATCTTGGAGATAGGTATAAATATCGCCATACCATTGAGAATTAGGACCAATAATAAGGCAAATCATTTCAGATTGTGGTATATTGTAAGCGGGTTCCAAAAGAGGCTCTACCAAGAACTCACAGTAGGCAGCATTGCGTGGCATTTCTACAAGTGAACCAATTGTTGCCATTGCATCAGCAGCTCGGTTGCTATCTCGAGGAATTTTCTCAAAGGAAATTGATGTGAAATAGGCCTTGAAGTCATCCACCATTCTTTTGTAAGGCATTAATTTTTCATCTTTTGTTTTGTAGTCATCATTAACTTGTTTAATCACTAGCTGAGAGTCACCAAGAACATGCAACTCTAGGATTTTCCATTGCACCGCCATACGAAGCCCAGAAAGTAAGGCCTCATATTTTGCAATATTGTTGGTGCATGGAAACTATATCTTATAAGCTTTAGGTATACAATCCCCTTGTGGAGTGACAAAGAGATTTCCAGCACCAGAACCACCTTGTGTGAAGGAGCCATCAAAATATAAAGTCCACAGATGTGTAGATTCCATGTTGAAGATTGATTCATCAGGAAATTCGGTAATAAGAGGATGATTATCTATCACAGGAGCATCGACGAGTTGATCTGCTATAGCTTGTCCTTTAATTGCTTTTCTTTCTATGTACTCAATATCAAACTCACTGAGAATCATAACCCATTTAGCTAATCGGCCCGTGAGTGCTGCTTTGCTCAAGAGGTACTTAAGAGGATCAATTTTTGCAATGAGCTTTGTCTGGTGTGTAAGCATGTAATGTCACAAATTTTGTGATGCAAAAACTACGACAAGGCATGCTCTTTCAATAGAACTATAATTGAGCTCATATTCCACTAGAGTGCGACTAGTATAATAGATAGCACATTCATTTCCTTCAGAATCATGTTGTGCCAAAAGTGCCCCCAGTGCTGTGGTGGTTGTGGATATATACAGAATTAAAGGCTTGTCATCTGTGGGAGGTACCGATACTGGCGGTGTCATCAGATACTCGTTGATTTTCTGAAAAGCTTGTTCACACTTGTCATCCTATCTGAATGGAACATTCTTGTGTAGTAGATGTTGAAAGGGTTGACATTTATCTGCGAGTTGTGATATAAAGCGGCGAATAGACTGAAGTTTTCCTTGTAATGATCTCAACTGTCTGATATTCTTAGGTGGAGGCATTTCAAGTATAGCCTTTATTTTTGTAGGATCAGCTTCAATTCCCTTAGATGTGACAATGTATCCAAGGAGTTTCCTAGAGGTTACCCCAAAGGCACATTTTTTTGGGATTCAATCGGACTTTGTATTTTTCTAATCTTGTGAAAATTTTATCCATGATCTCTAGATGTCCAGCTCTCATGTAAGATTTTCCCAACAAATCATCTACATAGTCCTCTAGATATGTATGCATCATGTCATGAAAGATAGTGGTCATTGCACGTTGGTAGGTAGCTCCGGTGTTCTTCAACCCAAAGGGCATGACATTCCAACAGAAGGTTCCCCAAGGACAAGTGAATGCTATCTTAATTTGATCTTCAGGAGCTATTTTAATCTTATTATAGCCTGAGAAACCATCCATGAGGGATAACATTTCATGTCCTGCCGTCAAATCCACTATCATGTCAATGTTTGGAAGGGGGAAGTCATCCTTAGGACAAGCTTTGTTTAAATCTCTAAAATCCGTGCAAATTCGAATGCCCCCATCAGGTTTTGAAATTGGTACCAAATTTGAAATCCAATCAGCATAGTCAATAGGTCTTATAAATCCCACATCTAGCAACTTTTGTAATTCGGCTTTTACCAATAGAGCAATATGCGAGTGCATTTTTCTCAACTTTTGTTTAACAGGTTTTGCCCCCCGTGGCAAAGACAAGTGATGCATGACTAGATCTGGATCAAGTCCTGGCATATCTGCATAAGACCATGCAAAGTTGACTTGTCTTTCCTTGTAAAACTGTATATGCTCTATTCTCTCTTCAGGTGTTAATGATTCTGCTAGGTGAATTATCTTTGGTTTTTCTTTTGTGCCCAAGTTAGCTGGTATTGTCTTCTCCACTAGCATAGATGACTTTTCATGATATACTGCTAAGGGAAGTGTGTCAAGCTTTCCATCCTCGGGCGCCTTAGAGAGGTTTTCACCCTTGGATACATCCTTTATTTTTACTTTTTTTGAGTCTAATAGTACCACAGGGTGGTTTTCACTAGAAGACCTATTTATATTTTCAATAATTTTGCGACTGAAAGGCTTGGCACCCTCCCCAAAGTAAGCCGCACTGTTGAGTTCTATGGTGAAACCTATCTTATGATCCTCAAAAGGTGTATCTTCTCGGGCTCCCAGAAAGTTTATGATTGCCTCATCATTTTGAAATACATCTAGTTGTGGCAGTCCCTTCTGGTCTAAATCAATGAGTTCGGGGTGAACCAAGGGTAAAGGGTCATGTTTTGAATCAAGATTTTGAATGGATTCAAGGGTACAAATGTTATGATCAAGTTCAGGGGTAGGGATACTATCATAGTCATAAATGTCAATGAATTCATCGATGGTACTTTCCTCGTTTGTCTGTGTAGCATTAGAGGACTCTACTTCCTTACTTGAAGTACATGTGGTACTCAAGGTCTTATCTTTCTGCGCATCATATCCTAAACCAGGGACTTTTTGCATATGAGTAGGTTGTATTGGTTCCAAGATACCCTATTTTTGTAAGCCAAGAGGACTTTTACCATCATATCCCATTTGTTTCATAAGATCAAAACCTTTACCATATTGTCCAATAGGTATCTTTATTTCAGTTTGTTCCTTTTCTATATACTCATCTTTGTATAGCCATTTCAGGAGATCAACTTCTTCTACTTCATTAGAGAGACTCCCCATTTTTTGAGATTGGTTAATTGACAAGTCACTATAGACTTTGCATCTGATGTGGTCTTAGTCATTTGTGGTTTTCCATAGGTATGGGGAGATAAAGGTAACTTTCCAATGCAAAGGGTATGATTCAAAGTATATTCTCCCACCCCTTTTTCTTTTACTTGTAATTTGGTCTTAACTTCCATGGATTTTGAGGAGGATGCTTTTAGGGACTCAGGATCAACATATGCTTGGGAAGGAAATGACTCACGATTGCTTGGGATTGTGATTTCAGTTTTAGGACTTAGGTTATGGCAGTACATGAAAGGGTTGGGATCTCCTTGTATTGTGATTTCAACACCATTGTGTGGGAATTTAATGCACTGGTGGTAGGTAGAAGGTATTGCTTGCATTGCATGAATCCAAGGTCTTCCAAGGAGGATATTATAGGTCAGTGGGAGATCAAGGACTTGGAAAACCACATCCTTTACCATAGGGCCTACTCTGATTGGTAGAGTAACTGATCCTTTAGAAGAGCGTTCCTCTTCATCATATGCCTTTATAGTAATCTTGTTCCTCGGATCAACTGCATTTTCAGAAAACCCTAATTTTGTGATCAATTCTTGGGTACAAATATTAAGACCAGCCCCTCCGTCTATTAGAACTCGCTTGATCTTGGCATTATTGATAAGGATGTCAATGTGTAAAGCTGCATTATGCGGTTGTCGAGGGGATGAATCATCACTTTCAGTAAAAGTGATAGTGTAAGGCGAGGTGATATGTCCCACCATAGCTTGGAATTGGTCTACATGTAGGTTTGTAGGCACTGTAGCAGTAGCAAGCGCTTTATCTAGGATAGCTTTATGCTCAGGAGATAGGCGTAGCAACTCAAGTATGGAAATTTGTGCGGGTGTTTTTCCTAAATGCTCTATGAGGTTATATTGTGAAGCTGGTGGAGTGGGTTTTGAATTAGGACCTCTAAGGGTGATTGTGCCTTTGCGGGTAGTAACCTTGCAATCAGGTGCTTTGCCTTTTATAATGAAAGTGTTTACATGATTATCAACCTCATTGATGTTATGTATGGTATAGTCATACTTAGTAGTAGTATAGTTTACACCATCACCAGATTCAAGGGCCTTTCCTTTATCCTTGTCATGCTTAGGGAAAGGGTTCTTAAACACCTCGCGATCAGAGTTACTGGAAGGAGTGTGTTCGTCAACCACTATCTTACCATCATCAATAAGGTCTTATATTAGATGTCGAAGTTTATTGCAACTATTAGTCTTATGTCCTTTATGTCTATGATAGTCGCAAAAGTGATTCTCATTCCACCACGGGGGTTTGACCTGTGGATTATATTCCTTTATTTCAGGTAGCATTATAATATTGATTTCAAGAAGTTCTTTTAATGCGGATTCAAGTGATTGTCCCAATGGTGTAAAATTTCGTTTAGGGAAACTTCTTTGTTTTTCTTTTTCTTTATCTGAAGATGAACCTTTGAGGTTATAAACAGGCGATGATGTTTTAGTTGTTTTTGCATCAACAACTCCGTCATTGACTACATTCTTGTTCTTTACCCAAAAAGGTGTCTTGTTGTTCGAATTTGATTTTTGATCTCTATCATTATTAAGTTTTATGGTTCCATCATCAATGAGAGTTTGTTCAATTTGGAATCCCATTTCTATGGCATCATCAAAGGAATCCAAGCATTTGAGGCGAAGTTCCCTTCCAATTTCTTTGTTCAAATTTTGACAAAAGAGGTCAACCAATTCTTGATTAGGAATGACATAAGGTAATCGTTTTGTCAAATGTCTCCATCTTTGCAAAAATGACACAAAAGATTCACCTGGTTTTTGTTTGGTGTTGAAAAGGTTTGTCATGGTCACTTTAAAGTCACAATTGAAACTATAATTGGAGACAAATTTATTAGCCAATTCCTGAAAGGATTTGATGGTCGGGAGTAATTGTGAAAACCATTCCATAGCTTCTCCTCCTAGACTGCGGGGGAATAATCTCATAATGTATGTTTCATCAACTGCGAATTCCATGGTAGTTGCACAAAATTGTCTTAAGTGATGTTTAGGATCCCCTTTTCCATTATATTTGTCAAGTTTTGGTATGTCCCAATGGTTAGGAAAAGGTGGCATTGGTATGCTTGGATCAAAGGGATAAGGACATATATCTTCAATGGAGAACTTATGAGATGATGATTTACGGTTCTTAAGGGTGTCCAATTCTTGTCTCAATGTTCTAAGCTCATCCAAAATAGGATCATTTGTTGGTGTGGATTTTGAGATCTTTGAAGATCGCTTGTAACCTGGTTGTAGATAAAAGGGTCTATGATCTTTGATTCTACCATCGTTGTTTGTTTTGGGATGTTTGGATTCAGTAGATTCAGGTTGGTCATTCATCATGAGCAGTGACATGTCAAAATCAGGAGGCATTTTGATTACTTCATCAACAAGGGCTTTGAAGTATTGTTGTGGGTTACGTTTGACTACCTCCGTAAGAAGTTTAGTGAATCTATGATCCTTAAGTGCTTCTTCTATATCGGATTTGGTTATTTCTTCATCATCAGTTTCATTTGTTTCTCTAGTTGCAACACTAATGTTATCTTCGCCATCAAAGTCTCTTCCCCAAGGGTTCTCTTCCTCGTGAAACATTTTTTCTCTTGTTCTAGGGGTCATAGTTGATTGTTTTGATTTTCAATCCAAGGTAATGTATGAGACCTAAGACTAGGATGCAATGAAAAGGATATGATTCCAAGATGAGATATGGAAGTGGTAAGGTATGGTATGACAAGCTAAAAGGCAACTCTAGGTCCAAAGTTGGTTATGATGTAAAGGCTTTACTTGTGTTATGATGGATAGACACAAGGACCAATGATTAAGAGAGGGTATGTAGGAGATGATGGAATCGAAAAGGATTGCCCTACTCAAGGATAATGGTATGTTCCCTAACTCAAGGATGATGAACCTCAAGTGATATGGGTGATAGATAGCCAATGGTTTGATTTCAAGACCTAGGAAGAGTAGCCTAAGTGCAAGCTAGGGGTTTTGTTTGATCGATGATGAATATGCAAAGGACTAAATTCCTGGAACATGCAAAGGTTAGGTGAGATGGTTTTGATATGAAAAGGGGTTGAACATGCACGAACTAGGTGGAGTGTTATGTATATGCAAGGACTTATGTAGTGTCACCTATGCATGCAAGACTAGTAATATGCAAGGACTAGGATGAAAGGTATATGAATATGTATGGATATGCAAATTCTAGATGGAATGCAAAGTCTAGATGGAATGCAAGGATTGAAAGATCAAAATTGAAGGATGATGACTCCAAGAAATCCAAGTGATAGGTTCACGTTGTATGTTTGTGTTGTTGAACCCTTTGAGATTTGCAAAGTTTGAGATGTTGCAAGTTAGTAGGTGTGATGTTTGTTTGAGGTCTATTTTGGAACACACACGCAAGACATAGCAAACAAAGTGTTTGAGTTTAACAATACAAGCACAAATCCTAAGGTTGGAAAGGACAATATCTGCTAGATTCCACGTGGGTTTCCCCAACCGCATATTCTTAGTGGGTGAATCTAGAAGCTTGGCTGCACGAGCTCCCCCTTACAGTGCACTACTTCTCAGGCCAACCAAGCTTCCAACCCCCATGAAACTCCCATGGCAGATTGATCACCTCTACTAAAAACTGCGAAGATGTGGATGCCTTCACACCGACCGGTGTTGCGCTAGCAAATAGAAGGATTTTGGCAACTACACAAAGGTTTTTAGTTCGGGACCCCTGTTCGAGTGGCCATACATGGGGCACAAGATTAAGCTCCGTTTAGGAGGCACTCCAGCTTGAAGAGGTTACGCTTAACAGGGTTTTGGGGAGTACTACTTGGTCCGTATGACATATCCGCACTCGTAATCTTAGGCTTTCCCTTAGGATTCACATTTATATACTGGTCGGGGGTAGCTTGGCCAAAAAGCTCCGTTGTCGGTCTGAGTCGCCTTGGGGTGAGTACTTTTTCCCACCAAGGCAGACCCAAGTTCTAGAGTCAATAACCATTTCTCTTGCACCCAGGATCGCACAAGTGCGTAAGGGGAGAGGATACTTCGATTATTGAATCGGAGTAACACATAAAATAGATGGGTTTGGTTTTCTGATCACCTAGTTTGCATAAGGTGAGAGCATAATCACCTACCACCTTCAAGCATAGCAAACAGTATTCATTGATCCCCTAGTTAAGCTAATTTGAGAGAAGACAATTGTCCATTTTTAAAGCACCAATTGAAGTATTTTCTAATTTAAAAGACAATTGGTTTCAAAATCATGTCTTCATCAATCGTTCTGCACCAAATGTTGTTAGTAGTTTTGATTTCAATCTTTGTCAAGCGTATGTTTTGATTTTTAGTTTTTCAACGAAACATCCTGCACAAGTCACAAAAAGATTAAATTAGCCCCCCACTAAGGCAAATCAAATCATGACCAAAATAAAAAGAATTCTAAATTAAAATCTAAAAATTTATCCTAAAGTTAGAATGCAATCCCAAAATTAATCTAAACTAAAATTTAATCTAAGATTTAAAGTTAATCTAAATTAATAAAAAAACTAATCTAGATTACAACTAATTTAAAGATAATCTAAAGTAAATAAAATCAAACTAAAGACTTAAATTTAATAAAACTAAATTAAAATTAAAAAATGAAAAACTAAATTTAAAATTAAAAATCTAACCTAAATTAGCAATTATAATCTTAACTAATTAGAAATTAGATTCTAAATTAAATTACACTAATCTAAATTTAAATTAAAAATTAAAAACTAAATTCTAAACTAAATTAATCTAAAAACTAAAAAGACTAAAAGTCTAAATTAAAGTGAAAAACTAAAACCAGATTTAAAATCTACAAAATAAAATCTAAAAACTAAAAATCTAAACTAAGAAATTAAAATAGAATCAGTAACTAAAATCTAAAAAAAAATAGAAAAAAAAAAAGCTAAACTAAAAACTTACATAACTTAAACTAAAACTAAAGTAAACTAAGGTAAAAATAAAATTAAAACTAAGATTAAAATAAAATTGGAACTAAGTTTAAAATCATGAGTTATTATGCTCAGCCATGCACAATGTTGTAGTAGTTTCAGAAATTAAAAACAAAAAAATAGCAAATTGGAGTATTTAATGGTGACAGCTGAAATGGGAAGCATTCATGCATCTTGGCCTGTAGCATATCAGAATATTAAAGCACATTCTGCCATAATTCATAAAATGTTGTCAGAAACATAAATAAATTAGGCAAATAACTATTTCAATTTACAACAGACCATGAAAATCAAATTTGCAATCCATTCACAGTTCTCAGCAAAAGCCTTCAAAAATCTGCAGTCATGAAAAAAGACAATAATCTATTTTATTCCCTCATGACGACAACAGTAGCAATGTAAGTAACCATCAACAGTGCAACCAAACAAATGTTGCCTGGAATGAAAAAAAAATTGACTGGAAATATTTGAAGAGCAGTGATCACGTTTTTTTAATTAAAGCTATTTTTTTAGAGCTTTTGTTTGCTGTAAATGAACTTTTTCACCTCAAAAACAATGCTTGGGACATTCTTCATGACCAAAAGGCAATTTTAGAGATGTTTTGGGCATTTCAAACTATCAAGTAATGAGAAAAACGTGGCAGCAAAGAGAAAAACGTGATTTCATTGTTTTTCATACTTCTTCAACAAATTTGATATTGTTGATATGGTTTCAAACAACCCAACAACAGCAAAAAAATGAGACAACAATAAAAATGAAGAAACAAACAAATGATTGCTTGTTCACGTTGGGTTCACCATTTGTAGGGCCAGAAAAATGTATGATTCTATGGAAGAGAACCATCATTTCTGGACCACATCAATAGAGTAATTCTAATTTAAATGCAAACCAGCAAAAACATGCAACTACACTAAGATCACAAACTTGCTTAAAAGAAATCAAAATCTGCACTCAAAAGAACATAACTCCATTGTCTCCCTTTCACTAAGATCTTATTTTATGCATTTGCTCTCAGATTTTTGTGAGCACAAAATGCAACAAGAGGCTATGGTGAGTGGGAAAAAGTATTCCAAATTCGTGTAAGGGTCAAAATGAGAAGAGAGTGCTGTTTAAATAGGAATCTTTGATGACAAAGAGGTTGAGAATGAGAAATGTGGGATAAACAGATATTGCAATAATGAATTTTTAAAATCCCACATGGTGTACTGAAATGAAATGCATATGAGTGGAAAAGATAAAGAAGATAGATTAAATGAATGGTGAAGGATTGAATAAAATAATTAAATGCATATATTTTTAATGTGGATGAAAATAGTTTACTAATGTTTTATCATGAATTATTTTAATGTTTTTATGAGAATGATTTATGCAAGAATGATAATTTATCGAAATGAAATTATTTAATTTATGAATGGTTATGAAATGTTTTATGAACGATTTAATAATTTATATAAATGCAATATGAAGTGAATGATTTATGCAAATGATTTGATTTAAATGATAATATAGTTTTATTATGAAATGCTAGTGAATGATTATGATAATGAATAATAGTGCAAAATGATAATGCAATGATTTAATGATTTGATGAAATGCATGAATAGAAGAAAGTATTGAATGAATTGATCATTTTAATCAATAGACGAGTAATGTGATTTGTGGTTAAATTTGAGTGTCTATAGATAGTATTCATGCCATGACAGAAGGATGACCAACTACAGCCATAGAGTGTGGGATCTCATTGAAGGGTTTGATGCCTTTAATATCCAATTGATCCCTCGGAATAAAAACCAAGTTGCTGATTCTTTAGCTCAAGCTGCCAGCACCTTGCAACCTTTGTCACTTTCAGGATTGAAAAGATTTACAGTTGAGCTCACTCCAATCCCTTCAGTGCCTGACAATGTTACCAATTTCTAGGTCTTTGAAGATGATAAGCATATTCTGGACTTTATTATAAGCTGTGACGTGTTTGCCTCCCAAGTTATTGATGAGATAGAACCTCAGGAAGTAGAAATTGACTTTGGAGGAATCATCAATCTAAAGACTAATACCATTCCAAGGGGTATGGTGCAACTTGAACAAATTTTTGACCTAGATAAGATAAGAGATCAAGAACAATAGACTAAAAGAGTCTATTAGCAACCAGTGTGAAATGTATAATACGGGGACACCAGATGACTTGAAGAATGTTCTTATTGGCAAGGTATGTATTCCAAAGGAAAGAAAGGGGATTATTGATATCTTACATACATATCATGATGCGATAGCTTGGAGTTATGAAGACTTGAAAACATATGATACTTCAATCATCACACACACCATCCCTCTGAGGTCAGATGTCAAACCGTTCAGACATAGGCAGAGGCCAATTAATGCTCTGTTAGAGCCTATTATTCAGAAAGAGGTGCAGAAACTGCTTTCAGCACGCATTATATTTCCAGTAATACACTTCACTTGGGTGGTGAATTTGGTTCCAGTAAGAAAAAATAATGGAGAAATCAGACTATGTGTGGATTTTAGGAATCTAAATAGAGCATCATAAAAGGAAAATTATCCAATTCCTTCACTAGATGAAGTGCTTCAGATTGTTAATGGATCACAAATGATGTCCTTTTTGGATGGGTACTCTGGATACAACCAAGTCATGGTGCAATATGAGGATAGGCACAAGATTGCCTTTACTATCAAATGGGGAACTTTTGCTTATAGAAGGATGCCATTTGGATTGATCAATGTTGGAGCTACATTCCAGAGAGCTATGGACATTGCTTTTAAGGATATAATTGGTAAGTGCATTATTATTTATATGGATGATTTGACTATTTTTTCTAAAAAATGAGGTGATCATATATCGGACTTATGCAAGGTGTTTCAAAGATGTAGAGAGTTTGGTATTTCACTTAATCCAAGAAAGTGAATTTTTGGAGTCACGGAATGAAAGTTATTAGGGCACATTATCTCAGAACAGGGTATTGCTATTGACCCTAAAAGAATTCAGGCTATCTTGAAGATTCAACCTCCTGCTAGTAAGAAAGAGATGAAGTCATTCTTTGGTAAGATTAAATTTGTTAGGAAATTTATCATAGGATTTGTGGAGATAGTTAAGCCATTAAACACTATTTTGAAACAAGCAAAGATAGAATGAAGTACGAAAGCTAAGGAGGCATTTGCAAAAATCAAAAGGGCTATTGTTGAAGCTCCTGTATTGGTGAGCCCAGATTACATTAAGTCTTTTTATATATATTCATTCACTTCTGATCACTCTTGTGCTGCATTTTTAACTCAAAAGTTTGATCAAGGGAATGAACACCCTGTAGCCTTCATGAGTACTCCCTTAAAACATGCAGAATTGAAATACCACAATGTGGAAAAGTAGGCCTATGCTTTGGTCCGAGTCATGAAGAAATTCAGATATTATATCCTGAAGAATAAAGTTTTTGCCATAGTGCTTGATCCTGTAGTAAAGTTGTTATTGATGCAGAATGAGTTAGGTGACCGAAGGGCCAATTAGGTAACCATGTTGCAGGAGTATGATATGGAAATCCATCCCATGAAACTGGTAAGAGGACAAGGGCTTACAAAGACAATGGCTGAGACAGGTCCCGATCTCACGGCTCAACATTATTACTTTCAAGAGGTATCTCCAAGAGACTGGTATGATGAAATTATTTTCTATCTATTGAATCAACAGTGTCTTGATCATCTTAACACGGTTCAGAGGCGAGCCTTGCGCTTAAAGAGTGGAATTTTTACGATGAAAGAAACTATACTATATAAAAGAAATCATGAGTGTGTCTACTTAAGATGTTTAGGGAAAGAGGAAGCTGTTAGAATAATGATTGAATTTCATGAGAAATATGACACAGGTCATGGTTCTCCATCATCCATTGCACATCAAATCTTGAGGGTAGGCTATTACTGGCCTACTTTGTTCAAAGATGCCCACCAACATGTGAGAACTTGTCACATATGTCAGACCATGACAAGTAAGGAAAAATATGCAGCTCTTCCACTTCAACCAGTCATAGAGGTAAGACCATTTGCTCAATGGGGTATGGACTTTATAGGTCCAATTAATCCTCCATCTTCTGTGGGTCACAAGTATATTCTTACCATAACTGATTATTTTACTAGATGGACAGAGGCTCTTGCTTGCAAATAGTGTACTTCAGATGTGGTAATCAATTTTCTTGAATCAAGAATTATTAATCGTTTTGGTTGTCCACTATCTTTGGTTTTTGATAATGGTCCCGCATTTGCATCACCAAAGTTTTCTAATTGGGCGTTCGATCATGGGATTGTTATTAAGTTTTCGTCCAACTATTACCCTCAGGGTAATGGTCTAGTTGAGTCTTCCAACAGGAACCTACTGACAGTTATCCGTAAGCTGTTAGAACAAAATCCTAAGGATTGGCACACCCAGCTCTGATTTTCTCTCTGGGCTGACCGTACTAGATAGAAGGCATCCATAGGAACCTCTCTTTATCACCTGGTGTATGGTTTGGAACCTGTGTTTCCTATTAAGTTGAAAATCCCTACCCTGTAGCTCATTAATGAGTACTATAATGAGGAAGATAAACATGAAACCCGTTTGGTTGAACTATTGCATTTGGAAGAGAAAAGAGATGAAGCCCCAGAAAACTTTGCTAAATATCAAGGTGTAGTAAAAAGATGGTTTGATAGGAGAGCTAAGGTGAAAGCCTTTAGAATTTTTGACTTAGTTCTTTACTGGGATAAAGTCCATGATCGTAAGGGGGAGCACAATAAATTTGATAAACTTTGGCTTGGTCCTTACCAGATTTCAAAAATTTTGGGAGATAATGCTTTTCGTTTGAAAACCCTCATTGGTGAGAATATCCCGCTGCCTATTAATGGGCAGTATCTGAAGCATTATTTTCAATCTTGAGCTGCTTGCAGTTCATCCTGTACATAGTTTGAGTAGTTTTCTTTCTACTTTGCTTTGGTAGTTAGGTTTTCTTTGGTTTGTTTTGCTTTTCGTTTTGTTTTGCTTTTGGGTTCCTAGTTTCTTTGGGTTGTTGCACCTATGTACCAGGGCTATTTTGTTCGAGATTGTTCTAATTTTTTTTTTTATAAACTCTAATCAAGTTTTAGAATTAGGTGGTGGATTTATTTTATTTGATCTTCTTTGTACTTGGAATTAGAATCGCTTATTTTGGATACGCTTTGAAGTATATTTGGGTCTCACATTTCATAGTATAATAAAAAAATTTCTGGAGTTGCATAGGGTTCTTGAGTAGTTTGGCTTGGTGAAAAATCTTATATTCTGCTTCAGTGCCACTGTGTTCCTCGTCCCTGAGTGTGAGTTTCATTACTTACAAAGGTGAACAAGAAAGTTCTATAAAAAGAGAAAAGAAAAGAGGAAATTTTGAAAATTTGAATGGGTTTCACCTTATCAGGAGTATCTTAGTATCTCTACCGGGGCTATAGACACCTGACTGGCAGTAGAGCTATGCTTGGGAGGGTCACATCAATAACCTCATTGGGGCTATGAACACTTGACTAGCAGCGAGGCTCTATCTGGGTTGCTTTTGAAGTTTGAATTTTATGTAGCTTGGTTAAATTTGCTTTGGTTCTTCTTGTACTTGCAAGATGGGAATAAATGCATAATACACACACTTGGACCCTGGTATAGGAAAAGGTCTTCTTGCTTGTGGTTTTTGAAACTTTGTTCTTAAGGGTCTTGATGAGAGGATTGAAACCATAGATTCGGGGTTCTTGATTCTGTTTTATCCTTGAAATGCTCTGGAGCATTTCCCCAGTGAAGTCGCCATTTGTTGTGCAGTTTTTGCACACATACCCCATTGAAAGTGGGGACCCTCTTTCTTCGCTTTTTGGTGTTTTGGCCCTTCTTTTCTAGGGTTTTTTTCTTGCTTGTGTTTGTGCTTTAATGTTCATTTTTCCAATTGAGGTGGCTCATTTATGAAATTTATTGAAAGTATGAAGTCTTGGACTTTATCTCGGGTTTTTCACTATTTTTGGGAAAATCCGTCTGAGTTGGATTCTCCCGGTTTCCTCTCAATGTTTGAAATTGCTACCTTTTACCTTGCTTTCGAGAAAATCCGTATGGTCCGGATTTCCCCGAAGTCCGTCGCCATGTTGAATCCCCAAAATCCATCGCAACGTCGAATCCCCAATTTTTTCATGGTCATGGTTGTCTTGTCAAATGCATTAATGGAATTTGTGCGAAGGTCTTGGGGCTTTGATATATTGATTCTCGGAGAAGTAATTGATTATTTGAGTTTGTGCATTTGCTCTCATTTGGGCCTGTGTCTTGAGGTTCTTGGTGTTTTGTTGGATATTTGGATTTTTGAAGCTATTTGGATTGTGAGTTTGCATCTCCTGTGCGTAGATTATATTTGGCTCGCGTTGAACGGTTGTTTGTCGGCTTCATCAATCACAACCTTTGCGCTTCCATGGTATGTAAATGTGCCCTTTTCTCTGTTGATTTCAATTGCTTTTCTTCGTTTGCTTGGGGGTCCTTCTTTGTTTCCTGGTTCTTCTGGGTGCGTGTCATTATTGGGCATCTTGGGGTTTTCCGTTGGGGTACCAACCCGTTTTGATTGATTGAACATTTTTGATTGGTCTGGTACTGTATCTTATTTGGGCATTGGCTTGCTGTAGTTTCAAACTTTCTGTTCTGGTGTATGAGCGAGTCATCTGTATTTTCATGGCGAACATTTAGGGTTCTTGACCAAGGGAATGGCCAATTCTCCTCAAATTGCTGAGAAATGTGGCCTTAGTTCATGTTTTATTCATTGGAGGCCCAGGTTAGGTTGGTTTCAGAGTTCTATCCTATGTCCAGAGTAATTTGAATCCATTTGGTGAAAGAGATGAAGATATAGATAGGTTCGGGTTTTCGAGGTCCTCGCGGAATTCCGCTTCCCCCGGATTTCGCCGACTTTTCTATTTCTTGTTCTTTTATCACTTTCTACCCGATTTCATTTGGTTTCGCCAAAATCCACTCCATCTGGATTTTTCCGAAGTCCGCAATCGGGTCGTTTTACCGATTTCAAGTTTTAATATTGTTATATTTGGATTTCACCAAAATTTGTTCCATTTGGATTTTCCCGAATTGTTCATGTCTCTTCATTTTTCTCGATTAATTGTAACTATTGCCGTTTTCGCCAAAATCCGTCTCTGGCGGATTCTTCCGGGTTTTTTCTTCTTCTGAGAAACGTTGAATTTGATGGTTATAGATCTTTGGTTTATTGGTAAATGATTTGATTGATTTAAGGATCTTATGCTAAGTGTTTCTAATGATTTCCCTTGGTTAATTAATGAGTTTAAATGATGATTAGGGGATTTTTGCATGTATGGTTCGCTAGAATCTGCCTGGTCCGGATTTTCCCGAAAATCCTTCCCAGTGCAGAATCCACGAGGGGAGCTAAATCCTGAACTTTGAGGTAATGATCTTCTAATCTTATTATTTCTTATGGATCTAATTGTGGTCATCTTCATGTGTTTGCAGGCAGGATCGAGACAGAATGTTGCTGGTCGAGGCAAGGGGAAGGAAACAGATCCAGGTGCAGAGGCTTCTACCATCTCAGATGCAAAAAAAGGTTAAGTTAGATATAAAGAGCAGAATTCCTGAGAGCAAATTAACCTCAATTTGTTTGGGGATCACAGATACAAATGTAGGCATGTGGGACTACGAGGAATTCAAGGCTGAGATGTCAGCACCGAGCCCTCCTCTGCTAGCAAAAAGAATGGTGGAGTCTGGGTTGGCTCATGTGGCAGGTTTCCCTTCTACAGTGGAGTGCTACAAGTTGGTGCTTGAGTGTGCCAAAAATTATGATAGTGGGACATAGAGAATAATCAGTCCCTAGGGAAGGATTCTTGCTGGTTTCAATCCTGTGGCCATTGCTGCAACCTTTGACATGCCTGATAGGTCCCATGTGGTGGGCTTTGACATGGATGTTACTAGAAAGCATTATGAGGAGAACATTGTCAAATCTCAACAGGTGATCAACTCTTGGCTAGAGAAGCCTAAATCTCATTTCTCTAAGTTGCCTAAGAAACTATTCAGGCTCAAGTTCAAGAGGGAGTATTACAATGCCATCACCCTTCTCAACAGATTGGTAGGATTGAAGAGTGTAGGTGTTTTTGAAACCTGGATGTTCAATGTGATTGCTAGAATGGAATATGGAATTGACTATCATTGGGCAGGTGTTATCAGTAGTGTGATCCATCATCAGTTGTGTAATGTTTTGCAGACCAAGACTTTCACTATGACCTCTTACCTAGTGTATTCATTGGCCAGACTTCATCCATACAAAAGATTGAGCACTAGGGGTATTTTTGGGCAGGATGTTATCTATGAAGTGTATCCACAGTTGCACTTGATTGGTGGAAGCTACCAGAGGTCGAATGATGCCTTCACAATATACATCACCAGGTTGCTCCAGTGTGCAAAGCATATGAGAATCTCAGACAAGGCAAAAGAGTTGATAAGGAGATATGGAGCATGGTTTATCTAGTTCCCAACCTTTTCATATATTAGAATTGATGGTTTTCATAGGGCTCCTTATAGACTCCCCAGGTATCCCACTGATCATATTATATTATTGGAAGCCACTAGAAAAATCTGTGACTTTGACAATGTCATGAAAGGGGAAATGTATAAGACAGGTTTTGGGAATGATTTCCCTTTGAAGATAGGGATGGGAGAAGTTTGTGCCTCCATTCAGTCTACTCATGCTTCAGAGGAGGAGATGGGTACTCTTGGGATCTCTTTTCATTCTAAGAGAGCAAGGTTTGATGTTATTGGCGAGGCCCAAAAGAAGGCCAATAGGGATTATAGCCATAAGGATCATATTGAGGACTACTGGATTAACCTTGTTGATGAGTTCGAGGTGAGAAAGAAGAGGTTTTCCAGGTTGCCAGTGGACTTGGTGAGATTGTTCAATGTAAAGGCCATCCCACACCAGGTAGAGGAGGATGGAAATGTGATCCAGGGTCATTTTATGAGGCAGTGAAGGATAAACTAGTGGGGGAAGTTGACTGGTTAGAGGAAGAAATGACTGATTTAGATCAGGTTATGGCCCCAGTGATCAAATATACCAAGATGTGGTTAAAGCACAAAATATTGAAGTTGGAGAGCGAGGGTGTTCCCTGCACCTATGAATTGATGGGAGAATTAGAGTCTCATTCTACTTTTGAGGCTTCACTGGAACCAGATCCAAAAGGTAAAGAGAAGGTGGATTCTCATTTTAGAATCTAGGTAAGAGAGGTTCAGGCTGAGAAGGCTGCAAAGGAAGGAAAACAAAGGAGGTCTGTTGCAAAGAAGAGGAAGCATGCCTCTAGGAAATAATTTGAGAAGAACCAGGAGGAAGAGGAGGAGGTTGAAAGTGTTCATGCATTGATGAAGAAGAGAAGAATCACAAGGATATCATAGAAGGTAGAGGAAGCCCCTAGGGTTGACAAGGAAATTGAGCCACCAGTGGTAGAGGTGGAAAGCTTAGGGGAAAAGACACAGGTCTACACGAGGAGATCAAGGACTCCTTCCCCAAGGGATAATGTAGCACAAGAGAATGTTTTAGTGAGTATCCCTATTATTGAGCAAGTAAATCCCTCCATTCCTCAAGCTACTGGTAGCGTACAGGGAGAACCAAAGAAGGATGAAAGTCCTAAGGATTTGGGTGAAGAAGAATTTCAAGGAGACCTCTTTAATGTAGAGGTAGAAATTGATAGGGTGGTTCAATCTCCCTTGGTTGCATGTGCAGATTCACCTGTAAAGGAACAAGTAGAAAGGTCTCCTCAAAAGGAGGAAGAGATACTAGCTAGGGCCCCTTCACTAGTGCATGTGGTTGTGGAGGAGCAGGTATAAGGAGAAGGAAACCCAACTGTGGATGTTCCTAAAAGTCCAAATGTTGAAAAAGATGTAACTGCTGATCAACAGGAGAAGGAACAAGATAAACAAGACAAGGTACCTGCTGGGTCCACTATTCTGGATTAGCTAGAGAGGGAATTGAAGAAGAAAATGGTAATAGTGGAGGATTCTCCTCCTAATTGGGATGCCCTCATGGCTAATGTAGAGAAGGAGAAGACTAAGAAGAAAGCATGGGTTGTATCTCAAATTGAGAGGGATGGATGATCTGTATAGGATCTAGACTATTTTGCGTTTTGAATGCTTAATTTTTACAACGATTATTCCAAGTTAATTAAATCAAAATTAACTTAAGGAAATAACAAAATGAAGAAATTAACAAACTGAGAGAAGGTGAGAGAGAAGAAGAGAAATGCAAATAGCGTTTGATTACGGAGTTCGTCACAAACGTGACTACGTCTCCGAGTCTGCTCCAATAGAGTGACCGATCCGATTAATCTCCAAATCAATTACAATTGCACCAAAACCATTCTTCAAGCACTTCGGCAGCGTAACGACGCTCTAACATGCAAGAATGACTCAAAATAATCTCCTCAAGACCTCTATTCACTTGTCACCTCAGCTTCAAGAATTCATCACCTGAAAAAAACTTAATTTCACTCTCACCTCACACCCCCTTTTATACATAAAATTAGCCTAATTAGGCTTAACCACCAAAATTAATGTTCAACCCCCTCTAAAAACTCGTACAACTCCTCTGATATCTCCATTTAGCTTTTGGTTTAGATTGTTAGAAGTAGTTTTAAATGTTTATGGCTTAATAAGCCATTTGGTTAAGGTTCGGCCAACAAAACCTTAACAAATAAAAACAAACTCCACCAAATATTGAACTCCTACCGGTGGTCAAATGGGGAGTATACATTTTGGTACCCGGTCGGTTCGGGGTTCCAAACCCGCCGGCTGGCTTTTAAATAGCAATATGCCAATTTCCAAACAACAAAACAAACCCGGATCTATATTTAGTAGAGCGCGTGGAGTCTGGTGTAACAGGAAAGACCTTAGTTAGCAAGCGGTAGGTTGGGGGTTTGAATCCCCCAACAACTTTTAAACAAACAAACCAACATCCGCCGCGGAGAGGGAGGAAATGCAGTTGCCACGTGTCGCACCAGGAGGGTGTCACGTGGCAAGCTCCAATACGCTGAGACCGCTGACGTGTATGCCAACCGTGATGATGACGTGTACGCTGACTATACTTTTCACAACTCACCATGCCATGTGTCCAAGCCCGATTCGCCAGACCGACTGACTCAATGCTGACGTGGATGTTGACTCGGATAATGACGTGGCGTACAGACTGCTGACTGGACCGATGACTGTGCTGCCACATAGATGATGACATCATCGTATGGATGACATGTGTCAACCGCGGATTGGTCCACCTTTGATTTGCACATGTGCTGACGTCATCATGTACGGATGCTGACGTCATCACTGTACCTTCAAGTCAATAGAAACTTTGACTGCCAATATCTTGAGCATACGATGTCGGATTTCGACGAAACAAACATTGCCGGAATCATCTCAACGAGCTCTTCGCGATGACGCCAACTTTGACAACTTTTGATGACATCATTTTTTCTGCTTCCCGAACGCCCTTTGATCCCAGTTTGACCCAAGGTTTGACTGGCCATAACTTGCACAAACGGACTCCTTTTCGCTCCGTTCAAGTTGCGTTGAAATCAGGACGTCGAGCTCTTTCTGATGGTGCTGATTATGGAGAGAAATGAGACACTTCAATTTCTACTAAAATATCCCCTGGATCAGGCCTCCCCACTGAAGACCTTTTGGACCTCCAAAAGTGGCGTTTACTCTGACATTAAGTGAGGACTTGGCCTCCCCACTTGGCCTGTATCTTCTATACATTTGAAAACCTGGCTCACAAGCACAATGAAGACTGCAAACATATTGTTGAACATAAACATTATTCTATCACTTCCAAAAGCATCTACATCAAATGTCGTAGCCACTAACCAACAAATATTGACTAGCATCAAGCTGAACAATAATGCAGAAATGAAAGAGAATAAGTCAACAACACATCGATCCTTCACAACAGTAACATTTTTACCCAAGGATTCATCAATGCTTTCAAGCATCCTTTTCTCATGCTGTACTGCAAGTGCATCCTGCAACATCTGACCCTGGTTAGCTACTCCAAGTTCAAGTGTAGAACCACCTGTACTGATAGACATAAGAGTTAACTCTTTACTTGCATTAACTACCCTCTTTAACTACCCTGTGTTTGCAAAAGAACGATCAGTCTTAATCCTGTGAGAATGTACAATATACTGAATGCCATCTTTAAACAAGTGATAATGATTCTATTCCCTGTAGAATATAGCTTTCCTGTCATATAAGTAAGGGCTACCAAGCACTATCCCACAGATATCCAATGGAACTACATCAAACTGTACTTCATCCACAAATTTACTAGTGATTGTGAATCTCAAAGTGCATTGTCTTGTTACTTGCAGCTTATCATTTTCACAAATCCAGCATAGTGGATAAGGTTTCTTATGCAATGTAGTTTTTAATCCCAAGCTCTTTACAACACTTTTTGAAATCAGATTAACTTGAGAACCACTATCTATGAATGCATCAATTTTACTGTTCTTAGCAACAACCCTTAAATGAAAAAGCTCATTCCTTTTCACATCTTCAGAGACATCATTAACTTTAGAAGTAGAAGCACAACTATCAAAGGAAACATTGGAATTAGGAGCTTTACCTTTCAAACCCATAATTGTTATCTTAGTTTCATCATCTGAATCGGAACCAAGATCCATAACAACATTTGTGGATTTCTCCTTACCCTTCTATTTCTGATTCTGTCTTTGAGCCCACTTAGGCTTCAATTCGGGATGCAACTTCCAACAGTGATCTTCATCATGACCCTTCCTGTCACAATGAGAGCAAGAAAGCTTGTCATCCTTCTTAACTGTAGCTGCCTTCTTTCCTTTCCCTGTCTCTGCAACCTTAGAAGATTTCTTTACAGAATTATCATTATCAAACTTATCAATAAAAGATCCTTTACCCCTTGACTCTAAGTGGGTATCTTGGACACAAACTTCATCCAAGTTGTTAGGATTCAAAACCAAAATAGAATGCCTAAGGTAGGAATGTAGACCTCCTATGTACTTTAACAAAGTGTCCTGGGTGTACAAAGGAAAATTCAAAACAATAGCCCTTTTTCTAAATTCATGGGTGTACTCTTGGAGAGTTTGACCTTTCCCTTGCCTAAACATTTGCCAGTCCATCATTAACTATTGCATATGGCCTAAGGGATAGAATTGCTTTTTAAGAGCATTGATAAATTCTGCCCAAGTTAAATTGACTCTACCATGCTGTGAAATTTTTGCCTTAGTCTTACTCTCCCACCAGGTTAAAGCTGTACCTCCTAACCGAAGAGTAGCTAATTGGATCCTATCAACATCATCTAATAGGTTCTGGACTCTACAGTAGACTTCTACTTGCTGAATCCAATCATCCAATTTTTTAGCATTAAGTTCACCACAATACTTTGGTAAATCAAATTTTACATCCAACTTAATTTTAGGCTTATACCCACTCTTAAAAGGATTAAAAGAAGTAGAATAAGGAGAAGATGGAGAAGAAGGAGAAGCAGAAGAGGGAGGAGAAGAAGAAAAGGGGTGATCTGGTTGCTTTCCACCATCTCCATGTTGTTTCCCTTTCTTGTCTTCACGAACATCTTCCTTCGACGAACCTCCTTCATGTTCCTTCCGTTCTTGTCTTTCTTGGAAAAGAATGTCCACCTTAGCCTTCATCTCAAGGAATGCTCTTCGAAATTCCTGCTCACTGATTTCTTCAGGAACCTCCATTCCAGACACAGACATTTTCAGAAAACTTCTTCGCTTCCCGATCTCAGGATCAAATTCTTCAAGCTTGCCTTCACCCTTCTGAATCCTGGATCTCGTTAGCATTCAAGAAAACAACTGCAATAATAGTCAACTGAGCTCTGATACCACTTGATCTGTATAGGATCTAGACTATTTTGCGTTTTGAATGCTTAATTTTTACAACGATTATTCCAAGTTAATTAAATCAAAATTAACTTAAGGAAATAAAAAAATGAAGGAATTAACAAACTGAGAGGTGAGAGAGAAGAAGAGAAATGCAAACAGCGTTTGATTACGGAGTTTGTCACAAATGTGACTACGTCTCTAAGTCCGCTCCAATAGAGTGACCGATCCGATTAATCTCCAAATCAATTAAAATTGCACTAAAACCATTCTTCAAGCACTTCGGTAGCGTAACGACGCTCTAACATGCAAGAATGACTCAAAATAATCTCCTCAAGACCTCTATTCACTTGTCACCTCAGCTTCAAGAATTCATCACCTGAAAAAAACTTAATTTCACTCTCACCTCACACCCCCTTTTATACATAAAATTAGCCTAATTAGGCTTAACCACCAAAATTAATGTTCAACCCCCTCTAACAGCTCGTACAACTCCTCTGATATCTCCATTTAGCTTTTGGTTTAGATTGTTAGAAGTAGTTTTAAATGTTTATGGCTTAATAAGCCATTTGGTTAAGGTTCGGCCAACAAAACCTTAACAAATAAAAACAAACTCCACCAAATATTGAACTCCTATCGGTGGTCAAACGGGGAGTATACATTTTGGTACCCGGCCGGTTCGGGGTTCCAAACCTGCCGGCTGGCTTTTAAATAGCAATATGCCAATTCCAAACAACAAAACAAACCCGGAATTATATTTAGTAGAGCGCGTGGAGTCTGGTGTAATGGCAAAGACCTTAGTTAGCAGGCGGTAGGTTGGGGGTTCGAATCCCCCAACAACCACCACGGAGAGGGAGGAAATGCAGTTGCCACGTGTCGCACCAGGAGGGTGCCACGTGGTAAGCTCCAATACGCTGAGACCGCTGACGTGTATGCCAACCATGATGATGATGTGTACGCTGACTGTACTTTTCACAACTCACCATGCCACGTGTCCAAGCCTGATTCGCCAGACCGACTGACTCAATGCTGACTTGGATGTTGACTCGGATAATGACGTGGCGTACAGACTGCTGACTGGACCGATGACTGTGCTGCCACATAGATGCTGATGTCATCGTATGGATGACACGTGTCAACCGCGGATTGGTCCACCTTTGATTTGCACATGTGCTGACGTCATCATGTACGGATGCTGACGTCATCACTGTACCTTCAAGTCAATAGAAACTTTGACTGCCAATATCTTGAGCATACGATATCGGATTTCGACGAAACAAACATTGCCAGAATCATCTCAACGAGCTCTTCGCGATGACGCCAACTTCGACAACTTTTGATGACATCATTTTTTCTGCTTCCCGGACGCCCTCTGATCCCAATTTGACCCAAGGTTTGACTGGCCATAACTTGCACAAACGGACTCCTTTTCGCTCCGTTCAAGTTATGTTAAAATCAGGACATCGAGCTCTTTCTGATGGTGGTGATTATGGAGAGAAATGAGACACTTCAATTTCTACTAAAATATCCCCTGGATCAATGGATTAGGTAACAGAGTGGCCCATATAGCTACCCCTGCTCCAAACAAAGATAGGGACAATGTGACTACCTAGGACTATAATGTGCAGACTGTTGACTTGGGGCATGCTACCATGGAGTAGGACATTGAGGAATATGAAGGCTCCAGTGCAGTGATTGTGGGGAGATTGAAGAAGGCAATACAAACTAGGCATGGGCTGGTGAAGGAGAATGAGAAACTACGGAAATACTTGTAGGAGTTGATCAAACCTTTGCAATCTATTGGCTTCTCCTCTTCTGCTGTAGGATTTATACCCCAAGAAACAATCTCTAAGTTAGAAAAGATGAAGGGCACCTCACATGCTACAGTTACCTGGTTGTAGGGTGTCAAAGCTAAAGGAGATGATGCCATTACGGGCATATTAACAACTGGAGGTGATGCACTGAGATCGATAGATTGGTTAAAGGCTGCATTAGCACAAGATGATGTGGATACCAGCCTCCTGCTGCAGAAGACTACAACAATCATGGAGTTTACTGAGGAAAAATTGGTACAGTGCAGGATTCTTCCTTTTCCAAGAGTTTTGAAACCTTGGGAATGGTTTGAAATCCTGCAAATGAGGCAAAAGGTCCTGAAAAAAAGATCCACAAACAAGCAAGGAAGATTGAGGATGCTCTGAACGGCATTCATGATAGGTGCATTTTATTCTTCGAGGTCATGACTGGAAGGAAGAAGTTTGCTCCAAAACATCTCAATTTGGAACAACTTAGAAAATGGTGGAGGGATGTTTATTCTCCAGTCAGTGAAGGGCCAATTACTGGACATTAGTTGGATGATGCTGCAACTTATATTGCAATCATTGATAGGTATTTGACCAACAAAGCCGATTGGGATGGTACAGTTAGGAAAACAAGAGAAGATATCAAGTCTCTTGAGAGAAAGGTTAGGGTTTTTCCTATGCTACCTGTTGTTGAGCTGGATAGGGTCCTGTTGGCCGTACATGGTGAAGAAGATAAAGCTAAGGACAAGGATGGGGAGTAATTATATAGGGTTACATTGGTATTTGTGCTTCCCATTAATTCACATGTATTGGGCTGAACTTTTGACATCTTGGTAGTTTTTGGATGAAATTGGTGCTTATGGCACATTTTATATGTTTGAATATCTTTTGGGCCGACCTCTTGTAGGTCATGTTTTTATTGTATAATGTTATTTGGGCTGACTGATCTTTTGGATTCTCTATAAAAACTGGTATGTTGCCTCATTTGATAAGGGAGGAATATAGAGATTAGAGAATAGATATAAAGGGATAGGTAGATCAGGAGAGAAATAGTTAAGTGATATTAGAACAAGTTAGGGTTTATTCTCAAGCAAGTGTTGTAACAGAAAATTGGAATTGTTGCCGTTGTGGATGATTTAATATAAGAGAGATATTGTGTTTGGTATCTATCTTCTAGAATTTCATCTGGCATGGTTCTTGTTATTCTATCTTTCAAATTGCTTAATATTTATGGTTAAATGATTTGGTAATGCTTAGGGTTTCATGTTTGGAATGTTTGCAGTGATCTCTAGTCCATACTTTTTGCAGTTAGCTGATTGTTAGCTGATTTGCAAACTTAGCCAGGACTTATATTTGTGCTTAGTTAGTTTATGAAGGTTTATTCACCTCAGTTGCAGTAGGATTGACTAAATGAATGTTTATGATTTGAAAATATTTAAATACCTTAGAAGACTGCACTATTTATGTGGAATTGTAGATTCATCTGGGTCAAGCAGAAATTAGTTTATGAGAGATCGGTCCGTTTTAAGCATTTTATTCTTTGGCATTCTCAATCTTAGGCTTAGAAGTAGTTTTAAGAAGACAAGATAGACAAAAGACAGAACTCTGGGGATGGATCAAATGATCGACCTTACCTACGTGAAAGTGCAGGGGCAATGTAGTTCGACATGAGACCAACGACAGACAATGGATAAGGGATGATGAGATAACCAGGATAAGTGGATAAAATGATGGGTCTGATACGATGAGACAAGATAGATCTAGCAGATGGGATGGTTGATATGTGAAGATATGTATTATGTGAAGCTCAAGGATGGGATAGGTATTCAGATCATTAGAATATGAATTGGGAAGGTCAGATGATGGATAGATGAGCAATGAAGATATTAGAAAGATGTGGGAAATAGATAGGAATGATTAGAGGGAGGTAGCATGGCATTGGAGTGCATGAGGGTTAGCCTATAGCTATATACCAATGACAAGGGATTATGAGATAGGAGGAGAATAGAAGTAAATGGATGGATGGATAAAGATGGGGAGATAAAAAGATGCAAGGATAGGTGGATAGAGAGATAAGGAATTGGAAGGATAGATAAATGGATGGGAAGATAAGGATGAAAAGATGGAAAATGACTAGTGGATGAGAGTATAGGAAGATAAGGTTTTGGTAGATGGAAGGCATGATTGGATGGATAAATGGATGGGGAGGTAAGGATGGGCAGGTAATCATGGGGAGGATGGACGATGGCTTACCTGGAGGGATGGATGGATGATGGTTCCAAGGACTCTATCACAAAGAAGGAGATGCCCCCACTATAGCTATATACCAATGACAAGGGATTAGGAGATAGGAGAAAAATAGAGGTAAATGGATGGAGGGATAAAGATGGGGAGATAAAAAGATGCTAGGATAGGAGGATAGAGTGATAGGGAATTGGAAGGATGCAATGGATTAAAAGGATTGGGATATGGGCACAACGTTTAGATAGAGGGATGGCTAAAATGGGTAAGGGCTAGAATTTCAGGTTGGTAGCTAGATAGACACAGATGGAGGGGGGGGGGAGGGGAGGAAAGAGGGTTGATGTTGCTTGGGAAGGGTGAGTTTGCCCCACCATAGGGACAGGTCACCACACAGCGGGGCGTGTCCGCCCTAACGTGGGGAGGGTCTGCCACACAGCTAGGGGCAAGTCTGCCCTGTGGCCACAGGAAGGTCCGCCTCGACATGAGGTGGGTCTGATTCAATGTGGGGTGGGTCTTCCCTACAACCAGGGGTAGGTCCGCCATTGTGGCCAGGGGCGGGTTTGCCCCGGTGTAGGGTGGGTACGCCCCGCGATTAGGGGCAAGTCCGCCCTTGCCAGGGGGTCCGCCCCGCGCCGGATCTGACCCGCCCTACGGCCAAGGGAAAGTCCGCCTCGATTGGGGGCAGGTCTGCCCCGACACGTGGAGGGTTTTCCCCCTAACTAGGGTCAAGTTCGCCCCACCCGGGGGCGGGTCAGCCTCGCGGGTCGGGGTAGGGTCGTTCCAATTCAAGGTGATGTAGGAGGGAGGAGGGAGACAAAAAAAGAAGGGACAAATGGATTGATAATGATGGGGAGATAAAAAGAAGCTAGGATGGATGGACAAAGGGATAAGCAGTTGGCAAGATGATAAGGATAGGGAGATGGGCAAGATGTTTAGATAGAGGGATGGGGAGATAACAATGAAAGGATGAAAAATGACTAGTGGATGAGAGTATAGGAAGATAAAGATTTGGTAGATGGAAGGGAGTATTGGATGAATAAAGGGATGGGGAGATAAGGATGGGAAGGATGGGGGGACAAAAAGGATGACTTGGAGGAATGGATGGACAATGTCTCTAAGGAATCTATCGTAAATAAAGAGATGCCCCCACTCTAGATGTGTCCTATGTGATGAGGCAAGGGGGATAGTGGGATGGGTGGAGAAAGGAGTGAGATGGACATTGGAAGATATATAGAGGGGGATAAGGAATATGATGTGTATGGATGAGGGGGATATATTCCAAGAGGTGTCCAAAGCATGTGTATAGGTTTTCTCCTATCTTTATGAAGAGCACAAGGAAGATGGAGGGACTGGGATAAATGGGATAGGATGGATAGGATGAAAAATATAGGCAGATGTAGGAAAGGGAGGAAAGGAATACATAAGTGGATGTTGCCCCCAATAATGAAAGGAGACTAGATGGGGATACGCATGACGCATGTTTTCCAGGTTTTCATCATGGTACTTATCCAAGGCGCTTTTTTTCCAAGTTTTCACGATTGGATGAATGATTTTCTCTTTACTATTTTCTTTTTTGATTTTTTGATTTTTTGGACTAGGATGTGGATGAAGATGGATAAAGATAGGGATATGGATATGTGGATTTAGAGGATAGTTGATAAGGAGATGGATGAAGGACTCAAGCATCAAGTTCCATACAAGGTAATAAGAGCCCATGTTTGAAGCAACTATTCGGATGTTGGTACAACCTTATTAGCAAGGATGGATTAAATGGTTTTGATGGGGTAGATATGTGGGGTAATGGATGGGATATTGGAAAGGATATGGATGGAATGATGGAGGATATGTGTGATGGGGGACTGTATTCAGGACCAACATTGGCACATGTGGTGGTGGATGCGAAAAGATAGGTGGATGAATGGATGGAGAGTGTGGCGATAATGGAAGAGTTGGGATAGTGAATTTTGGGATGTAGGGGTCCAAAATAGATTTAGGAGATGGAGGAGGTGAATGATTTTGTGGTGGAATAGAAACTTTGGATGTCATTATGGATTTTTCATTTGAAGGTATGGCATCTTTTTTCTTTGGGATCCACATGGTTTTGATTTTTTATTTGGTAGGCCTTTGTGGCCTTTTGGATTGATTTGGATTTCAGACTTGATTTTTATTTTCTTCAACATGTCTTTTGAAGGGGACATGAGGAACTTTAGATTTATGTAGATGTTTGGATTTATATCTTTTTTCTTTGGCATCCAAAGTCCTTTTAGTAGCAAGGGGATGAGTATGAGGATATGGATGATATGGAGAAGACATGGATGGAGTGATAGAGGTAGGATTGTGATGATGGTGTGTGAATAGAGGATGTGAGATAGCATGCATGGACGGGTGCCTTTGTTGATCTCGATTAGGGTTTATGAATTTAGGAGTTATTATGGTGGATGGAGGTACATAAGTGCCCAAAATAGATGTAGTAGATGGAGGATGAGCGATGGTGGATGGAGGCACATAAGGACCCAAAATGGAATTAGAGGATGGAGGAAGATGGACAATTGTTTTATGGTAATACGATGGAGGAGGAGGGATGGCAGCAAATTATTTCGTAGAGCGATGAGAATTACCTCGTGTGCCTTTAGAAGAGGATCATTTAGGATGTACGAAGGTTGTACCAACATATTTGGAGTGCGAGTTTTGGGAGATATATCCAAGACCATGTGTGCATGGCTATTATTTGACCTGGATGGGCTCTAAAGTACCTTTCTCATGAAGGCCTAAACCTTTTCCTTGATAGTTCATGCTCGTGAGCATTTAGTCTACGGTAGGATACTTATTATTTTGGAGGCATAGTGCGAGTTCGTCAGGAGGTGGAGGAAAGGTGGTGTCTATAATTTGTTTTGCTTCCACAAGAAGACCACCATGGACGCATGTGATGTGACCAAGGTGATAAAAAAGTGGTGTTTGGATGGCAGAGCTAATAAATGATGGAGGATTATGCAATGGAGATGAGGGGATAGCCACATCTTGAAGTGATAAGGGATTCAAAGATGGATTAGGTGGTATGACAAGAACTAGATTTGTGGCAGTGGGTGATAAGGGCTCATGAGATGGAGTGATTGGATGTTGAATACAAAGGGGATCATGGGATGGAGTGGATGAGCTATGATGATCTTGAAATAGTGTGGATGGGAGGAGAGGATCATGACTTGGTTGAGGATATGGATCATGAGATGAAATGGATGAAAGACTATGTTCTTGAGATGGAGTATATGGGATGGAAGGATCTTTATTTTTAGGAGGTGATATGCTTGTATGATTTTGATCAATATCTTGGCATGACTCATCTTGTGTGGGAGGTATGATGATGGAAGAGTGTTGGAGGGACTCCTCAATTAGGGAAGATAGGAGGATGGAGGATTCATGAAGGTGATGGGATTGAATTTTGTGAATATTAGGACTGGGAGGAGGGGATTGGATGTCTTCAATGGATTTTGTGGGTCTAACAGTAGAAGATGGGGATTCAATGGATTTAATGGGTTCAACAGGCTCAACTATTGGGATGGTGTTAGTTATGGTAATGGGAGTGATAGGTGTAGGATGGAGGATGGCCTCATCACTATTGATTGTACATGATAGAGTGGGACAACATTGTTTTTCAACATCAAGACATGGATGTGGTGATGTCTCTTCAATCATGAGTCCTTGGACGACATCTAGAAGGAATGTAGGATTAGGTGGGGTGATGGGAATGGATGGAGGTTTAGGGATGGTTAGAGGAGAAGGATTAGGGATTGGTGGATTAGGGTTAGATGAGGGGATGGAAATGGATGAAAGACTAGGAGGAGATGGAGGATTAGGGTTAGATGAGGGGATGGAAATGGATGAAAGACTAGGAGGAGATGGAGGATTAGGATTAGGGATTGGTGGATGAGATGAGTGGATGGGCAGATTAGGATTAGATGTAGAACTAGGAGGATATGGATGATTATGGTTAGGTGAGTGGATGGGACTAGATGGAGTACTAGGAGTGGTTGGAGGACTAGGATTAGGGAATTGTGGACTAGGGTTAGGTGAGGGGATGGAAATGGATGGAAGACTAGGAGGAGATGGAGGATTAGGATTAGGGATTTGTGGATGATATGAGTGGATGGGAAGATTATGATTAGATGTAGAACTAGGAGGATATGGAGGATTATGATTAGATGAGTGGATGGGATTGGATGAAGGACTAAGAGGAGATGGAGGACTAGGTGGGTTATGATTAGATGGGGGATTAAGATATAATGTGGTGAAAGGGGGAGTGATGTAGGAGGGTGCAAATGTTGTATTAGGTTGGGAAGATTGGGATGGTGAGTTTTAGTAGGAAGATGTGGATGAAGGATTAGAACATGAATATTGAGGTGGTGTACTACCATAGGAGGATATGTATGGTGAGTTGGCATAGAAGGATAGGGATGATGGATTAGGATAAGAGGATTGAGATGGTGGATTAAGATATGAGGAGTATTGGGATGGGGGATTGTGATAGGAATGTGTGAGTGTTATATTAGGAAGGGAAGATTGAGACGGGTGATTAAAGTAGAGATATTGGGATTGTTGATGATGATGAGTATAAGAGGATGTGGATGATGGATAGGATAGAGGTTGAGAGGGGGGACATGATGAATATTTAGATTGTGAGGATGTTGGATATCCCTTGTCAAGGGTAGCATAATGACTTTTATTAGATGCAGATGAAGGAATGGTGGGATAGTTTAGAAGAGTAGTTGGATTTTGGTAGGCGATTGGAGAGAGCTTGCTAGCAATGATAACATCAGGGGGATCTATATAACAATCTTCATGATCGATAAGATTTTTGTCATTTTCATTAACTTAGTTAGAATTCCCCTTAACTACTATTATTGGTCATGTGAGAGGGGGATAAGGATTCATGATGGATACAAGTTAGCAGGAAAGAATAGATGATGGATAGAGAACTAGGATGGATTGGAAGCTCATATGGGCATTGGATGAAAGCTCAGATTGGGATTGAATAAAAGCTCAGATTAGGATGATGGGATTAACGCTCAGATTAGAATTAGATTGGAGCTTAGATTGGGATTCGATCAGAGGATATGATAGGATAAGTTTGTTTTGGATTGGATGATGGATTAGGATTTTTTGATGGAAGGGATCTTAAAACCCAATTCGAAAATCACCCTAGGTGAATTAAAATGTTGGTTGATCATATTAAACAGGTTGAACCAATCATCACGGTGCTGAATCCACCTTGAGATGGAAGGGGATTGATTTGGGCCAATGATGCTGACTTTCAACACAAATCTACCTCAAGATAGAAGCAGATTGATTAAGTTGAAGAAAATGATTGATATGTAGGATAACGATCAAACTTAACGCCTTGGTCAATTTGGGAGATAACTCCCAAAACAAGGTTTAAGGGATTTTGTGTTGAAAGATGATGAAGAATGGACACTAAAGATGTCTTGATGGTTTTTATATGATGGGGGGTGATGTCGAAGTTATCTTTTTGGAAAGTGCAAATGTTTAGGTCACACGTGGTGAAATGGTGAAACGGGTTTCCCTAGTTGTGAAATGAGTAATGTGAGTGAGAAATGAAAGTTTAGAAAGGTTAAATGGAGGCTTGAAATGGTCAAACAAATGTTTAAAAATGTTAAATGGATTTTTGGAACGGTTAAACGGTCGAACGAAGGCTTGAAATGGTCAAATAGGGAAAAATTGTCTGTTCAGGAGGGCGTATCCGCACCTTTGTAGCAATTTGTAGGGAAAATCCTCCCCACTGTAGTAAAATGGAGGGCGTATCCACCTTTCTGTGAAAAATAGGGAATTGGTTTGGATGAAAATGACTATGGAAAGGACTTGAAATGATAACAATGAGGCTAACTTATCAAAAATTTACTGGTTTCTCACAAAAAGACACTTTAGACAAGCACAATCCTATGATTAGTGTTAAGGGTATGGCCAAAAGGTCTTAATCTAGGATGTACAAGGCTTCTAGGGAGTCCTCGATATACTCTCGTTACATGAGGCCCAGACCGTGAACACCAACCCATCACAAGCATGATTCGGGAGCCCCAACGAGATACTGAAGGGCTAAGACCAAATCTTCACATCTATCTAGGTATCACCCTAGCTTCGATGCTCCACCATACACGACATGACTAGATTGGGGTACAACTTTGGCTCTCCCCCCTTTTTATACCCCATCGGTCCATGTGGTTGGGATCATTCCTTGGGGTGATGAAATCCCCAAGCAGGTCCCTCTAAAAAGAAGGCAGTAATCATTTCTAGCTACTCCCCAGGCTCACATGAAGTGAAAGGGGAAAGCGAAAACAAACTAATGCCCCCTTTGGGTAACACAAAAATAGACACACCAGGCAGTAGATTTTACTTCCCCCTAATTAAACTATGTGCCTAGATGAAAATAACAAGGAAAGGTTTTAAAATTTGAACAAATGGATGGCCCTGCAAAAAAATGTTAGGTGTTTTACCCTCTGTTCTTTGTCAATTATGAAAGTATGCTATAAAATATTAGCAAGAAATCCAATTATACTCTCAAACAAAAAAGGTTAGGGGGTTAGAACCTCAAAACAACAAAAAAATGAGAAAAAAACAAAGCTAAAATGCCTATTTTTATCTTCCAAAACGTGTTGTTTAGGGAAAATCCGCCCCTCTGTAGTAAAATGTCAGAAAATAGTGAGCCAGTAGGGTAAATCTACCCCTCTACGGTAAAATTTTAGAAAATAGTAAACCAAAAGGGCAAATCTGCCCCTCTGTAGTGAAAATGTTAGTAAATAGTGAACCAAGAGGGCAAATTCGCGTTTCTATAGCAAAAAGGTTAGAAAATAGTGAACCAATAGGGCAAATCCGCCTCTCTACAACATAGAGGCTTGAAAATAGTGAACCAGCTGGGCAAATCCGCCCCTCTGTAGTGAAAATGTTAGCAAACAGTGAACTAGTAGGGAAAATCTGCCCCTCTGCAACACACTAGAGGGCAAGTCCGCCCCTCTGTGACCTGAACCTACAAACAAACTCAACAACATCAAACGTGAAATAAAGAGACCCGTTTGTGGGTCCCACTAAGCATGCTAGAAATGTGATCCCTTAAATGTCTACCCTATTCTAAAGATGCAAAACTAACTAAAATGCACTAATAGAAGAACACAAAAGGTACACCTCAAAATTAGCCTAAGGAATGATAATGCAAAGAAAGAGGATGAAATGAAGACAATAAACAATTATACCTTTTTTGTTGTTGAATCCCTTGGTTGGCCCTTGATATTGTATGCTTTGTATGCTCCTTGGATGGAAAATGAGATTAAAGATGAAAGATGAGATGCAAGATGATTGAAAGTGTGATAATGGTGGATTCAAGTGTTATGATGAAGGAAAAATATTCAAATAACAAAGTAGCAAGAGTTTGGTATCAAATGCATAAGGTCTTTTAATGAGAGGAAAGAGGGGTATTTATAGAGGGATTTTAATACTCTAGAGAATTTAATGGTTGAGATTAAACCAACAAGGCCAAGATGAAGGGCTATGGTGAGTTGAGGACTCACAAGCCCTCACATCTTGACATGTGGAATGTGAGATGGCCTAAGATGAGATGATGTGGAAGTGAGGTGGAAGGAAGACACATGATGTGGAAGAAATAAAAGTACACTGGAAAAGGGATGATGTGACCTCTCAATGATCACATAGGGAAGAGGAGAATCTTGGGTGAATAAAAGTGAATTAAAAATTCACATGATTGGAAGAATCTAGTGGATAAGACAAGGTTCCCAAAAAGGTGGGAACTTGCCACATGTGAGTGATGTGACAAGTCAAAATTTTTAGAAGACTTTGGCACATGTGAAGTGACAATTCAAAGGTTCTAGAATTTGCATGGGGAAGATAAGATTCCTTGGAGGAATAAAAGTGAATTAAAAATTCACATGGGGAAGAGAGGAGCCTTGGATTAATATAAAGGAATTAAAATTTCCATGGGGGATGGGGAGAGTTGACCAAGGTACTGATTAGTAATTAGAAGATAATTAGTGGTTAATAAGGATTTGAAGCCAACTTGCAAAAGTTGGAGGATGTGACACATCCTAATCAAGGATTAGGCATATGTACATCCATAATGAAGAGATTAAGAGGTTGGTTAAGATTAAGTGAAGGATGTGAC
This sequence comes from Sequoiadendron giganteum, assembly GCA_007115665.2. Taxonomy (NCBI): domain Eukaryota; kingdom Viridiplantae; phylum Streptophyta; class Pinopsida; order Cupressales; family Cupressaceae; genus Sequoiadendron; species Sequoiadendron giganteum. The sequence goes on along the minus strand of CM021100.1, from coordinate 161,164,643 downwards.
ATGTGAAGAATTAAATAGATATCATATTTATTTAATTCATTTGATAAGAGGGGAATTAAAAGGGTAAGGTATTTAATTATTTAACTAGATACCTTAGGGATTAGAAGAACTTTAGAGGTATTAATTAAATAATAGTGATATTACTTAATTAATATTGATAGGGGGATATTTAGACGAAAAATGGGTAAATTTGGACAAATGAAGTGTCCAAATTTAGGTGCCTATAGTTTCTGCCAAGGCTCATAAAGCACCTCAATGTAGCTTCTTTCAAAGTAGTAGGAAATAGCTTAGGTGTTTGGGCATTAGTGGTATAGTCATAGCTTCTACAGAGTATATTAAACTCAAACAAGAAGGTATCAGTATCTTCTATGAGAATCCCATAGAATTTAGGAAGGATTGAAGCATGGATATTTTTGAGGTTATCTACTTCATTCTATTTAGCAATGGGAAAAGGGAAAGCTAGTTGGTTATGCCTATTAGGCCTATCTCCATTTGCATCAGCCATGCCTACTTGATGAAATTATAGAATAAAGGGTTCTTCAACAGGATTTTGATCTTCAAGGGAAACTTCAAAACTGGTCAAGTCAAGGAATATATCAACAAAGGGTTGTGGCTCTTCTTCTTCATTGTCTCTGGGCAAATTTGGAAGCTCTACTAGCTGAAATGGCTCAAGATTATTACGAGGGAATCTCCTATAAGCACCTCTTCTTCTTCTATGCATGCGGTATAAACTCAGTATCAACCAACTCACATAAAGAATGGGTGGGGAAAAGTAGTGGATCATAACTTCTAACACTAAGAGCAAATTCCAGAAATTCTACAACAGAAAAACCTGTCAATGACTCCAAAGGAATCCCTAGTTTGACACCATTTGCGACAACGACGCCAAAAATGTCGACCTCCTATAATGATTTTAATGACTAAGCCCTTACAACCATGATTCAAATATTGGACATCTGACCTAAATAACCATCTTCACCATCATGAAGGTACATTTAAATTGTTAACCTAGGAATGCAAAGTTGAAATGGGTCAACATAATATGTGCACTAAGAATTTCAAAGTAGTCACCTTCATTCTATAACTAAGAAAGACTTAATACTAAAAGTAAATTGCATGAAAGGAAACAAAGAAAATGCTAAACATCACTTAATCAAATTTAAAATGATTATGCATAACAGGAAGGAAAATCTAAGTATCCAATAGGAAACTATTCTGCCCGCTTTGGCTACAGGAAGAGTCACATAATGAAATTCTAGTGGTTGCAAGAACAGTCAATGCCATAATATTAACTAAGTACTAAAAAAAAACTAACACTAATCTAAATGAACTAAAGGAACATATTACTCACCAAGTGGGCCCCCTTGGATGAGTATCCTCTAAACTAATGCAAAATTAAATACTCAACTCAAAATCTTATTTCATTCATGAATAAATGCAATTACAAAAGTATGGCTGATTATCAGATTGTACAAGAATTTGGCGATCGACTCACTAACTCGCTAGCTCAAGGTAGGAGGATTCGAGCCTTATTTATGAAAATTAAACATGGCCATCAACTCCGACTAACTGAGAGGATTCCATTTAGGGAAAGTGAGAAGAAAGTGGAAGGGTAGTTACACATGCAGGGGAATACGTTTGGATATGCATGTCCAAACATGGAATCAACTACTGTAGTAACACCCATAATGCTCAATGCCATTAAAGATTGGTACAAGGAAGTTACATGTGGCTATCATGAGAATATTCCCCATTCGTCCCCAATTGACCTTCACGCAACTCCTCAACCTGACCGACTGGCGATTGCATTTATCAACTTAGTATTTCAATTATGTCTGCATGGTAATGTTAGTACACATAATAATTGCATAATCCTAACCACTTTAAAGAACATTCATCAATCACATGCAAGATAAATATAAATGGTCCACATAATAGGTAAATATCATTAAAACCGACAAAAATGAAATAATTCCCAAATGTCTTATGACTGAGAGAAACTATATAAAAGTGTCAACATATAATATCAAAGTCTGTGGTAACTTTAGTAAATAACGAGATTATACCCCCCTAACTAGGCCAAAATCTAGACTCATCACTTACCAAGATCCATTCATCTTTACTAGCGAATAAGTCCCTAATCAGGTCTGATATGTACCTTCTGGCATTTGAAAAGACATTAAAATTGAATCTGAAATCCACAAAAAGATCCTAGAAAGACCTAACCAGGACCCATTTGCCCTTATTGGTGAATGTGTCCAAGTTAGCTACAAATCTGCAATTTCAGGATATTAGAATATCAGTTTTTAGCTTTTGTTTGATGCATTTATCTTGCTATTTCAGTCCTTGTATTTTCTATTTCATCAATCTCTTTGCATCTAGCTTAAATTGCTTCATTTCAATGCATTGTTAATAGTTCAAAACTGCATCAAAACATTTCATTTTCAACTCATTGCATTGTTTAATTAGTAAATTACCATGTTTAGTTCTGAAATTCTGAATAATGGAGAATTATTTAGGAAACATGTGGAAATCCTTTTTTCTCTTTGGTTGATGTTTCAAATTGTGTTTTTGGAAATGACCCTAATGACATTGAACTCACTCATGCTCACACAAATCCTAATGCATGTCCTCGTAGTGATGTTGACATCATTGTAGAAGATGATGCCAACATGAATGAATTCATAAATAATTTCCTTAACAACCTTGAGTCCAATGCATCCTTTTATCCTTCAATGAAACAACCAACACAACTTGAAATTTTTGACCTATTACATCCTGAAACTAAGCCACAAGTTAAACCTAAGTTCCCTACTATAGGTGAACCTGACCCTCTAAACAAGCAAACATTCAACCATCCTATGTCAACAAAGTAACCAACGCATCAATCAACCTTGAAGAGATATATGGAAAAGGATTTATGATCTTACAAAAACAAGGATGTGATACACCAAGTGAACATGGAATTCATCAAGTCCTAGAACAAACACCAATTGAAGAAACCAAAGAGATAGGATATCAAAATCCCCCTCCCAACATAAGCTCTCCTAGAGAATACCTAAGGCTTTAGAGTGATGGTACGATACTCTTAGATCCTCCTCCTAACCTAAGTGTCCTCCTTCCTAAAGAGAAACCAATATCTCATAAGGATAGGGATAACAAAGACAAGATCATCTTAGGACCTCCTTCCCTAATCCAATCTAGAGAATTTGGTGAATCTAGCAAGCACAAGAGGCCCTACAAGCTACAAAAACTAAAGTTCCCTTGTCTATCGCTTGAAAGTGAAAGGAAACTACAACTGATTCTAAACAAAGAACTTATAACATTACCACCAATGAAAGATGGGCTCATACTATATCCTAAAGATTCAAATGTTCCACATTGTCTATACCACAAAAGTCTTGGACATAGTACTGATGAATTCCATGCATTTAAATTAGTTCTGAACAACTTTCACTTTGATAGAAATGATTGCCATCCAGTGATTGAATAACATACCCCTTTCGCTCCTTTTCATGTAGTAGTTGTAAAATCTCAAAACATTCTCACTATTACATGTTTTACACTTATTGCAAATCATTTTACCTAATGCAAGGAGCTTATTTTCCTTACTCACCTCAACTCATTCTTGTCTTGCACATAGTTGGGGCAATAATTTGATAGTCTTGTCCTAGTAATGCATTTATGTTGTGCCTTTGGCTAGTTTCCCACCTTTCATTTATACTAATCGAGATTGGGAGGTGAGTGATTGCTTTAGGTTGACTCGCCTATTCCTTACTAGTCTTTTGATTTTTCATTTTTCTTTGTGATTGCATGTGTGTAATGTGATCCCCCGTGTCATTTTGTTTGATGTTCATCTCTCTTTTGTGCAAATATGTACCTTCATTCTTCTATGTGTCATAATTTTCATTTGTCTTGTCTTTTTCTTTTGGGGATGACTCAAGGCATTGAGACATTTATGTCTCTTCCATGTCGACCCAAAAGATTTTCCTATTTTTTTTTCATTTTTCTTGTGTTTTCCTTTTGGGGATGATGTAAGGCATCAAAACATTCATGTTTTTTCCATGTTGACCCGAAATATTTTTCTTTTTTTTCACTCTTTTTGTGTCATTCTTCTAGTTCTGTGAGTATTTTGGGAATGATGACAATTACATGCTCTATGACAACATTGTAGCACATACATAGTAACCCAAAATCCATAGATACCTTATGTGTTTGTGGGGGAAACCCTTCCTTCCTATCTCATGACGCAACTTGCTTCAGAAACATATGACTTGTCATAGGGTTTTCTAAGGAAAGTTCTCATGTCTTAGGCTAAAATCATTTGCTACTTAAAGAAATTGCTCATATTGATGGTGTAGCAATCGCTTTAAACTGGGGGCATACAATGATGACATCTTTTGGAAAGTTTCTTGGCATGATTTTTCTTTCTTCTTATGATGTGTCCTCTTCTTGATGGTTTCATTGGGTTTGATGCCATCCAAGAGTGTATGATCTGTTGTCATGGAATGATATGAACGAGGCATCCCATGGGAGATCTAACACCTTGATTTGTCCTCTCTTGGAGACATTAGGCACAATGCTCCCTAAGAGGAAGACCATTGATAGGCTGTCCCCATTACTTTAAAATATAAAACATCAATAAGTCAACCGGACAGTGTCCAAGGTAGTTTGCAATAGAAGACAACTTAGATAACTCTTTTTAGATTTTCTGATTTCTTAAAGACAACTGAAATTAATTTTAGTCTAAGGCCATCTAACTACTTAACTAGAAAACAATTTATTCTAAGAAAACTAGAAATATTAAACTAGAAAGCATAAGATAACTAACTTAGAAAGCATGACAACTAAACTAGAAAGCACATAGATAATTAAACTAAAAAGCATGTGAACTACAAAAGTAGTAAGGCTTGCAAATAAACTTGGAAACATCTAACCAGTACAAAAAGTAATGGTTTATGATGACTAACATACTACGGAAATAACAAACAACAAGTGCTCAAGAACTTTAGACTCTCTAATGACTGTATTAACAATTTTTATAAGATTATCACGTGCAAGAAACTGAACTTCTACTTAACATGCATTCAATGAAATGACAAGAAGTAAATACTCATCTATTTTATCTACCCTCCCTCGAGTGGCCAGCTCGTGGGCTACTTTGGTTGTTCTTAGATCACATACACAACTGATTCAAAAGTTCCTCCATTACAAATAATTTCTCATAACTCAACAAATTAGAAATGGATATAAGGTAATTTCTTTATTCATTAGTATTCAAAAATCATATTGACAACATAACATTACTATTTCGCGCTATATTCTACTTCTAAAAATTACATCTTTATAGAAAAACTTTAACTAAGTCCTAGATTTCAGATGGCATGGATAGCCATTGAAAAAGTCTATAACAGTTTACAATGAACTGTTATGTCTTTAAAACCCATTACATAACATTAAAGAGGCTCAAGTCGATCCATGAAGTCTTTGAACTTAAAAAATAACATAAATTAAAACTACAACTATATCCTCGATTCAACAACCTAAAGTTCTGGAGCATGCTTCTAGCGTATGTCTTCAATCCTTACTAGAGCACGTGCTGGTTAAATGCTCCCTAACTGCTGCATGATGTTTGATTATTGTCCTACAAGATACTCAAATCACCCCATTAAATCCGTATTGGTAAAATACTTCAATTAATCATAAGAAATAAAGTTTGTACAATTTTCCTTAAAGATAAACAATTATTTCTCTTAAAGTTTAATTAATTGGCAGAGACTGAGGATTAAACACATATGAATAGGATTTTCTGGTATTATTATGATGAGGTCATTTTTACCTCATCAACCGTTACACGAACAAACCAAAATCCCCGTTTTACAATTTTTTTACATGACATTGAAAAGCATTTACAAAAGCATTTTCTTTGTGGTGCCTTATTAAAGTTATTAGGAGGATAACTTTGGTAGGGTTAGTATGATGGGAAGCCAATACACTGGCATGAATTTCTCATTATACGATGAGAATCCAACACACTAGCATGCCTTTCTCACTAAACCACTTCTTTGGGAAAACTCACCTATTCGATAGACTGGGGTTCCACTACCCCAGAGTGACCAACATTTGTTATGAAAAAACAACCATCACCTCACATTCCATTGATTCGATTGTGCTTGATCCTTCTTTTTATCTTTTTCCTTTTCTTTTGGCCTTTGACAGGGTATGATCATGTATCTGTATAATTGTTACATACTTAAGTGTCTTGGATGTCTACTTTAGTGTGAGTTTGACGTAGGGTCATCCTCTCACTAAAGTGGGGGGAAAATGTAGTAACGAAAAAAGTTTCCTTTTCCCTTGCTTGCTTGATAATTGACCTTAAAGTTGAATTAATGGTGTCTTGGAGTAGTGTTGTAATGCATTATAGACATCCACACCATTGTATGACATTTATTTAACTAAATCATGCTTTAATTGGTTCTTTGCAAAGGTGTTGTAAAGTGTTGTGACACACTTTCACACTTTTCTATGACTTATTTGCTTAATTAAGCCTAATGGACCCCTTTTCAATAAAAATGTACATAATGTATGCCTTGTTTAAGTGTTGTAAAGTATTTTAAATCATTTCACATTTATCTAGGTGGTCCTAATTCATTGTGATTATTGGAGTTATTAACCCCCTTTTAATTCAAATTTAGGCCTTAATTTTCACACCTCCTGAGGATCCTTCCCAACAATCATAAATTAAACATCAAATTATTTCATTGGGAAAAATTTGGTCCTGGTAAGTTGAGCCAGGACCTATTCACCCTTAATGGCGAATGGGTCCTCTCTTAACATGACCCCTCTTTTTCTGGTGATCTGGAATGGGTTTTTGGCCTTCTTTCAGCTCCCCAAAGCTTGGTCCTGGAAACTTAGCCAAGACCCATTCACCCTTAATGGTGAATGGGTCCTCCCTTAATGAGACCCTAATTTTTGAATTTCATTCTAGTGCGAATTTAATTACCTTTCTTTCTAGATATGGTGTTGGCCTTAATTCTTTGAATTTTGGGGTTAATCTCCTAATTTAGTATAAATAAGGGGTTAATTCACATTACTTCTCCTAGCAATTCAATCTAAGAAATCTTAAGCATTCAAGTGATCAAGCATTAGAGAATTTCAAAATAGTTTACAAGCCATTACAAGGCAAATATCAAAGGTTTATTGCAACAATTCAAGATTTACATTATAAGACAAAATCCAAGGTGACATCATTTACATTATTGCACTTTCATGCTTCATTTCATCATTTGGTTTAATTACCTACAAGGGGTTTGACTGAGGCAAGCCCCCATTCACTAAAAAATCAACAAGTTTTCTTACCCTTAAGTGTGTTATTGCAGGTTTACAGGTTGAAGATCAAGTTGAGCAAGATTTGGAGCAAATTCGTCAAAGTTGTAAAGTTGCAAAAGTTGTCATCCACATTGCAAGATCATGAAAAGAGCTCTATAGAATTAACTACAGGCTACCATTACTTGATAAATGGGATTTCAAGAGTGCAGACATCAAGATAACAAGATCCTGAAATTAGTTTTTAGAAACCCTAAAAGGACCCATTCACTATTGAAGGCGAATGAGTCCTCCATAGCTCAAAAACAACAACTTTCTATCTAGGTACACAACTTTTCATGCTCTAAAAAATTCCTCATATTTTCTATAACAATTAGGTTTCATTTTTAGTTGTTTTTAGCATCATATTTTGCATAATTTGAAGTGATTTGGGCTTGGAAAATAAGCGATACATCTCTTTTGCACACAAAATAACTTTAACTTGAGACAATACTTGAAATATGTCCAAGGGTGTGTATTTAGGCAGGTTAGGAATCATACCTTCATTAGTTTCCTTTTTCTCCAATTGTTGTTTTCCTTCAAGTTTCTTTTGCTTTTCTTCTGGAGAAGACTCAACAGACTTGGTAATCACTTTGGTCTTTACCAAGAAAGGAGTAACATATTCACTGAGATTTTGGATCTGAGTCCTTTTTTCCCATATCTTGTCATTCTTGACCTCCTTGATTATGACAACATCATTTTTGTTATCTTCTTTAACACCCTTATTTTTATCTTTCCATTCCTTAATGAAAAGGCCAATAGGATTTCCTTGCTCGTCGCCCACAATTATATTTCTTAAGTGCAATATACTTCTCATATGAGCAACCATCTCTTCAGTCAACCAGGAAATCTCATCTTCTAATGGTCTTCTTAGAGACACTGAATCTTCAACCTTCTCCATATTGCAGGTATGATGGTCAAACTCACCTTCCTCATCAAAAAAAACTTGTTGATGATAGATTTCACTTCTCTAATGTTGATTATTCACATCAAATTCTTGCAATTCCTCATCAAAAGAACACTCAACTTCATCAATATATGACCGGGCCATACAACAATCAACATCATTTTGCTCAAAATTAGGAGTATGCTCATGAGCATCCTCTTCTTTTCCTTCAGCAACAAGCAACTGGGCAACACCACAATAATTCTGATCATGTGGATGTTTACATACCTCACACCATGGTCTATCTTATACCAAATTTGAAGAATGCTTCTACAAAGGATCTGGTGTCTGCTGATCAGTTTTAGGTTTCTGGGCTGGTAGTATTGGTTTTCCATCCTTCTAATTTGTATTGTAGGGATAATTTTGCAATCTAGGAGGTCTGTTATTTTATTATACTACTACTTATCATTTCCAAGACCCTTCTCTTTCTTAGCAACTGTATATTTTATATCTTTCAAAGTACTGAGGACCTTATCCCACTTCTCTTCATCCTTAGGACCTGCAGTAGAGACCTTCTCAGTTTTTTACCTAGGATTATTCAAGAGAGTAGGTTCACTCCTACCATATTTTCCAGAAGCTTTTCTATTGCTTTCAATATTAATAGATGCTCTAAAAGCATCCCTCATGGTCTAAGGGTCCTTATCTCTAAGGAGATATGCTATTTTAGCATCAAAAGCATTGAAATAAGTGGTTAAACAAACATTTTCATCAAGTCTCATCACCTGAAACAACTTATACATTGCCTTTTGAAATCTTAGGTTAAAATCTGTCATAGGATCATTCATTGACTTCTTGATGGTGTTGAATTCATTTAACATGAAACTAGCATTGGTCTTATCACCATATTGTTCCTTGAAGCATTTTTCAAACTCTTCCCATGAACCAATACTAGCATTCGGTAGACCCCTGTACCAATCCCTTGCATCTTCTGTTAAAGATCGGACAAAAAACTTCATTACTACATCCTCATGTTCTACTTCATAGTCATTCAACATATCCATGAAGGCTTTCAAAATTTTCTCAACTGAAAAAGCATTATTTCCATTGAGCTTATTCATCTTTTCCCTCAACTCATCAGGGATGGGATTTGGGTAACCTGAAATACCATCAAAGAACATTTGCCTATACCCTTCCAATTGTATAGGTCTCCTTTGAAATAGTCCATCAATTTTCTGAGAGTCATCACTAGACCTTGTATTATGAGTTTTAAGACCATCTTGATGTGGATTTACAAACTTGGTTGCCCGAACCTTTGGGCCAAAATTATTTATGGTATTTTCCAAACCGGTTTTAGGATAATTTTTCAGAACCTCTTGGTGACCTGATGAAGTTGTAGCTTGTGCAACTTCATCCACACTTGACATTCTTAGGAAACTTATTTTCCTTCTCTTTTTTGCATTTGCAGCCTCAATTTCAATCCTCTCTAGTTCTTTTTCTAGAGCTTCCCCTTATCTCCTAACCTTTTCCAAGGCAATTTATACTTGTGATGGCACATGTGGAAGGGGATCTTGTTTAGGACTGTGAGAAATCACCCTTTCATTTATCTTGATCCCTTCAACCTTCTATTTTCCCTTATCCAAAATAGGTTTAGGATCTGGATTACTTGACTTAGGCTTGACAGGGTCCAAGGGTTTAGGGTCTACAAGCTTTGGTTGGACCACAACTTGACCTACAAGATTTAATTTAGACACTGGCTTCACCTCCTTATCAAGAATTTCCCGTATAACAGGACCTTCCTCTTCTGGTTCAAGTCTACTTTGGTTTAGGAGTTGCATAGTTGCCAATTGTCTAATTAATCTATCCCTTTCAATCACATCATACATCAGTTCTGTTTCATTTTCCTTGTCCTTTTTTATCCTAAGCTCAATTTTCTTTTGGATCTCTCCTCTCAAAGAATTAATATCCCCAAAAACATCTTCAGGGTCAGGCAAAGTCATGTCAGAACTTGATGTCTCACTTAGGTCTATTAGGTTTTCTTCTTCATGCCTAAATAATAAAGGAGTTCCATCATCTTCACCAGGAGGATGAGGCACATCACTGGTGCATTATCTGTGATGGCTTTGAATTCTACTCCTACTTCTTCTCTCAGTATATTGGACACTAACAGGCCCTTTATTATGATAGGCTACATCCTCTTGAACATGTGTATTAAATAATGCATCAAAAAATCCATAGCTATTTGATTCTGAATGTCTAGATACATGTTCAAAAGTCTCAGGGATAGGATGTAGAGATTTACTTGTACCTTGGTGTACAAGATTCTGTGATGCGGGAGCAACACTACTGGATTCTGGCTTCCTTTTTATCCAATCCTTCTTCTTCATCTTAGGAAGTTCTCCTTCCAATTTTTGTTTCGAGTGATTCTTCACAAATGACCTGGTGTTCTTCATTCCCCGTGCTTGTTCAAAGATCTCTTAATTGATATAAAACTTTCAAATTAGAATGCACACTGGTGTAGAGACTTCAGAGTCGCCACCTAATTATCTTGGGAATACCAACTCTTCAAAAACAATTGGTGAATTTTTTTAAAAGACCCTTCTCTTCTTGTACTTGACAATGTACAAATAAAACCTCATAGGATAACACAAAACATATAATGACCGAAGAAATGGATATACAAAAAAAAAAGACCATGGGCTCAACCTTCAAATCACAGATATACAATGATAACTCTATGCAAAATGGATAACCAACCCACTGACAAGAAATATTCGAACTAAGTCCCCAGTGGAGTCGCCATTTTGTTGGTTGTTTTTATTGTAACCAGATTTATCTTCTATTCTACCTATATAATTACTAATTCTAATCAAAGGCAGCTCGAAGGACCTGGACCAACTGACAAGGATTTTAACAATAAACCTCCTACACTTTGGGATCTGAAAAACCTAGGAGGGTGGTCCCTTTTGGGTGTTTATAATCTCTGCACCGAACTTATAAAAAATCATTAACAATTAAAAGATAATCTCATTTAATAGCTCAAAAAAATAGGATAATACTGAATTGATTTGGCTTTTCATAAATAGTATCAACTACTTGGAGCATGAGATGGTTACAACAATACTTCATTACTTAAGATAGTCATTTGTATTTGCAATTTCGTAGCAAGCTCTAAGCAAAGACAAGCAGACACAAAACCTCACAAACAAATATGATTTAGACCAGTGCCATATACCATTGGGGAGTCAGATTTATAAACATTTAAGATTCCATGACAGATTTAAACACATAACATATAAGATCTCAGACAATATTGCATTACAACATAACCAATCTATATCCTAACTCAATACTTCTTACCAAATACCTTTATAAACATATCCATCTATAACTCCATTCAAGATTTTAATTAATTTTTTGAATTAAAGCCAAAATGAGAATCACACACACCACAACAGTGAGATGAATGCCATAACCCTTGATTATATTATTCAAAATTGTGATATGCTTATACAAAGGAGAGACATGAGCTCGAAATGTATCATTATAACTCAAATGCTAGTACTGTTATGAAGCATAAAACCTTCATAAATCCAAAACCCTACTACAAAATGACCCAAAACCTAAATTGCATTTACACTGAATTAATCAAGCTTTACAATTTGCTCTGCAACTATGCCTAGACTTGACCTGAAAATATCTAACTTGCTAACCCCTATTTCTGGCCTTGAAATCCTTCTTATAGAGAATGAAGGAGCACACAAGCATCGGGCCAAAAAATACACATGTCATCGATCAATTGGACCACTCTGTGACATTTCAAAAATATGATTACAATTGCCAAGTCCCGGAGCATCTTCTTTTTGTATCTATTTTGCAAGAAAAGATGCATAGTCATACACCATGGAGAAATTAGGATGTTGAATTTGAGCCCCCATGAACATATATGCAATGGGAATCACTGCATTTGGGCTGAATCCCAAAATCTTGCATAATGAGTAAAATGTCACCAAAAAGTGATTGGCAAAACTACTTAGCCTGAAAGCCTCCTGGTCATTTGGGCTGATATGGATTGTTGAACTGCGTGCCTTGGCCAGATGAGGAGGAAGCAACTTTAATATGAAAAGAAGCTTAGATCTTGCATATTCCTGCTTCATCTCCTCTAGATCAATTGGGACCAAGAATGAGCTAGACTCACTCAAATAAAAAACCTGTTGAATTTCATCTGCATTTATACTTAGCAAAATCCCACCATCATTATCCCTAATTACCCTTGTAACTGGGTAATAATGTGTTGCCACTACTCTGAGTAGGTCCATGTCAGGAAACACATTTGGCACTGCTAGTTTCCCCATGTCGTATCTCCAGCCATCAGAGAAGGGGTGGGGTAAGTTTCGCTTTCCATACCACAACCTAAACATTTCCAGACCCGTCATTGGAACCCTAGCATCTGCAATATTGTAATTTTTGCACACTAGTCTCTCGCCTAAGGTTTTTCCATTCATTAAAACCAAACCCCTCCTTCTGTCATTTGTTGATAACGAGAGTTGATCTAGAAAATCATCATATAAATTCCTCTGCAAATAATCAATATGGCCAGAGTGCTGCTTCAGTGGTGCCATCTTAAATAACTAGTGCTTCTTTAAAATTCAAATTATTGAAGAAACTAGGGCTACCCAAAACATGAAATTACAACACAATTGTGCAATTTCCAATAATTCAAATGAACCAGTAATCCTACGACAATAATAAAAAAAAACCCTGACCAACACAATACAACCCTTCACGAAAACATAGTCAAAATAACCTAGCAGTATAGAAAATAACTCACGGGATTTCGCGCCTTGCAGAGAACCAAACTTCACTTTGATCACTCGAAAAACTTTATCTTTGGCTCTGAATTACTTCGAAAATACTTGAATGCTTTTGTGATGAAGATAGAATGAAAGAAGATACTTTATGTCGATTGAATTGAGCCAGTAGACATCTCGTCCACCATTAAAGCTCATTTGCATGCCACGCCAATGGCTCCAATCGCATTTGATGCGAATTTAAATTCCAGCCATCGATCTTTTGTTTTTTTCAGATCATCGAACAATCACCTTCAAAAAGGCTGATGTAACCTCCATCTCAACACAGAGGGCCCACCACAATACGCAACGCCAAAGGAGTACACATGACGCCCACTTGTGATATCACAATTACTAAAAATCCTGCATCTTTGGATCACGCGATGGTGGGAAACCGTTGATTCCCATCATTAGAAATCATGTTCGTTCACAACCATCAACAAGACCAAACATAATCATCGAGAAAATTTTCATTAAGATTATAACACCACCATTGATCTTGAGTACGTGCATCTCACAACTATTTTAGTAACCCACTTTATAACGTATTAAAGCCCGACACAAATATTAAATACTTTATTAATCCCTTTTCGGCATCGACAACTGAGACACGTGGCACTCGCCTGTGATTTCACAATTAGTTGAAACCCAGCGGTGGTGTCATTGCGAGATTGCGGGGAACGGTTAGGATCATCCGCCGGATGATCGACGGTCACTAAAAAAAACACTCCCTGCAAAATAAAAGAATTATTAAAAGGGGAAAGGGGACATCGCCTAGGCTAATTACAAATGATGGCTTAAAGTTGTTCTTAAAACATGGGGCACTGGCCGACCTAGACTTAGGAAATAATAAAGTCAGGCAAAATATTTAACACTTACTTATTAAAAGGGGCCCGACCTAGACGAGTCAATGGAACATAAGTTGTTTTAAAACCTCCCTCAAAAAGGTAATGGTGAAATAGATCCAACCCAGGGTTTAAGAAAGAAAATTAGGATTTCATGAAGGAAAAAATAAAACCCCAACCCTAGGTGTCTCCAGAATAGCATGACAGACCAGTAATGTGGGAAAATAATAATGGAACTCAAAGGGACAAAATTTGAGGCTCTGTCAACAACATTATAGTAATTCGTCAATTTCCTTAATTTATGTAAAAGTGAACTTAGTCCGCAATTTCAATGATTAAACACCATAGTCACACAATTCTGTTGGATCAGGGTTAACCGTAATTTAAGTTAATTTGCAAGTTAATTGTAAACCTCTAATTACAGATAAAGTGGTATCAGAGCTTCTTAACAGGGAATTGCAAAAGTGAATGTCAACCAGGTTGAAATTGAAGCAAGGAGGAGGTGCACTTAGAAAGTTCAATCTTGAGATTGAAAAACAAAGGTCTTTTCCATGATCAGAAATGGCAGCTAAACAAAGTCCTACAAAGCTTGATGAGAAAGATTTTCAGAAAGCATTTTTGAAAATGAAGGCTATGGTGGAAGTTCTTTTCCAAGAGAGACAAGAGCAACATAAGAATAAAGAACTCAAGAATAGAAAGAAGAATGAAGGTGAATCCACCTCAAAAGATGATAAAGGTAAAGGAGTAGGAGGTGGTAGTGATCCTCCTAAATTGCCAGCTTATAATGGAGAATTAGATGCAAAAAAACTTGATAATTGGATAAAACAAATTGAAATTTATTGTAGAATTCAAAAGTTTACCGAGGATTCTCAAAAAATACAATTAGCCACTCTTCGCCTGGGAGGCACAACCTTAATCTGGTGGGAGAGAAGAACTCAAGAAGATCTAAGCCGATATGGTAAAATTATTTATTCTTGGCTTGAGTCTATAGTTGCATTAAAGAAACAGTTCTATCTATTAGGTCATATGCAAAAAGCAGTAATGAATTGACAATCATTAAAACAAGAAAAAGGACAAAGTGTACAGACACAAGAGTTTAGGAAAAGAGCTTTAATTTTGGGCATTCCATTATATACACAAGAAACATTGTTAAAGTATATAGGTGGATTACATGAAAAATTGAGGCATACAATACTTATGTTTAATCCAACTAACCTTGATAAACTTAGTGTGCAACCCATTCATTTGGAAACAAGCTTGAGGAATAGTCATGATGGTCTCTTAATGAACTCCAATAAACACAAAGGGAGCAAGAAAGAGAAGGAAAAAATGCAATGGACAACTACTATAAAGAAAGAGGAGGATAAGCCTTTTTTCTCACATTGCAAGAAGAAAGGGCAGGAAGATGCAAAGTGCTGGAAATTGTATCCTGATCAGAAACCGAAATGGTTCAATGATCGAAAGAGTAAGCAAAAGACTGCAACTATCGTTTATAATCTCAAATTAGATTCTGATGATGAAACCAATATCATAGTTGTGGCTATAAAAGGTAAAATTCCTATTTTTAGTACTAGTCTCCATGCTTCTTCTATAAAGTGTAATGAAGTACTTGTTGAAAGTAAGAGGAATGAATTGTTTCATATAAGGGCTATTGCAAAAAAAAAAAAGATTTATACACTCATAGATAGTGGATCACAAGTGAATCTAATCTCTGAACAAGTTGTTAAGAAATTGGGATTAAAAATAACTCCTCATCCTAAGCCATATCCATTGGGTTGGGTGCATAATAATGCTCGGCTACATGTGTCAAAGCAATGCAAACTTCAATTTGCAATCACATCCAAGTTTGTAGATGAGGTAGAGTTAAATGTAATTCCACTTGAGATCTGTGGGATGGTTCTAGGTAGTCCTTACTTGTATGATAGAAAAGCAATTTTCTACAAGGGACATAACAAGTATCATTTGTTTAAGGATGAAATTGAATATATTGTAAGAGCTCATCACATGAAGAATGATAGATCTATTGTAAACACATGGAAAATGAAGATGATTGTTAATGAAAGCAATGCTTTAACTCTCATGCCTGTAACAACTAGTGATATTGAGCATAAAGATGATAGGGTGTCACAGACAACACAGTGTGAGGATCAATTGCAAGCACAATTAAGCCTTCAACGAAAGGTGGTAAAAGAGGGTTTGAATGATTCATTTTCTAACAATGTTCTTGTTCAGGAGATCCAACACGTTCATACTTTGTCCTTCACATCAATTTATTCAGTACTATTGTTTGTTATTCTACTAGTTAGTTCTATTTGTATGATGGATGTGATAGTGAATATTGATGAATATGCAGTTACTTGTATCAACAATTTTATCTCATTTTTCTTTGTGTTTGTGATGGACCTCAGATGTTCAAGATTAAAAATAGGGTGGACAAATGGTACTGAGAAAGTGGGGCGACATTGCCCTAACTCAAATTCTATGTAAAAATAAACTTTTGGTGGTCCAAAAGCTTCTCAATTGGGAGAAATGATCCAAAGGATCCAGAAGACCTAAAAATTTCATAGTCTCAAAATTCAAGTGAATTAGCATCATTAGAAAAAACTCACTGACACGATTCTGATGCAACTTAAACGGGCTCAAAAGGGGTCCGTATGTAGAAGTTATGCTTAGTCAAAGGTTCGGTAAAACTGGTGAATCAAGTGCCGATACAAGGTTGAAAAATAGATCATCTCCAAATTAGGAAAAAATGGTCTCAGATCGAAGGGCTCATCAATACGGTTCTAGAACTGAGAGCACACAGTGTGTTGGGGTTTAGGGTTTTAGGGTTGAGGGTTGAGGGTTTGAGGGTTTTAGGGTTAGGGTTTTAGGTTTTAGGGTTTTAGGGTTAAGGGTTTAGGGTTTAAGGGTTAAGGGTTTAGGGTTTTAGGGTTTAAGGTTTAAGGGTTTAGGGTTTAGGGTTTAAACAAGAATTTTTTTAACACGGGCAGCAACGAAAGAAAACCAGAAAAAAGAGTAGAACAAGTAGAGAAAAGCTTCACAAAATATGTAACTTTTTATTAAATATGTTCAAAACTAGTTTCGGGGAATTCACCCCTCATTAGTTGAACTCAATTACTCAATTACATGCACAAGAGGAGAATAAATAGATGAAGTGTGGAGATGAATCCACTCACTCCAAAAACTCCTCAAAAGCTTAACCTACTAAGTCAACAAAAACATCCTAAACAAATTTGCCCAAGAGGCTCTCAAAAAAAGAGCACCAATCATAAGTGCAGAGCCAAGTACATGGGTGTCAAATCATAGAACACCAAGTACAAAAAGGACAAGGATGTCCTTAAGACAAAAAATTAATGTCTCAAAAGAACAAAAATTCAAAGTCTTTTTAAATATTAAAATATATTAAAAAATTAAAATATTAAAATATATTAAAAAATTAAAATATTAAAATATATTAAAATATTGAAATATTAAAATGTATTAAAATATTAGAATATTAAAATATTAAGGTCTTAGAAAAGACAAAAATATTAGAATATTAAAATATTAGAATATATTAAAATATTAGAATATTAAAATATTAAAATATTAAAATATTAAAATATATGAAAATATTGAAATATTAAAATGTTAGAATATATTAAAAATAAATGTTCTAAGAAGAGAACGAATTAAAGTCTAGAAAATGACAAATTAAGGAAGTTGTAATGGTCTCTGAGAGAAGAATCTACTTCTCGTGAGGAAGGTACTTAGTCTTCGTGGATTGCGAATATCGCTAAGCGTGGGGACTTTTTGGCATAGCCTAAAAAGTTTAGGGTTTAGGGTTTAGGGTTTAGGGTTTTAGGGTTTTAGGGTTTAGGGTTTAGGGTTTAGGGTTTAGGGTTTTAGGGTTTT
>CM021100.1:160951641-161146706 GCA_007115665.2 Sequoiadendron giganteum | reverse complement strand
CAAACCCTAAACCCTAAACCCTAAACCCTAAACCCTAAAACCCTAAACCCAAAACCCTAAAACCCTAAACCCTAACCCCAAACCCTAAACCCCAAAACCCTCAACCCCAAAACCCTAAAACCCTAAACCCTTAAAGCCCCAAGCTCAAAGCCCCAAGCCCCAAGCCCCAAAACCCCAAGCCCCAAACCCCAAACCCCAAACCCTAAACCCTAAACAAGTGGGAGATTATGGAGGATGTGACACTTAATCTTGATTAAGTGGTGCACATCCTAATCATAGATTAATTAATTTAATCTGGATTAAAAGAGGGTTACGGAGAATGTGACAAGGAGAGAAAAAGGGGAATTAAAAATTGGTTTTAATTCAAATGGGTTAAAAGACTAAATTAAATAATTTGTTATATTTATTTAATTTAGAGAAGAAAAGGGGTAAGGTAAAGTATTTAATTTATTTAATTACATACTTTAGAAACCTTAGGCAGAAAATGAAATAATGATTAAATAAATTATTTAATCACTATTAATGAAATAGATGAATAGAGTAGACGATTTTGATCATATGGAAGTGATCAAATTTGGATGTTTACACTATCATTGTACCCATCTTTGTGAATGATGTCACTATTGTTAACTATCTTTGTTATGATGACCCTGACGTGACTCCTAATCATAAATCTCATAGCGACACGTTCAATCGGGAGGGTGTCAAGTCTTCCATTTGCAAAATTGAAAGCAAGAATAATGGATCTAATAGTGAAAACCATTCAATGGCAGCATTAGATCTCAAAAAAGTAAAAATAAAGAACGCATTTGATGGTGAAAATCTCACAAAGGAATTGAAAGATGGGGGATTTGACACCCTTCCAAAGAATTATCATGAAAGATCATCAATACTGGTGGAGCCTACACAGTCTATAAATATTGGCATAGTAGAAAAGGCAAAAATCTTACATCTAGCAGCATCTACGACTGAACAAGAAAAGATAGAATTTTTCAAGTTCTTTGAGAACAGAAGCATTAACTTTTCTTGGTCATACTCCGATATGCCAGGTTTAGATCCAGAACTCCTAATACATCATTTATCTCTACCATCTGAGATAAAACTTGTGAAACAAAAACTAAGGAAAATGCATCCACATATCGCCTTGATGGTAAAAGTTGAGTTGAAAAAGTTGTTAGATGCAATATTCATCAAATCTATTGATTATGAAGAGTGGGTATCTAATATTGTACATGTATCTAAACCAGATAATAGTATCAAAATATGTACCGATTTCAGGGATCTTAACAAGGCATGTCCAAAGGATGATTTTCCATTACCAAATATTGACATCATTATGGGCTTAATAGCAGGACATGCCATGTTATCAATAATGGATGGTTTTTTTGGTTACAACCAAATCAAGATAGCCCTAGATGATCAGGAGAAAACATCATTCACTTGTCCATGGGGAACCTTTTGCTGGAATAACATGCCCTTTAGGTTGAAAAATGTAGGGGCCACATATCAATGAGCAATGACCACCATCTTCCATGACATGATGCATAATTTTATGGGGGATTACATGGATGATATATTAGAAAATTCATTTACCAGAGAAGGGAATCTAGAAATCCTGGACAAACCTTTACAAGGATGGAGAAATTTAAGGTTAGATTAAATCCTAAAAAATGTGTCTTTGGTGTGACATCAGCAAAACTCCTAGGATACATAGTGTCAGAAAACGGTATCGAAGTGGATAATGGAAATGTCACCACCAAAGAATATTAGTCAACTAAGGTCTCTACAAGGCAGGATACAATCAATCAGGAGATTTATCTCCCAATTAGTAGACAAAATCCATCCATTCAATCACTTGCTACATAATAATGTCTTGTTCAAATGGGATCAAGGGTGTAAAACAAATTTCAATCAAATAAAACAATATCTAATGTCACCACCTATACTCATGCCACCTGTAGAAGAGAGACCATTGATATTATACATTGCAACAACAAACATCTCTTTAGGAGCACTATTAGCACAAGAAGATCTTGAGGGAAAAGAACAAGCTATTTATTATATCAGCAGGACTTTGAACGGCTATAAGATAAATTACACTTTCATCGAGAAAGCTTGTCTAGCAGTGGTATTTTCTACCCAAAAGTTGCGGCATTACATGTTGACTCACATAATCAGGTTAATAGAAAAGATTGATCCATTGAAATATCTACTCAGCAAGGTTGCTTTAACATGGAGACTTGCCAAGTGGGTCATGATTTTAAGTGAGTTTGATATCTAGTATGTGGATACGAGAGACATCAAAGGTCAAGTGATTTTCGATTAGTTAGCCGAAGCTCCATTAACCGATAATAATCCTATGACAATTGAGTTTTTGGATGCAGACATTCTTACTATGACAACACAACAATGGAGGTTGTATTTTGATGGGTCATACACACAATGGGGGGTTGGTGCGGGAATATTGTTCATTACACCTCTAGGACACACCATCCCAAGATCCTATAGACTCATGTTTCCATCTACAAGAATATGGAGATTCACAACTAGTTATTTATCAAGTAAACGATGAATATCAGATGAAAGATGAAATTTTGAGGCCATATAAGAAGTTGATTGATGATCTCAAAAAGTATTTTGTGGATATCAAGTTTGAACAAATTCCAAGGGCAGAAAACAAAGCTATAGATGCTATGGCGACAATTGCTTCTCTCTTGTAGTTACCAGAAAAACATGGTCGTTATGAGTTTATGGTAGAACAAGTGTCTAATCCTTCTTATGATAATCCTGAATCACAAACCATATGCCATTTAGATAATGTTGAATCCTCAATCTATGGAAAGACCTATGCATACCTAAAAGACAATATCCTTCCTCTTGATCTTTCCAGAAACCAAAGACACAACTTCATCAACTAGACCGCACGACATACTTTAATAGCTGACATACTTTACCATCGAGGTCTAGATGGTACTCTTCTCCGATGCGTAGAACATAACAAATCTAAGATAGCCTTATGTGAGGTTCATGAAGGTATTTGTGGAACGCATTCAAGCGGACTAACTCTAGACAATAAACTCCTCTATTTGGGATATTACTGTAGACACATAAAAATGACCTAGGCCTACAAGCTCTATTTTACCACTTTCATCCTAGCATAATTATGACATTTAATTATGTCCTTGGTCCACATTCGACTATTAATTAAGTAATTCATTATTATTTAATTAATTCATGTCTATTGTATTCTTCATGATTATTAAATAAATAAATTTTATTTATTTATTCAATACGTCTTTAATTGTCTATTGTCTTCTTACAATTAAATAAATTTATTAATTTATTTAATTACCTTTATTCATTTATTCTTCTTGATTATTAAATAAATGAATTTTATTTGTTTATTTAATATGTCACTAATTCTCATAATTAAATGAATTTATTAATTTATTTAATTACCGGTCATAATCCTCTAAATTAAATAATTATGTTTAATTATTTAATTACCTAATTTAACATTTCTCTCATTTTAAATAAATGAAATTATTTTAAATGATTTCGTTTTTTTAACTATCACTTCATTTTAGTAAATAATCTTGAAAAAGATTATTTATTGTCACATAAAATCCTTATTTTGAATTAATTTAATTCAAAATGGTAATCTTCTTCCAAACATCAAGTAATTGAGCAAATTCTTGATTTTTCAAATCTACTCTTGAGTTCAACTCTTATCTTCTTGATTTTTGTAAAATCTTTATCTTTTTAGCTAATTATCACATTTATTCTCAACCACCGATTTGATTTTATCAAGTGACATCTTGACCACTCATTTAACAATCTTGCCCTAACCCTAATTAGGGATTGTCACATGAAATCTCGTCCATTGATTTTAGGCTTTGTCAGCTTTTAATCTCATCTGTCCATCCAAAATTGCATTCTTTATAAAATATCAATTTTGCTCACAATTTAGGGGGCTTGATTATTATAGACATTTTTATATTTAGAATTTACTTTGCATTGAGCTTATTTAATTATTTTCTCATAGGCATATTTAGTTGTCACAGTCTTTGGTCATTCAAATCCTTCAAAACTTGCATAGGACATGGTCACAATTGTTTGCTCACACACACAAATCTAAGGGAAACAATCATACGCTGCAAGCTAGAAGGTGTTATGGAGGTGAATCATGGAAGCTTCAACGAATATTTGGTATAGTCGTTCTTGTTTTATGCTTTCTTTGTGCTTCATAATTTTATTTGGGTTTTATTTAATCTAATCATGCTAAATCCATCACCTGAAAAATAACTCATTGATACATTGGTGAACCTAACGCTTTTTTTTTTTGTTAGTTTTTGTGCGGTTTTCATTTTTTTTAAAAAAATTTGCAGGTACAGGTACGAAAAACCGCAATTTCTTGATGAAATGACGCATCTGTTCTAGTGAACTGCATCTAATACATCCCACGATGCATCTAACAATATGAGCCACATCCGCTATGTTTTGTGCCGCATCCCACTGTCAACATCAAACCATAGCCACCTGTCAAAATCACAACACATCTATGTGTTCAAAAGCCGCATCCGCCTATCAAAACTGAGACGCATCTATGGGTTCAAAAGCCACATTTTCCTAGTAATACGATTTTTCATTTTTTTTCATTAACTTTCATACTTTCCTGTTTTGATTTGGCATTTTTGTCTTGTTTTGTTTTCGCTAATGTTTTGTTTGCAACTATGATTAGGGGGATAACTTAGTTTCTGCAGGACGAAGCGTAGAAGACCAAAGAGAAAACCAAAAACAAACTTCTTTTTCTGAAAGATGAAAGTCAAAGACACAAACAAAACTACTAACCATTTGTATACAGGACCTTATGAAGACATTGATTTGTTTTAAAAAGCTTTCTGTTTGGTAGATAAAAAATTGTCATTTGGGTTTAAAAATTAACCAGTGTTTTTTGTGCTTGCTCATATTAGTTTAGAACCCCACGATTCGGTATATCAAAGTATCCTCTCCCCTTGTGCATTCGTGTGATCCTGGGTGTGAGAGAAACGGTTGCTAACTCTAGAACTTGAGCCTGTCTTGGTGGGAAAAAGTACTCACCCCATGACGACTCAAACCGGTAACACGCTAAAGCCAAGCGACTTCCAGCCAGTATATAAAAGTGGATTTTTGGGGGAAACCCCAGAAATCACGCTCACTATTCCGATGAGAAGGGAAAAAATGGTCTCTCACTATATTGGATGGTGCCCCACGAGTGGAATGCCCTTACTAAAAGCCATGTTGTAGTTTTTTGCCAAAATCCTTTCTATTTGTTGGTGCAGTAGGTTCGGACCTATGAAGCCGTCTTACATATTTATGGTTCATGTGTGGAGATGAGATGTATGCCATGGGAGTTTCATGGGTATAGTAGCTTGGCTACCCCATATAAATGAGTGTTGTGGAGGGGAGCCAGTGGGGTCAAGCTACTAGTCATTCGCCTTGAATATGCATAGCTGGATTTATCCAAGTAAGAACTTAGTAAATATTGTCCAACAAAACCTAGGGTGTAATTGTTCTCTGATTTAAACAGATCCATCACATCAAACTGAAAACACATTGTATTCTGTGATTATTTTTGTTGTTTTCATCAAACAACTTGATCATCAAAATAGAGTCAGTTGAAACACCATCTTCAAAAAACCACAACTGTCAAATAGAGTTGCAACTGTTGTTTTAAAAACTGCATCTGTCTTAAAGAGCCGGAACTGTTACTGTAAATGCCACATGTGTCTGTCAACATTTTTTAGTCCAGTCCAGTTTCTGAGCCGCAACTGTTATCTTGAGTCACATTGTATCTTCGAGCCGCAACTATCAAACAAAAAGCCGCAAGTGTCTATCAATAGTTTTAGATTCACAAAGTCCATATTCCGAGTCACATCTGATAAACTAAGTCGCATCTGCGATACAGTAAACCGCATTTGACATCTGAAAAGTTGCATTTGCAAAACAGCACCACATTTGACATTTCCAGAGCCGCAACGCATTTTCTGCCTATAGCGATGCAATTGCCTGACAGAAAACCAAACACTGTCTTAGACCAGAATTCAAGTCCAGATATCTTCGCCTACTATCAAACTTTTTTTTTCAGAAAGTGTTTGTCAGAAACCAAAATTGAAATTTCTTGAAACATCCATCATTTACATTCATTAGCTTGCATTTTAACCATAGGTTTAAAATTTCCATATTTTAGTTGCATTCCCTAGGCATCATAATCATCATTTTTAGCAAAAAATTGTCCTTAGGTTTCATCTTGGAAAACTTTGGATTAGGCCAAATCTCCACACTTTACAAAAACTATTATTTTCAACACTAGGTTATCTTGGGACTTGGTCATTATTCCTCTTTTCAGTCATTGTCCTTTTTGTGAGAACCTCCAACTCAACAGTCTAGTTAGGCAGGCTCACTCGTCATTTCGACCTTGTCATTTAGTCCCTTTAGCAAGTCCCTTTTGATAGCCAAAATTGAGACATAATTCAAGATTAGAGTGGTTAGGAAAACCTTTCTCCAAATATTGTCCAAACTTAGTCCTCATTTTAAACTTAGTCCTTTATCAAAAATCCAAAAACATAGTCTTGCATTGTCATCCTTTATCCAAAAATACAAAAACACAGGCTAGTGTCATCCTTGCATTTAGTCGTCATTTTCATCACTCTCATTTGAGCAATTCCCTTCTATGGTGGAAACTAGACTCCAAAGAAAGAAAAGACAAATGGAAAACTTTGGACACAATTCTCATTCCAATGTCACCAATCATACTTACAACCCAAATTGGACTTTTGACGACCCATTTAGCAACACAACTACTCAATCACTTACAACCATACCATCCTCATCAACCAACGCTTTTGAATCATTCTTACGTAAGGACAAATATGGAAAACTACTTGAGGAAAACCTAGAGGAAGCAGCACAAGATCTAGAGGCGGCCTACTTTGTAAAACAAATGGTCTTAAATGACAGAGATAGATATTTAGCCATACTTTTAAGTCAAGGAGCTAAATTACCTTGTGGGTTCGACATTAATACTTTGAGACCACCATATCTTGACCCTAATGTCACCAATACGAATAACATGTCCAATTGTGGTCAACCTCCAAATGACACAAACAATAAAAAATTTCATGCTACCTCGCAAATTGTCACAACAACCATGAGTGCTACCTCCAACATTCCAAAAACTTCCAATTCAATCAACGCTACATCCATTGGAGGAACAAAATCTGTCACATTGCCTACACTATCCACAACATCATCACAATCAGCTAGAGCCACCTTTGCGTCCTCTACAATGTGGGAAAGTTATGCCAATCCTCTATTTACCACTTCGATAAATGCCTTGGGGGCAACATCAAGCCATACAAATCCTCCATTGATGACTACATCTAGTACCATGAGTGCATCTTCATCATATCCTCTCATTGGTACCTCACTAAACCCTTTGGGTGGAGGTAAATGCCATCTCGTTATTCAAGGACCACAACCAAATGTTAACATGTCAACCCAGTTTAATACCAACCCCTCCCAAGGATAAAACATGAATGTCCCTCCAGGACAGTTCCAACAACCCCGACAAGGCAATCAAAACACACAACCTATGGCATCTATCAGACACCAAAATATTTATGGTCACCATATTCCCCAAATATCAACCCAAATGGCTAGGGGACACATTCCGACATATTCGTCCCATATTCATACCCATCAACACGTCCTAAATCCAAACTTCTAGTACCAACACGCAAACCAAAACACGTCATACATTTCACAACAACATATCCCTCAACAATGCACCAACATCCACTCACAACAAATGGGGAACCATTGTGTACCAATCAATCCACTGTATGGTGCCACAAATGACCCTATAATCGATGCCTTCCAAGCTAAGCTCATGGGTCTAGAGATGACTATAGAAAACATGCAAATATCTGAAAAAAAATCAGAAGTGTCATATGATTTTTTCGTATATCCCTTTGACATAAACTTATACATGCCACCATTTCCTCCAGGATATGTGTCACCTAATTTTACCAACTACAGAGGAAATACAAACCCTATCGAACATGTCTGAGTATTTGCGACCAACTATGTGGACATCGCCTATGAACAAACATACTTGATGAGAGTCTTTTCTAAAAGTCTTGCAAGTCCCGCCCTGAATGGTTCTCCACTAAAAAATATATCCAAACATGGGATGAACTTAGACGCAAATTCATAAAAAATTACTCATACAACATTGACATGGACACCTCTATTACTAGCTTATGAAATCTCACACAAGAGGATGCTGGTGAAATGTTCATCCCATTCTTCCAAAGATGGAGAAGTCTAGCTATTCGTTGTCACATTGACATACTGGAAACGGAAAAGGTTGACATGTTCGTACAAACACTTCTAGGTCCCCTAAAATATGCAGTGCAGGTGCATTGTTGCACAAATTTCACAGACCTAGTTGAAGAAGGTGTCCAAATTGAGAAAGCCCTTATTGCAAAGGGAGAGCTAAAATACAGTCCTAAAAACACAAACACAACTCCTCCCATTCACAAAAATAAGTACTGGGTCAAGAATAAACTCTTTGGTAATGACGGTGTGGTCGATTCCAAAACCGTTAATGCAACAAGTCATGTCCTCACCATCAAAGGAGTTCAAAATCAAAATACACCTGTGACCACACCCACACCAATTTCCAATTCTATTCAAAATAATCCTACTCAATTTAATCAAAGGCAACCGCGTCAACTACGACAATTTTAAAAACGTACATACTCCCTTGGGTGAGCCTATCAAACTTGTCTTAAAGAAACTTATCCAAAACGGTGTCATAACTTTGGAAGAACCTAAACCATATGACCCTGGTGAGTTCAAGCCATTATGGTGGGATGACAATTCATTTTGTGATTACCACTGTATCAAAGGGCACAAAACTTCCTCTTTCCGCCAGTTGCTAAATCTTGTGCAAGACCTTATTGAAAACCATACCATTGAGTTAGGAGGTCAACCGTTTGCATCTAATGCAGATCATACAATCCACAAGAACCCACTACAGGATCATGGTTATGGTAATCCCTCCTCATCTGGCACAAAGAATAACAATAATCAAGCCAATCACGTTTGTCCTACCTACAATTATTCTAGGGGCACCATCATTAACAATATTTGCGTTGCTAATAAAGATAAGTGTGTCAATACTATTACAATTAAAAAGGCCCTAGAATGCAATGTCACTACGCATAAAGGCAAGGTCCCTATCCCAGGTCCCTCTACTTGTCAACCTAAAATTACCATACCTTGTCCATTCGCCAAGACATCAAACCCTAAACCAGAGCTCAACCTTATTGAGCAATTGAATAAAACACCCGCTCAAATTTCCATCCTTGAATTGCTCCACATTTCACCCGCACATAAGCCTATCTTGGATAAAGTCCTGCAAGAGTCTTTCATCCCAAACAACATTGATGTCAATAATTTTGAAACCATGGTCAGCTATTTGAATTTGCCTCACCATATTTCATTTTCGTACACTGACTACTCCTCACCTAAACCATCTCATAATGATGCCCTTCATATCAAGGTTTTTGTCCATAAACATAAGTTTAGACAAGTCTTGGTAGATGGCGGAGCAAGATTGAACATCTACTCTTTAAAATTGGTTAAAGCTCTTGGCTTCTCTGATGCATGTGTGGATGCTACCAAGAGCATTGTCATCAAGGCATATGATGATGAAGAACGTGATTTTAAAGGCGTCATTACAATTCCACTTCGTGTGGGACCAGTTATTATCAATACAACATTCCAAGTCTTGGATCATGACATACGTTACAATATCTTACTTGGTCACCCATGGATTCATGCCTTGAAGGCCATTCCTTCCACATACCACCAATGCCTGAAGTTCCCTTTTGATGGTACTGAAATTTACTATCCCAGGAGATCCTAATCCATTCCAATACTATACCAATCTGAGAGCCACTGCTGAGCACCAAGTACCCATTAATCGAGAGGCATCAACTTATACCTCTTCCAAACATATTGACCCATCTGCACTCACCAAATCATCCATATCCATTACATCGACTTCCGCCACACCATCCTCCTCAATCTCAATACCAGGTAATGACCTAAAGATCCAAGACCTTGGCTGTGGGGAATTCAAACTGAATACGGCTTATTGTATCACCACAATACCTAAGCCACCTAAAGTCTATGGTAGACCGTGTTTTGCAGTCAAGCCTAAAACAACTTTCAATGTTCCACCAAAAACAGTATTCACCCTATGGGGAGATTTGGGTAATGAAGTCATTATCGACATAGCTAATTGGATCTACACAGACCCAGAAGGATTACCTCCACTACCAGTGCATCTCTATGGAAAAGGCTATGACGTATGCAAGGCACTAGGTTTTGACGGCTCAAGTGGCCTTGGAAAAGACAACAATGGAAGGCGAGCACCTATTATTATTTTTGCATGACCAAGGTACATGGGGCTAGGGTTTGACCAACTCGGAACTAACGATCGATGTACCTATGAACTTTCAAGTGAGGACGTAACGGCTATAGAAAGTGTTGAGACACGCGTAGACTCCCTTACTGAAACTGAATCTAATGAATGGGAATGGGGATCTGAGAAAACCCTTAGCAACTATGATATTGACAAACTATTCCTGGCACCTAGCCAACCCTCCTTTGAGGAAAGATTTCAACAAGAATACAACATTGATCATATTGACTGTCATTCTAAAGATAAGGAATGGGTAAGTATTCCTTGGGATCCATAAGAACATAAATAATCGTTGGCAACATCTAAATCATCCCACCCCATTCCCAAGCCCACCCAAGAACCTAACATGTCTAAACCTACTATGCATGCCTCTGAAATGCCAGCCACTAGTCACGAAGCTGATAATTTTATCCCCTATTATGACTATGAATTCGACTTATCTGAATCTTAATATGGTCCATCCATTGCATTTGACACGGATGTTGAAATTGACAATTTTTCCTTCACACTTGAGGCTTCAATTTGCACACTTTATGTATCTTCCCCATCTTTTACCAGCACTGATGATGGGATTTCCCTTATTTACCCACAACTGATTGACTAGGACCAACAAGAACCACAAGTGATGGATATCTTTTAGAATGATGAGGCAATAGTAGAATTCATGGGGCTCTAGGAAGGCATACTGTGGGGTGATCACAAAGCTAGATTCTCTATTGACCTAGATTGTGCAACTTACTTCGGGGAGACTGTGCAATCCTCCAGTCACAAAAGTACAAAGAATAAAATAAAAAAAGAAATGTATTTAGGTGAAAACTGCAAGGCACCTTCTGACAACAAAATAGTAAAAACAAAGGACGTATTCAAAGGTGAAAACCTCTCTGAGGCGCCTAAGGAGGATTGGACTTTATTCCTATCACACAGGAAAAATCAGCTATGCTTATCGAGGACACAATGGAAGTTAACATAGCTATGCCAAAGAATCCTAAAATGATTCTCTTGACCGCATCATTATCAGATGAAGAAAAACCTAAATTTCAATAGTTTCTCACTGACAGGAAAGTTAACTTCGCATGGTCATATGCTGACATGTCGGGCCTTGATCCAAAATTGGTATTGCATCATCTTCCTCTAATCTCAGGAATTAAACCAGTCAAGCAAAAATTACGAAAAATACATCCACAGATTGCACTACTTGTAAAGGTTGAATTAAAGAAGTTATTGGATGTTGGATTCATAAGATCAATAGACTATGCCAATTGGATATCCAACATTGTCCCTGTCACAAAGCCGAACGGACAAATTCATATTTGTATGGATTTCAGAGATTTAAATAAGGCTTGTCCAAAAGATGATTTCCTGTTGCCGAACATAGACATGATTGTTGATCTCACAATCGGGTATGATATGTTGTCTCTCATGGATCGTTTCTCGGGCTATAACCAAATCTGCATTGCAATTGAAGATCAGCACAAAATGACATTCACATGCCCATGGGGGACATACTGTTGGAATGTCATGCCTTTTGGTTTAAAGAATGCAGGTGCCACATACCAGAGAGCTATGACAACAATATTTCATGACATGATGCATATCCTCATGGAGGATTATGTCGATGACCTTTTGGCCAAATCTTTAACATGGAAAGACCATCTCAAGGTCCTGGAAAAAAAATTTAGATGGCTAGAAGATTACAAGGTTCGTTTGAACCCAAAAAAATGTGTCTTTGGGGTCACTTCGGGAAAAATGTTGGGCTACATAGTTTCATGAAGAGGCATAGAAGTTGATCCTGATAAAGTGAAATCAATTCTAGACATGCCACCACCAAAAGGAATCAGCGAGTTGAGAACACTTCAGGGAATATTGCAGTCGATCTGACGCTTCATCGCACAATTGGCATAAAAGTGTCAACCATTTCAATATCTGTTATGCAAAATTATTCCCTTTGTATGGACAAAAAAATTCCACATAGCTTTTGAACAAATTAAATAATATCTATTGACACCACTAATCCTGATGCCGCCCATTGAAGGCAAGCCATTGATCATGTATGTATCTGCCACTACAAATACACTGGGGGCATTATTAGCACAAAATGACTATGAGGAAAAAGAAAGAGCCATATACTATATCAGTCGCACACTGATAGGATATGAATTGAACTATACAACCATTGAGCACGCATGCCTAGAAGTTGTCTTTGTAGCACAGAAACTCGGACATTACATGTTGAATCACCAAACACACCTGGTAGGTAAGATTGATCCATTAAAGTATCTTCTAAGTCGGGCAACATTGACAGGTCGTTTAGCAAAGTGGTTCATGATATTGAGTGAATATGACATACAATATGTTGAATGCAAGGCAATAAAAGGGTAGGTAATAGTAGATTAGCTTGCAAATGCACCCATCGGATACTCATCCATTGATAACTGATTTTCTTGATGTGTCTATCTTTCATGCAGAACCTATATTACCTTGGAAGTTGTATTTTGATGGGTCTCATACTGGTCATGGCTCAAGGGTTTGAATTTTGTTCATCATTCCACAAGGGGATTCCATTCCTAAAGCATTCAGGATCGCCTTCTCGTGTACTAACAACATTGCAGAATATGAAGCATTGGTCACAGGACTCAAAATTGCAATTAAATGGAAAATTCAAACATTGTTGGTATTTGGGGATTCTCGGTTGGTTATAAACCAAGTGAATGATGATTATGACACAAAACATGAAAATTTTATCCCTTACAAGTGAATGGTGGATAGCTTCCTAACATATTTCAAAATGATTGCTTTTGAACAAATCCCAAGGACACAAAATAAGGCAGCCAATGCAATGGCTACTATTGGATCTCTATTAGAAATCCCCCAAAATGTGTCACAATTTGAGTTCTTGGTGGAATGGCTATTGATGCCTGCATATGGCATCCCAGTTCACCTTGGTACCAAGACATCTATGATTATCTTAAGTCCCAAACCCTACCACCCAACCTTTCCAATAACCAACAAAAGTCCTTTATCTGAAAATTCGCTCAACACACCATCATCAGTGACGCCCTATACCACCGTGGCTTTGATAACACCCTTCTTCATTGTCTCGACACTGATGAATCCGAAAAATCTTTATGAGAATTACATGAGGGTATATGTGGATCTCATTTGAGTGGTCCAACTTTAGCTAGGAAACTCACCAGACTTGGATACTATTGGCCGACACTAGAAAAATATTCTCTTCAGTTTGTCAGAACATGTCAAAAATGCCAAGTGCATAGCGATCTAATCCATGCACCTACATAGGAGATGAGACCGATGACTTCTCCATGGCCTTTAGCACAATGGGGACTCGAACTCGTGGGCAAGATCCATCCATCCTTTTCTAACGACCATAAATTCATAATCACCATCACTGAGTACTTTACTAAGTGGATTGAATAAATCCCCTCACTTACATCAACGAAAAGCAAATATCAAAGTTTATCCTTAATTACATCATCTGTCAGTATGGTGTTCCACAATCCATCATCACAGATAACGAGAGTCCATTCAAAAACCAGGACCTTCATGAACTTTGTGAGTGATTCCACAGCCAACATCACTTCTCCATCGCATATTATCCACAAGGTAATGGTCAGGCTGAGGCATCCAATAAAACAATTCTTTGCATTCTTAAGAATACTATCAATGACACTGGCTGAGATTGGCATTTACAACTCAATCCTACCTTATGGGCCTACCGTACTAGCATTCGTACACTCACTGGAGCCACTCCATTTTCCCTTGTCTATGGATCTGAGGTCATATTTCCCATAGAGGTTGAAATTCCTTCTCTCTGAGTCTCCCTAAAGGGAATGATCGATGATGAAGAGTATAGACAGTCTTGCCTACATGAGTTAGAAATTTTACAAGAAAGACGACAAAATGCCTTTAATCACTTATAGGCATATCAAAATCGTCTCTGTCAGAGCTATAACAAAAGAGTGATGGTGAGAAAATTTGAAATTGGTGACTTGGTCCTCATGCAGAACCCAAGAAATCGGGCTGAATATGAAAAACCTAAAAATTTTGAGGCTAATCGGCTCGGTCCTTATATTATTACTACAACATTCGGTTCTAAAGCTTATCAGTTGGCCATACCTAATGGAGAATAGTTGACAACACCCATCAATAGCCTACATCTACAAAAAATTTACACATAGCATCAAAGAGCTTAGGTAAAAACCTAAAAAATACAAAAAAAAAGTGAAAAATAGACAAAAAAATTGTCCCTTGATGAAAACCTGGCAAACAGGCATCTTGGTAACACCAAAAAATTCAAAAAATAGAAAAAATTGTAAAAAGAAATGAATTCATCCAATAGTGAAAACCTGACAAATAGGTGC
Organism: Sequoiadendron giganteum; assembly: GCA_007115665.2. Lineage (NCBI taxonomy): Eukaryota > Viridiplantae > Streptophyta > Pinopsida > Cupressales > Cupressaceae > Sequoiadendron > Sequoiadendron giganteum. The sequence goes on along the minus strand of CM021100.1, from coordinate 161,131,790 downwards.
TTTGGATAAGTACCATGGTGAAAACCTGGAAAATAGGCACCATGTGTGGTCAATCATTGCTTTTCCATCTACTGTTACTCTAATCGACTTTTTACATGATCACGACAGCCTAACACATTCACGACCTTTGTCATACATCATGTCAACTCCGGCCATGGCTAGCATTAGTTGAAATCACCCATTGCATATCCTTGCCTTTTGTCTCGCGTCTGCCTATGTCCATATTACTCAACCTGTCTGGGGGTAGGACCTTTACCATGTAAATCTAGTGGGTGTCGCACATGATCTTGCATTCGTAAAAAGTCTTGAAAAAGGTCATAAAATTTTGAAAAAGTCTTGAAAAAAGTCCTAAAAATCTAAAATGTCTTGAAAAAGTCATAAAAATCTGAAAAAATCCTTAAAAAAGACCTAAAAATCAGAAAATGTCCTGAGAAAACACAAAAACATCCAAATAAGTGTCAAAATCCAAAAAAAGAATCAAAGTCAATGTCTGCCTTGTCAATCCGATCAGTCCCATCAATCAATATCTTTTTCCATGTCCGAACTATGTTGTCTTTGCGCATTTGTTACGTAGGCAAGATTCATCTTTGAATCCCTGAGACATTAGGTCAGTCTTTCTAGGTTTGTCAAAATAAAATCATGATTCAAACTTCTGTCCTTTGGACAAGGTCATTGGTCGTGTCGAACTACGAGGTCTATGAGTGCATGGCGTAGGCAAGGCCATCTGCCGATGAGCCACCAAAGCTGCACTAGGTCAGTCCATTCGGGTTCATGGCATTACACTAGCACACACATCAAAAGTATTCAAGTAAGGAAAAGTCATTTCCAAACATGGCAAACTCCTAAAACGAATTACAATAATCACTCATTCAACATGACCATCACACTAGCATGTCTACATCAACATGTAGTCAACTTCAGTCAAACTTAGTCAAAACAAGTCAAATTGTCACAATAGGTCAAACTGTCCATTCTTGGTTATCTTTCATATGTATCCTTCTGAAGAATAGCCTCTGTCATTTATGTCTTAGGATGTGTCCTTCCTAGGCATCGTCACCATCATTTGACATTTTGAGGGATCCTCTCGACATCTAAGGATCATTCCTCTTGACATCAATGTTCTTTCAGATGTGTCCTTCTAAAGAACAACCTCCATCATTTATGCCTTAGGATGTGTCCTTCCTAGGCATTGTCACTGTCACCTAGCATTTTCAGGGACCCCTTTTGGCATTTAGGGATCAATCCTCTTGATATCAACATTATTTAGGATGTGTCCTTCCTGAATTTGACAATATTTGGCACTCGTCAAACAAAAAACTTGGCATTCAAACACACTTGACAAACACTTGGCCCTTGTCTTTGGCCTTTTTATCATGTTACTAGTTTTTCAGCGAGATCTCGACAACAGGATTTAGAGAAACAATGACATCTCATGATGTCTGTCTTGTCCTTTGACACTCATGTTACTAGTTTTTTCGCGAGATCCCAGAAATAGGATTTAGAGAAACAATGACGCCTCATGGCGCTTGTCTTGTCTTTTGACACTCATGTTACTAGTTTTTCCATGAGATCCCGACAACATGATTTAGAGAAACAACGACGTGTAATGGCGCTTGTCTTGTCTTTTGACACTCATGTTACTAGTTTTTCAGTGAGATCCCGACAATAGGATTTAGAGAAACAACGACATCTCATGATGTTTGTCTTGTCTTTTGACACTCATGTTACTAGTTTTTTCCGCGAGATCCTAACAACAGGATGTAGAGAAACAGCGACGTCTCATGGCGCTTGTCTTGTCTTTTGACACTCATGTTACTAGTTTTTCAGCGAGATCCCGACAACAGGATTTAGAGAAACAACGAAATCTCATGGAGCTTGTCTTGTTCTTTTTACACTCATGTTACTAGTTTCTCAGCGATGTCCTAACTACGGAATTTAGAAAAAAAATGACATATCATGATGGTGACTTTATTTTGTTCTTTTGGCAATCATGTTGCTAGTTTCTCGAGGATGTCCTGGCAACAGGATTTAGAGAAGCAATGATGTTTCATGGCTTTTCCTCCTTGCCTTTTTCTGCTTGCGATTGGTTATGACAAAAATATTGGGGTAATTGCGCTCTTAGTATGAGCCATGATCATCTTTGTCTGCGACTGCTTGTCTTAGGTGATGGTACAACCTTGCACACCTTGATTTTTGTCATATCATGGTGTTTGTTGGCCATCAAAATAATCTACCCAATGATGATTGAGAGCAATAAATATTAAAGTCCTATGGTAATGTCTTGAAGGATTTGGTCTAGGAACTCACATGCATCTCCTTTTGTCTTGTCATCTTCTCTCACTAATCTCATATAGGCATTGCATCCATATCATCATCAATTTCTTTTACACTAAGATTTCTTTGTCTCTTCATATTCTAGTCTTCTCATCCATTTCGAGAGCACACCCCTATTCTTGGAACCCGTCTATCCTCTCGAGGGGGCATACCGCAACCCTCCTCGTCATTCTTCCTCATCCTATTTTGCACTGGAGCATACTTTTGATTTATTTTCTTTGCCACAATGCGGCATGCTACATTATGACAAAGAGGGGAAAATGTAGACACATACAAATGACCTAGGCCTACAAGCTTTGTTTGACCACTTTTGTCCTAGCATAATTATGACATTTAATTATGTCATTGGTCCACATTCGACTATTAATTAAGTAATTCATTATTATTTAATTAATTCATGTCTATTGTATTCTTCATGATTATAAAATAAATAAATTTTATTTATTTATTCAATACGTCTTTAATTGTCTATTGTCTTCTTACAATAAATAAATTTATTAATTTATTTAATTACCTTTATTCATTTATTCTTCCTGGTTATTAAATAAATGAATTTTATTTGTTTATTTCACATGTCACTAATTCTCATAATTAAATGAATTTATTAATTTATTTAATTACCAGTCATAATCCTCTAAATTAAATAGATATGTTTAATTATTTAATTACCTAATTTAACATTTCTCTCATTTTAAATAAATAAAATTATTTAAAATGATTTCGTTTTATTAACTGTCACTTCATTTTAGTAAATAATCTTGAAAAAGATTATTTATTGTCACATAAAATCCTTATTTTGAATTAATTTAATTCAAAATGGTAATCTTCTTCCAAAAATCAAGTAATTGAGCAAATTCTTGATTTTTCAAATCTGCTTTTCAGTTCAACTCTTATCTTCTTGATTTTTGAAAATCTTTATCTTTTTGGCTAATTATCACATTTGTTCTCGACTACCGATTTGATTTTATCAAGTGACATCTTGACCACTCATTTATAAATCTTGCCCTAACCCTAATTAGTGATTGTCACATGAAATCTCATCCATTGATTTTAGGCTTTGTCAGCTTTTCATCTCGTCCATCCGTCCAAAATTGCATTCTTTATAAAATGTCAATTTTGTTCACAATTTAGGGGGCTTGATTATTATAGACATTTTTATATTTAGAATTTACTTTAGATTGAGCTTATTTAATTATTTTCTCATAGGCATATTTAGTTGTTAGTCTTTGGTCATTCAAATCCTTCAAAACTTGCATAGGACATGGTCACAATCATTTTCTCACACACACAAATATGAGGGCAAAAATCATATGCTACAAGCTAGAAGGTGTTATGGAGGTGAATCATGGAAGCTTCAACGAATATCTGGTATAGTCATTCTTGTTTTATGCTTTCTTTGTGCTTCATAATTTTCTTTAGGTTTTATTTAATCTAATCATGCTAAATCCATCACTTGAAAATAACCCATTGATACAATTACTGGCCGAACATGGAGGAGTCTTATCAGTTTGTTAAGAAATGTCAGAAGTGTCAGATCCATGGTAACCTAATCCATGCACCAACACAATAATTACAACCATTTACTTCAAAATGGCCCTTTTTTCAGTGGGGACTGGACCTAGTAGGGAAAATTAATCTATCTTCATCCAATGGACATAAATTCATAATCACAACAACAGAGTGCCCTGCAAAATGGATAGAAGCAGTTCCTCTAACAAAAATCACTAGAAAATAGACGGAATGGAATACCTTAGTCCATTGTTACAAACAATGGAAGACCATTTAAGAACTAGGATATCCAGGAATTATGTGAAAAAATTCATATCCAACATCATTTCTCAACACCATACTATCCTCAGGGAAATGGCCAAGTAGAAGCCTCCAACAAGACAATTCTAAAAATACTGAAAATGGTTAACGATGTTGGACATGATTAGCATGTTCAACTCAATCCTGCATTATGGGCCTATAGAACTAGCATCAAAACACCAACAAGAGCTACACCATATGCCTTGGTATATGGATCAGAGGCCATCATGTAGAAGTTGTCAAAACCAACTTCAGACTCCAAGAACACCTTCATGCAAATGGATACCTGTCACAAGGAAGAGAATGGATGGAGAAAACAAACAAGGGTTTGAAGCTCTAAAAAATGGAGAAATTATCTTATCAGAACAAAAAGGAATAAATGAATAATACAATGGATCAATCCTTAAGAAGGAGATCATGCAAACCCTAATAGGAAAATATTTAATAATTAATATAATTATTAAATGTCACTTTATGCAAACTAAAGTGAAATCTTGAGAAGGGAATAAAGGTAACTTAATTAACACAATTAAGTTAAAACCTTTACTCTAACACCCCCCATTAAGATGAGCAAAAGTCCAGCTACAAAAAAATGCAAGAAAGCAAAGGTAACTACAATGCAAGAAGGAAAACATGGGTCCCGACAACTAGGCCAAATCAGGTACCCAAATACAACCAAATCTCTGTAAAGAGGAGAAACATAGAAAACCTCATGGGAAAAACTCTACTCCAAAAAGAGAAGCTGAAAGCCATGAAGAACATCACTGAAGCAGAAGAAGCTGCAAACAATTGTCAAAAGATGACTGCTATGGTGCGGAAGAACCTCCTCCAGAGATAGGATGATCAGAATCAAGAAGACAACAATCTGCATGAGTGCCCCAAATGACACTACTCGAATCAGATGGCAAACAAAGGAAAACACCTAGAACGAAGATACAAATGGCACAAGTACCAATAGTCTGAAAAACACTAATCAACTGAGAATGGAAGATTCCTTCCAAGGCGAAGCCAAGGAAGCATTAACACGAATAGTATAAAACCCCCCCATAATGTTGAATGGGGAGAGCCTGACATATCCAATGAAATGTTGTGTAACACCCTATAGTGCATGAAGGAGAAGAAATAACATCTGAAAGTGCACAAGAAAGTACCTGCAACTGAAAAAGTGGTGTGCAAAACAAAACACACATGCATGAGGTTGGAATCATATGGATCCACTATCGTCATGGAGGGACACTCATCGGACAAATGTGTGATGGAAAAACAAAGGCACTACACAACTCCCCATGGCACTTTATAATACAGTGCGAGTATAAAATATGGCACAACCTTATGTGCAAAATCCCCAAAATACATGTACAATAGTGTGGCACTTTATCTCAGTGTGTTTACATAGAATATTGCTCACAAATGATGCTCAAAATGTCCACAAAGGACAAAAAACTAGAAATACATGAAGACCAACCAAAAACAAAGCATCCCATGCAAACGAAAATTTCTCAAGAGCAAATATGTCTAGGTAATTCACCAGAGTGTGAAAACACAAAAAAATGAATAAAATATACCTGGAGTGAAATCTGAAAAAATTGCATGGATGGAACTGAAGAGCTCTGAAATATGGTTTCAACGCCATTGAGATCATGAAAAACGGAGAAACTGGTCAAAAGTTATGAGCTCGGGATTGAACAAGGTGCCTTTGACTTCAACTGGCTGTATAATGCACCAACAGATAAATGAAGCAATGAGACCCACACCACTAGAAAGTTGACAGAACCAGGTTTTTGACAATATCTCGTTTGCCAAAAAATGATATCGTATGCCCAAGTTATGACCTCTGGAAACAAATAGCTCCAAAGGGGGAAAAAAACCAGTGTTGCATTAAATTTGACGGTCATACGGCCGTCACAGCAAAAATATGGGCCTAAATTTGACAGCCAAATGGTCGTCACTGCATTTGCGCAATAGGGCTTTTTACAGAAAAAATTGTTTTTTTAATATAAAAAAACAATAAAAAAAAGATTACAATGTTTATTTTTTTTATTTTTTTTTAAATTAGAAAAAAAACAGGGGGCCCAGAATATTCAAAAGGCTTAAATATCATATCATTGCAATGTGGTCGTGTCTCACCCTAGCTTGGGGGCAAAAACTTTGAACTCACTAGGGGCTTTTCAAATGAGCTGAAACAAAATGGACAAACAATAGGGAGACAAATGCAACAAAAACAATGATCGAAACACAACCCAACATGGAACATCAATCACCATCGGAAACACATTGGACATCCATATCACAACAAAAAATCCAAAAACAAGTCAAAAATTCAAAAACATGAGTCTGTGTCAGTCGAACTACGTGGTCTTTGCGTGTATAATGTAGGGAAGGCTAATCCTTGATCAGCCCTCGAGGCCCCCAAGATAGGTCTTTAGGTTACGTTTGATCCAAAATCTCAGAAAATCACAAAAAAAACCATCATAAAATTAAGATGGATTATCTAAGCTGACTAATGGTTGAAATACTTCAAGTAAAGGTGGGATATGTTGTACTTTGATTATTTGTTATCATTTCTTTGGAGCAACTCGGTGATGTATTGAACTAGAGAAGCAAGGAAGGAGAATGATATTTTCATTGTCTATTGTTTGTGAATTAATTATTTATTGTGTGAATTGTCATGGGACATGCTCTACAAATGTATCACTGATAACATTCAAAATTTACATACTAAAATGATTAATTCTTGTCTGTTTACGCAAGAAATGCTTAGTTCATCTCAGTTTAATTATACCTATATGCTTGTGTTCACTTGCAATATCAAAAATCATGAAAGTAGTACTCAGGTCATCATGGTTTAACTCATACCATCAGTGCTTGTACTCACTTTCAACATTTTAAAAGCTCAATGATGATAAAAAGCATGATAAAAAGACTATTAAGGTGACAATTTTTGCATGTACTTTTACATGATTATATTAGGATATATTTATTGATAGTTTTGCATTACAGAGTATTTTGTTCCAAAGACAGGTAATCAATTCATAAATGATGTTAATTTTCTTTATTAACAGATTGAGTATACTTGACATTAATAAAAAAAAATCATCATTATCATATAGTTGCATAATCATTTCCATTACATGCATTACAACATTATTACAACATTTCATCATTTATACATTCTATTATGTATTTTGCATCATATCATTCAAATCATCACATCATAAAATTACATGAGAAAAGATGTCAAAAATAAATCTCTATGTACCACATTTCATTTACCCATTTATCATATCATTAAGCATACATTAAAATCATCATTATTATTACCATCATTCATTTATCCATTCATCATATCATATATATACATTATTCATCTATCATCCATACAACACATTCATAATCATGCATATGGTTACATTATCATATAATTTAGATATACACATCATCATATATCTACCGATCCATGTAAATAAATGCATACATCATACATCCATTCATTATCATTATTCATGTAATCATATTTGAACATCATAAATAAAGAATCATAAATCATAGCATATCACATGATCATAAATGCATCCATAACATATCATGGGGAGAATCACATAATATATAATGGGGATCATCACATAACATATAAAAGGGGAAATTAAATGCATCCATCATAAACCATATAGAGCATATATAGATTGAACCATCCATCGTATATCATATAAATCGCAAAAATCATAATGTCAAAGATTTATGAGATATAAAGTGTATACACCTAAAATTGGTCTGGAGAATCCGATTAATTAAAAACAAATTATTTGATTAATTATCTTAAATTTTTCTACTATTGAATAAATAGAAATCTTTATTTACATAGTTCACGTTCACATTCACATTTAAATTCTTCTAATTCTTCTATTATCTCATTTTAATTAAATAAACAAAATTAAATACTTTGTTTGATTTAATTATCATTTCCCTATTTTATTCTATCACATCAATCTTAAATTAATTAAATAAAGATTAAACACTTTATTGATTAATTACCATATTCTTCTATTTTAATTTAATTAAACAAATTCTATAGTTTGTCCTATTAAATTATTTATCCCTCTTTGGCTAATTTAAATAAATCAAAAATATTTAAATAAAGGCATAAAGAATATTCCTCTATATTTTCTCAAAATCAAATTAGATATCCTATGTCTAATTTATGTCAAAAATATGTCAAAATTAATGCTTTCAAACTTCACGGGAAAATTTGGAAACAAATTGGAGACAAATTGGAAATTCATCTCTCAATCCTCTTCCATCAATCCTTCCTCTTCTCTTGCCTGTTGTTTTCATGGGTAGAGACAATCCCCAAAATCTTCTCAATCTCCTCCATCTCTCACCATTCAATCCTCCAGATTGAATCCAAGCCTCTCTTTGGTATCCCTGTGCATTTCTACAGCCAGGATATCTATAAATAAAGCTTCATTCAACCAAGAAAAAGATCCAGATTATCAAGATTATACACTTTTACTCTGTAGGAATTCAAGCATCAAACATCCAACATTCTAGTTTTCATATCATGGCTGCCTCCTATAGCTTCATCCATCATTTTTTATGTCAATCCATGCTATATAGTTTCTTTTATCATTTAGTTTTATCACATAGCTTCACATCATTGCATCAGCATCATTATGTTCTTTAAATTGTCATTTTAATAGTTATAGTGTTATTTAAATCTGAGAGCACAATAGCTTAATAAATCTTTGAAGATAGGAGACAATGAGACGCTTCCAGTAGATTATTAGCTTGATCTTTGATACAATGTTTCATTAAGAAGTGTTTTATTCCTTTATGCTTATTCACAATTACAATTTGGCACCCACCGTGGGGCATTAACTCCATATTTTTATCAATTTTTTTGAAAAGTGTCGCACTGGTTTTCGGCGTGTTCTATTTCAACGCTTCCATCAAAAACTATAGCGCATCCGTGGAAAACTATGGCACTTTCGTGCTCTATTTTGGCGTTTTCGTGATACTATAGCGCATCCATTCAAATTTTTGGCGCTTTCTACTATAGCGCTTCCATGAACTGTTTCGGTGCATCAGTTACCCATCTCCAGGAAATCTGATTTAGCACTTCCATGAAAAACTTTGGCATTTCGGTACTCTGTTTCAACGCTTTCCATTTTAGCACTTTTGTAATTTTGATCTAGATCCAATGCAATTGCGGCCAAAATTTCATTTTGATACAGTTAGACTAAAATGAACCAATCTTAGGATAGCCATTTTGGTTTAAAATTTATCAATCCTAGGGTAGCCATTTTGGTTTAAAATTTATCAATCCTAGGGTAGCCATCACACTTTTTCAATATCAGTTAAAAAGGACACCATAATTTTTGTGAAGCAAAATCTTCACATAGATTAGTAAAATTTGTCTTTTGGGCTTAAAATGAATCATTTATCTGTTGTGCTTGTGTAGTGAATAGGCTTATGCTCTCCCCTTAACTGGGTGATCAAAGGCCTAAGTCATCCTTTATTTTCATACAAATTTATGCTTTTGTTAAAACCTCTAGAAAGCCTGTCGTAGTGGGAAAAAGTACTCACCCTACGGGAACGACCTAAGTGGGAACGCCTAAAGCCAAGGATTCCAACCCACTCTAATCAAAATGCAAGTTCTTGATGAAAGTCCAACTTGACGGTAGTGAGCAAGATAACCATCCCCAAAATCTTTGTTCTAAAGATTGGGAGGTCTCCTAAGGGAGTTTATCAATTTACGCACCATACGGAAGCCCTATCTACGAACCATAGTGTAGTATACAGCTGAGTCAGTAACCAAACATTGTAATACTCACGGTGCAAGGGGAGGGAAGAATTTTCCCCCAAGAAACTCACCATATAATTTCCAAGGACTGTTTGCTCAGAGGACGAGAAATCCAACTCTGAGTATGCACTTAGAAATGACAAAAACATGGGCACCCTCTAGGGGGTGACACGGTTGTGTGTGTCAACGCAATTTCAAGATGTGGGTTGTTGAGTATAACAATGACCTATTTGACCTTAAGAGTGAGTCTATTTGAATTGTGTACATTTGTCAAAGAAAACCCTTGAAAATCAATAAGGATCACTCGTGGTTCTTGAATATACACTATCTATTTAGATTAAAACAATTATTCTACAATTTTCTTGTTGTGTTTTCAAAATCATTAAAAATCAAATAAAAGAACATCCAACAAACAACAAATCAAATCAGGTCAAAAAAATTCATGATTAGAAAGTGGAAATCAACCAAGTTTGTCAAGAAAACCATCAAAGTCAACAAACCCAAGAGACCACTCAGTTACCGAGATAATTTAAGAAGAAGGTGTTTCTTATATCAGAGTTGAAAGATCTTGTTACAACACAGAACCTTGATTCATAGGTATCACGACTTTTCTAGAGGTCATACTCTTGATTACGCTGTAGAACAACTTTATTCAAGAGCTTTCTTCCAAAGGAGAGCCCTCACACAATATCACAACCATAGTCAACGCATACATTAGTCCTACATCCCACAACCCATGATAGAATACGCCACAAGGCCAAGTCAAATTTTACAATAGGGAGTCTTAAGCATCAAAATCCCGTTTTGGCACTTTGGAAATCTATTTCAGCGCTTCGAGACTCTGTTTTAGCGCTTTCATAAAATAGCACTTCCAAGCACTGTTTCAGCGCTTCCGAGCATTGTTATAGCGCTTCCATCAAATAGCGCTTTTGAGCACTGTTTCAACGCTTTCGAGCATTATTGTAGCACACGTGTCAAGATAGTGCTTCCATCATCTATTTTAGCACTTTTGAACTCTGTTCTAGCACTTCTAAGAAATAGCGCTTTCATTACTTGTTTTAACACCCCTGAACTCTATTTTAGCGCTTTCAAAATGGAGAGTTCCAAATCATATCAATCAGTTTGTCTGTCATTTACACACGGATTTTATCAAAATAGAAGTATCTTTTTATCAAAATCACTATCTAGAAATCGAAATCAGATAGGTTCATACAAGTTTCCAATCTTTTCAACTAAAACGCGGATCTTGCAAATCAAAACACAATCTCGATTATTACACTAAATTTTCATCATCAAGATATTATCATCCTATTATCACGAAACAAGGCATAGTAAACAGATTTTTAACCTAAGTCTTATCAATAAGATATATCATCTTATTCAACTTTGTTAAAAATTCGTCTGACATTTTCCAACATAAAAGATCAAAATTTTGGAAGAAACAACAAAAAACTTGTATGCCAATTTTCACCAAGTTACAAAAACAGAGGCTCTTAGAAAAGGAACTTGAAAAATCAAATACAATGGCTGAAGAAAATCCCAAGAATAGTCTACATCAAAGTGACAAGAATGAAATAACTCTAGAAGACATACAAATAGCCCAACAGGATCCCAAATTCCATAAATTCATGGAAAAGATCTTAGAACAGGACATGGAGGAATACCTCTTAATGTTGGTTGAATCATGTGCTAAGCTTCCAAAAAACTTTGATGTAAATCGCTTAATAGAAGCACCTGGAATGAGTGAAACTGAAATACCACACAAGGTATAGATCCGATTGTTGTCGTAACATCCCATATGCAAATCTTACAACAAAAAATACAGGACATGACAAAAGGAAACACCAAAAGGTATGCAGTATAGGACATTTGTCCTTATCCTTTCAACTCAACAGTCGACATGATACCTTTTCCTCGACACTGTGAATTCCCCAAGTATGACAAATACAACAGAAGAATAGATCCGATCGATCATATCCATGTATTCAAAACCATGAGCCTAGAGTTTTCTCAAGAGGAAACTTACCTGATGAGATTATTCCCAAGAAGCTTGGGAGGATCATGTATGGATTGGTTTTCAAAATTACAACCAGGAATTAGGACTTTTGAAGAACTTGTTAATAGATTCATCTCCCAGTATTGTTTTAATATCCAACACGATGTCACGATAAAGGATCTATATAACCTAAAAAAAAAATAAAGGGGAGACATTCTTGTCCTTTCTACAAAGATGGCGATGACTATTCGCTAGATATCCTCAATCCATTTCTGAGGAAGAGAAAATGGAATTTTTCATTGACAATATGATGGGGGAGATGAGTTACAAACTTGAATTGCAATGTCCTCCTACATTTGAAAAGGTGATGGAAAATGGCCTTAAGATTGAAGAAGCATTGGTCAAAAGAGGGGTTATTAAACATTTCAACAACAAATCAAATAAAACAAACTCCTCAAATCAATACCCCAATAGTGATAAACCAAAATTTTGGCAAAAGAACCAAAATACGGCTACCAATGAAACAAGTGATTCACAAAATGCTAAACCAGTTTTTAACTTGACAACATCTACTTAAAAAAAAAATCAAAACAACGATCAAATCATCAAGTCAAGTGTCATTCAAAACAACGAAGTCACAAAACCGCAACCATACCAAAAGTCATCAAACCAGCGTAGGTTCACACCCTTAGACCAAACATTGGAATTAGCGATGAAATAACTAGTCACCAGTGGTCTTATCACTATGCGAGAAGCAAGATTCTGGAATCCAAAGGTCAAACCACCATGGTGGAATGACACAGATTACTGCAACTTCCACAACAATAAAGGCCAAAAAACTAATGATTGCATGGAGTTAAAACATGCAGTTCAAGATCTGATCGACAATAACAAGATATATGTAGAGGGACCCCAAAACAATAATGATCATTCAGCCTTCAAGGACCCTTTACCAAACTATGACAAAGGAGCATCATCTTCTCTAAACAACAAAGGTAAAAATATCAATCATGTCTACGATAAAACAATTATTTGTCTTACCAAAGTAGAGAGTGATCATACCATTGATCATCACATGGACAAACACAAAACCAATGACACTACCCCTTTGGATTTTCTCCCAAGCATACAAGTATCTGAAAATCAAATAAACGTTTTAAAAATTAGAGAATGATAGGACTATCAACCAACAAATTTAATGAATAGGGGGCAATCCAAGGTAGTGTTAAAGGGAGTTGGGTCTAAAAACGCATATCCACCTCCATCTCATTACAACACTGTCAATCAGCTTCGAAACATTCCAGCACAGATATCAATACTAGAACTCCTCAAACTATCACCATCACATAAGGAGGTTCTAGAAGAAGCACTAGTTGCCACTATGGTACCGAAAAATCTAGATGTTTTCCAATTCCAAGCTATGGTGGGGCATTTAACTACCCCACATTGTCTATCATTCTCTGAACAAGATTATTTTTCACTAAACCATCCCCATAACACCACACTCCATATCAAAGTCTTGATCCACAATCATCGTGTGAAAAGAGTCTTAATAGATGGGGGAGCTGGTTTGAACATTTGCACTCTAAAGTTAATCCATGCACTAGGGTATTTCGATGATGCTATTGATGCCCAAAGGAAAATGACCATAAAAGCATATGATGAGGAAGAGAGATCTTCAAAGGGACTAATTGTGTTACCCATTCAAGTGGGACCAATGATGAAACACATAGCATGCCAAGTATTGGAAAAAGAGTTAACTTACAACATACTTGTAGGACACCCATGGATCCACGAAATGCAGGCAGTACCTTCCACATATCACCAATTCTTAAAGTTCCTAGTAAATGGACAAGAGGTGACTATATCTTCTGATTATAATCATCCTCAGCATTGTGACACACTTAGAATCTCTCAAGATACCTTTGTGCCTCACAATAGGGAAGCATCCAGTTCAAAGTCATCAAATGAGGAAAAACGTCTAAATATCACCACCAAGTGGGTAAAAAAAAAGGATAAAGCAAAAGATACAAGTCTTGTTGATACTCAATTGTCAGATAATCCAGATCCCCAAACTTCTTTATCACATAAATTTCAAGAGCAGGTCCAGCTGACAGATAAGGGAATGGGGCAATATTCTATGGAGAAATCGCTTAATCTTTCACAGTTAATGCCATCTCCAAAGACATATGGCCAACCATCAATGGTAAAAAATAAAACATCACTACTTGTCACAGTTCTAGAAGAATTTTTTGTCAAAGCCGATACCATAGAGGATGAATTAGACAACAAAGCAATCCTTGATTGGTTATACAAAGATGAGGAACCATCGACATCAAATATCAATATCAAGATTGTCAATATCAATACAGAAAAATATGGAAAAGGGAAGGCTATCCTAGAAAAAATGGGTTATGAGGGACAAGGACCTATTGGATTAAGGAAGGAAAGGATCATAGAGCCTATTCAGCCCCTCACTCTTCATTCAAAAGAGAAGACAGGACTGGCATACTCTAAAGAACAAAAATAAGAGATGACAAAGAAGGTTGTTGAAAGAATCCTTCAGGTTAGAGATAGCTCTGAAATGGATTCAAATGAATATGATTGTGATCTGTGTTCTGATATATCTTACACTGATATTCAAATTGATGTAATACAACAATATGCACCTACGTGTGAGGAGGGACAAAGCTTTGGGTCTAGACCATTCGTATCAGGATCATTGAATATCGATGACTCAAGTGGGGACGAACAGACATCAAGTGAACTAGACGATCTAGCAAAAGGTACCATCATTGATCTCGATATCCCTAATAACAACTATGATGACATAGTTGTCCTAACCCTTACCCCCGTCAACCTAAGTCAATCCGATGACTTCATGCCTTTAATTCATCCCGAACTTATTGACTAGGAACCTGTCAAACCCATGAATGTACCCATATTTGCAAACAATGATGCCATTGTAAATTTCCTATGTTATGATGAACTTGGTACGAGTTCTATCTGTAATACTCATAACAATGTGACTCGGCAGGAGACTGTCAAATCTTCCAGTTACAAAAGTAAAAACAGGGATAATAGATCTAATGGTGAAAACCATTCTATGACAGCATTAGATCTTGAAAAATAAAAAATAAAGAACGCATCTAACGATGAAAACCTCTTTGAGGCACCAAAAGATGGGAGATTTGACACTCTTCCGAAACATTATCATGAGTGGTCATCAATTCTAGTAGAACCAACATAGTCTGTAAACATCGGCACTGAAGAAAAAGAAAAAATCTTACATCTGGCAAAATCTATGACAGATCAAGAGAGACCGAAATTCATCAAATTCTTCAAGGAAAGAAGCATCAAATTTTCTTGGTCATATTCCAATATGCCAGGCTTGGATCCAAACCTTCTCATGCATCATTTGTCTTTTCCTACAGGAATCAAGCCTGTAAAGCAAAAACTGAGAAAAATGCATCCCCATATCGCATTAATGGTAAAGACAGAGCTAAAGAAATTGTTGGATGCTAGATTCATAAGGTCTATTGACTACACCAAGTGGATATCAAATATTGTACCTATTTCAAAGCCAAACAATACCATCAAGATATGTATGGATTTCAGGGACCTGAATAAAGCATGCCCAAAGGATGATTCTCCATTACCTAATATAGACATCATTGTGGACTTAACGAAAGGGCATGTCATGTTGTCAATATTGGATGGTTTCTCTAGATACAACCAAATAAAAATAGCTCTAGAAGATCAGGAGAAGACTACATTTACATTTCTATAGGGAACCTTCTGCTGGAATGTCATGCCCTTTGGTCTGGAAAATGCAGGAGAAACCTACCAAAGAGCAATGACAACAATCTTTCATGATATGATGCACACCTTCATGGAGGATTATGTGGATGATATTCTAGAAAAATCTTGTACTAGGGAAGGACATCTACATATTCTAAGAAAAATATTCATAGGGCTAGAGAAATTTAATGTTAGGCTAAACCCCAAGAAATGTGTCTTTGGGGTCACTTCAGCGAAACTGTTGGGATAAATTGTCTCAGAAAAGGGCATTGAAGCAGATCCAATAAAAGTCAAAGCAATAATGGAAATGTCGCCTCCTAGAAATATCAATCAACTCAAATCACTACAGGGAAGGCTCCAATCAATTAGGAGATTTATCTCCCAGCTAGCAGATAAAAGTCATCCTTTCAATCATTTGTTGCATAAAAATGTTGTTTTAAAATGGGATAATGGGTGTGAAACAACGTTTGATCAAATAAAACAATATCTAATGTCGCCTCCTATTCTCATGCCGCTAACAAAAGGAAGACCTCTAATATTGTATATTGCAACAACATATATCTCTTTAGGAGCACTATTAGCACAAGAGGATTATGAAGGAAAGGAACACACCATCTACTATATCAGCAGAACATTAAATGGCTATGAAACAAACTACACTTTCATAGAGAAATCTTGCTTGGCGGTGGTCTTTGCTACTCAGCAACCGAGACATTATATGTTGACTCATACAATCAAGCTAATAGCGAAGATCGACCCCTTAAAATATCTACTCAGTAAGGTTGCCTTAACAGGTAGACTGGAAAAATGGGTCATGCTCTTAAGTGAGTCTGATATTCAATATGTGGAGAGAAAATCCATCAAGGGTCAAGTAATCGCTGAAAAATTGGTTGAAGCTCCTTTACCAGATGATCAACCTATGACAATGGAGTTTTCAGATGCATACATTCTGACACTGACACCACAACAATGGGAATTATATTTTGATGGATCATACACACAGTGAGGATTTGGAGCAGGGATTTTTTCCATCACTCCCCAAGGACACACCATCCTGAAATCTTATAGACTGATGTTTCAATGTACAAATAATTTGGCGGAATATGAAGCATTAATCATTGGGGTTAAAATAGCAATTGAATGGAAGATCACAGAATTACAGGTATATGGGGACTCTCAACTAGTCATTTATCAAGTAAATGATGAATATCAAAAGATGAAAATTTGATGCCCTATAAACAAAAAATAGATGATCTGAAATAGTTTTTTGTCAATATCAAATTCCAAGGGCGGAGAATAAAGCAGCAGATGTTATGGCCACAATCGCTTCACTCTTACAATTGCCAAAGAAACGTGGTTGTTATGAGTTTATGGTAGAACAAGTATCATGTCCTTCTTACAATAGTTTAGAATCCAATACAATATGCCATCTAGAAACCATTAAAACCTCTATCTATGAGAAAACCTATGCTTACCTAAAAGACAATATCCTCCCTCCCGATCTTTCCAGGAACCAAAAATGCAGCTTCATCCGCCAATCCGCCCGACATATTTTAATTGCTGACATCCTTTATCGTCAAGGTCTTGATGGTACCTTACTCTAATGTTTAGAACATGATGAATCTGAGACGGTCTTACATGAGGTTCATGAGGGTATTTGTGGCACTCATTCGAGTGGTATAACTCTAGCAAAGAAACTCCTCCGTTTGGGATATTATTGGCCATGCATGGAGAAAGAATCTTATCAGTTTGTGAAGAAATGTCAAAAGTGTCAGATTCACAGTAATTTGATTCACGCACCAGCTCAACAACTACATCCATTCAAATCAACATGGCCCTTTTGTCAATGGGGACTAGATCTGGTAGGAAAGATAAATCCCTCTTATCCAATGGACACAAGTTCATAATCATAGCTACAAAATATTTTACAAAATGGATAGAAGCAGTGCCTCTTACAACTATCACTAGAAAATAGATCTTGTCATTCATATTGAATTACATAATCTGTAGGTATGGCATACCTCAATCTATTATCACTGATAATAGATTACCATTCAAAAACCAATATGTCCAAGAATTGTGTGAGAAGTTTCATATCCAACATCATTTCTCAACATCGTACTATCCTCAGGGAAATGGCCAAGCAGAGGCCTCTAACAAAACAATTCTAAAAATACTCAAGAAAATGGTTAACGATGTTGGACGTGATTGGCATGTTCAACTCAATCCTGCACTATGGGCCTACAAAACCAGTATCAGAACACCGACAAGAGCTACACCATATGCCTTGGTAAATGGATCAGAGGCCATACTACCCATTGAAGTAGAGATTCCATCACTTCATTTATCACTAAGAGGAATCATTTCAGATGAGGACTATAGGGTATCTAGACTTTAGGAACTGGAATTATTGGATGAGCAGCGTCAACAAGTTTTTAATCATCTAACAGATTATCAACAAAGAATATCAAGGAGCTACAATCATAGGGTAAAACCTAGGGTCTTTCAAGTTGGCGATTTGGTTCTAAAAGAGAACCCTAGAAATCAGCAGGACAGGGAAAAGAAAGGGAAATTTGAACCTAACTGGCTAGGTCCTTTTGTCATCATATCAGTGTACAGATTAGGGGCCTATCAATTATCAACGTCAGAAGGAGATTTGTTTGATGAACCTATCAATAGTATCCATCTGAGAAAGTTTTATACCTGAATTTCCTAGTGCATGGGTCAAACTTTTGGAAAATGGTTTCCTTAATGAAAACCTGGCAAACAGGTATCTTGGCAACAAAAAATACAAAAAAAAAAACAATACAAAAAGAGAAAAATGAAAAAATAAAAATACAAAACAAAGTGTGTCATCAAAACATATGGTGAAAACCTAGAAATAGGCGTCATATGTGATTCTAAATCAGCTTTCTCATCTATTTTGATACATATCAAGATCATTAGTCTTGTCGTCATTACCATTCCATATCATATAATTAGTCTTTCCATCATTCTATCCATTATCAAATCATTTCACATGGTCATGTCTCACTCTAGCTTGGGGGCAACATCTGTATATCACTAGGGGCAACAAACAATGATCAGAGCAAAAACATCAATCACCATCAGAAAAGGAATCAAACATCTGTATCATATCAGAAAATCCAAAAATAGGTCAAAAAGTATGTCTAGAAAGGCAAAAAAAAAAAAAAACATGAGTTTGTGTCAGTCGAACTACATGGTCTCTGCGTATGTAACATAGGCAAGGCTAATCTTTGATCAACCCCTGAGACCCCTAGGATAGGTTAGCAAGTGAGGTCTTTGGTTGAAAATCTCGAAAAATCACAAAATCAGGATGGATGATCTAATCTGAATAATGATTGAAAGACTCTAAGTAAAAGGTGGATAAATTGTATTTTTTATTAAATATTATCACTTCTTTGGAGTAACTCAATGATGTAAATGAACTAGATAAACAAGGAATAAGAATGATATTTTTATTGTCTATTGTCTGTACGTTAATCATTTAAAAATTTGAATTGTTGAGGGATGTGCTATGCAAATATATCACTGATGACATTCAGAATTCACACAATAAAATGATTAATCTCTGCCTGTTTACGCAAGAAATGCTCAGGTCATCTCAGTTCAATTATACCTAGATGCTTGTGTTCGCTTGCAATATCAAAAATCATGAAAGTATTGCTCAGGTCGTCATTGGTCTAACATATACCATTGATGCTTGTACTCACTTTCAACATCCTGAAAAGCTCTATGATGATACCAAGCACAAAACTACTGTTAAAATGATAATAGTTTGCATATAGTTGCATGATAAAAATAGATTGCATTCATAATTAATTCATCATCTGCAGAGTGTTTGTTGCATAAGGGATTCTAATTAATGATTATATTTTCTGCAAATATGATTGAGTATACTTGACATAAACCAAAAAAACATCAAAAAACATATAGGATCATCATCTCATCATTGCAAAGCTTTTTATCAATTCATCATTCATGCATTTAATATCAAATATTTATGCATTTATTGTACCATATTTTCCACATCATCATAAATAAATACATCATGTTCATTACACCATATCATTCATTACATTATTATCATATATATTTGATCAAATTTACACCATCCATCCATATATCACCCATCACAACATCATCATTTTTATCATCATCACATTAAAATAAATGCATTCACCATATATCCATACATTTTATCACATTAAAATAAGTGCAAAATCATGTCATTACTATCCATGTATCATTCATTGCAAATATCATCATTTAAAACATCATATATCCATACATCATACATTCATACATCATACATCCATCCATCATACCTCCATACATCATATATTCATACATAAGCATTTAAAATTAAAATCATCACATGATATATACACATAAAATAAATGCATCCATCATAGAATCAAAAACCATCATAGATCAATAGTAATCAACTACATATCATATATATCATCAATGTAAAGTATACAATGAAATCTGAAATAAGAAAAGATACATCATCAAAAATGAGCTGACTCAAAGTATACATCATATCTCAAAAAGAATGTCTCAAAATCACAAATGGCATCTAGGATTTGTTGCTGCCAGAAGGTGCAGGCATAATGGGACCAGTACCACCACCACCCCCGGAAGGACCAGGATCTATGGGATCTCTTCGTGGAGGCTGCATCACACCCTCACTGACTATCTGGGTACGTTTCTGACCAGATCTCGATGGGGCATAGCTAACTCTATGATTTGCAGGAATTGCATCATGATATCGACCCCTGTAGAACTCCATCTCTTGGCCAGCCTGCAGAACCTCCCTGATATAATCCGCAGCTGAAGTACCATCGGCTACCCTTTGTAGTGTCTCAGTAGTCTCGTGTGCCCTCTCGGCAATCTATTTGGCACTATCCCTCTCGGTTGTCAAAGTATCAACCTGAGTTTGAACAACTGCCAACTATCCTTGTACTTGTGCCAATGTCTGTGCATCAGCCTGTGCCTAACTCTACATCTGTGTCTGCGTCTATACAAGAAAACCTTGTACCTGCACCAACTGTCCCTATAGAGTCTATACCCGTGTCTGCAAACTGACAATCTATCTTTGATGGTCAAAAGAAGGCACCACCACTGCTTGCCTCTTGTGAGGCCTAGTCAATGATGGACCAACACTGCCTGGCCCAACCCCTCTACCACCCCCACCACCACCATCCTCGTCATCACTGTTGCTCTCAACACTACTTCTTGAATCAGTATCATCCCTGCTATCCTCCTCACCCTTAGCAGCATCCTCCTCCACAGGTAAAGGTGTTGGCTCATCAAGAATGGTAATCCAAGGATGTGGATGAAAAGCCAAAAATGCTGCATACTCCCCTGTCACCGTTGCCTCTGCAATATCTTTGCACATATCCCAAGCTAATGGTTGTAGAGTCTAGTATCCCTCTACTAGTGTCTCATAAGACAAACATGGCCTCCAATCTGCCACATCACTCTGTCATCGGGCATAATGAGCTACCCCCTAAGGCATACATTGTACAATACCATACTGCCTATAGACCTGCAACAATAAAAATCTCTCTAAAACAAAAGGGGTCTAGCTAATCAAATACATAGAGTCACATAAGTACCTACGCACTGCATCATCCTTATCCCACTACTCATAGTCCAGATAGGGCCACCAAATGATGTTGTCTATGTCATCTAGAACCCGTCTCTAATGCTCTAACTTGCCCATCCAAGACTAGGTAATTCGACCTCTGTACCGAAAAACATAGGGTCTACCTACAGGTCTGTCAAGAACTGGAAATGGTCACACAATGGAAAAATGCTCCCATGCCCAAACCTGTAAAAGAGTCACTCCTGCTTATAGGCTATGTTTTCCCAAGTACACCACTGAATGTAAATCGTGATAGAGGTGGGCTAGCATACACATCCCCAATGCATATCTGGTCCCATGCACAACCATGCTCTCTAGAATACGGCCCCAACCCATAGAGAATCCCTTTGACCTACGATCAGGACAAAGGAAACCTTTGATGAATCCAGCTAGCACTGCTGGTAATGAAGCATAGGCATCATCCATTATCCACCATCGAACACTTGGTCCTACAATATGCTGATCCTGGAAAACTCTACAGAGTGCATCTCTCCCACTAGCCTCGTGAATCGTAGAAAATGATCTCTCCAATAAACGGTATCTGCAATATCTGCCACACATCCTCTAGTGTGACTGTCATCTCACCGGTGGGTAGATGGAAGATGTTATGGTCGTCGTACCACCACTCAACCAAAGCAGTAAGGAGACATTGATTAATCCTAATCTGGGGCATATCAAGAAGGCTAGATAGACCACATCGAGCTATGACCTAAATCTCATCAGGAGTCAGATGAGGAATCAAATATGTGGTCCATGGAAACTGCTCTCACATCTGGAGATTACCCAGATCCTCCTATCACCATGGAAAGTTTAAAATCAATGCACTATGTCAAAAATCAAAAGTCATTCTACTATCAGATCCAATCAAACTTTGGTATGAATTTTCGATCAAAATTCATGAACAAACATCAACTAACCTCACCTATCATGAGGTTCATCACAAACATTATCTAATCTCACCTATCATGAAGTTTATCAGATATGAAATCATTCCTCACCTATCATGAGGATCATCGCAAATGGGATTATTTCTCGCCTATCATGAGAGTAAGTCTTATTAATCATCAGAATCAGTTATTAGGGAATTTGGATAATCAAATCATATCAAACCGAAGAATGGACATGATTGGAATTGACGAAATCAAAGTTAACTGTGTCAAAATCTACAAATCTAACATGGATGCACTAAAATAGGCATCCAAAGTGCTAAAAATCAAAAGTGCTATTTCAGGACATGGATGCGCTAAAACAGGCATCCAAAGTGCTAAAGACCAGAAGCGCTATTTTCAGCACTTTGATGCGCTATAACAGGCATCCAAAGTGCCACAAGACCAAAAATGCTATTTCACTGCATCAATGCACTAAAACAGCCCATCAAAGCACAAATTTCTTCAATGCGCTATAACAGACCATAAATGTGCCAATTTATTGCATCAAAGTGCTAGAACATTCTAGGCACTAAGATCCGACGTCAAAGTGCTAAATCTGACTATCTAAGTGCTCAATCATGAAAGCGCTAACTTTCCTACAAAAGAGCTAGAGAAAATAACAAAAGCGCTACTTTCTCAAAGCGCTACAACAGTTAACGAAAGTGCTACACTAGAGTGCAAAGCGCTACAATGCAACATTGATGCGCTAAACTACGAAAAACACGCGAATACATTTTTTAAAAGAAGGCACAAAAATCGAGAATGCACAAAATAAGAGGTGGATTACGAGTACATACTAGAGGTCCATAGGCGGTCAGCCACTGGTGATGTTGCACACGCTCGAAATGGTGAGTGTGGTAGGGGATAGGCATCTTGCTCCAACTAGCTCAAATATCTCTATCACTAGATGTTGAAAGTCACAAAGTACAAATGAATATGGAAATGACCTTTCGGACCTTATATAGATTTTTGAAAAGGGGGTTTTGAGGGATTTCTTTTATTTTAATTAATTTTATTTATAAAATTAATTGAAATTCATCCACAGGCTATATTTTCTTTATCAATGTCAGGAGATAAATTATTTCTTAATCAAATCTTCATCAAATCATCATGAAATTTTGAAATTTTTTTAAAAATCATAAAAATCATTAATTTATCTCCTGAGGGGGCATATTATCAGCAATCATCTAAAAATCAATATTTGGGGCATGTCTGGGGCACACTGATTTTTTTTCATTAATACTAGCAATAGCAGCAAAATTTTCTTCGAAACAATGCGTAAACACATCACTTTAAAGAGGGGAAAAATGTATACACCTAAAATTGGTTTGGAGAATCCGATTAATTAAATACAAATTATTTGATTAATTATCCTAAATTCCTCTACTATTGAATAAATAGAAATATTTATTTACATAGTTCACGTTCACATTCACATTCACATTTAAATTCTTCTAATTCTTCTATTATCTCATTTTAATTAAATAAACAAAATTAAATACTTTGTTTGATTTAATTATCATTTCCCTATTTTATTCTATTACATCAATCTTAAATTAATTAAATAAAGATTAAACACTTTATTGATTAATTACCATATTCTTCTATTTTAGTTTAATTAAATAAATTCTATAGTTTGTTCTATTAAATTATTTATCCCTCTTTGGCTAATTTAAATAAATCAAAAATATTTAAATAAAGGCATAAAGAATATTCCTCTATATTTCCTCAAAATCAAATTAGATATCCTATGTCTAATTTATGTCAAAAATATGTCAAAATTAATGCCTTCAAACTTCATGGGAAGATTTGGAGACAAATTGGAAATTCGTCTCTCAATCCTCTTCCATCAATCCTTCCTCTTCTCTTGCCTGGTATTTTCATGGGTAGAGACAATCCCCAAAATCTTCTCAATCTCCTCCATCTCTCACCATTCAATCCTCCAGATTGAATCCAAGCCTCTCTTTGTCATCTCTGAGCATTTCTACAGCCAGGAAATCTATAAATAAAGCTTCATTCAACCAAGAAAAGGATCTAGGTTATCAAGCTTATACACTCTTACTCTACAGGAATTCAAGCATCAAGCATCCAACATTCTAGTTTTCATATCATGGCTGCCTCCTATGGCTTCATCCATCAGTTTTTATGTCAATCCATGCTATATTAGTTTCTTTTATCATTTAGTTTTATCGCATAGCTTCACATCATTGCATCAGCATCATTCTGTTCTTTAGATTGTCATTTTAATAGTTATAGTGTTATTTAAATCTGAGAGCACAATAGCTTAATAAATCTTTGAAGATAAGAGACAATGAGACTCTTTCAGTAGATTATTAGCTTGATCTTTGATACAATGTTTCATTAAGAAGTGTTTTATTCCTTTATGCTTATTCACACTTACATAAAGAGATACAACATCAGAAATGGTTGTAAATCACAAAACCAGAGTATACATCATGTCTCAAATACATCACAAAATCACAGCATGCAGCTATGATCTACTATCTCCAGATGGTTTAGGAATCTCTATCCTAGCAGCCACACCACTAGATGGACTGGGATCTCTCAAATCTCTTCGTGGAGGCTGAGTCACACCCTCGCTAATAGTCCAGGAATGAGTCTTGCCAGATCTAGATGGTGCCTAACTGACTCTATATGCAAAGGGAACTACATCATGGTATCGGCCTCTGTAGAACTCTACCTCTTGACCCACATAGACAATCTCTTGCATATAATCACCTACAGCGGTGTCATTGACTAATCTTTGCAGTCTGTCGGTAGTATTTTGAGCCTTCTCTGCAATTTGTTTGGTTGTATCTCACTTCACTGTCAAGGTGGCAATCTATGTCTATGCAGCTACCAACTATCCATGTACCTATGAAAGAGTTTGAGCCTACATCTACAAATATGTCTAAGTCTAGGCCAACAAACCCTGTGCCTGTACCAACTGTCCCTATAGAGTTTGTACCTGCACCTATAGACTTGCAATCTACGTTTGTTGATGCTGAGAAGGTACTCCTATATGTACATGATGCTCTGAGGGTGCTACTAGTGATCGCCTCTTGCGAGGCACCATAAACTCTCACACATATATATCTCCACCACCTCCATCATCCCCCTCCTCATCACTATTGCTATCCTCCCCATCACCACTACTCTCCTCATCACTGCTGCTCTCAACCTCCTCCACTACCTCCTCCTCACCACCAATCTCCTCTCTCCTTCGTCGGTGTTGGTGTGCGAAAACAATCTCCTCCCCAGCGGCTAATAGAACTAGCTCATCTAGAATAGTAATCCAAGGAAAAGGATGTAAAATAAAATACTCTACATAATCTATTGTAATAGGAGCCTCACTAATATCTATACAAATATCCCAGACTACAGGTTGTAGATCCTAATACTCTTGTACTACAACATCATAAGAGAGGATCCCCAATCTACAACATATATCTATCGCTGACAATAATGAGAAACACCTTGGGGCATCCCATGTACAATACCATACAGTCTAAGTACCCTCCTAAGAAGAAATATCTCCAACACCCAATGAGTCCGGCCAATGAGAAGCAATGATTGAGCGACATATGGCATATGTATATCACCATCGTCCTAGTGCTCACAGTCTAAATATGGGTGCCAGATAACTGCCTCGACATCATCCAGTACTCTCTTCCAAAAATCTAACTTACCCAATTTAGGCTAAGTAAGTCGACCTACATCTATGTGCACATAAGGCCGCCTGGCTAGACGCTACCTCACCATCACTGGATGTGTAACAACTATATGCTCCCACACCCACACCTAAATTAAAGTGACTTCGACTCCGACCTCCAAGGTACACCACTAAATGCAAATCATGATAAAGGTGGGCAAGCATGCACATGCCCCAAGCATATCTCATATCGTGAATGATCATGCTCTCAAGCACACGGCCCCAACCAACACAGAATCCCTTTGACCAATGATTAGGACAAAAGAATCCTCTGATGAATCCAACAAGAATTGTCGGCAAAGTGGCATAAGCATCAACCATCTCACGCCACGAAATCCACAATCTAGAAATACTAGCATCCCGAAACACCCTTCGAAGAGCCTCAGTACCACCCTACTCTGATGAATTATTAACAACAATATCCCTAACAACTGGTATCCGTAGAATCCTCTAGACATCCTTTGGAGTGACTATGATCTCACCGGTAGCTAGGTGGAAGGTGTTATGCTCGTTGTACCATCTCTCCGCTAAAGTTTTCAGGAGGCCTTGATTAATCCTAATCTGGGGCATATCAAGTAAGGAAGAAAATCCACAATGTGTAATGATAGTTGTCTTAGGTTGGGCCAACTTTCGTATCAAATCAAATGTCTGAGGAAACCACTCTCTAATTTGGAGGTTCATCAAAGCCTCCTATCATCATGAAATATTCAAAGTCAATATTCTTTCGTCAAATCATCAAAACATCAAATATCATATCAACCTAATCAACTCTTGGTGAGATTTTTGATTGAATCTCATGAGTAAGCATCATTGAACCTCACCTATAATGAGGTCAATCATCAAACATCATTGAACCTCGCCTATCATGAGGTTTATCAATCAAACTATAATTATTCCTCGTTTATCATGAGGATAATTATCATCAATCAAACATTAGACCTTGCCTATCAGAGGTTGAACATCATCTACTTGATCAGGATTATCAATCATATCAAAACCGACGGCTAACATGATCAAAAATCGATAAAATCAAGGTCAAATTTGACAAAAATTATCAATTTGACTTAGAAGCGCTAAAACAAAGTTTCAAAGCGCTAAATCATCAGAAGCGCCATTTCAATAGGCATAAGCACCATTTTATCTGGTTATTATATCAAGTCTAAGTGCTAATCTATTGAGTCGAAGCGCTACACTAATCAAAGCACTGAAACAGAAAGTCAAAGCGCTAAAGTTTATATCTTAGGCGCTAAAACATTGAAAGCACTAATTAATTCTAAAGTGCTACAAGATTCGACCTAAGCGCTAAAATGTTAAAAGTGCTAAAACAGATGACCGAAGTGCTACATTGACATGCTAAAGCACTAAAAGAAACCTAAATTTTAAAATCCAAAAAAAGCATGAAAAATGAAAAAATGCACATACAACGAGGGGGTTAACGGGTACGTACTGGAGGTCCGTAGATGGGCGGGCAGTGGTGACGTCGAACATGCTTGAACCATTGAGTATGGTAGGGAATCGACATCCTGCTCCAAATTACGCAAATTGCTCTCTCTCACAAAATTTCAAAACTCAAATGCACAAATGAATTTGAAAATGACCTTTTTGACCTTTTATAGGTTATTAAAAGTGGGATTTTTATGGGATTAATTATTTTTTTAAGAGAGATTAATTAAAATTCATCCAGGGGAAATATTCTACATTCTTTATCGGGAGATAAATTATTCTACATCAAATCTTCATCGAATCATCATCAAATCATCGAAAAATTATCCGATAATTGAAAATTTCTAAAAATCCAAAAAAATCATAAATTCATTAATTTATCTCTCGAGGGGGCATATATTCATCATTACTTGAAAATCAATGTCTAAGGCAAGTCTGGGGCATAATGGAAAAAAAAAATTATCGATACTAGCAGCAGCACAAAATTTTCTTTGAAGCAATGTGTAAACACATCACTTCAAAAAGGGGCAAAATGTATACGCCAAAAAATGGTCTGACAAATATAATTAATTAAATATGATTTATTTGATTAATTAACCTTTATTTCATCTACTATTAAATAAATAGAAATATTTATTTATATAGTTCATCTTAAATTCTTCAATCTTTATTCTATTATTTTTAATTTTTTTTTGATGAATTTTCCAGCTATCTATATTAAAAGAGATAAAGTTACAAAATTTACAAAAAAGGGTTGGGTGGTAGGAAAGCACACCCTAAAAGTCACAGGGGCCAGCCCAGTAAAAATTAACTAAAGTCACATGGGCCTAGCCTAGAAATAAAATAACAGAAAGAAAATTATGTAGCTAAGGCAGTGCCAGTAGATCCGGGAGGATCCTGGTCATCCAGATTTTTTTCCCATACATTAGCGGGGTTAGGAGTGACGTCAAGAGGAGCACCCCAACCATCACCATTATTATTTTCTTTATCTTTATCCTCACACTGAGGCAAGATTGCGAGAGCAAGCCATGGAAAGCTTTTACTAGTGGAGGGCCAGCCAATGCCAGAGATAGGAGGAGCATCCGAAGGCCACCCAGAACCACCACCACTACTCCTCGACGCACCACTAGAGTTCCAGCCCTGACCAGGACGTGGCAGAGGAGACCGAGCCCGACTGGGAGGCCGAGAATCCCTCCGAGGAGGAGGCTAGGAAAGGGCCCGCATGGAATCACTCCGCTTCCGGCCCCGAGAGGGCGACCGGCGGCAGGAGGAGGAGGGCGAGTCAGGAATCCGAGCCACAGTACAAGGGGCATTGCCCCAATGGTCCAGGAGAACCTGCAGGTGAGCCACTTCCAATGCAACCTTGTTGGCTTGCACTTGAATCTGTAACATAACATTAGAGCATATAACAACTTTAGCATAAAGAGATATTTCACTTTGTTTTATTTAATTATCATAATTAAATTCATCTACTATTAAATAAATAGAAATATTTATTTAAATAATTCACATTCTAATTCTTCTATTCTTCTATTTTAATTAAATATACAACTTCAATAGTTTGTATTATTTAATTATCACATCATTCAATCTTAATTAATTAAACAAGGTTAAATACTTTGTTGTTTAATTATCATATCCCTTCTATATTTATTTAATAAACAAATTCTATAGTTTGTTTTATTAAATTATTTATCCCCTTTTTACTAATTTGAATAAACCAAAATATTCAAATAAAGGCATAAAGGCAAATTTCCTCTATTCACTCACCTACCAAATTAGATATAAAATATCCAATTTAATTCAATTGGCATTTCACGGGAAAGCTTCGGAGACAAATTAGAATCAATATCTCAATCTCCTTCCTTTGATTCTTCCTATCATCTGGCATGATGTTTTCATGGGGATAAACCATTCCCATGATCAGCTCAAGCTTCTCAATCTCTTACCATTCAATTCTCCAAATTGAATCCAAGCCTTATCTGGCATGATGTTTTCATGGGGATAAACCATTCCCATGATCAGCTCAAGCTTCTCAATCTCTTACCATTCAATTCTCCAAATTGAATCCAAGCCTTTTTTGTGCTGCCTCTTCACAAAATTGTTGCTGTAAATCTATATATATAGCCTTTCTCCACAAGAAATATATCTCTCATCTTTGTGCAAACTTACTCTGCAGGAAAAGCAATCAAGCATCTTAACATTCAAGCAATTCAGCATAAAATCATTTAGAAATAGCAATCATAGCATCTGTAGAATCGATATCATGGCTACATTGTAAATTATTGTAGCTTCCATCCATTAGTTTTTATGTCAACATAGTTTACAATAGCATCAATATCATTTAGAAATCACCATATAGAAGTAGATCATTGTAGTTAGCATCATTCCATTCTCTAGATTGGCATTTTAACAGTCACAATACTTACCAAATCTGAGAGCCCTCTGTGATTTAATAAATCTTTGGAAATAGGAAACAATGAGACGCTTTCAAGTTTTTTGTGCTTTAAATTAGTTAATTGTTGTTAAATCTTGATATAATGTTTCATTAAGAAATGTTTTTAGTTTAGGGTACTTATTTACTTATTTCACACGTAAAATAATAAAATACTTGATTTGTTACAATTGAACTCTATTAAAAAACATTAGCAATGTGCATAATAATTGAATTATTTAACATGCAAAAATATTATATGCACAATAGCAAGGTTTTACCAAAATATCCTACAAGACCATGGTAGGCTTACCTGGTGGAGACGATGCTTGTCTCCAATCACTTCATGATGAGAAAGAAGTTGCTTTGTTGCATCATCAATCAATATTTAAAACTTGATTCCTTTTGATTCAAAAGTATCTTTGAAAGCACATGTCAAAGAACTTACTACCTTTCCCATGTTGAAAGGTTGCTTTTCAAGATGAATTTTTCTAGCTTCAATTTTACCTACACTCAAAAATTATTAGCAGCTAAAATATTAACTTAATCTAAGAGTTGAAGATCACATCAAAACATTTCCAAAAATAGAGTTGTTGGTCCTGCTATAGGGATGAGTATAGGTATAGGTTTGTATACATAGTCACACACACATATATATGTATAAACAATAATACTCAATATAACTACAAATTTATAATTTTCTATATATTAAAATTATAAAAAAGCTAAGTCATAATTACCAATAAATAATTTATTAAAATACCTGATAATTTTCAAAAAAGAAAATATTCATAAATTCATAATTCAATGATTTGTCAAATGTCAATATAAAATAAAATTACAGTCAATTGAAGAACTAACAACCTGTTGAAATGTATAAATCTAAGCAGAATAATTTATTTTATAGAGCCTTAGGACAAATGGATGTAGGAATGAGGGAACCAATGGATTAGATTTCACAGCCCATCATGGGGTTTGTAGGTAGTGCCCTTGGCACATTCCCTATCATAGAACAGAGCATGATAGGAAGAACCCCCACCACCAAGCCCAAATTAAGGCCTTTGAAACCATACAATCCTTCATGGCCTACACCATTTTCTCAATTTTATCACTATGTTTTCTTCAACACCAATTCCTTTATATTTCTAACTAGATCTTCATTCTCTACAAAACTAACAATGAAGCTGAAGAATCTAAGAAATCTAAATAAAGAGAGCTACGTAATTTTTAATCAATAAGTGAACAATGATCACTTTAGGTCCAAATCATTGCAAAAATCAAGTATTGACATTTTTTTCATTAACTTCCATGAAGATATGGGATGAATTCCAAGCCATCCTAGCCCTGAACCAAGACTCGAATCAAGCCCAAACAGGTACACGAGAGAGTTATAGAGAACCCAGTACATAGCCCAAAAAAGGATTTGATGATTAGATCTAAACAACTACTGAAAAGAAAAGGTGCAAATTAAAACATCCTTTCTTTAAAAAATTGTTTTGTTTGGATAAATTGTAGGGACTTAACTAAATAGCTATTGGAAACTAATTTCTTAAAAGCATAAGATAAAGATCACTAACCCATGTCAAGCACATCATTGAATATGTGGATCATACAAGATGATGAAACATCCATTATTTGGAGAATTTCTCGATGTTCATTAGAAAGGCTACTTCCAAGCATATGGCTGATACCCAGCACAATAGCATTAAAAGGCACTGCAGAAATTAATATCTAGTAAGTTTCTTCTCTAAGATTAGTCTTTGTTAAGCAAAGGGAAAAAAATTAAAAATAGTGCATTCATCTGACCTTTATACCTACCTCTTATTTCATGAAAAATGAAATTAAGAAACTGCTTCATGTGATTTATCTTCTCTGGATATTCAGCCTTGTTCTATTGGAAACCCTAAATTTATTTATTCTCTTTAAACCTTTACAACTTTCTATTTTCAAGTGCTCTTTCACCCATCAAAATATTCAAGAAAGTTTCAAGGTTTTTTAATCCACATAGGGACTTATAAGCAGTTGGATTGGGATCTTGATCAAAATACAAACATTGTCTTGAAATCTAGCTTGTTGGGGCATCACATGGAATCAGACCACTGGCAGATGTTTTTGATAGATAGATGGCCAAAGAATCCTTTTGAGGATTTCACTAATGCATAAACACGTGGAGTCCATAAAATCATTAAAGGAAATGTGAGCACATGGATTAGATCATTAGCTAGCATTGCTTCAAGATTAAGCATGTTGGAGAACATGTGGAATTAGATCTGCAGAAGGTCCTAAACAGGTAAGTAGCAATAAAGGCCTTTTGGAGCAAGCTTTGTGTATGGGTTTTTTGGGCATGAAAAGAAACAAATAGCTGATATAAATGGCACTTAAAAGTAACATGTTGTATATCCTATGTTCCGCAATTTTAGAATGGAGGGATGGGGAACACAGCAACAGGTTTTGTATAAGAAATTGCAATTGAATTATATCATACAGTACTAAACAACAACCATTGGCATCATGTGTAAGCAAATTACAAGGTACTTATGTGCTCTTATGATAGTTGTGCACCAAGTTAACTAAGGTTCATTAAGATGGTGAACATATTTTAGTTCAATCTAATTATGAATTATATTAAGTTCAAAATATTAAATATATCATCAAAAGTCACACCCATTTTAAGTATTGAATCATCATGTATTGTTGTTGTTAGCATTTATAGTTGTTCGATCTGTGTTGCTATAATTGTTGTAAATTTGTCATACTTCTTTGCATAGTTGTTGAAGAGTAAAAAGTGTTGAATGTATGATATTATTGGTGAACCCAACATATTAGCATAAGGAGAGTTTATGTCATTGCTCACGATGAAATGTTTGAAGGTGAAGTGATAATACACTGCAAGAAGTGCAGGACCAGCAACCATATAAAATATAAGAGAGATAAAGAAATCTACTCAATTGCAAAAGAAAATCACCCCAAAAATGATTTAGTTTTTCTTCAGATTGTTCTAAAAACAAAATTGATATAGTGGATGTTCAGGCAACTATTGTTCCCTGCTGGTTGGAAATGCTTTGGTAGATATGCATGCAAAATGTGGAAACACAGGCAAGGCACGTGACCTATTTGATAGAATGCCTCAAAGAGATGTCATATCATGGAATGCAATGATTATAGGTTTTGCAAAATATTGTTAGCAATTACATTTGGTTGTGTTACAGCTGTGACAGGATGCTAATGAAATCAAGGAGGTTATTTAAACTGTGACAATATTTTATTTTTAAGTGTTGCAGTTGTGATAGATTGTCAACAGAATCGAGGTTATTTAAACCTTTAAAATTTCCTATTATATTCAAGTGTTGCAGTTGTGAGAGGTTGAAAATGGAATTCGGCAGGTTATTTAAACCTCTGCAACTTTCTATTTTCAAGTGTTGTAGATGTGACAGGTTATCAATGGAATCAGGAAGGTTATTTAAACCTCTACAGTCTTCTATGTTCAAGTGTTGCAGCTGTGATAGGTAGCCAATAGAATCAGGGAGGTTATTTAAAATTTTACACATTTCTATGTTCAAGTGCTATAGTTGTGACAGGTTTCCAATGGAATCAGGGATGTCATTTAAATCTATACACCCTACCATGTTCAAGTGTTGCAGTTGTGACAAGTTTCCAATGGAATCTGGAAGTTTATTTAAACGTTCATACCCTTCTATGTTCAAGGTTGCAGTTGTGATAGGTTGTCAATGGAATCAAGGAGATTATTTAAACCATAATAATATTTTAGTTTCAAATGTTGTAGCTGCAATAGAGTTTCAATAGAATCAAGGAGGTTATTTAAACCTTTGAAAATTCCTATTATGTTCAAGTGATACATTTTTGATAGGTTGACAATGGAATCAGGGAGGTTATTTAATAAAATGCAGTTGGCAGGTGTAAAGCTAAATTCCACAACCTTTGCCAGCATCCTCCATGTCTGTGCCAAAATGGGAGATTTGGAACAGGGTATGGACATCCATCAAAGCATAAAGGATAGATAAATTTTGTCAAATGTTGTAGTGGAAACAACCCTTGTATACATGTATGCAAAATGTGGAAACATAGACAAGGCATACCATCTCTTGGACTGCAATTATTGATGGATATGCACAAAATGGATTTGTTGAAAACGCTTTAGAAACTTTCAAGCAAAAATACAATTGGCAGGTATAAAGCCAAAGTCCACAACCTTTGCCAGTATCTTTCCTGCCTATGCCAAAATGGGGGCTTTGGAACAGGGTATGAACATCCATCAAAGCATAAATAATAGAGGAATTATGTCATATGTTGTAGTTGCAACTTCCCTAGTAGACATGTATGCAAAATGTGGAAGCATAGACAAGGCATGTGAACTATTTGATAGAATTCCTGAAAGAGATGCCATCTCATGGAATATGATGATTGTGGGATATGCACAAAATGGATTTGCTGAAAATGATTTATAAACTTTCAAGAAAATGCAATTTGCAGGTGTGAAGCCAAATTCCACAACCTATGCTAGCATCCTCCCTTCTTGTGCCAAAATGGGAGCTTTGGAATAGGGTATGGACATCCATCAAAGCATAATGGATGGGGGATTTTTGTCAGATATTATGGTTGGAAATGCTCTGTTAGACATGTATGCAAAATTTGGAAATGTACACAAGGTATGTGAACTCTTTGATGGAATTCCTCAAAGAGATTTCATCTCATGGAATACAATAATTGTAGGATATGCCCAAAATGGATTTTGCAAGGATGCTCTCCAAATATTTGAATTAATGAAGCACTCTGAAGCATATCCTAACATTGTAAGCTTTGTTTGTATTCTTTGTGCATGCATCAATGGAGGTTTAGTGGATGAGGGTTGTACATACTTTCCTGGAATGATGAATCTTTGTCACATTCAAAGTCTTCAGTTGTCGTGTCTCCAAGTTGTAGCAGCTCCGAGCTCCGAATGTTTCAAAGGGGCCAATTCTTGTCACCAATGTGTTTTTACCACCTCAACACTCTACTTCCATTGACATTTCCTCCATTAAATTTTATGAGTTTCATAATCTGAATTCTATAATCAGACACTCTAAAAGTTAAGGAGAGCAATGTCAAGAGAAATAGAACATTGACATGAAAGGCATTGACAAAGTTCCAAAATGAATACACCTAGAAGTCAATGTATTTTTGCATCAAAAATGAGAAATAAGCATATAAGGGACAAATACCTATGCAAATCCAATACATTTACCCAAAACTAACCACACCTTTAGATACCTTTTTGTCTTAGTTAAAACATATTTCAAAGTGGGGTATAGGTCCTTTGGACCAAATGATTCAAACTGACTGTCTCAGTCAAAATTATGCCTCTTTAGGCCTTGGCTACTACAAGGGTCTTTAGTTTCTTTTATCTCCAAACCCAAACTCTCACAACCAATGCTTGGATCACTCTTTCTTTGGTCACATAGAAGGAATACAATTTCATCAACATAATGGTCACATGTATAGAGGGCCCTTACTTCCTCGGAGTAGTTGATTTTCATGCCATTGCAAGGACATGGATTATCAATTCCAAATCCTTAGAGATGCTTTGAGGAGTTTGGGCCAGAGAATATGTGCAAGTATTGAGAGATGTGATGTATGTGTAGATATTTGTAGGGAATTTGATTGAGGCTGCCACTTGAATGTCCTAATCAAAACCTCTAAAATTTTTTAATTGGAAAAAGTGCCTCAAACTTACTGACATGGAACTCCTGAAAGAGCAGAATCGGTGAGACCCTTGGAATGTCTTGTCGAAAAGTAGTTGTTTTCTAAAGTCTTGACGGGATCATATCGGTGTGACCTAGGACCTTTCTTGCTGATGAAATTCATCGATATGACTTGAACTGTCGAAGTGAGATTCCAAACTCATTCCAACAACAGAATTTTGGTTGATGTCTGTGTGACCTAGGACCTGTCTTGTCGATGGAAGTCATCAGTATGACTTGAATTGTCAGAGTGAGATTCCAAACTCATTATGACAGCACAATTCTGGCCAATGTCAGTGTGACCTAGGACCTATCTTGTCGATGGAATTCATCAGTATGACTTGATTTGTATAAGTTAGATTCCAAACTCATTCTGACAGTAGAAGTCTAGTTGATATCAATGTGACCTATGAATGTCTTTCCAACAAGAACTGTCAGTGTGACCAGAATTGTCGAAGTGAGATTTCTAACTCGTTCTGATGGTAGATACCTAGCTGAAGGAGATCATCGAGGATATTTTTACTAATGTACATGTCAGGGTGACTTGAACTATCGATTTGACATTTCAAACTGTTGTCGATAGTGTTACTCTTGCCTTTTATCGTTGCATCGGGGGAACTAGGTGATGCAGACACAGGGAACTTAAAACAACTCAAATTATCAACATGCCTTCAAGAGGCATCTAACAAGATTAAGATGGCCAGTTTTTCCAATCCAACTCACTCGCAAAGTCTGAAACTAACGCAGGGCTCCTTTCCCTTGTGCACACCCTCAACTCTAGTAGCCATGAAAATCCTATTTTTAGGCCATAACTCCCAAACCTACCAAATGACTCTTTCAAAAAATCATTGATTCAGACACCCTCTTGGAAGTTACACAACATATCTCAAGATCAGACACAAGTCCTTTGGACCAAACTCCTAAAATTCCCACTCCTACATTGTCCTAATTAGGCTATTTAGGCCTAAATTACAAAGCAACCCATCTTTAGACTTATCACAGATAACTAAAACTTTGATTCAGCCTTTCCCATGTCGTTAAACTATTGAATCCATAGTTATTTTCTAGAGATGACTCTTCTAACATAGCAAACTATGAAACCCTTGATTTTAAGCCCTCAAAAGGAGGGTTTATTGAAAATCATACCTCCAGGCCTCCCCAAAACTACATATGGTACGAGAAATATTAGAGGCTCAGTCTCACAAAAATTAGAATACCAAGCTATCGGTATAAGTGAAAGAACTTGCCCACTTTTTCAATTAAAAGGAACTTTCATTTTAGACATACATATGGAGCCCACAATATTGGTTTGGTCCTACAGATAATAGCCATGGAAGAAAAGAAAAATAAATTGTTTTCCATGATGCATCTATTGGCTCAGAAACAAGAAATTGACATCAAAAGTGTGGGGCACCTAGGACTATGTAGACATGTATGTGAAATTCGGAAGCATAGAGAAGGCACGTGAATTGTTTGACGAAATGCCTCAAAGAACTATTGTCTCATGGAATGCAATGGTTGTAGGATATGCATACAATTGATTTGTTGAATTTTTTTTTTTAAAATTCAAGGAAATGCAAATGAAAAGTGTCAAACCAAACTCTACAACCTTTGTTAGCATCCTCCTTGCCTGTGCCAAAATGGGAACTTTGGAACATGGTATGGATATACATCAAATCATAATGAAAGGGGGGTCTTTGCCTGATATTGTAGTAGGAAATGCTCTAGTAGAAATGTATGAAAAATGTGAAAGCATACACAAGTGATGCAAGGGAATTTGTTCTTTACCTAAAAATCACAAGACAAGTTAGATAAATCAACTAGATGAATCACAACTCTTTGACAAATCAACCTTTTCAATCTGGCTCAAACAAGTTAAACATGGTCTATTAGACTTTATTGCATGAACAAAACACAAGACTCGAGAAAAATTTGAAAAATTTCCTCATGGAGGCATATAGTCCATTAAGTGCTCCTACACCAGTTCTAAATGGTTTACCTCTTTTTTATAAGACTATGTTGGCAGTGCCACTTGGATCATAGTTGTTTGGAGGGATTCCAAACCCAAATGATGAGGTGCAGTTGTGGAAATATCATAGAGAGAAGCTTCTAGCTACCATGATTATTTTTTCGAGAAAATTTATATCAAAGTCTTGCTTAGTGTGGCATAAGACATGTGCAGATGATATTCTCTCTCTAGATAGGCTTGGGGGAAAGTATTTTCTTGATCTTGTGAAAAGTGGCAAGGAAATTACAGAGAATGAGATATTGATCAAAGAAACATTGGACAGTCTGGATGCATTTGAAGGGAGCTTGGAGTGGCTAAAAATGGATTTTGGTTCAAATGTTGAGTTTCCATGGAAATACGTGTGTGAGATTATTTTGAAGCACTCAAAGAGTCTGTGGGATGAACTTTTTGAAATTCTATTTTTTAGTAGGATGAAACAAATAATAGGTGATGGATTTGCAGATCTACGTGAGAGAGTTAAGGTTTGTAAATGCCTTGAAGCCATAGTTACATCTCTGGCAAGTTACAAAGATGTTGAAACCCATTTGCACAAATTAACTCCTAGTGAGGGTTGGCTTGTCAAGAGAGGGAACCTAAAAAGTGTCAATTTACCTAGGTTGAGTTTTAGATTTATGATGGAAAATGATGAATACTAGTTTGGTCACCTTAATGCTTATTTTGGAACTGAGGTTAGTCAAATAAAAGATACCATAGATGAGGGGTCCAATAATATTCTAGAAGACCTCCTAAGTTTTCTTCTAGAGCAATGCTTCCATTTTATCTCAACATTGATTGTTGAAATTGAAGAAAATCTTGCACATCTTTCAAAAGCTCTCTATCAAGAAATGAAAAATGAGGAGATGCCAGAAAAAATGAACAAGGAGACACTAGAACTGACAGTTATAGTGTAAAGGGCACTTTTCTTAGGAAGGCTTTTAGTTGCTCTTAGTTTTCATTCAACTGATTTTGATTACCCTCTTCTAGATAGTTCTGGAAGACAAATACTAATGAGAGGGGTCGGTTTGAAGCCTAAATCACAAGATAAAAATAATAGCACCAAATTGAATAAACTGAGAAGAACTATGCACAATCTTTGTATACATTCAAATCCTTTAACATTTTTGTTGAAAATATGCATACAAGGGTAGTTGAGAGTCTATTGAACTATTAAAAAGAATGGTTAATAGAAAGGCCTATATTATCTTTAGGGGGCTTTGAAATAGAATTAAGGGTTTTACTTAGCCTGTTAACAATTTTCTTAGTCATGAGAAATCTCTTGAAAAGTGTCAAGTATTTTCACAAAATGGATAGAAGCATTAGATTCCATAAGCATAGGTGTGCCCAAATGAGACCATTTTTTATGGGAAGCTAGCGGCAATGGACAGTGTTAAAATACCTACTTTAGATGTTCTAGGAAGCTAAAAATCTCTGATAGGGTCATGAAGATAGTGAAGATGCTTGGACCAATACTCCTGGGTATTGGTGTGCTACAAAGTTTGTGAAGGGTTTTCTTTCATTTCTTGAAACCCTAAACTTAGGATAGTCATGGAAGATGACATAACAGAAGCAAGCAACATTACAATCTCCCCATGATTTCAACATCAAAAGAGGTATAGAGCATGGCAGGAAACACCAGATAGGATCATGTTCAAATATGAACTTTGTGTTGACATGAGTTGTGGAAGGCTTGTAAAAGACAATCGCATTCAGTACTGTGTTGTTTTTTAGCAAAGTTAATGTTAGTTCACTAGAGGAAGTCTAGTGAGGAAGCTAGATAGGCTCAAGCTTCCAAACTGTTCCTGATGTTGAGGACTCCATATCAAAGAAGAGGTCAAAAGAATTGATGCTTAGTTTTGTCAATGGAGAAAAGGGGGCAAACCAAATTTGTGTTTTCCTGAGAAGTTAGTAGCTTTACCTTGACATAAGGTTTGAACAACTAGGGATTACAATTGAGCTCAAACTCTGGCAAGAAGCTTCCTATTCTATAGAGGACATTCATGGTCTTATGTGCATGATGAAGAAGACTCCTAAATCACAAGTGATGAAAATTTACTACTCATACAATAAAACCTGACCCAAAAGGACTTGCAAATATTAGCTACTATTTCTATTACCTGTACTACCAACTGTTGTTTTTGTCATACCCTATGATCACAAGTATGGGGCTCCTTGATTTGGAAATTGAGAAAGAGAAGGAGAGGAGTTAAAATATCTAAGGCTTGGTATTTCTAGGAAGCTTACAAACATTAGTGACAAATTATCATCATCTCTCTTGTTTTAGAAGTGCAAATGGAATAATATATTCTTTCATTGAAAAGACTAATCATATTGGGGATGTTACAGCAGGTGTCTCGGGTATATCAAATTATGAAAGTTGGAAACTTTACAAGGATGATACCATTTTTGGACTTCGCTATTGTTGAAAAAATTAGTGTGGATGTTGTTAAGTATATTTTTGTGCAGATGAAGATTTGATCATTTAAAGAGAATTCTACAACTTGGTAGCCAGAACCTTGAATTAGGAAAAATTCAAAATCATTTTGACTATTCTTACAAAGCAAAGCTAGAAGTCTCATTAACCTCTAATCATTGAGAACCTATAAAAGACTACTATGATTACCAAACAGTGGCAACCTATGAACAAAACCTAGGGTTTGTGTAAGGGGTGATCTTGGACTAAATCTTAAGGGTTTGTCCAATGAACTAATACAGTGAACTATAGCAAGTAAAAAGGGTAGTGTTAGATATTATTGAATAAATGACAAGAATAAGAGCTAGTGAATACCAAGGTCATCAAATGTGCGATAGTGTTGCATAACCTTCAAGTGGACAGTTCATAGATTGCAGTGATCAAGAGCAAGGGACAATTCATAAGAGTAAGTGAATAGATCTCAAGTAACAGATGACAGTGGAAAGGGCTATCAAATCCATTGTAAATCCATTTCTAGAGTTTAATGATTCCTTCAAAGTGTCGAACATTTGTGTAAGACCCTACACACTTGTAGGTAGCAGTGTCAAATCATGTTATGAGCACAGTACAGTGAAGAAATAAATGGTGACTACAAGGTCTGAGACATGGAAAATGTATTTGATTTACCATGTCATAGAGATATCTACAGTAACAATGTCAAAAATAGTAAACAATGATAAGGCAGTTAGATAGCAACTCAATACAAAGTGTTGCTTTCAAATTTGAAATGAAAAATTGCTTGTATAGGTGGATGTTGGAATGAGAATAAGGGAGCAAAAAAGTCAAAATCCAAAAATACAATGCATAGGTGCATGCCTCTTATTGGTCTGCATTCAATTCCCACTTATAAAAATTTGTATTGACAGTTAAGCTATTAATGTGATCTAAGTATATTCTGCTACTGCTTACAACTTCATTGGGATTTTGAATGTGACAAGGACTACTATGTTGGTGCAGGAGCACCTATTTGATTTCTTGCCTCCATGAGGCCATTTGTAAATAGTTGCTCTATTTTATGTATTGGGTCTTATAATAAGGTTTATAAAACTATTTTATAGGTGTTTGAGTCTTAGGAAGTAATATTTGAAGTCATTTGTCAAATAATGTTTAAAGTTGTTCCATATTGTAAAAATTATAAAAGTTGCTCAAGAAAGTTGTCAAGCAACTTGTCAAAAGTGTCATTAACGTGTTTTGTCAACAAAATAACTAAAATGTGGTTTAAAATAGTTGGTTTTGGTTTTAAATGTATAAGTACACCCTCCAAAACTCGAATTGGAGAGGTTGGAGACATTATTTGTGAAGTTTGATGAATGGCAACCTCAAGTTTGTGTGCATTTTCTGATTTTACATTGTTTCCAGGTTGAAGTTGTGGTTTGTACGGCCTGGTATGCACTCAAATAATAGATTAGAATATATTGATGGAAATATCTCTGTTTCTAGTTTCCAATTCTTTTTTTCTCATTCAATTTTATTGAGTTTTGTGGAAGATGTGATTATTTTGGTGAGACTGCCTATTTTAACAATATTGTGCAGAATTTACAGTCTGAAAGAATGTGATGGTACGGATTTTAAAGTATGTATTTTGGGTCTGAAACCAATTTTATTTTGTTCCTATATGAATCTACTTTCATTTGCTTCAAGTCTCATCAAATTTCATTAAGATTTGAATAAGTTATGATCATTTTAGTGAGGGCAGGTTTGAACCCTGTCTAGGGTTTGCAGTTTTGGGAAAAATGAAATAACTTCTTTTGGGCTACCATGGTTATGTTTCCAATGTGACATAGAATGAATAATAGAATGTGTTATAAAAATATTGATTTGGATTAATTTTGAAGGATTGTGAGATATGTTGTTGAATCCTCCTAACTCTGTATTATATGTTGTGGGTCTTCTATCATAAAGATTGAATAAAAATGCAAGGATAGATAAAAGAAGCATATGGACAATTAGAAGCAAATGAAGACCAGATTCATTACAAAAACTTGAAAAGAATGATGAACATGCTCCATCTGTAGGATAACCAAGCTTGAAGTTTAGAAATAAATATAAAAACGAATGGATCATATGGCCTAACCGCATACAGATTTGAAAAGTAAAATTAACTGAAACCATGGAAAGTGACTTACCACAAGATTATGCACGAATCGTGTCCGATGCGAAAAATGGGCAGAGGTTGCAATCCAAAATTAGGCACTTTCACTTCTCCATTTTGGCGGGCTACCTTGAAAATACTTCTCCATTTTAGCAGGCTATGTGACTCACTTCTCCATTTTGGCGGGAATTGAAAATAAGGTCTTGAGGAAGGTTTTAGAGTATGTTTATTAAAATGAAAATTATGGCCATTTTAGCGGGCTATGCAACTCACTTCTCCATTTTGGCAGGCATTGAAAATAAGGTCTTGAGGAAATTTATAGAGTACGTTTATTAAAATGAAAGGCCATTTTAATAATGATCACATTTTGACATGTTAAATATATATATAATTATTACTATCAATTGCACCTTGGTGTGTAATAGGTACACCGAAGAGGTATGAAAGTTCAATTAGAGAAAATATTGGTGTATTTTTTAAGACATGTGTAGTACATGAGTTCAATTGGTAGGTCATGTAGCAAATGATGTTTATGTAACAAAGGTCTCAATTAGCTTTCACTCAATAAATATATATTTTAAATATATTTTTTCATGAGACAAAATTATATATTTGTAATAGTAAATTTATTAGAGGAGTTATCCACGTCTCTATATCTTTTACAATTCAATTAGGATTAGTGTTCACTTAAGGTTACAATTAGTTTTAGATTTAGGGTTTCTTCAATTAGGGTTAGGGTTAGATTTTAAGTAGGGTTAGGGTTAGGGTTAGGATATAACTAAGGTCCAATTTGGATTAGGGCTTAATAGTAATTCCAACACTGCCCTTAACACTAACCCCAAAGTCTTATTCCTAACCTGAAACCTATTATAATTATAATCCAAACCCTAACCCTAACCATAATTCCACCCCTAACCCTAACATAATTCTCACACTAAAATGAAAATTATGGCCAAGATTTTAATAATGAGCAGATTTATTTAGTTATTTATTTAGTCATTTATGTAGTCATTTATTTAGCCATTTTTATTTGTCTGATATTAGTCATTTATTTAGTAATTTTTATTTGTCTGATATTAGTCATTTATTCAGTCATTTAGTTGTGATTTTACCCAATTAACAAATGAGTCACTTATAATGACCAAATTAGTCATTTATTTTCAAAATACTACTAGTGTTAGCCACGTGACTAAAGTTTTTAGTCGCATAGTCATTTATTTGCCAAATTCTACTAATGAGATCTACCTTTCAAGAGAGATAGGATATTATATTTTGTTTGAGTTGTTGTTGTGCAGAAAACACCATCAACAGAATCTATAGAGAAACAATCTTATTTGATCTGTGGCCATGTCACAATCTTGGAGATTCTCAAAAGAGTTTGGGATGCAAATTTGATTCAGCTGAAGAAAGATTTTGCAAACATTTTTCAGCTTATGTAAGTTAAAGTAGCATTTTTGCATAATAGTTTTGATTAATTGATCCATTTTTGGTATGTGATCCCTACCTTTTCCATTGATGTCGAAGGGGGAGAAGAGTGGAGTGAAAAATTCTCAATTATCTCAGGGGGAGAATTATATTTTGAATTTTTGGGTAGCAGTGCAGTCTATCTTGGTACTAATCCAACATGGTCATTTTTCACTAAGTGTTGCCATCAATGCCAAAGGGGGAGATTTTTGGCAAGAGAAACTACTAGTATCACTTGGTGTTGTCATTTATGGCAACCCTAATCGATGATCAAATCCGCACACTATCATTCAATCATATCGACAGAAAGATTGAAGATTGACAAGGAAGAACAGAGTATCCGGTAACACAGTGTTCATCAATCTGTATGAAGATTTCATGTTATTATTTTTTATTGTGCATCCTAGGGAATGTTTTTTGGTATATTATCTATGTTACTACAGAAGCGCAGTGGCTTGTATCAATTTGTGTGGAAGTTAGAAAATCCGGATGACTTATTCTCAATTTTTCTTGTATTGGGGCCTTCATGAATTTATTAAGTTACTAATGTTTGAGAACTAATTGGTCAAGTATTTCTATGTTTGTACATATTTTTTTGGGTCCTAGCCAAGTTGTGGCTGACTATTAAGGATACACATTGCATATTTCTCATGATTTGAGCCGACAGTTGTAATTTTCTTGTGTTCTATTGAAGACGACAAAGTGTAATTGAATTCTATGTTGTGGATATATATATATATGATCATTTGTATCATTTTGGGTTTGTGATGTAGTGTGTAATGATGCGAATTGGGAAGGAGAGCTGAGAAGAAGAGTGATAATGTGCAGTTTCACTTGCGCATAGAAGATTTGTGTTGTGTGTATGAGTAGAATAGAGCAAAAGTGTAGAATCAGTCTAAAGGACAACATATCTACTATTGTACTTAACCAGAACTGTAATCAGGCATTTGTAGATGTTAATTTTCTCAATTCAAACTCTCAGATGGTTTTAATCTAATTTTCCTTTTAAGGTAGTGAGCCTTCCCTTTGAGCAGTGAGCTCTAGGCAGTGCGCCTAAATGCAAGTGCATTCCCCATTTTGTAATCTTCATTTGAGTATACTCAGATCAATTATGGATTGGCCATCCAC
The DNA here is from genome assembly GCA_007115665.2 of Sequoiadendron giganteum. Lineage (NCBI taxonomy): Eukaryota > Viridiplantae > Streptophyta > Pinopsida > Cupressales > Cupressaceae > Sequoiadendron > Sequoiadendron giganteum. The sequence goes on along the minus strand of CM021100.1, from coordinate 161,086,958 downwards.
TGTGTTTTTTCTCCTAACAAGGTTTCCATGTAAAAATCTTGGTGTTATGGTGTTGTTTTTATTTTCATGTTTATGCACTATGGTTGAATGTTACTAATGCTTTGAAGACGAAGGTCAATAAAGTTAATTTTTTCACAACACTAATTCACCCCCCCTCTCAATGTAGCTTGTTTCCAACATGATTCACCCCCCCCTTCCCCCCCGCCCCCTCAATTTTATATACTTGTTTTTCCAACAAGGATTAATCTTCTTCATTGATTGAGGAATTAGAATCATTTTCACTTTTCTCATAGTTGAGATTATATATTTCAACACCATAAGATTTAGTTACCACATTGCTTACTTTATTTCTTTTAAAATTCTCTTGATAAAAAATGGTGAGATTAGAACATTCAACTAAAGGACATAGAAGGTTTGCAGATGCATATTTTAGCTTATTTCATATACATTCATACCCACTCCCCCATTCCATTTTCATTCCATGTCATATTATTTCCCCATTTTATGTTGCATATGATTAAATATGTATAAGTGGTATTTAATAGAGTTTTGGATAAAATATGGAAATTAATTATTGGTTGTCTTTAATAATAATAATTGTGATTTTCAGATTTGGGAAATAAATCTTGTAGCATGCAGATCAGAAGAACTTCTTGTCACCTTTTATGCAGAATATCTTCCTGTCACTTTCTGGTCAAGAACTTATGTGTACTAATTTGTGACCAACAATTTATTTTTGTGATATTTTCAAAGGTGATGTGATGGTAGGATGTCGATGTTGTCATAATTCCTACTAATTGAATCTATTGAATGTCAACGTAGGGGTGTCTGAAGCTATTTTTGGTAAGAGTTGGATCAGTTTTGGGGGGGTTTTGTTGGTTTTGGCTCAATTAGGAGTGATTCAAAGTTATTTTTTCTAAATCGAGAGCATTTTTGTGCTATACCTATTTAATCAAAAGTGGTTCTATTTTATCCTTCTATTTCCTGATCTATTCAAAATAACCTTTAAAGTGGAAGTTAAACAAAGAGGGTATGTTTCAGGACAATTTAGATTATTAAAGAATGGAAGATTAGCTTTATCTACTTTGTTGAATCTTGAGATCTATTTAAAACTTAACTAATTGCTTTAGAAATAAACTCTTCCATTCCTCACTTCACTAAATTGAAAATTAATTATTCCTCTTTGCACATAATCCATTAAAATGATGATTTAGACTATTTCAGATCTGTAAATGACTTTTAGCTAAGAAATAAACCATGGAAAACATAAACAGTAAAATAAACTATGATCTAAGATTCTTCCCTACACACAACAAATGAAATGATTCTAATTTTTAAGATAGAATAGAAAAGAAAACATAGCAATAACAAATAAACTTAACTAAAGGATCACCTTCCTTCCAAAAATGGATTGTTCTACTTCTAGAAAAATTGAGCACAAATGTGAAATCAACTTCTTTTTATTTTTATAGAATCTACCCAGACAGGGACGAAGTACAAAGAAAATAATTCTAACTTAAAACTGAAAAAGAAATTACATGAGAGGGATCAAAAACTTGATACAATCTAACATCCAATTGTGTTGGGGCTGGATATAAATATCCATCTTTATTTCAAAATTAAAAGATAAGCGGGAAACTAATCTAATCCTAGTCTAGATGATATCTTGGCGTGCAAGAACATAATTGGTGTGGATCCTTGTAACTGCCTTTAGTTGCATTGAATTTTGGATTATTGAAATGGACGTGCTATGTTGGAGCTTTAGTTACGGTTGGTAGATTCTTCATTTGGAATGATGAGTCAAAAGGAGATCAGTAGATAAACAACTCATTTAAGGATGATTCACAAACAATCCATCCATTCACTTTTAAACATAAACAGTTAGCATTCGGTTGAGAAATAAATATTAGTCTAGTTGCATAATAAAGGTGCACTTATCATAAAAAATTCATAGGTTAATTACCACATTAATCAAAATTTTAACAGAAATAAGCATTCACATTGATCATTCACCTTCTAATTCTTTATACTTCATTAAGTTCATAAATTCATACATAAAGGAAAATATTATGATTTCTAAAGCAAAAATATTAAGTATTAAAAAGGTATAAACTTAGTAGTTATGAGGTCTTTACTGGGCCTCATCATGATGTCAGTCTCCAAGGTGGCATTGGTTACCCGATTAGTGCCAAATTCGAATAAGCACAAGAAATCATGGTTATTTCCAAATGGAGATGCAACTGTCATCTATGAAGAGGAAACCAAAAACCTTCACTATTTATTGTAACAATACAATTCGTGGTCCACAAAATATGGAGTAGATGCACTTACTCAAGGCTCCAAGTGTGTTATTCTTGTGGAATAAGGGAGGAAACCCATGCTAAGATATTTGTTGCTAGATATCTAGAGAAAAATCTGCAAACCTTCACATCATTGCTATTTTCCATATAAAGAGAAGAATCTATTATAATAGTTGTGCTTGCCAGCTATGTGGAGGAGTAAAACAAAAGCACGTCTTCTATTCTCATTTGGTGTTATAGCAACATGGTTTTAATCTATAGGTTAGCAATCCATATATTTATTTATTTTAGCTTGTTGGTTGCAGGCCAAAACAAATAAATCTTTGTATGTTGTTATAAGTTGCACATATATAAGTAGCACAAGGTAGCAACCAGAGAGAATGATGTACCATTTTTTTTAAATAAATAAAATCCTTTGCATGAACAAAACCATGTAAGAGCAGTGCTATTTTTATTTCATCACTTGGCGAATTGAGGAGGTAGGGCCCACTACTCAAAACACTAGTGATTTATGTAATTTATTATTTTAGTAATATGTGATTTAATTTTTTGCAATTATTTCTTTTTGTGTGATTTAATCTTCTGTAGCGTTTTATTTACAATTTGGTTTAACATTTTTTTTTCATTGGACAACCATTCCATGCATAGATATTCAGTCAATGTTGGTGTGTTTATTCGAGGCATGAAGTGTGAGTTATACATTGGATTTATAAGAGAGCTTGTTGCTGTCATTTTACAGTCTATAACAATTCCTACCACGCTTTTGACATAAAGACAGAATAGGAAAGTTGAACCAGATTTTCACTAGGAAATTCATGCGTGTTCTAGCTGCATTTCATCCCCAATCAGCTCATGATTTTCACCCCTTCGATTGGCATATAGCCTCGACACCTCTCACAAGTTTACGCCCTAGATTGGCATGTATAGACCAAACTAAAATTCATTATAAGTATTAAATATTTCCTATTATTTGTACTTAGTGTTGGCCTATCACATATGTTGAAAACCCAAGGCCTTACACTTTTGTGCCTTATCATCTTGAGCACATTTTTTAACATGATTCATTTTCCATAACCTAGATAGAAACAAATCATCTTCAATACTAAAAACTCCTCGTTGTTCTTGCTCGAGGTCACACACCTTATTTTGTTTCAAAATGAACTAAACATCATGATGTAATGCAAAGGTAAAAATATGAAACTGTATTTTCTTACTTGGTTGATTAGGTAGGAGAATCGACTTCAAGACTTTGTTGAAATGATCTATGAAATCTCTGATTGATTCTCCTTCCTCAATTTGAAAAATTTGACACAACAATGAGCCCAACATCAATCACACATTTATATCTATCAAGAATTATTTTCTTCAAGCTATCTAGTCAATTATGCATCCATATTCTAAGCTTTGAAATCATTCCATAAGACATTCAATCAGGCTTTCCACAAACAATTTCAAAAATACATCTTCTTCTTGAACTCCCAAAATTTCACATGCAATGATAAATGCCTAAATATGATTCTCAAGGTCCTGTGAACTCTCTCCAGTGAACTTCAAAAAATATATCATTGATCTCAAAGCTAAGATTTTATATTGGGGCAGAGCTAAGGGCCCAAAACAGTTTCTCCAAGGCTGAGGTATCATAGCGGCCATAACGAAAAATTTATATCTCTTACCAAAGAAATTTTACAGTCACCGATTTCTATTAAGAGGGAATATTCTTTCTTTTTGAGGTTTTTACCTTAAGTTCCAACTTCATTGTAGATCAAATTCTTGGTGGTGCATTTTTATTAGGTGGAAGAATTTGGTTACAATTTGGATTAGGTCAAGGGTGAGGATCCCATGCAATTACTATTCTCAGAAATCTCTCAAACACTCTTTCATGGGCATTCATCAGTTGTTGTTCTAATTCTTCTTCCTCTTCAAGAAAAAATTTTACTCTCATATATTCCATAACACTTCTCATGTATCTCTAGCCCAAAGTATTCAGTTGGGAAACAATGTCCTCTTTTTCTACTTGCATCTAATCGAGATCTGGTTGCAATACAAGGAATAAATTTTCATGCAGCAGGACCATGTTTGTTCATAATAAGACATTTTTTAATCTCTCTTTCGATTTTTGTAGTATAGTTGCCAAAAATATGTTAGTGAATAGATTTGTATTTATGAAAGTATATGATTACCAACTCTATAGCCCATTAAATAAAGACAAAATGTTCCTAATAGTTGGAGATATCACCATTTTATTGGTGATCTTCATCTGAATTTGGGTGAGGTACAACTCCCTCAAATGGTTCATCTAACCTTTATGGGTAGGGTTTTAACCAAAATTCAAGAAAGGCATTCTAACACTGATTCATATCTATGACATCAATGCAATAAAACTTAGAACAAATACTATCAATCTCCTAACACAAAGATCAATATTTTAATAATACATAGAACAATCTCTCAAACAAAACTCCTTTTAGTCTCGAAGTAAATAAACATAACACAAAGAAGTATCCAATTCACAAAGGAAATAACTTCAGATATTTATTCAAGCTCACAGAATTACATCTAAATATAAATATTATATTCACAACTCAGTGTTCAGAGACAATGAATGACTTCGAAACCAAAATTGTAAGTTCAATATAATCCTCCTTTATTTTATATTACATCACAGTGTAGTTTAGAAAACCAAAGTTCATACATCGTGAATGTCCTCAAAATATAAATTTATAGATCCTCCTTCTTGGATCTTTTCCATTAATGTAACCACCATCTTTCTAAGTGGGAGTTTCACAAACTATCACCTAATTCTTGCATAACCAAGGTTTGAGAGAATTTATGACTATTTTAGGAGCATCATAATTATATTACTCTTCTCGATTTAATTTTGACAGGTGAGTGCATCACTATTTCTTGTATGTATGCCTCGTGGCTTCTTGTACATGTGAGTCGCCCGTAACCTTCAAATTTTGTATTTAATTGCATACCCTTTGTGATCAAACTCATGGGAATTGGTTTAATTAGGGGAAACCAATTGATGTTGAAGATCATCCAATTAGGAATTCAGAAAAATCCCATCACATCGATTGTTGCATTCATTTAATTCCAAATAAATTGTTAGTGTCCTTGCAATTGCTAGTTTCTCCTGAGGAAATCCTCCAAAAATTCACCTCATAGACATATCTATTTTCTATAAATTTAGAGAAACTTCCTTCATTTTCACATACCAATTTCATAGTCTCAAGGTGTCGAACACTTTGAGTGATGCCACTTCAAAGATAATTTTTTTGATAATTGATAGTATCGAATGCAGCTCGATTAGGCAACTAGTAGCAGACCAACTCAAGGGGATGTTCTTCATCAAGAGTAATATATATAGAAGAGGGATTCATCAAAAAAATTGTTGGGGAGAACTTCCTTTCTTAAGTGCATGTTCATAACTTTGTGCTTCTGGAACAGTTCCTTTACAACATCGCCCGCACCTCTGGTAAGTTGTACTGGGGTATTAGAGTTGTAGAGCATGGGATCAAGCTGATGTATCTAGAAAAAGTGGAGGTAGCTATGGGAAATCTCAATGAATACCCACAAGTTGGCTTGGTGGGAGACACTATATGTATCACCATAGCTCTCCGGCATGAGCATGCTAGGCAAGTTGTTGCCCTCCTTTGCATCGGAATGGAAAGGAAGGACATGAGAATGTTTACCCATTTAATTGAATTGAATAAAAATATGTTTTCACTAGACAAATAAAGAGGATATAGGAGGTAGTGGAAGGAATTCATATTTTTATGTTCACCCTTTGTTTCTAAAAGAATATACTAAAAGTGACCCTTTTCGATGTAATATGATATATATATATATATAGAAACTTTTTCATCTAATTTTCCCCTATGTAATATGGCGAAATTGATATTCTTTGTTTATGTTCATTGTGTTTCATTTTTCCTACAATGCATGTTTTCCATTTTTGTAACTATAATGGATTTCAATGGCCTTTGGTCTTATTCAATACTCTTGTAAAGAAACAATCTTTGATAGTTTTTTTTTGTGTTAAGTGCTCATGTACGACTTTTACTTTCAACATTGCTATTCTTTGCTTAACAACACTTTGAAATATATTGGTCTAAGAATAATGTAAATGGAACAATATAAGGTCTCGATGAGGTTTTGGAAACCTCGTCGGAAGATGTCATGGTTGCAAAAACCTTCTTAGTTACCACTTTAAAAATTCTTTTGAGATGCATGCTGAAACATTCAAAATGCTACACATAAATTCTTTATCATGAGAAATAAAATAGTTTCTCAAAGCCCTATCGGGAACAGACAAAGGTTTTGAAACCTTGTGAAAGTTCTGAAATAGGGATAGCATTGCTTTTCACTTGAATTTTTTTGTTTAATCTGCACTTGATGAGGTTGTGAGAACCTCGTCAAGCTCCAACACTACTTTCAAAACTTAATAAAAAAATTAAAAACTTGAAACTTTTTTTTTAAATACCAAGCTAAGGAGAGGTTGTGACAACCTCATCGAATGTCGATGAGGTTTCAAAAACTATAGGAAATATTGAAAAGTTTTAGCTTAGACAAGATTTCAAGATGGGATGCAACTTTGGGAAATTATAGAAACCATGGTAACAAGTTGCATGTGTGGATTTTTATTATTGTTCTTGGTACTTCATTGTTGATCTTTGTCGCACCTTGGTATAGTGTTGGCTGGTAGACTTGACATGCTTTGACATTACCCATGCAATGGGAGTTCTTGGATATGTGTGTTATTCATTAATAGTTTTGATACAGGGAGCTTGTTATTTTTATTTATGGGTTGCATATGTTGTTGCCATGAGTTTACTGATGTTGTTGATACCTAGGAGGTATGGATGTTTGGATTTATTAGCATGTGTTTTGGATGTTATTTATGATAATGTGGGTTTTTACCTTTGACAACATCTTGTTTGGATCCTTTGTTATCACTTGGATTTGATTCTTGTGTTCTTGGATTGGTGTGTCTTCATCTTTTCATGTCCCTTTTCTTCCATAGGTGGCACAATGGAGGATTAGAGGATTTCTTTCTTGAGGTGGTGGTCACTTTGGTTTTATTGTAGGTATCTTGATGGAGCACGAGAGTATGCTAGAGATTCATGTGGTTTTATGTATGGCTATGATGATGCATTTCATTTATTTACCTTTATTCAATGTATACAACAAGTGGGAGAATTTTGGGATATGGTGTTGTACACCATTACATAATTTAATTTATCATAATGTTATAATTAAATAATTATCTAGTTTTGATGCACCTAGGTGTGGTTAATCACACTAGGCAATTATTTGGGACCACTTGTAAGTTGTATTGTAACATTAGATTATTATTTAATGTGTGAGAGACATGAGATAATAATTTATTATTGGGTAAATAATTTAATAAAGTGAAAACTTAGTACCCAATATTAAATCAAAGGTCAGTGGTTTTGTATTTGCATGGTTTTATGATACATGGTTTTATCTTACCACTTGATTGTATTTGTGTGAGATTGTATCTATAAAAGCAAGCACATGTTTAGTGGTTAAGTTTGACTGAGTGAGTGGGCTTCCATTATTGATTCTTTCTAAGGAGTGCATTTGTGAAGCATGACATGGGATGTGCAGATTCATTCTTGGACACATGGAGGATGCATTGAAGAGGCTTGATGCTTTAGAAGTATTCATGGTAACTCTTGTAAGTGCATGCATTATTTATTTGATAAATAATAGATGGAGTATGGATTATTTTGGAGGCTAGGTTTATCCCTCTTGAGGGTTTTCCTACAATATCTCTTATATTATCTTGTGGTGGTATACCACAATAGTGGGTTACATTTATGTTGAGGAAGGGAAAATGCATTTTGGGTGGGAAAAAAATTTAGGGGGGTTCTAGAAAACCTCTCTTTAATGGGTTTTTCTTTTTAATGTCATTTAAAGAGGGTTCGCTAGAATGAAGCGAAAGACAACAATGTGGAATACCTTCCCTTAACATTAATACCACAAGGGAGAGGTGCAAAAACAAGTTCTAATAGCTTCTTAAAATTATTGAGATGAATACATACAACATAAAAGAGATAACACAAAAAAGGATTCACAGATTGACATAGGTATTTACGTGGGAAAACCTTTTCAGGTAAAAAACCCACCACACCAAGCAAAGACAATTGTATTACTGTAATAAACAATTACATACAATATTTAGTCTTCACACTCTAATCAGCTCTCAAGTTAAACTCTCACTGTTACAATACTTTTGTCAAAGTATACAATGAAATCTCACACCACTTGCATCGACTTGCAACTTACATGTACACCTCTGTCAACCTAAGATTGACTATAAAAATTTCATTTACACTTTCCAGCCAATCCCACGGCCTCTAGGTTCATGCATCAATCATTCAAGCAAGCAATCGATCTACACTGATTGGATCGAGCCACCCAAGCAATAACTTCATCACCATAATCGGGTTCTGTCATCAACTAAAAGAACAACCTACAATAACTACCTTTACCATTTCAGTCTTCGGCCAATCAGATCTTTGTCACTGAACCACATGTCCTTCTTTCATTCGTTGTGCGCTTTGACCTTCGATCCAGCTCGGTCAACCGAGCTCCGAGCTTGCTTGATCTCCTACCGCACTACCGCCGAGCTCACATCCACCTGCCACGGTATAGCGGTGAGCTCACCTGGGCCCACCCAAACTTCCCCACATTACCATAGCCCTGTCTGAGTCACCTCACGATATGGTGATGAGCTCACCCGAGTTCACCCTTGTCTTCATCGCGCTACTGCTGTCATGTCCAAGCCGCCTCGTGGTATGGCGGTGAGCTCATCCAAGCTCGCCCTAACCTTACTCGCTCTACCGCTACCCTATCTGAGTCACCTCGTGGTATGGCGGTAACCATCTAAGCTTTGTCTATGTTCGCCTCGTGCAATCACCAAGCTTGTTTGACCTAACCACGGTGTAGCGATAGTCGGAAGCTAGATTGTCAGCAGTCTCACTACACTACCACGGAGACCACCCGATCTCACCACGGTAGAGCGGTGACCACCCAGGCAGACTGCCAACGGTCACAGCGCGCTACCATGGGGGCCGCCAGGCCACCTTGCAGTAGGGCAGTGACCACCAGACAGACTACAAGCGGTCTCACCATGACAACCGCGGTGAGAGAACCCACCACCCACAGTATGGCGGTAACTACCAGAACAAGCCACTGGCGGCTTTACCATGCCACCACGGTGAGAGAACTCACCGCGTGCAGTAAGGTGGTAACCACCCAGACTATCACCGCGGTACCGCCAAGGCACAAACAGCCCACCGTGGTAAAGCGGTAAAGGGCAGAATGAAGGCATTTTTTGCCAAGTCCATTTATCTGAGGCTCAAAACTAGAAGCTGAGACATGAATTCCTAGCAAGCTCCCACTTGGAAAAGACTTCCAGCTTCCTCTTTACTTCAAAAATTCACTGATGGTCATAGGCCCCAAGGCCCATCAATTTCACGCACCATCTGAACTTGTCTATGTTCATCAGCTTTTTCAATGCATCTGCAACATTGTTCAAAGTGTCGACCTTTTCAAGACAGACATTTCCATCTTTAACCATGTCCCTCACGAAGTGATACTGTACATCAATGTGCTTTTTCCTGGCATAGAAATTAGGGTTCTTTGCCAAAAAAATGGCACTCTGATTGTCATAGCAGAGTGTAATCTACTTTGCATTAAAACCAATATCCAAACACAACCTTCTCAGCCAAACTGCCTCTTTACAGGTGTGAGTGGCTTCCATGTACTCTGCCTCTGTCATGGATAAAGCAACTACAACTTGTCGCTTGCTCATCCAACTGATTGCTCCACCATTTAGCATGAATGTATATCCACTGGTGGATCTCCTACTGTCAATGTCCCTTGCCCAATCAAAATCAACATATCCCTGAATATTGAGTGTTCTTTGTGATGCAACCAAATTGCCATGGTAACACGAAGCATAGTCTGAAGTCCCCTTCAAATATCTGAACACTCTCTTTGCAGCATCCCAATGTGATCTTTCTGGATTTTCCATGAAACAGCTTAGAACTCCCACTACTTGGGCAATATTTGGTCTAGTACAGACCATCGCATACATTAAACTACCAACAACACTTGCAGACATCTCCTCATGGACGTTTAGGAGTACAGAATCAGCCAAACTCAGTCTTATCAGACCTCTTGCTTTTTTATCAGCAAGATCCCAAGCCTCTTGCATCATATTTTGTGGCTTAGTTCCAAACACTGCTAACCAAAGGTCTCTATCCACCAGCAAGTCTTCCATTTTGAGTTTCCATAACTCAAAGTTGCTGCCATTGAATTTTTCAATCTCTGCTCTACCTGATGTACTCGCCATCTCAAACAAAAACAAGTTTTAGCAATCCAAGAGTCCCATTGAAACAGTATTAGCACAAAAAACTAGCCTTTCAATCAAGGATAACACCACTGGCCAGGCTCTGATACCACTTGAAGGGAAAGACAACAGTGCGGAATACCTTCCCTTAACACTAATACCACAGGGGAGAGGTGCAAAAACAAGTTCTAATAGATTCTTAAAACTACTGAGATGAATACATACAGCATAAAATAGATAACACAAAAAAGAATCCACAGATTGACACAGGTATTTACATGGGAAAACCTTTTCAGGTAAAAAACCCACCACACCAAGCAAAGACAATTGTATTACTATAATAAACAATTACATACAATGTTAAGTCTTCAGACTCTAATTAGCTCACATTATCTCTCAAGTTAAACTCTCACTATTACAATACTTTTGTCAAAGTATACAATGAAATCTCACACCACTTGCATCGACTTGCAACTTACATGTACACCTCTGTCAACCTAAGATTGACTGTACAAATTGCATTTACACTTTCCAGCCAATCCCACGGCCTCTAGGTTCATGCATCAATCTGCACTGATTGCATCGAGCCACTCAAGCAATAACTTCATCACTATAATCGGGTTCTTTCATCAGCTAAAAGAACGGCCTACAATAACTGCCATTAACATTTCGGTCTTCGGTCAATCAGATCTTTGTCACTGACCACGTGTCCTTTCATTCAATGTGTTCTTTGACCTTCGGTCCAACTCAGTCAACCGAGCCCTACCACGCTACCGCCAAGCTCACATCCACCTACCATGGTATAGTGGTGAGCTCACCCGAGACCACCCAGACTTCCCACATTACTGCAACCCTATCTGAGTCACCTTGTGGTATGCCAGTGAGCTCGCCCGAATTCACCCTTGTCTTCATTGCGCTACTGCTGCCCTATCCGAGTCGCCTCGTAGTATGGCAGTGAGCTCATCCGAGCTCATCCTGACCTTACCCGTGCTACTATTGCCCTATTCAAGTCACCCTATAGTATGGCAGTAACCGCCCAAGCTCCATCTCTGTCCACCTCACGCAATTGTCGAGTGCATTCGACCTAACCATGGTGTAGCGGTAGCCGACACCCAGACCGTCAGTGGTCTCACCATGCTACCACAGAGACCACCTGGTCTCACCATTGTAGAGTAGTGACCACCCAAGCAAACTACCAACGGTCGCATTACGCTACCATGGGGGTAGCTAGGCCACTCTGTGGTATGGCGGTGACCGCCAGACAGACCGCAGGTGGTCTCACCAGAGCCATCGCGATGAGAGAACCCACCACCTGTGATATGGCGGTAGCTGCCAAAACAAGCCGCTAGCGTCTTTACTACATGCGGTAAGGTGGTAACCGCCCAAACTGTCACCGCGGTACCGCCAAGGCATAAACAGACCGCCACGGTAAAGCGGTAAAGGGCAGAATGAAGCCATTTTTTGCCAAGTCCATTTATCTGAGGCTCAAAACTAGAAGTTGAGACATGAATTCCCAACATAGAACCCCCCTTTTTTCCCTTCTCCCCCTCCTTTAAATTTTTTTTGTAGAATTTTATGTTTCTAGGCTTTGATTGAGGATGAAAATTGAGGCAACTTCACAAACACAATTGTATGATGGTAGTCTTTGGAATGACCTGTCTATCAAGTATAATTTTAATATATTTTGGTTTTAAATTGTATTTTTTTTAGTTTAATTAAACATACGTTTTTCACTGAAAATCAAGCTCTCTATTCTGCACATGTGGAAAAATAGTATATTATAAAAATAAATGAAAACTATCTATGCACTAGATATTGATGTCCTTGATCCAACAAAAAAAAATTGATGCATACAAAAATTTGTGTTAGCAAGTAAGTGCATGTCTAAATTGTAACTGGTTTGACTTCAAAACTTAATTAAGAAAAAAAAATCAATAAAAAACTATGAAACCAAATGCATGCACTAGATATCGTACTTATGAATCTAAATTCAAAAAAAAAGAATTTTATCCTTCATAGAAAAAAAAAGTTATAAGTTAGCAATTATATGTCACTCTTTAAAAATGGTGTTTATTGTTAAAAACTAGTTTTCGAAAGAGATGGAAAAAGAAATTCAATTTGATTCCATTTTAAATATATATATATATATATATATATATATATATATTTAGAATCTACAAACAAAATTTCATAAATCACTAGTTTGGATCATCTTCAAATTCCTCATGGTTTAGCAGCTATAGGTGCCCGAAAGTGAAGATTTAGTTAAAAAAATTAGTTCAATGTCAAGTTCAGCCAAAAAGTGTAACCCACTATTGTGGGATCACCTTGGTTTTTCTATTTTGATCTATGTATTTTGGTTACTTGCATGCATGCTTTTATCTCATGGGGTTATATATGAAATGGATTAAGAATGTGGGTATGATGCATTATTTCCTAATAATATTATACATTGCATCATCCAAAGCTATTGGCTAAAAATTCTTAAAGGATACTAATAAATAAGGTTCATAGTGGAGGATTGGTGAATAGTGATCCCATTCGTGGATGTTTGAGTCAAGGGGTTCTCCCCTCTTCTCTTCACCTATACATGTCTTGACGGATTGAGGGTTGTGAGGCTTGGTTTGAAGGATGTTGGCCACACCTTGTGGTATAACTTTCATTCTCCTCCCTTTATATACCCTACCCAAAAATATGGTTAAGGTTGCCCTTGAGGTGATGAAATCCCCAAACATGCCTCCTAATTGAATTAAATGGTAATGATGTTTTTTTATCCCAAGACTATTCTTAAGAGTTGCAAGGGGAGAGCATATGCAGATAGTCACACCTCAAGTCTACAAACAAATATTGCAAACTAATGGTGCTTTTGGTTTCCAAGATCATACAAAGCACAGGGAAAGAGATTATACAACCACTAGCTTACCAAACATGACATAGAATTTATTTTAGTGCACCAAATTCAAAATAAGAGTTGTATTGTTCAATTTTAGTACACCAAAATCAAATTTACAAGTTTTTAATTTTACACCCAAATGGAAATATGCAAGTTGTTTGTTCAATTTTAAACCCAAATTGAAATGTGCAAGTTGTTTGTTCAATTTTAAACCCAAATCAAAATGTGTAAGTTGTTTGTTAAATTTTAAAGCACCAATTTAAATGAGAAATTTGTAGGTTCTTTTTAAGAGCACCAATTAAAATGCGAACCTACTAATTAGAAACCTACAAACAAAATCTTTAGTAGTCTTTGTGTTTAGTATTTTCCCATCGTACACCACACACTGCACAAATGTTAGCTCAAACAAAAAAGATCCAGAAATAGCTACACATCAAGGTTAGGCAAATGAAAGAAATCAAGAAAGATACAACAAACACTAATAGAGAAAAAGTGTTGCACTATACCTAACAAAAGCATCACTGCAAATAAATAGAAGCATTGATCTTTTCACAAAAGCATCAAATTAACCTTCAAACATAAAATAGAGCTATCAAAATAGAGGCATTGATCTTTTTCAAACACATAAAAATTTGTCAAGCATAAGCATCAATCTTCTACAAACACACCAAAATTTAACAAATGTGTTAATGTAACTTGCAACACAAAAAGAGAAATGTATTAGTCAAACACGTCACTTTCGAACAAAAGTGTTCTAGTTTTGTATATGTGTTGAGCTTTAAAAAAAGCATCAAAATTTTTTAGTCATAAGTGTCAATCTTCTGCAAAAGCGTCTCTATAACTTGCAAGCCGACAAAAGTTTCAAAAAAATGTTAAATCCAAGACGTAGGTCCCATCGGGCATTCTAAAATGTTGTAGGGGAATTTTGAGTGATGGCTAGAAAACATTAAAAACTTACAAGATTAAGATCATTATAACCCATACCATTGAAATTAGTAAACAGTGCTTCAAAGATTCAATCAAAAGACATGAAAACACAATTCAAAGATAATTAAAACAAATAAAGCATGCAAACCTTCAATCCCATTGTGGATTGATGATAATTTATGATGTGGATTGCTCAAATTATGTATAATCCATGATTTCAAAATCTCAATTGAAGATGCAATTCACAAAAGGGATGCTCAAATTCTCAATATTTCTCAAGAATTCAAGGATTCCCAAGCTCATGAAAATTGTGAATGATTTTCATGAACGAATGAGTTGTTTTATAGATTTGAAGATTTATGATCAATGGTGGATATTGAATTTTAAGATCAACGGATGAGAGGAAAACAAGGATATCAAGGAATATCAAGGGTGGAGGATGAATGAGAGCCCAAAATATCCCTCTTTTCATGAAAATTTGGTTGAAAATATTTAAACTTGAATTGGGAATATTCTCTTTTTGATAAAGGAATATTCTTTGTCAAAATTGAGGTGTGTGGTATGTTCAGACAAGTTTAGGTCTCTACAATAGTTTATGTACGAAATGGGTGAATTAGTGAATTAAATAATTATGAAAATTATTTAATTATGAGAATGAGAGAGAAATAGGATTTTTAATTAAATAATTGTAAATTATTTAATCAAGTGGGATTGAGGGAAAATTGAATTAATTAAATAATTGGAAATTATTTAATCATGATGGAAAGAGGGAAAATTGAATTTAATTAAATAATTCAAAATTATTTAATCAAGGGGAATTAGTGAGAAAATGATGAAAGATGATGAATTAATCAAATAATTCTAATTATTCAATTAATAGAGTAAAATGATCAATTCAATCAAATTATTAGAAATTATTTAATTAAAATGAGGAAATGGGTGATAATGAGGAAAATGATGTTGATAAGAGGAATTGAGATGTGTGGTACATTTAGACAAGTTTAGGTGTCTACAACAGGTTATGTACAAAATGGGTTTGTTGAATAGGTTTTTAAAACTCTAAGCAAATACAATTGTGTTGGGTGTTGGGAAACATTTTAAATGAGATTTTTCTAGTTGAACACAATTGTAGTAAAATTGAGATATCTCTATTGTTTCTCAACAAAATTACAAAATTCAAAAAAAAAAATCAAAAGTAGAACAAAGATATAAAACCTAGAATTTTTTTCAAGAATTTCTAAGAGATTTATGAGAAAGGACTAGTACAAAAATATGACATGAAGAAGAAGACATGATTCATTATGGGTTGTTTTGAGTTTAACATAATTGCAATAAGACTGATATATTTTTTCGTATTTGAATTAAATTTCAAACTTCAAAAAAAATTAAAAAATAAAACAAAAGTATAAAACCCAAAAATGGGTTTATCAATTTCTAAGCGATTTATGAGAAAGTGAAAAAATATGGTGTGAAGAAGAAGAAGTGATTCATTTGCAATCTCATGAACTATTTGGCAAGATATTTGGAGAGTATCACCTTATGGAGTGAAATTATAGAGTTATTCACAAAATGAATTGGTGAAAATATTTTAGAAACTTTCGGACAAGTGCATTGAGTGAAGTTGAAGTCAAAATTTGCAATATTCGCACCTATGCTAAAATGAGAGCTTTTGATACATGTATAATCATTCACCAAAGTGAAACACACAAAATAATTTTGTCAAGGGTTGTAGCTGTGAACAATTTGTAAGCGCATGCGATTTGGGAGCGTAGATAGAGCACATGAGTCCTTAAAAAAATAAAACTAAAGTTTCATGAATTGTTTCACTAATTTATATTGCTTGTGCACAAAATAGAAATATTTTTCTCATATTGAGGATGTACATCATAAAATTCAGATTATGAATCAAATAGTTGCACAATGTTCATGGAGGTAAAAGTTCTTTACATGAAAACTAGTCAGGTTTCATCATCATAGTTCACAATTATGAAGTATAACTACCAAGGATACGAGTTCAAGTTGGTCTTGGAAAGCACTCTTCTTGAAATCATAGATACAAAGTTGGTTCATATCATTTTGCAGGATTTCTAGAAAATCATGAAAGAGAAGGAGTTTCTTAATAACTCCAATTTCACATGTGTCTATTATTTTTCTAAGTCTTAAGTCACTTATTATGTTTTTAATGTTATTATTTTTTAAAAGTGACTTCTATTTCTAATAAATTTTAAAGGTTATAAAATAAGCCTTCTTCATTGTGAAAGTTGAGAGATTTCAAACTTTAATAAAACTTTATTTCTCTCAAATATTGTAAAGAGGTAGTTACTCGGGTAGTTATAAATTAGTTGTGAGTTGGTTACTAGGTAAAGCTTATATATATACTATGAAAATAAATTTCGCAAGCTCCCTTCAGGTTATTTTATTTTTGCTTAAGTATCGGCCTCACCCTCCTATTAAAAGCAATATTGAGCTCCTACTGCAAAGCTTAGTCTAAATGTTTCCACTTGTCAGACAAGTGCTCCTCGCAGGGTTCACTTCTCTCGCTTTTCAAAAGCTACCACCATGCTTCAACATGGCAACAGTTTGCACTCTTCAATGCTTATTTTGGATGCTTCTCTTTCAGGTCCCAACCACATGCCACATAACATTGATCCCTGCACATTTCTTGGTGGCCCCAACCTACAGTGCAATATGCTTGTGATATCTTCGTGTGTCTTCACAGTGCAGGTTTTCATTGCATAAAGAGAAGGATGAACATCAGCTCCTGACTGCTTGCCACGTAGATCTTCTAAAGGCTTGATCATGAAGGAGGACAAAGCAAGCGAAAACCTCACAACAATTGCCACATTTTGTAACTATCATCATGCGTGGATGACACATTTCGACACTCTGGTCTGCTGGGACCACTTCCATCATTCGTAGGGAATGCATCTGGCTCTGGGTGGCTCGAATCTTTTCGATTGCAATGGAAATGGGAAATCATTGATAATACATCATTGTTTGTGATTGGAGGATATTTTTTGTTACTGGCTCATCAGGCTAGGATTTAATTATAAATATTGCTTCTTCTTTTGAAACAAGAGTTCAGATTTTGATAGAAAATTAGTAGAAGAGCTAGACCTTTACCCCTTTTAGATCATCGTAAAGCCATTGTCCGGCCATTCTATTTTCTTAAACATTTCTAATAAATTTTTACTGTTCCATCATGGTATTGAATGTTTCATTTGTAGAACTGTTATAAATTTAATGCAAGTTTGTTGGTTTAGATCATGTTTTTGACTCCTCTTTTCACTAAATGTGCATGAATGTTATTTTATGTCATTAAGTGAATCATTCAGACTTCTATCTTTATTTTTTGTCACTATGGGACATGGTAGATTGTTGAACAGGCCCTTAGATCTCATCTACGTGATAGATCTATCGTGCCATATATCTAAATCTTGGTGCATCACCCTAGTTAGATCCTTTTATTTTATATTTGCCTCCTTTTCCCATTCAAAACCCTAGTTATAGAATAAGTCAGCTTCTTTAAAATTTGGAGGTTACTCAGTTTAGCACAATAGGTCCCCCCTTTAACTGATTTTCCCACAAAGGGTTGTTACCTTGTCAATTTTCGGCATCAATAGTTTTTCTTTTTCCTGGCACGCTTGGTGGGACCACTTAAATATACCGAATCAAGAGGTTGGATAAGTCATCAACTTGTTACTAGGTCATGAACCACAAATAATCTTGGCTTGTCAATGTCTCTGCTAGTAAAAGTGCATACCCAAACTCACCCAATAGAACTTTTAGATCCCAACCAGGATGTTGATCACAAATCAAAATTATGTGGCTTGGGACACTGGAAGTCCCCTTGTATCCCTAGTTGCACTTGATTTTTGGGCCCCTATACCGGTCTCTGCTCTCAAATCTATTCTAAAATTTACCAGAGATGGCTCAAGAACACCATCCAAACATCTACAAGATGTTGCCAACATGTGTTTGGTACATGGAGTTACAGATCAGAATATAGCACTGAGATTGCTTGTAGCTTCTTTCAGAGGAAGAGCACTAGATTGCTATTGCACTATGTTGGCTAATACTATCAGTACTTGGGATAAGCTTGGGGATCCTTTTTATTAGAGATTCTCTAATGGCAGAGATAGGTTTTCATTGTATCATCAGCTATCAACAATAAAGTGGGCCCCATCTGAAGCCATGACCGATTTCAACGCTCGATTCCATACAACCTAGAAAAGAATCCAGAATGTCAACCAACCACCAGCCGAGTTAGCATTTATGTTCTACTTAAATTCCATCAACATAGAAATTTCCATCATGATCCATTCACTTGGTAGAACCACATCACTGGATGCATACAACATAGCAGTTAAGGCAGAGAACAACCTAATCGACACCAAAAAATTGCAACCTCAGCCCATTATGTCGATATTCTGTGAAATATCAACTTCTACTCAGGAGATGCCATCTACTAGCACACCTGTGTCACCCCAATCTATGTACACATATCCAAGTGCGGCACAGAATGCTACTTCTACATCTTGTGTTGTGAAGGATGAGTAGAGAGAACTAAAGCAAATGTTACGAAATCTAACAAATGAAGTAACCACTATCAAGTGCAACCAAGCCACTCCTCCAAGACCAACCTACCAGAGTTATCAAGGTGGCAGACCCCCTTACCAATAGAACCAATATCAAGGAGTTGTGCATACAAATCCATCGACTTAGACAAATAACTAAATGGTATTGATACTGACTCTGCTAGGAGTCGCTCAAACAAGTACAAGAAGAGAGTTGACCATAGGGCAGAACAATCTCATTAAACATTTCAATCCCTGGTGCTATCCCTGCAGAGACACACATATGCCTCAAAATTGTCCGCATGGAAATTTGCAAAAAAAAAATTGTAACAATGCAACCAAGGTGCAATGACAAATTCAAGAGGATATACATACACCTCTCCCCAATGGAGAATGCGGTTCTCACTGCACAAATGTAGGGAATTTCCTTAGAACAATAAAATAACATAGATCCTAACCACGCCCTCCTCTCATGGATGGAAGGGGAGGAAGTAGTGTTCACTTATGAAGCATCCACATCGGTAACCCTGCAAGTACGGTCTGACTACAACACTTGATCAAAGAGGAGATTCAAAGGAGAACTGGTTACTCCACAACCTAGAAGCATCCCAAACCAACCCCCTAGCCCTTCCACAATCTCTCCACAACCGTAGTTGTGCAAGGAGATTTTCATCACCAATTCCAAGGAACATAAGCCTCCAAATCTGCCACCTTTCAATGTGTTGGAACAATTGAAGAAATATTCCGCTAATGTATCCCTTTGGCATATCTTAGCCATTCCAAAGTAAAATTCATTACTACAGAAGGCCTTGCAAAAATATATGACTGTGCAGTCAATAGAGCAAGCTTTTGAAAACATTATTGACTCATCGCCTCCTGCCAAATTTATTGTGAATACTATAGAGGAAGCTTCAACCGAACTCAAAGAGGATAAATCGAAACCTAAGTCTTTTTCTTGACTCTCATTATGGGAAAGAAACTGCTGCACAACTCCATGATTGACTCTGATGTTAGCACCACATTCATTCCCAAGAAGATAGTTGAAGCTTTAGGACTTATCTATGAGCCCTTAAAGAGAGGAGTTATGCAGTTGGATGGGAACAAGGTCAAAACTGTAGGCCTCATCAAAGACCTCCCCCTGACTTTGTTTTCTTGTCCTAGTATCACAGTGCTGCAAGACACTATGATCATTGACGCCCCTCCCATGTTTGACCTCTTCCTTTCCCATGAATTCACCTCAAAGATAGGCGGATACCTTTCTTTAGATTGGTTCCACCTAATTCTCAAAACTAAGCACGGGGCTAAAATGAAGATAATATCAGAACCCCTGCATGTAGAACATGTAGCTGATGAAGCCATGATCAACTTCAAAGACACGCATACTTCTTTCACCAAAGAAGAAGTTAGTGGTAGCAGGCTACTAGGAGATGAGCAGATAACCGAAGACAAAGCTGATCGAGAAGAAGTCTTCTTGACCGAGTATGTAGGCGCCAATCCTTTCAACAATTATCATTCCACCGGGTTTGGCACTTATTTCATCTATGATGAGGACCAATATTTCCCAAGGGTATTGAAGGAATCCATGGTCGAACAAGCCTCAGAGCTCTGGACATTTCACTTCAATAGTGTGAGATGAAAAGTTGGTGTTGGTGCCTAGATATGCCTAACATCCCCATCCAATGGGCATATTCTCATATCTTTCCACTTCTAGTTTTCTTGCTCAAACAATGAAGCTGAATATGGGGGTCTTGTGCAAGGACTAAGCCTTGTAGAACACATGAGTATCAAACAGTTAGTAGTGTTCGGAGATTCTGAACTCATAATCAATCAAGTCAGAAGCATCTTCATTGTAAAGAATGTTTGTATGTGGTGTTATAGACACAAGGTATGGGACCTCATCAAAAAAATTGAAGATTTTAACATCCATGTGATGCCAAGAGAGAAAAATTCAGATGTGGATTGCATGGCAACAATAGGGTCTCAATTCGACCCTATCTTTGACTTGATTAAGAATATACACTCTGCTAGAGTAATCATCCAACCCTCCATTCCCAATAATGATCAGAGATGGAAAGTATTCAAAAGTGATGAACACATCGCCTCGTTCATTCAATAATCGAGAGAATTCACCAATCAGTTTTGGCCAAAAATTGAAGAAGCATATGAAGGGCAGATCATCCAGTTGAAATCAAACAAGCTTTTGAAAGGGTTGGTCACCCTCAAAAAAAAATTCGACTATGATGACACAAGGAATGATAGACGAAAATTTGTAGCAGAGCATGCAGACTACACCAACCTTGAGGTTAGAAACGAAAGAAAAATAAAGGTTGAGAAAGAAGTCCCGCAACATGATAAAGATAGGCTTATACACTTCTACAAAAAATACGAAGGGGTTGTGACCTAATCTTATGAAAACCTTAGGGGATATGATCTTGACATCATCCAACACACCATCGAACTAATGGAAGGTGCTAAACCTATCTGACAAAAACAAAGGCCCATCAATTCGAAGATTGAAGCCTTAATGGTACAAGAGCTAGAGAAGCTAATCCAGTCTAAGATTGTATTTCCAATCAAGCACAATATGTGGGTATTTTACCTCATTCTAGTCCAAAAGAAAAATGGGGACATTTGTCTTTGTGTTGACTTTTGTGACCTAAATTGGGCATCATTAAAGGATCATTACCCATTGCCTTCCATGGAATCAATCTTGTAGACTATAGCATGTTCAGAGATGTTTTCTCTGTTAGATGGATTCTCAGGCTACAATCAAGTTCGGGTCAAAGAAGAAGATCAACACAAGACCATGTTCACCACCAAGTGGGGAAAATTTTCATATGCCAAAATTCCTTTTCACCTATCAAATGTGGGTACCAACTTCCAGTAGGCAATGGACATCGCTTTCAGCGAATTGATCAATAAAATAATCCTCATCTATTTAGATTATCTAACTGTGTTTTCCAAATCTAAAGATGACCATTTTGATCATCTAGAAATGATTTTCAAAAAATTCCAAGAGTTCGGGGAATCCTTGAACCCAAAAAAATGTGTTTTCAGAGTATCACAAGGAAAATTGTTGGGGCATGTAGTGTCTCAAAAAGGGATCTCTATTGATCCTAAAAGGGTAAAAGAAATCAAAGAACTTCCTCTTTCAATAAATAAGAAAGGAGTCCAATATTTTTTGGGGAAGGTTAACTTTGTAAGCAAGTTTATTTCTGATTTTGTAGGAATAATTAGACCAATCACCCTGATGCTAAAGAAAGACCAATTGTTCAAATGGACAAAGGAATCAAGGGAAGCCTTGGAAAGGGTGAAAGATTCTATTTCTTCAGCTCTTGTGTTGGTGACTCTAGACTTTTCAAAAGACTTCATAATGTATGTTTTTATTAGCAAGACAAGCATCGCCATTGTTTTGACTCAGAAGGATAATGAGGGAAAGGGAGAACATCCTATAGAATTTCATTCCCAGACTTTGAAAGAGTATGAGACAAACTATAACTTCGTCGAAAGACAAGTGTTCTCAATAGTAAAGGGACTCAAGAATTTTTGACATCTTATAGCTTGCACTAAGGTGGTCATATTTTTTGCACATTCCAGTGTGTGCAAGTACATCATGGAAAGAGAAATCACCGATAAAAGGTCCAACTAGATCACTAAGATCCTAGAATATGACATTGAAGTCAAGCCTACAAAGATTGTCAAAGGAAGAGGGTTGTGTGAATATTTGGCACACGATGAAGAAATGGAAATTGAGGAAGAGCAAGCAAGGAAAATTCTCAACACCTTCCACAGCAACCCAAAAGGCAGACACTTCATGAGATGGATTGAAGCCCTACCCCTGAAAAATGTGACAGAGGCAAAAATTGTGGACTTTCTCAAAGGGCTGGTAATGAGGTTTGGCACACCAAAGACTCATCTCAAACAACGCCAAATATTTCATAGGCTCCAATGTATGTCAATTCTCATTTGAGCACAACATATTTTTTAAACGTCATCAAACTACTACCCACAAGGAAGTGGCTTGGTTGAGTCAACTAACAAGAATCTAGTCTGACTCATTAAAAGGATCGGGTCTAATCATGAGAAGGAATGGTACAAGAATCTTTGAACAGTGTTATGTGCAAACCACATAACTCCTAAGCAAGCCTTGAAGACTTTGTTATATGAGCTAGTGTATGGGAAGGAGGCACTATTACCTATCTCTATAGAGATACCCACATTACAGCTACTCAAGTCTCTAGAAATTGAAGAAAACGGAGCTATGGAGGTTCAGTTGGCCGAATTGTTGGAGGTACAAGAAAAAAAGGGAGAAATCCCTAATAGCCATGACTAACCACTAGCAAGTGGTTAAGAGGTGGTTTGACAAGAAGGCTTTAGACCAAGGTCTAAAATGTGGAGACCTAGTACTAAAGTTCAATGAAAGGGTCGCAAATCCTGGCCAACATGGAAAATTTGACAAACTATGTGAGGGTCCTTTCAAAATAATTCAGTAAAAACAAAATAATGCATTCAAATTAGAAAACATGGAACAAGAAGCCTTGGGAATTCCAGCTAATGGGATTCAATTAAATTTGTTCAATCAAGCTTTAGTTACTTCATACAGGTGTAAATATGTAATTAATGTAATTATTTTCCCATGTTTTGTCGGCCGGTCTTTTCAACATTTTCATAGATACATGAAACAAGAAAATTCATGAGACTCATTATCACAAGAACAGAGAAATATTATATTGCTCATGTTGTAGAAATTAGGTTCATATGCGAGGAATTTAATCCATGTTGTAGAAAACACAAGAATGAAGACAAAGAGTTGAAGATAAGCAAGTATATTCCTTATATATATACTTTGATAGAAACATTGTCAAAATGGCTCTACGGCCATACGCTCAAAAGTATGACTATTTATATGACTTTCTTATATATATGTATACGTAAGCCCTCTTTTAGGTATATATGTACACAAGGGAAAAGGTGTATTAAACTTTGAGTAGCAGGAGCATGAACATTGTCTTCATCAGCATGAACATTGTTAGATGCAATAGGAAGGTTACCACCAACAGCAATAGGACCTGGAGCAATAGCATCAACACCCACAACGAGTAGCGGACGGAACAAAAGGTTCCTAAAGTTGGTGTACCAATCCACATCATAGAATAGAACTACATTATAGCAGTATAGAAGAAAGTGGCAAGCATGGGTGGCTCTCTCATGATGCTCAATGAGCGAATGAATCCAAAACCCTCTCAGGAATGGCACCTACCACCACATCTTCTTCAATATGCCTCTGCAGGTCACTAGCAATAGGAAGGCTCAAGCCATACACTACATTGGTCACTAATTTTTTGAGGCCTCCAAGGTACCTCTTCAAAAAAATCTGAAGCATCAAGTGAAGAATCATGGCTTTCAGAACCTGAACATCAAGCAGCGAGGCAACAAAATGGGAGAATATATTGATTTTCACCCGATATTTATCTTCATACTCAATACAATCACTGCCTAAAACCCATTTCACGGCTATAATAGCTAGTGAGTGCTTGTTTTTGGTCATACATTTCAAGTGCCTATTGGAGATCTCTCCCAGAAAATCTATCTAGGACTTTTTGCTCACTAGTCTAATTGGAGTATTCATTATATCAATCTCCACTCAATTAACTGAGTCTAAGCTCGATGCAAATTTAAATCCTACTCAACTACCTAAACAATAATCCTATATGATTGCCCAATGCTACTTTTGTTGATCGCTAAGTGTGGTTTTGCTACTATGATAGGATCCATTTATAGAAATATATGAGGTAGCCCACATCCCGAGCATGGGGGTGATCAAGTTTAACTCAAAAATCCCACCAAAAGGCTAGCTCAATTTTCTAACCTAGTTGTGTCCACAAGTATGAATTGCTACGTGCAATATTAAGGAGTAGAAATAAATTAGTGCAAATTGGTGGCAAGCCAAGGCGATGGCTCATACAGACAAATGCTAAGGTTTCACGATGCAGGTTGTTTCAAGCTCCAAGGTTGAGTGTGAATCTTTTCAAGGTACTCATTATGGTTTCAGCTTAATTATACTTTCAAGGATATTAATGGCAAAGGCATGCAAGAAGATGAAAGTAGGAAGTTGGTGGCCCAATTTCCCATGAAAACCGCATTGAAGGGATGTTATCACTAATGTAATTATGAATTCTTGTCGTTTCAAAAGAGACAAGTAGTTCATTTTGAATGGATGAAGGAGCTGGCAATACATGTCAAATTAAATGAAAAAAGGTAGCCGTTGTCTACCGGTTGAATGCGGGAAATCAAAGAAAAAGTTGTGTCGCATGCAAAAACTAGACAGCGCATAAAACTTCTTGAGTATTCAAAGGGACTTGGAAGTATAATTTTTAAAGGAACTAGGTGTGGCACATCTAGCAACAAAGGATTTGAATTCAGAGGTAATTATAGAGAATTCACTGCCCCGGTGTGGATTAAAATTGAAATGGAAGGTTGTCTGGTTTTGAGTTCAGAGCCTTGTGTTGGTTTTGGGTTCCATTCATACTACTTCAGTGTGTTTTCTGGGTGGAAGGTTTCCAAAGGATGGTGACTACTCAGTGTTCTCAACTAGAGATACAAGAAGGGGGGGCCAAAATTTATTTAATATCATGCGTGCAACACTAGCCACCTACATCTTCAAGGATGTCTCTTATACTTGGCCTAGAATACCAAAAATGCCAACATGGGTGAATACATAGGTCACAGAAAAGAAGATCCATCACAAAGATCAGAAATGAATTAAAGAAGAATGGGATAATATTCATGATCCCATCCTTGCAAGGAACCCCAAGTCACTTAGGGAGGTGGCCTGTGAAAGAATGAAAAGGAATAGTGACCCAGATTTCTTGGCATAAAAATGTTGGTTTAGTGGGCTTCCACAATATATGGTCTCATGTGTACACTATTGCCCCGAATTGGTCGATGAGGCCATCAAACACTTCAACCCGAATACCAACACCATTGAGGGTTAGGAGATGAGTGTGGTTATCTGCAAGGAGGTCATCTGGGATATGTTATGTATCTTGGAATGAAGCTCCAAAGTGCCTAAAATGGAGTCATTTACTCTGGAAAAAGGAGAGACCTATTAGAGGACCAGAGACCTTGCGCTGGATTTCTATAAAGAAAATTCACAAAGGTCCAAAGAAGCTTAGAGAAAACCAATGCAGATCCCAACAACACATAAGAGCTTCAAGGATGATATGAAGGATGCCTTTTCAATGATGGAATTTGTTTGCGGCCTAGACACTGATACAAAGGTCTAGGATTTTCAACTAGTCTTGGGCTTTCAATTGCGCAAGCAACATTCTCTTTTATGGTATGATTTCACTGAATTTCTCATGTAGGAAATGCTCAGCTAGATAGCTAAGTACCAACTTCAATAGAGGTTCAGGTTTCCATCCTTCCTCACTCACATGTTTTTGCATTAGAATCCTGACTTCTTCCAGAAGCATCTATGGTTGTCCATCTTTGATTAAAATTAGAGGAAGAAGTCGGTTTCCACATGGACTCCCCTCCTCTTTGCAACATATGATTATTATGCAGTTTTGGATTATTTCTTAATTCCAATTTTGTAGGATTTAAGAGGAGACAACAGTGTGTTATGGTTCAATTCAGACCAAATTGAGTTCATGCAAAACTTCACTCCAAAGTGTGACTGGTTTCTGGGCAAGGAATTCACATGTGTCTAATTGTGTGGCTTCACCAAAGAGCCCTTCTGGCTTCCAACATGTCTTATAGACCGGATACTGGCACTTGAAGTATTCCGCTAGGTATCAATTATCGACGTCACCTTTTGCAGCGGAAAAGCAAAGAAGAAAGGATTTTTCAGCTGTCCATTGAGCTTTAAGATCATAATCATGACCAAGAGGAAGGCTCACAACTCAATGGAAGAAAATATAGCTCATCTAGGGTTGGTATGGATTTATGATAAGTGGAATTACAACCCCGATGATGACTTGTTGAACGAGTTTGTCAAAGTAATGAACAACCCTCGACCTTACTAGGAGAAGCGTCGGAATCTACTGTCGAATGCGGATGAATTTATAGTCAACCTAGCTTATATCCCTACTGAAGGTGGTCGACTGCCTTGGCTCAGATTCTACTATCCGACTGGGAATTATGATAAGACAAAGCAAATGGGGGCTACTCTTCACAACAATTTTATTAAAAATTACAACTAGAAGGAAGAGAAGATTAATGACTTCTGGATATATTGTTAGGAGACCCAACACACTGAGGCCCTTATGATAGCGAAGAGATGTATGACAAGTTCAAAAAATTATGGAATGACGAGTATCCAGATTCCGATGAGAGTGATGATAAAGACTCCAGTTCAGAGGAGGTCGAGGTGCAATTAGATGAAGGAGCAGAACCAAATATAGAAACAAAAAATGCCTCGGCATAGCAAAGCAGAAAGGTCATGGAACAACCTAGCAAGGTTTCCTCTAATATGCGGTAAACATATCGTGTGTGAGGTCTTCATTGACTCATACCTAGACTACGAGGAGGACCAGGACAACCCAATCGCAACAAATTCATACCATATTGGTAGAAGAATCGCCACCAATAAAGCGGTAGCAAACCAAGGCATCTTTTGAGGAGTGCTCACAGGACCCCAATATGAGAGAAAAGCCAATGATGGGCCAAGGATTGCAATCATCTGCACTGCAGGTATCTTTTTCTCCCTCTTCTCTTGTTTCACAAACCTTAGTTTCCCTTGTTGTGACCTCAACACCTCTCATTTCATGCACTGAACCTTGCATTTTGACCTCTGCTTCAATGATCGCGGGGGGTTTGGCACAATTTTCTCATGCGCCCCCATTTACCCTTACTCCTCTACAGACCCTTACACCATTTACCTTGGCCCACTCCATTTCCTAAATTGTCTCACACTTTGCCCCTACTACCTTCATTGATACATCTCCCACCATTTCCATGTCGACCGAGATCTAGTCTTCCCAGCAAATGGAAACTGCCATGACTCTACTTCCTTTGAGTCCTCCTCTAGTTCATAGTTCAGATATTGGAATATCCCTCCTTTCTCACCTCAAACAATTAGTGTTCCAAAGAAGAAGTTTCTTGAGACCACTACCCTTTCATTTCCTTTCACCCTTCCTCCCAGTACACCTTTCGTAGGCAGACTCATTAGGTCGCCCTCGAAATTCCTATCAGAAGGTGATAAAACTAAGCAGGCACGAGGGATCAGGGCCCAAAAGAAGAGAGCTAAAGATGCCAAGAAGCCAGCAGAGCCAAAAGTATGGACTATTTTTAATGAGGCTCAATAGTCATTGTATTTTGCAACTATGTACTCGACTATCAGCAAATCACAAGGAGAGATGCAACCAGATGACTACAACATATATGCCATGGGGCTTGATTTAAGCATAGCCCAGCCTCAAGACAAGGTAGAGCTCATGGAAAAAACACAACGAGTGGTAACCATCAGCTTTCTTAAGTCTGGTCGTCAGTTAAAGAAGAGGGAGGAAGAGCTGAAAAGTGTCAAGGATAGGATTGAGGTCTTGCTCACCAAGGAAAAGGCTAGGGAAGTTGAATTTAAGCACTTATCCCAATAAAAGGAGGTGGAGAAAGCAAAGCTCCGAGAGGAACTTGTGAGGTTCCAATCCCTTGATCCTAACTTGGTCACTGAGCTACAATAGAAGAACCAAGAATATCAAGACCAGTTAGCAAGGTTGGGGCAAGAACTATGACAAAAGGATGAGAAGTTTCTTCGCTAGTACACTCAACTAGAGTAGCAAATGCAGCAAAAAGATGCAAATTTCAAAAATTTTCAGGCCCAATTAGAGAATTAGATTTCAAAACTGAAGTCTTCCTTGGAGAAGGAAGCAGCAAACAAGGAATGGGTCGAGGCTAGCTAGATCACAGAATCACAGATCCTGTAGGGACAACTCACCACGGCGAACCGAAAGGTTGTGAAGCTCACACATGATATGGAATTAAGGGAAGCAGAGATAGTCCTATTAAATAACTCCACCCAACCTCTTTTTGTTCAATCAAACCTTCTTCAAATATCCCAACAGTTATATATTTCATACTAGGAAAGAGTGAAGGCCTTCTGCCTAACTCTATAACCAATGCTCCAATTTATGGAAAAGGCAATAATTTTGGGCAAAGAGGTTCGTGAAGCAATCAAGTGGTTCCCTCAGGTCCACCGCAGAGAGAGTTTTGGAGGCCAGGAGATTATTGGACAAGTTATATATGGTCCTAGATGAATTCTTGGAAAGCGCAAGAGTTGAGGACCAAAAGTTCGTTGCTAAAATAGTTAACTAGTTCATCCATTGCCACACAACTATCCTTCATGCTAGCGAGTGTGCCACCAAATTGGATTAGACCATGAATAGCATGTGGGCTAGGTTCTCACACCTAACTCAAATGGGCTTACCATCCCCGTTCCTTGAAAATGAATCGGTGGCCACAGTGGAGAATATTGCGGCAAAGATCGAAGAGAAGCAATGGGATGTGTCTACTTTCCAAGGTTTTAGTCAGCCCCTTATTGCAGGAGATATTGAGAGTGTCACTCATCCGATTGCACAGCTAATTTTTCAACTCGATTCCTGGGCTAGTACATCAACGACGCTACTCTACAAAGAATTGA
Organism: Sequoiadendron giganteum; assembly: GCA_007115665.2. NCBI lineage: Eukaryota > Viridiplantae > Streptophyta > Pinopsida > Cupressales > Cupressaceae > Sequoiadendron > Sequoiadendron giganteum. Next base: position 161,057,239 of record CM021100.1, on the reverse strand, counting down.
TCAATCTGCATGGACCACAAGAAATTCTATGTGGAATATTGGCTCCATCTGAGGCTGAATGGCTACCTCTGAAGACCACCCTCTCTAAAATTTAATTTTGTTGCCCAATGGATAAGGCTCTGGTTTGCAAACCAGAAATTTTGGGTTCCTCATTTTGCAAGTGAAACGCCCCTAATAAGTCGCCAAAATTTGTGAAAATAAATTTCCCAAGCTCCCTTCAGGTTATTTTATTTTTTCTTAAGTACTGGCCTCACCCTCCTATTAAAATAAATATCGGGCTCCTATCACAAAGCTTAGTCCAAATGTTGCCACTTGTCAGCCAAGCACTCTTCACAGGGTTCCCTTCTCTAGCTTGTCAAAATTCACCGCCATGCTTCCATGTGGTGATAGTTCACACTCTCCAGTGCTTCTTTCGATTGCTTCTCTTTCAAGCCCGACCACATGCCACATAGCATTGATCCATGCACATTTCTTGGCAGACCCCACCTACAATGCAGTATGCTTGTGAGACCTCCACGTGTCTTCATAGTGTAGGTTTTCATCGCATAAAGAGAAGGATGAACATCGGCTCCCAACCGCTTGCTAGGTAGATCTTCTAAAGGCTTGATCACAAAGGAGGACAAAGCAACCAACAACCTCACAACATTTGCCATGTTTTGTAACTGTCGTCATGAGTGGATGACACATGTGGACACTCTGCTCTATTGGGACCACTACCATCATTCGCAGGGAATGCATATGGCTCTGGGGAATCCTCATTCATGGCTCATATCTTTTCGATTGCAACAGCAAGGGGAAATCATTTCTAATACATCATTTCTCATGATCGGAGGATATTTTATGTTATTGGCTCACCGGGTTGGGATGTAATTATAAATATTACTTCTTATTTTGAAGCAAGAATTCAAATTTTGATAGAAAAATTAGTAGAAGAGCCAGGCCTTTACCGCTTTTAGATCATTGTAAAGACTTACAAACTGTTCCATTGTTTGGCCTTTCTGTTTTCTTAAAGATTTCTAATAAATTTTTATTGTGCCATCATGGTACTGAATGTTTCATTTGGAGAACGTTTATAAATTTAATGCAAGTTTGCTAGTTTAGATCATGTCTTTGACTCCTCTTTTTAGTAAATATGCATGAATGTTATTTTATGTCATTAAGTGAATCATTTAGACTTTTATCTTTATTTTCTATCATTCTAGGACATAGCAGATTGTTCAATGGGCCCTTAGATCTCATCTGCATGATAGATCTATTGTGCCTTATATCTAAATCTTGGCACATCTCCCTAGTTAGATCCTTTTATTTTATATTTTCCTCCTTTTCCCATTCAAAATCCTAGTTGTAGAAGAAGTCAGCTTCTTTAAAATCTGGAGGTTACTCAGTTTAGTGCAATAGGTCCCCCCTTTAACTGAGTTTCCCATGAAGGGTGGTTACCTTGTCAATTTTTGACATCAACATATACAAGTCATGCTATTGTAAAAGGAGGGGACTTCTTACGAACGATAAATATTTTGAGAATTTTTTTTGAAGAGATTTCATCAATACTTTTGGCTTGATACATTGTATAGATGGGTTTTTGGAATTGTATGATTTAAAAATAATAATCAAGAATGTGTTTGGTCTGTATGCTCTAAATTTACACTTGTTATTATTACTGATTTATCATATGTTAAATCAGTAGTTCCTCTATGTGAATGTGCAAACAATTGGTAATTTATGCAATTGATGTAATAAAAAATGTTCATATCTTAGTATCTTGGTTTGAATGTGTTGAAGTGTCCTATCTCTTCGTATGTTTAGGTTTGTCATCTTTCTTTCATTATTATTGAATATCAAAACATATTTATGGTAAAATTATTTTATAATTTATCATCAGTTGTGAAATATTAGTTGGAATTTGTATGTCTATCATTGGGGTTTTTATTATTCATTTTCCTTTAGTTTTGTCTTTTCTCCTTTATGTACTTTCAGGTTAAAAGTATACAAAACTAAAAACACCCCTATCATACAAGTGAGTTTCCCCTCTCAAATGTAGAGTAAGATTGTTGTTTCACAAGAAATATCTCCAATTTTTGGAATGTTATTTCCACTTCCCATTGGGTGAGTCAAGTATGATTTCAAGTGCTAATTTGCTTACTAACACATTGACATAATTTTTTCAACAAGATAATTTCATATGGATATTTCACTGCAAGACAAGCAATCTCTAATACAAAAGTCCATGCCTTAATAAATTAGTAAAAGGAGAACTACACCACATGGGACAAGATGAAATTATAAGCTGGGTTGTCTATGAACATGAAAGAGAATCCATTTTAAGAGAGGCACATGAGGCCATAGTTGAAGGACACAATTGTGGTGACACAATGGCCAAAATAGTTTAACTGACTAAAATTTGGTAACCAACCCTTCACAAAGATGCAAATAATTGCACCAAGGGTTTTTTTATCTGTCAAAGAGTAGTAAAACCTACCACAAAAGATGAAATTCCTCTAAAACCAGTACTAGCACAAATTTCTTTCAAAAAATAGGCGATAGAATTTATTGGACCCATTGATCCTCCTGCTAAACATTCTAAGAAATATTTATTATAATAGGGGTAAAATATTTGACAAAATCGAAAGAAGCAGAACCTACCAAGGATTATAACACAAATATTACCACAAGGTTTTTAAATGAAAATATAATTACTAGGTATAACTTCTTGTTAATTATTGTAAGCGACCAAGGTAAACACTTTGTAAATAAAGTAATTGTGGAGCTTTTACAAAAAATTATGATCATGCATAATAAGAGCTCACCCTATCATCCCTAAGAAAATGGATCAAGTGAATCTTTAAACAAGATAATTGGGACAACACACTAATATTTTTGATGGAAATAGGTTAGATTGGGATATAAAATTACTTGCAATACTTTGGGCCTATCACACATCCTATAAGAGAACTAGCAAGTTCACACCATTACAACTAGTATATGGAACTGATGTGACAGTTCCCATGAAATTCATAATCCCTAACCTACGTACTGCACTAACATTACAGTTAGATGATGATGAATCTCTAGCACAAAGAATAGAGGAATTAGAGAAATTGAATGAAAATAAGCTCATAGCCTTATACAACCAATAGTTGGAGCACAAAAGACAAAAAGTGTGGTATGATAGATACCTTAAGATTAAAAATTTCAAAATAGGTGATTTAGTCCCACTATATGTGTGAGATAAGAGGGATTTGCTACACACGAGTCTCTTTGTTCTCAAGAGATTCTTAGGGAATGATCTACCCTTATCCACCTCAACATAAACTAAATGAAGAAATTGTGAAGAAAATATATGCAGGCTAAATATAAGAGAAAATTACCATAGAATCCAAGAGAGTGAAACTTCTATATTTTTTCCTCCAATAGAGGAGCTCTCAGCCAAAGGACAATAGCGCAGCGCACTATCATCCACCTCAACATAAACTAAATGAAGAAATTGTGAAGAAAATATACGCAGGCTAAATATAAGAGAAAATTACCATAGAATCCAAGAGAGTGAAACTTCTATATTTTTTCCCTTGATAGAGGAGCTCTGCCAATGGATGGTAGTGTGGCGCACTGTCATCCAAATGGCACACTAGCATCCTAAGCAATATAAAGCTCAGAAGCTCAGGCAGGCAAGATAGAGTTTCACTTCCTAACTCAAATTTGAGGTCTACTAAATAGGACAATAAAATAGGGAGCAAACATTATGAGAAAAGTGCAAGGAGAACTTAGAGGAAACTTAACCTCAATTGGACGTTTGAGTCTTCACTCCAAGCCCCACTTTGCAACCTCCACACAAAATGAACGAGGGGGAAATGTTGGGGTTTTATAGGGGCATGCCGCAATCATGCCCTTGCTTTGGTGTTCCCACCTCCACGGACAACCAGATAGAAAGAGAGTATAACTGAAATGGACAAAGGGGGTGGTGAAAGAAAAACCCACTTCAAGAGTAGAACCTGCACCACCAAGTATTAAATGAACAAGATATGTAAACAAAGAAAGAGTGAGAACGTGTTACCCACAGGCCTTGACCCCCTCTAGATTACATAGATGCACTGTTGAATGCTCACTAGAGAGATTTTTTCGTTGGAGGGACCTCAATCCGGAAAAGCTTCACTTGTAAAAGTGTTGCTTGTCAAGAATGAGATTGATTCAAGAGTGAAGTTGAAGAGAGAGCTTGATTGAATGAATTGAACCCCCAAAATGAGAGAAAATGAGGGGTTTTATTGTATGCAAGGGCGAAAAAGAGTTGTTATACCCGAAATATGATTGCTAAGACATGTGTCAAGAGTCAAGATTCGAGATTCTTCATTTCAAACTCAAAAAACTGCCAGGATGCTAGTGTGCCACGTAGATGTCTATGTGTCATGCAAGCATCCAACGCATCAATTTTTGAGAAATGTGTCATTAAGTTGTTATTGCTCCACCACTGGTCCACATGGAGATAGAATTGTGAAATTCTGACCCATGAGATTTTTGCCATTAATGTCTCTAGGTGTCATAAATGCTAGGAAAAGTGATAAAATGTGGAATTTCCCCTAGGTGCAATTCTACAAAAATAATATTTTTCCCCCACTTTAGTGGACTCAATTTTGGGAAAAATCAGCCACATTAAAGTAGAGAAAGAAAATTTCACCCAAACTTTGAAGTTTTACAGATTTTTGTGCCAAGAAAAAGTGTCACTGAGGTTGAGTCGGTCAGTACCAAAGGTACCCCCCAACAACTAAGCTCAATAAGAAGTGCAAGGCTGGTTGTGGAAATTGCATGAAAACATTTTCTACAAAACTCAAATTTAAGTTAGTTTCAAAAAATCGAAAGAAGCCACAATGGCGAGAAGAATGATCAAGAAAAATTCAATGGTTCAAATGAAAAATTTGGTAAAGAGCTAACTATATGCCCCCTCCTGAGTTTGCCCCCAGCTAGGTGGGGTAAAATTAGGAGAAACCAGGAATCCAAAAACTTCAGGAAAAATGGGCCCCAGGGGGCCTATATATACTTAGGTGGGGCCCAAGAAGGGTCATTTGCACTATTCATTACAAGGATTTTATTGATTTTTGTGAGATAAAAGTCATCAAAATGCTAAGTAGACGAGGCTGCAAGGATCTGAGGTTGGACCAACTATGTGAGGAAATAGCTGAGGGCATCGAGGTTGACTAGGTAGGCCTCAAAACCTCATCATTAGTGCTTTATTAGTAATTTTTTAGAAGTTTTTGGATTTCAAGGTATGCAAGTATCTTGGGCACACGCATGCATCTTCAGTGCATGTTGGAATCCAAGATAGGCACTAGTGTTTTGGGGATGCACTGGCATACAAGGGGTGCAAGATCATCCCTGTGTCATTAATGGTGACCAGGACACCTACATGACACACAGACGTCTACATGGCGCACACGCATCCTTAAATGTTTTTGATTTCAAATTTTTCATAACTTGTTGTGTACTAACATGTATTTACTATTTTCCTTTTTATGAATATCTAGAGATTCAGAAGCATCCTAGAGGGCATGTGATATGCAATCTATGAGACCAGATATATTGATTGAATAATGATGAGGTCTCCCTTCTACAGTGGGTTGAGCTTTGGCATGTATATATCATGCCTGAGATGCTCTATCATGACCACATGTTGATGGCATTGATGGAGCAATGGGATGCTTTGACCTCCAATTTCCAGCTACCCACTGGAGAGATGAGTATTACAATGGAGGATGTTTACCACATTCGTAGGCTTCCCATTCGTGGGCGACGGGTGGCGATTGATGATACATGCTTGATAGAGGAGTGATAAAATGAAGTTTTATAATGCTCTAGGTGGATGGACAGCCAACACAAGACCAACCACATTTAAACCTGGTGGTTCGACCAGGCCCAAACCATTACCCCTCTGATACGTTGCATCTTGGTGGTAACCGTCACCATAAGGGTGACCATTGATGCACAGGGCTCTCACCTGCATGGGGGCCTCGTCCACACCATTAGGGCGATGGTGGAGAGATATACCATCTTCTCCTAGGGGTGCAGAATGTTGGTGCACCTCTACCAGGAGCTTGGTCGATACATACATTATGAGTATTGTATCCTCACAACATGCAAACTGCTTCAGGTGTGGGGCTTTTCCCACATTACATGTACGAGGCTAGAGGGATATTTGTAGATGCAGAACTATGTTGTCCCCATGGCCCATTGGTACGAGCTGACATGATAGTGGAGGCACAGTGATCTGCAATTCTGGTGGATGTAGTTTGATACATTGACGCCAGACAAGATTAGATGGAGACCCTACTGAGCCTTTTCATGGGTGGATGACCACGGGTTCCTTTGGAACCTACAACACAACCATTTTTTCCTTGGTCACAATGATTTTTTTATCATGCCTTACTACTAGATTCAGGTTATGTGACAACACAGAAGGGTTCATACCATTCCCCCTCCTATGTCCACATACACTCAAGCCATGTGGAGCACTGCAAGACTAGAGGACCATATGTGCCCTACTCTGGAATACATAGACCTCTCTGATGAGAACATTGATGATGTAGGCCTACTGCCTATGGGCACATTAGACGACATCGATGTTGATTGGGTTTTTCCGATGTGGTGGGCAACACACCATCCCATCCTAGTTTTCCTAGCGAATTCCCCCAAGGGGGATTTGGGCTTATAGGGGAATGTGCCACCATAGCTAGCCAGGTTGAGGTGGAGGCACAGAGGAAATGATGGTGAGGAGGAGTAGGAGAAGGAGGCTAGGGTGGAAATTCCAAGATTTAAGAGGCAGTGGAGGATGTCATCCCCTCTTCCAGCTACCCCCATTTCGTCAGCCCCACCAGCTCTTGCCTCATCTCGAGTGGCTCCTAACACCACTGGTGTAAGACGTAGTGGGCCTCCTCCCCTTGACCCATTCTGGTAGTCAGGGGACCCAAGTATGATAGTTATTTGTGTTATTTTATTTCAACATTTCTAGTATTTACCTCATTTATATACATATCATGTTTTAACTTTATACACCCTGTGATACTGATATAACTTATGCTTCTATGGTTGCAGTGGATACTCAAGGATGCACTAAGTTCTTTACCCAGTGCATATTAGAGGTGGCCCATGTTGTTCCTATTCAAGGGATAGTTCTAGAAGCCTACCAACCAGCTTCAGTGGGATGACATGTCCACCTCTTTGAGTCAGTGGAATGCCTAGTTAGGACTACATATGAGGAGGCACGAGCAAAGGTGGTGCAAAGGACTATCGATGATACCATAGTGCAAGGTCAGCGTGATTAGCTATTGGGGAAGTTGTTGATGGAAATCACAAAGTGAGATGTGGTTGTGATGAGGGCTAATATCGTCGAGTAGGCACGTGATTCCCTTCAAATTTGTCTTGATGACCTCATGAGTCAATCAATAGTTGTGATCCCAGTAGGTGATCAGTAGTTGCAACATGAGTTGATGCAAGCACGGATGCAAATAGCCTCTCTCTAGGGAGAGATTAGAGGGATGCGTGTAGACCTATCCAAATCATGCTCACACTACTCTAGATTCATCTCCACTATGCAGCCCCTTCCCGGGCCACAGCCGCAGCCAGAGCCATAGGGTTCTAGGAGCCACATGTCACAATCTTAGAAAGCTCCATTTTGTATATAAGTTTTGTAGATCTCTTTTGTATAAAAATTGATACACATATTGAGTAGCCACTCATTTTTTGGAGATAGTGGTCTGATACATGTACATGGCATTTGATATTTATACATGAGATACTAATTCCATCATTATGGCATTATGTACTTTAATGTGTATGCTTCTTTACTTCCATGTATGTTGATGTTATAGATGTTATGTATGTTTATGGATGCATGTTCATATTAGATGATATCATGATTTAATGAACACACATTGATGTATGTTAATTAAATACAATAATGATATAACTACCTTAAAAGTTATAATATAATGCATGGATACACAACATAGTAGGAGACATGTATGTATGACACACACACACACACATTATAACATCATAACACAAAAAAAAATCATAATGTGTTAATGAATAATGCCAACGTATATAATACTACAACCCTTAAAGAGTGAACACCATACATATGATACATTAGATACTACGCATAGTATCAATGAAGATGCATGGCATTAACAGGATCTTTTAGAGGCATTTCATCCATAGACAATAACCCATAAGCACCTGACCATACACGGAGATGAAAATGTAAAGACCTAACCAATTAGGACTAAATTTTCCCCTTTGGTTAGGTGGTGCATTTATATTCCTTTGATTCTTGTAGAGAACCAGGTCACCTAGCTTGAAATTTCTAGGAATTACACTTTGATTATATTGTCTAGATAATGATCGTTGATAAGATTTAATATGATTGAGGGCCTGTAATCTGTGCTCATCAAGCATCTCTAGTTAATGCAAATGATTAGCTCAGTAACTCTCGTCATCAACTAACCCTTTAAGGGAAACTTGTAAAGAGGTAATTTCTAATTCTTAAGGCATGATAGATTTAGCACCATACACGAGGTTGTAATGTGTCATTCCCATCGCTATATGAACACTCATGCGATAATCCCACAATGTATATGTCAACTTAATATGCCAATCCTTACCATGCTAATTAACTATTTTGTGAAGAATGAGCTCAATAGTCTTATTAGATGCTTCTACTTGACCATTAGATTAAGGATAGTATGGTGTAGAGAATCTATGTTGAATGTGAAACTTCTCTAGGAATTTCTTTACTTGTTCTTGAATGGCATATCGTTATTAGAAACAAGTGTAGTAGGCAATTCAAAAGGAGAAATAATGTTGTTCAAGAGAAAACTACAAATAGCCTCAACATTCATGGACCAAAGTGGGATAGCTTTGACCCACTTCATGAATTAATTTGTAGTAGTGATGATAAAAGTATGTCCTTTAGAAGAAGGAGGTGATATTTTTCTAGTAATATACAACCCCCATTTTGCAAATGGCCAAGGAGAGGTTTGGTTTTGTAACTCTTGTGTAGGTGTATGAATAAGGCGAATGTGATGTTGACATTACGGGCACTTTTTAACAAAATTGGAGGAATCTTGTTCCATTGTTTGCCAATAGTACCCCATGTGTATCAAATTTCCTCACCAGGGATTTACCACCAAAGTGTCCATCTCCAGAGTCTAAATGGGCTTCTTTAAGGGCAAGGGGTATTTATACTATAATGAGACATCAAAGAAGCAATCCGTTATAAGATTTTTGATAGAGGACATTAGACAAAACAATATAATGGACTGAAATATTTCATATATGAGTGTGATTTTTTTTCATCGCACCATCCAAAAACTTTACAGTCTTCAAGTAGTTGTAAATATTAGAAAACCATTCTCCCAAGTCTACATGAGAACACACAAGAGTATTAGATTCAGGCTCATCGTTTATAGTAGGGGATTGAAGGACCTAAACCATGAAGTGGTATTCTTTCATATCCTCATTCGAAGGTATGAAAGAAGCAACGCTTTCCATGGAATTTACATGTCTATGCTCCCTCTTGGGGACACTGTCTATTGTGAAAGATGATAATTGCTTAAGCAAGGACAAAGAAAGGTCTCAATATAGAGACAACTTACTTTTCTTAGCTTGATAGGTTCCCATAATTTGATTCACAATAAGCTCAGAATCACCCAGTATATATAGATGTCTTATTTTTAGTGCAATCAAGGCATGCAAGCCAACTATAAGAACTTCATACTCAACGATATTATTAGTACAAGTAAAGTACAATCAAAAGGAGAGAGGGAATGGATTACCTTGAGGTGATATTAGAACCACACCTACTTTGGAACCAATTTGACATCTCAACCCATCAAAGTACATTTTCCATTCGATATCATAAATAACCGCAATAATATTCTCATCAGGAAATAGATCTAAGCTCGAGAAGGAGCAAGACAAGGGAGCATCTGCCAATTGATCGACAACCGCTTGATCCTTTATCGACTTTTGAGTAATAAACTTTATATCAAACTCAAAAAATAACATCACCCATTTCGCTAACCTCCTAGCAAGGTCGGTACTAGAGAAAAAATGCTTTAGAAGGTCACTTTTTACAATGACATGTGTTTTTGCATGAAGAAGGTAGTGTATTAGCTTTTGCGTAGAAAAGATGAGAGTGAAACATTTCTTCTCAATAGAGGAGTAACAAGTTTCATAATCAACCAAGACACAACTGATGTAGTAGACTGCTCTTTCTTTCCTGACATCATCATATTGAGCAAGAAAATTTGTTAAAGAATATGGTGATGCTACAAGGTACAAAAAAAAGGGTCTATCCTACATAGCCGAAATTAGTACAGGAGGATTAGCCAAATAGTCTTCGATTGACTTGAAACCTTTCTAGCACTCTTCATCCCATATGAAGCGAAAGGAAGGGTACAATCAACCAACTAAGATATGAATCTTTGAATTTCCTGAATCTTCCCTTGTAAACTTTGCAAATCAATGATATTCCTGGGTGGAGGCATGTTAACAATAGCATCGATCTTGTTTGTGTCGACCTCGATTCCACGATGTGAGACTATAAATCCCAGAAGTGTTCCTGCATCGATCTATGTGTTTCCTACAACTACTCCCAACTAAAATTCTAAAAATATTTTTGTTTAACCAAGCACTATCAGAAGGCCAACTATAGATAAGGCTTATGACTATCACTTGTTATTTAGATTTGGCATATTTCCTTGTAGGCTTTACAATATTTTGTCAAAATTACTAATTTAATATAAAAAAATCACTTGCTTGGGCCACTCTAGATTAACATGCATATGAAAATCAGTATCTATAATCAAGATACACCATTCATGATTATTTTGTGTTTATATTGACAAGACAATTCCAAGAGAGTTTGAACGGTAAGGTTCATATCTGTATGTCTATCCTACATATGTAGTTCACATATTTGAATCTAATTAACAAACTATTTCCTAGCCAAAACAAACGTGATGTGTATCAAATGGTTAAAAAAATATGCATATTTTCTCATCACTCGGTTTGCTTCTTAAAGAAGAAAATAGTAAAATAATCCTAAATATACAAGGGAAAAAGTACCCACAGGGAACCTGACATTCCTATGGAACAAATCAAGAAAGCACTAAAAGCAAGCCATTTTTAATCTCTACAATATTGAAAATAGACTGGTTATTTTAAATACTCGTGTCCATCATCTCAAGTCCTCTATACAATTAGTAAAATAATCCTAAATATACAAGGGTAGAATTACCCATAGGAAACTTAAGATTCCTATGGAATAAATCAAGAAAGCACCAAAAGCAAGCCATTGTTAATCTTTGCAATATTGATATTAGATCGGTTATTTTAGATACACTTGTCCATCATCTCAAGTCCTCTACATAATTTTTTGAAAATAGATATTAAATACTTCCAATTAGATCGTCTATTTCAGATATGCTTCTGATTCTTCCATACCAAAATGTTTGACGTTGAATCTAAAATATTACTTTCACTCATTTATGCTCCTTTAAGAAATCAGCACTTAAATTAGGAAGTCATAATCATGTAATTAAGCTGAAAAATGAACTCGTTAGTTATGAGCTCTACTATTAGAATGTAATATTCTCAAATAGGGATAATAGAAAACAAAAATATCTCCAAAAATATGCAATAAAAAAAATTAATATTTTATTTTCAAATAGAAAACCCTTCAACAAACTCATCTTTGTGTTCAAAATATTTTTCTGATTTTTCTATGATTTTATAAAAAAAATTGAACCTTTTTTAATATGAAAGTTACCAAAAGTCCAATAAAACTACCCAAAATTTTCAAAAACAACTTGCATTATTTTTCTTATTTTTTTGAGATGAATATAACCAACAATATACAGGTTAATGCCCAAATACTTCAAAAAATTCCTTCAAAACCCTAGCCAAAACCCTCGGAAAATCAATGCTAGGTTTGTTTGACTTGTCATTTTTTGTTGCTATCTTCAATGATGCTCAATAACATGAAGACACATTGTTGTAGATTATCTAAATCTGAACTTGATTCTTTGAATCTTTCCTCCAAAAATGTCCTCCAAACTTAATAAAGAATTGTAACTCTAAAAATTGATGTGCTAGTGTAACTAAGGAAAAATCCTGGTTAGCATTACAAAGCATAAACAAACCAAATCCTAGCTAACAATGAAGCACAATGGAACATAAAAGCGTAAACCAATGAACAATCTCACAAAAAACTTTCATGCATTCCATGATTCATCTCCATTACCCCTCTCCATTTTGTTGTAAATAGTATGTGCCTCAGATTTTAGGGAGAAACTATGACCTATGACAAAGACCTAGCAAAATATTGAAGGATTTAACTAAGCGCAAGTGTACTAAAACAATTTCAAGAATGAAGTGAAAAAATGAGGTTGGCATTGTCCTTTTATAGAATTAAATGTTTGGATGAATGGCAACAACTCAAGTATGGAAATATGTGCAGGGGTTTTACCCAATTGATCAACAAGATTAAATTTTCCATTAGGCTACAGTGGCTTAGCAAAAGGGCCAAGCATCATGATTTTGGTTCGGCGAGTGGTAATGTTGCATTCATGAGTCTTTTTTATGGTGATGGTATTGACATATTCATCAACAACTCGTAGGTGATTGATTATAGGCCCACTCGAGTAATCAAAGGCAACACAAGTGTAGTTAGCCTGGTTATCAGTCTTTTGACCTAACAAGGAGGGGTTTCCCAAACCATGATCTTGCAATGGATTCTTAAGGAATGGTATGGTCAGTATTAGAAGATTATTGTTGACCATTAATTTCAATGTCGCCATTCTCAATTAGATCTTATATGATGTTTCTCAATTGTCTGCAAGATGATGTTTTGTCCTTTTTCTCTATGGTAATCATAGAAGGTGTTTTCATCCCACCATGATGGTTTAAACTATCCTAGGTCATATGCTTTATGTTCTTGCAATTTTATGACGTTTGATTGAACAAGCTTCTTGAGGATAGATCCAATAGGTTCTCCCAAGGGGGTGTATGTGCATCGCTTTGAGAATTGTCTAGTTTGTCTTTGTTGACCTTGGTTTTGGTTGCTTTGGATGATAGTTGCAATAGGTGTTATGATAGATGGGGTATTGCTTTATGGATAAGATCCCCTTAGTGTAATTGCAAGACTAGTCTTATTCACTGCTTTAGTGTCGACAACCCCATCATTGGTAACATGTTTGTTTTTGGCTCAATACTTGTTCCTATCATTGGTTATGTTCATGTTTGTGTTCTTGCTAGGGTACTTAAGTTCACCTTGTGAAATGAGGGCCTTTTCAAGTTGAACACCTTTTTCAACAAGGTCTATGAAGGTTGTACAACAATGGACTTGTAAACTATATTTCAAAGGTCCGATGAGGATTTGAACAAACATGTGTACCTTCTCTTTTTCGAGGATTTTAACCAGAAATCGACTTGCCAAGCCTCACCATTTTTGAAGGAAAGGAGTTAATGTTTCACCAAATTCCTCTTGTGTTGTCTTACATAGTGTGGCGATTATGATGTTAGTGTCAATTTTATAGGCATAGTTCTCTACAAATTTGTTGGCAAGTTCATCCCATGTTCTTATCCCTTTAGGCAACAATGCAAACCAAGCAAGTGTAGGATCTATGAGACTCCTAGGAAAACGTCCCATCAAATAAGTGTGTTCATATGCCACATCTACGCAAGAGCTTGTAAATTCTCTTATGTGTTCAATAGGATTTGTCTTTCCTTTGTACTTAGAGAAATTAGGAACATATCCTGGAGGAAATGGTGACATGTACCAGCTTGTGTCAAATGGGTATGGATGCAAGTCAAAGGATGAATAATTCTTCTTGTTTGATAGTTGCATGTTCTCTACTTTCTTTTGTAAGGCATGGCTTGTTGGGCAGTCAATGCATCCACTATTGTATTTTTTGTGGCATCAATCATGTTGTCAATAGTTATCCCTTGCATTCACATTGGTTGTAAATGTGTTTTGAGTTGGAAAATGTTGATGTTGAGCATGTGTATGAACATGGGAAGTGTATGTTCGGATATGCGATCCAATAGCATTGAATTGTATTTGAGGAATATATTGCCCATCCGTGTTTTTTATGACTGAGTGGTTTGTGACTTGTTTGTGGCATGCTCATGTGTTGTGACACTTTGTTTCCTTGTCCAAATTAGTGTATATGACCATGTGGGAAGGTTGTGTTTTATCTATTATGGCCAATAGTGTTTGTGTTGATTGAGGACCTTGTGATATTGTATTGGTGTTAGAATTAGGTCCTTGAATGGTCACCCTTCTTTTTCTTGAAAAGGACTAAATGAGGACGTCCCCATAGCATTGGATGTAGAAAATTTTGATCCAAAAGGTTGTGACATAGTTTTAGATACTAATGGCATTGATTGTGATGTGGTTTGTGATATAGTTGGTGCTCCAAAAGCTGATGTTGCATTGATTATGTTGGTTGTAATTTGTGTTGTCATGCCAATAGAAGTATTGGTAGCACTATGTTGTGGTGTTGAGGGAGCTTGGCTAGTTTTTGTGTCATGATTAGGTGATGTTTCTCTCAAGGTATTGACATAAAATCCATGTGGTAATTTAACTCCATACAATAGTTTGGCCAAATTATTTTGTGGATATAGCATGAGTAACTCGTCTACGAAAGAGGCTACTTCTTGATTTTGGGCAGCAGCCTCTACGTCTTCTATAAACACATTTCCATTTTCATCTCTTTGAATGAATTCATCAAAAGGATCGTTGTGTGATGTATGTCCAATATTTTTCATTGAAATGATTGTTGGAAGTAAATCCCATGTTGGTATTGTTGTGAGTTGTATGTGAAGTGGCATTCAAGTTCATGTTACTAGTATGGTTATAAAGATCACCTTGATTTACAAAAATATCCATGTCTCTTCTCCTTTTTTTGTAATCTAGTATCAACCATGTAAGATTTGATCAAAAGGGGGAGATGCAAGTGTATACACCTAAAAATGTTTTGGAGAATCCGATTAATCCGATACAAATTATTTGATTAATTATCCTAAATTCCTCTACTGTTTAAATAAATAGAAATATTTATTTATATAGTTTACATTTAAATTCTTCTAATTTCTTCTATTGTCTCATCTTAATTAAATAAACAAAATCAAATACTTTGTTTGATTTAATTATCAAATCCTTATTTTATTCTATCACATCGATCTTAAATTAATTAAATAAAGATTAAACACTTTATTGATTAATTGTCATATTCTTATGTTTAATTTAATAAACAACTTCTATAGTTTGTTTTATTAAATTATTTATCCCTCTTTTGCTAATTTAAATAAATCAAAAATATTTAAATAAAGGCATAAGGAATATTCCTCTATATTTCCTCAAAATCAAATTAGATATCCTATGTCTAATTTATGTCTAAAATCATGTCAAATTAATTGATTGAAACTTCACAAGAAGAATTGGAGACAAATTGCAAATTTATCTCTCAATCCTCCTCCATCAATCTTTCCTCTTCTCTTGCCTGATGTTTTCATGGGTAGAGACAATCTCCAAAATTCTCTCAATCTCCTCCATCTTTCACCATTCAATCCTCCAGATTGAATCCAAGCCTCTCTTCGCCATCCCTGTGCATTTCTACAGCCAGGAAATCTATAAATACAGCCTCATTCAACCAAGAAAGGATAGATTATCTAAATTATGCACTCTTACTCTGCAAGAATTCAAGCATCAAGCAAACAAGCATCCAGCATCCAGCATCCAAGCATCCAGCATTCAAGCTTTCATATCATGGTTGCCTCCAGTAGCTTTTGTTTATCGGTTTCCATGTCAATCCATGCTAATTTAGTTTCTTTTACCATCTAGTATTATCACATTAAGCTTCATATCATTGCATCAACATTATTCCATTCTTTAGATTGTCATTTTAACAGTTATAGTGTCATTTAAATCTAAGAGCGCATAGCTTAATAAATCTTTAAAGATAGAAGACAATGAGATGCTTTCAATTGATTAATTAGCTTGATCTTTGATTCAATGTTTCATGAAGAAGTGTTTTATTGCTTTACACCTTATTCCCACTTACAATTTCGTGCCCACCATGGGGCATTAACCCCAATTTTTATCATTTTTTTCTGAAAAGTGTCGCACAGGTTCCCGACGTGTTCTGTTTCAGTGCTTTCGTCAAATACTATAGCGCATCCGTGGAAAACTATGGCGCTTCCGTGCTCTATTTCGGCGCTTTCGTGATACTATAGCGCATCTGTCAAAAATTTCAATGCTTTCAACTCTAGCGCTTCCATGACCTATTTCGGCGCATCAGTGACCCATTTCCAGAAAAGTTGATTTAGCGCTTCCATGGCAAAATCTGGCACTTCGGTGCTCTGTTTCGGCACTTTCAATTTTAGCACATCAGGTAAAAATTATAGCGCTTTGGTGGAATATTTTAGCACTTTGTTAAATTCAATCTGGATCGATGTGACCGTGGCCAGAATTTAATGTTTTCACAGTTAGACTAAAATTTATCAATCCTAGGGTAGCCACTTCTGGTTTTTAAAGATTTATCAATCCTAGGGTAGCCACTTCTAGTTTCTAAAATTTATCAATCCTAGGGTAGCCATTGTTGTTTTAAAATTTATCAATCCTAGGGTAGCCATCGCATTTTGCAGTTTTAGTTAAAAAGAACATCATGATTTTTGTGAAGCAAAATCTTTACATAGATTAGAAAATTATCTTTTTGGGCTTAAAACAAAACAATTTATATGTTGTGCTTGCGTGGTGATTAGGTGTATGCTTCCCCATTAACTGGGTGATCAAATCACCATATTCATCTTTATTTTATGTTATTTACGCTTTATTAAATCCTTTAGAAGGCCTGTCATAGTGGGAAAAAGTACTCACCCTATGGGAACGACCTAAGTGGGAACGCCTAAAGCCAAGGATTCCAACCCACTATTATCAAAATGAAAGTGGTTGATGAAAGTCCAACTTGACGGTAGTGAGAAAGATAACCATCCCAAAAATCTTTGTTCTAAAGATTGGGAGGTCTCCTGAGGGAGTTTACAATTTCCGCACCGCACGGAAGCCCTATCTACGAACCATAGAGTAGTATCTCACTGCGTCAGTAACCAAACATTATCATACTCACATTGCAAGAGGAGGGAATAATATGCCCCCAAGACACTTACCATATAATTTCCAAGGACCTTTTGCTCAGAGGACAAGAAATCCAACTCTGAGTACACCCCTGGAAATGACAAAAACACGAACGCCCTCTAGGGGGTGACACGGCTATGTGCATCAACGCAATTTCAAGATGTGGGTTGTTGAGTATAACAATGACCTATTTGTCCTTAAGAGTGAGTCTATCTGATTTGTGTACATTTTTCAAAGCAACCCATGAAAATCAATAGACCATTCGTGGTTCTTAAACATACATGATCTATTCAGTTTAAAACAATTATTCCACAAATGCTTGTTGTGTTTTCACAAAATTCATTAAAATCATATTAAAAATCATCCTGAAACAACAAAGTCAAAACAGGTCAAGAAATTCATGATTCGAAAGTGGAAGTCCACCACATTTGTCAAGGGAACAATCAAAATCACCAAACCCAAGAAACCTCTCAATTATCGAGATAATTTACGAAGAAGGCATTTTCTATATCAGAATCAAAAAAAAATTTTACAGCATAGAACCTTCATCCACAGATATCACGATTTTGCTAGGGGCCACACTCTTGATTACGCTGTAGAGCCACTCTATTCACGAGCCTTCTTCCAAAGGAGAGCTCTCACACAGTATCACAATCGTAGTCAACACATACATCATTCCTATTTTCCACAACCCATGATAGAGTATGCCACAAGACCAAATCAAATTTTACAATAGAGTCTTAAAAATCCTATTTTTAGCACTCTGGAAACCTGTTTCAGTGCTTCAGGTCACTGTTTTAGCACTTTCATAAAACAACGCTTCTAAGCTCTATTTTAGCGCTTACAGTCTTTATTTTAGCACTTTCATCAAACGGTGCTTTCATCATATTTTTCAGCACTTTCGGGCACTGTTTTGACACATCTATAAAGATAGTGATTTCATCACTTTTCTAGCATTTCCGGGCACTGTTTTAGCACTTCTATGAAGATAGCGCTTTCGTCACCTGTTTCAACGCTTCAGAACTCTGTTCTAGCATTTTTGTGAAATAGCGCTTTTGTACTCTATTTTAGCGCTTTCAAAACAGAGAGTTCCAAAATCATACCATTCGATCTGTCTGTCATTTATCTATAGTTTTTACCATAACACAAGTTTCTTTTTATCAGAATCACTATCTAGAAATCGAAATCAGATAGGTTTATACAAGTTTCCAATCTTATCAACTAAAACAAGATCTTGCAAATTAGAAGTGTCAAATCAAATACATAATCAATTACTACACTGAAGTTTCATCATCAGGATACTATCATTCTTTATCACGAAACCAAGTATAGTAATCAAATTTTTAACATAGTCTTATCAATAAGATCAGTCATCTTATTTGACTTTGTTAAAAATTCAATTAACATTTTTCCAGCATAGAAGATCAACATTTTGGAAGAAAGAGAAAAAATTTGTATGCCAATCTTCACTAGGTCCCAAAAATAGAGACTCTTAGAGCAAGAACTTAAAACATCGCAAACAATGGCAGAAGAAAATTCTTGGAACAATCTACACCAAAACAATAAGAATGAAATAACTCCAGATGATATTCAAACAGCTCAACAGGATCCCAAATTCCATAAATTTATGGAAAATATCTTAGAACAAGACATGGAGAAATATCTCTTGATGTTGGTTGAATCAGGGGCTAAACTAAGGACTTTGATGTAAATCATCTAAAGGAAGCACCTGGAACAAGTGAGACTAAAATATTGCAACCCACACAAGCAATATATCTGGTTGTCGCTTTAACGTCCCAAATGCAAATGTTACAACAATAGATACAAGATATGACAAAAGGGAGTACCAAAAGGTATGTGATACAGGACATTTTTCCTTATCCTTTTGACGCAACAATCGGTATGATTCCTTTTCCTAGACACTGTGAATTCCCAAAGTATGATAAATACAATGGAAGAACGGATCCGATAGATCATATCTGGGAATTCAAAACAATGAGCCTTGAGTTTTCCCAAGAGGAAACTTACTTAATGAGATTATTCCCAAGAAGCTTGGGAGGATCATGTATGGAATGGTTTTCAAAATTACAACCAAGTATCAAGACTTTTGAGGAACTTGTCAACAGGTTCATCTCCAAGTATTCTTTTAACATCCAACATGATGTTACAATGAAGGATCTTTATAACTTAAAACAAAACAAAGGGGAGACGTTCTTGTCTTTTCTACAAAGATGGTGACAATTGTTCGCTAGATATCCTCAATCCATTCTAGAGGAAGAGAAGATGGATTTGTTCATTGACAAATTAACGGAGGAAATGAGTTATGATGGAGCCTAAATTTTAAGGTCCTTGGTCTTCCATTTATTTTCCTGGTTTGCCTTGTTACTTGGAGGGTACCTGAGAAATGATTTATGCTTTGCTTCCTTGGGACCTCGTATTCTATTGTTGGGTTGGGTCTATTTCGTCGTTACTTTTTGGAGAGGGTCGTTTAAGAACAACTTATGTCCTATGTGATCATCTAGGCATGGCCCCTTATAATAAAATGAAATTTTTTCCGCTAATCTTTTATTCGCCTAAGTCTAAACCAGTCCGTGTCTTATCTATTAAAACAACCTTATGTCATCAACTGTCGTCGCCCTAAGCGGTGTCCCCTTCCCCTTAATTTTTCCTAAATATTTTAATGTTTTGCAGGGATATTTCACCGACCGTTGATCTTCTTACGTTTGATCTTGACCGTTGCCCGCCATCCCGCGATGACGTCACTACTGGCTTTTGGGCGATAGCGATATCACGGGCGGACACCACATGTCTCAAGTTGTCGGTGCTGAAGGAAGTAAATAAAGTGATTAATTTATGCATTGAACTTTAGGGCGTTATTTGGCAGGCTACTAAACTGCATGAGATATGCACGTGCTCGAAATCAATGGTGGTGTCTTAATCTTGGCGAAAAGCTACTCGACAGATATGTATCGGTGCTACCTCTTGTTTTGATCATTGAGATCGTTGAAAGATGAGATCAATGGCTGCCCGCTATAGCGTGATCCTAAACCAAGAGGGTTTTAGTGATTGTGATATCATGGACGATTGCCACATGTACTTTTTGAAGATGTGTTTTATGGTGGGCCCTTGATGATGACATGGAGGTGTTGTCAGCTTTTTTGAAGACAATTGTTCGATGGCCTGACAAAAAGATAAGATCGATGGCTAGATTTTAAACTTGCATCAAATGTGATTGAGGTCGTTGGCGCGGCACACAAGTGAGCTTTAATGGTGGATGAGACATCTACATGGCCATATTCATCATTCTTGAGTAGTTAAGTTCTTGATTGCCTTGCCATAAAGATATTCAAGTGTTTGCGAAGTGATCCAGAGCCAGAGATAGAAGTTTTCAAAGCAATTTTTGCACGAGTTTGCTTGTTGTGTAGCGCGAATTCCGTAAGTTGATTTCTCTTACCACTATCTCTGTTTGAACGTGATTCAAGATGAAGGTTGCATTATGTTGTTGGTGATTTTCTTGGTTAAGAGTTTTGGGGTTACTATTTGTTCCTGTTGATTGTGAGAAATTTGCAAAACTCTGCTATAATTCCATTCAAGGTATTTTTAGTTTGTCTTCAAATTTGTTCTTTGAAGAAGCCCTAATTGTTTAAATGGCACCACCAAAGCAAAATTCTAGCCGTATAGATTACATCCACAGAAATTTATATGATGATTTCCTGGACCAATTCCCATTGTCAACAAATGACAAGAAGAAGGGTTTGGTCTTGATGAATGGGACAACCCTAGGTGAGGGATTGAGATGTAAGGACTATAATATCGCAGATGCCAGAATACCCATGACAGGTTTGGAAATGTTCAGAAGATGGTATGGGTAGCGTAATGTATCTCACCCTTTTTCTAATAGTTGGAGATATGACATGGGGAAGCTGGTTGTACCCAATGTATTCATGGATATTGACCTGATTAGGGCAGTGGCTGCACGGTATGACCCTATCACACGAATTGTCAAGGATAATGATGGTGACGTTTTGTTGAGCGTGAATGCAGATACAATTCGTCAAGTCTTTGATTTGAGTGAGTATAGCTCATTTCTGGTTCGAATTGACTTTGAGGAGATGAAGCAGGAGTATGCCAGATCTCAGCCTCTTTTTAGGTCAAGATTGCTTCCTCCTCATCTGGCCAGGGCGGGTAGTTCAACAATTCACATCAGCCCAACTGACAAGGAGCCTTTTAGGCTAAGTTGTTTTGCTGATCATTTCTTGGCGACATTCTATTCACTATGCCAAATCATTGGCTTCAACCCTAACACTGTGATGTCCATCACTTTTATGTTCATGGGAGCTCAGATTCAACACCCTAATTTTTTTGTGATTTATGATTATGCT
Organism: Sequoiadendron giganteum; assembly: GCA_007115665.2. Lineage (NCBI taxonomy): Eukaryota > Viridiplantae > Streptophyta > Pinopsida > Cupressales > Cupressaceae > Sequoiadendron > Sequoiadendron giganteum. The sequence goes on along the minus strand of CM021100.1, from coordinate 161,035,675 downwards.
TCATTCCTTGCTGAAAGGATACATGAGGGTTTGTTGAAGTTGCACAATGGAGATGTTGGTACTCCTTTCTTCTAGTATTCTCTATTAATGCATATGTTTTTGCATGAGAATGCTGACTTCTTCTCAGAAAAGATGGAGTTGAGGTGAGATGTAAATGGAGAGAGATTACCAGTACAGGCTTGGAGTGCGGACATGTCTGGTAACAAAGGGGGTTCTAGTTTTGTGCAGTTTTATAACTGCTTTGCCTCTAGGCTTAGGGCTAAATTGGTGGTTAATGTACCAATAATTCTGGAGGATTTGCATGATTTCCTCAAACCCAAAATGAGGAAAACTGAGTTGAAGATATGCCACAATTGGGGTGACATTATTCTGTACCCTGTGAGTATTGTTTTGAGGGTTTATGGTTTCCAAGGAGCTCCTCATATTCTCCCTTATAATGTGCCATCAAGAATGGGATTTGCAGAAGTGATGTGGCAGTTAGGCTGCATTCATGAAGAGAGTTTGATAGGGAGGGGAAAGGGGACTTTGTTCCCTGATTATGCAGTTGTCTCTGATTTTGTGTTCTCTAAAGGAGGATGGGTCCATTTTGACCGATATTTTGATGAGTACCATTTGGAAAATGGATCCAGAAGACAACATGACCCTGAGGGATTCTTTGCCCTATTTAGGCAAAAGATTAAGGGTGGTAAATTCATTCATGTTTCCAACTTCCCCGAGGATTTGATAAGAAATGAATTTGATTTGAACCAGCAAGAATTAAATAAAGAGAAGTGGATTGCATATGAGAAGATGCTAGCCATGGTACATAAACTAGATCCAAGATATGATCCATTAATGGAGTTTACTCCATTTCATAAAAGAATTGATTTTCTGATGAGCAATTTTAAGGAGATCATGAACAATTTGAGAACCAAGAAGGCTAATTTAGAATTAGACCTCGGGATTCAAGAGTCAGAGGTGAGGCCTGAGGAAACAAGACCAGTTTACTAGCCACCAGTGGATAGACCTCTGTACAGGAGGAGGAAGAATAGTAGCAGTGATGAAGATGCAGGAGATAAAAAGGGAAAACAAATAATGAAAACATCATCACTGCCGAGTCATGGGGTCAGGAAGCCTGAAGGGATAAAGATTGTAGATTTGGATTCCCCACCGAGAGGGGATCCTTTGGAGCTGGCATCGAAGCCAAGTCCTAAGAGGCAAAGGATTGAAGAGCCACAAGAGGTTATGGTGGACGAAATTGTTATAACTGACCAAGAAATGCAGGTTGGTATCCCTTCTCCCCCTAGATCAGCACAATTGGTGCTCACTGATATGGATATAAAGGGGTAGTATGTGCAGGATGCTAGGATGGAGGCCTGCAAGGCATTCATGGATGATGATGCCTTTGTGAAAACTCTTGTATTCTTGCAACTAATTTGGAGAATGAAGCTAGAAGAATATCAAGATAAATGCAAGAGCAAGAGGGAGTCAAGACCTGATAGGTCAGACCAGGAGAATGATGATGAAGTGAAGGCTGAATTGATGGAACAATTCAAAAGCATCACTCCTGAGGAAGGAAGGAAACCGGTGACCCAAGCAGGTGTCTTACTCCTCCCTGAATGGGACATAGCTGATGTTGTGGCATTCAATGCTATTATGCAATCCAATCATCCTATGCAAAGCAGTGAGGAAGAGGTCAAGGTAGCCTTGCAGAATTTTGCCTTTAGTGAAGAATATGAGACATTAGCCATATGGGCACTGGCACCTCAGGGCAGAAATTCGAATGTAGCAAATATTAGCCCACATCTAAGAGGCGGGCTCATTATCAAAACAGCTTCTAGAACCTCAGTAACAGAAGCTACAAGCCTAACACTGAATGTGGCCAAATTGACCCAGAAGATAGCAGAAAGGGAAGAGGTTGAAAGGAGGAGTCTGATGGAAAAGTATAATGTAATAATCGGGGAATACAGTAAAATGAAGCAAAGAAATGTTGAACTACAGTCTGAAGTAGATAGGTTAAAGTATGGGCAGGTAGGAGAATCTTCCAATGCTCCTGTTATCAGAGAAATACCTACTACTTCGGGGTCATTACTCCCTACTGTCCCAATCATTTCTACCCCTAGATCCCCAATTCAGACATCAGGGCCTAGTCATGTGCCAGAGCCTATTCAAGAGGAGATGGAATACTCTGTGGATCCCACCAAAAGGCAGATGATGAGTAAGATCATAGAGTTGCAAGCCGCCCTAAAGGCTAGTGAGAATGATGCCATGGCCAAACATAATGAGGTGATAGACACCGTGTTGAGGCATTTGAATGAGAAGGTTGATTCTAGGCTACCATTTATTCATTCTCTATATTCTTTATTTTTGACTGGTTTACAAAATATTAATAGAGATTGGGATGTTGTTTTACCCCTAGTTGAGAAGTGGATCCCCCGTGCCACTAATTTAGACATTATGTTTAGGGCTTCTAAGTTTGATGCACATAATAGGCATCAATTATTAAAACCTACTCAAGGTTTTGTAAAAACATTGAAGGGATTCCAGGCCCTACCTGATGACTTGGGTAAGAAAATTGGAGAATTAGTAAAAGGTTTTAATGATTGGAGTGATACCTTTTTGCTCGATATATTGGATGCACAAGGAAATATCAAGACATTGCAACAATGGCAAGAAAGGATAGAAGAGGTTATCACTGCACAAATCAAATTGATTTGTGATGACTCAGATCATGACTTGTTAGTAAGCAGCATGGATAAAATAATTAATACTAGCATATTTCTGGAGTCATTTGAAAGAGAAGCCAACCAGGTTGTAGTGAAGTTCACACCTTACAATACCAAAGTGATAGAGGTGTTGAATTTTAATTGGCCCACGGATGAAGAGTATCAAATGTGGGTAGATAAGTACCTAACTGATGAGGAATGAAATGGGTTTTTCACCGGCAACTTACAGCTCAGTGGGTACAGTGTAACTAATTATGGTTTTGATTCCCTGACGGTTTTGAGCATAGACTTTGAGATGTAACTAATGCAACAACTGTTGTATAGAGGCAAATGATCAACAGAAGGATGTTCAAGGAATGGGAGGTCTTAATCATTGTTTTGAAAGGGTGCAGAGTGGTCCTATTGATTAATGACATGTGTAACTTCTGGCCTGATGCTTGTTTGCTCCTTCATTTCTATAAGAAGGATTTCAAGGCCAGAAGTAGGGGTTGGCAAGTCAAAAATTTTGAAGGTTAAGTCTAAGTCTAGTTGCAGAACATATTGAAATAATTTCGATCTCTGAATGTTAAGGCAATTTAGGTTTGGGGTTCACTTGTAATGGGTTTTATGTTTATGAAATTCCAAAGTTTATAACAGTACTAGCATTTGAGTTACGATGAAATATCTCAAGCTCTTGTCTCTCCTATATACAGACATATCATAATTTTGAATAAAATGATCAAGGATTATGATGTTCATCTCATTGTTGTGATGAGTATGTTTCTATTTTGGCTTTAATTCAAAGAATTAATTAAATGCTTGGATGGAATCATAGATGGGTATGTTTGTAAAAGGATTTGGTAAGAAGTATTGGGATGGGATAGGGATTGACAATATTGTAATGCAATATTGCCAAGGATTATATGTGTTATGTGTTTAAATCTATTGTCACTTTCTGAATGTTTGTAAACTTGACTCCCCAATGGTATATGGCACTGATCTAAATTGCATGAATTTATGAAATCTCATTTCTGTATGTCTCCATTTAGGGCTTGCCGCCAACTTGCAATTAAAATGACTATCATAAGTTACGAAATGATGTTATAACTATCTCATGCTCCAAGTGGTTGGCAGTACTAATGAATAGCTGATTCATTTCAGTCTTGTCTCATTCTGTTGAGCTATTAAGTGAGAATATATGTGAAAATTTTATTAACATGTTTATGAGTTTGGTGCAAAGATCATAAATATGCTATAGGGACCACCCTCTCAGGTCTTGCAAAGCCCAAAGTGTAGGAGGTTATTGTTAAAAGAAATCCTCGTTAGTTGGTCCAGGTCCTCCGAGCTACCCTTGATTGGAAATTTGGCAATTCCATAAGTAGAATAGGAGACAAACCTGGTTTACAAGAAAAAACACCAACAAGTTACAGACTTGAATTGCAATGTCCTCCTACATTCAAAAAAGTAATAGAAAACGGTCTTAAAATTGATGAAGCGCTAGTCAAAAGAGGAGTTATTAAGCATTTCAACGATAAGTCAAATAACACAAATAACTCCTCCAATCAATACTCAAGCAGTGATAAACCAAAATTTTGGCAAAAGAATCAAAACACGACTACCAATGAAACAACAAATGATTCCCAAAATGTCAAACCGGTTTTTAACTTGACACCATCTACTTCAAAGAATTAAAACAATGATCAAATTGTCAAGTTGAATGTCATACAAAACAATGAAGTCACAAAAAAATAGTCATATCAAAAACCATCAAATCGGTGTAGGTCCACACCTTTCGGCCAAACGATGGAATCGACGATGAAAGAATTAATCACGAGTGGCCTTATCACTGCACAAGAAGCCAGATTCTGGGATCCAAAGGTCAAACCATCATGGTGGAATGACATAGATTACTGCAACTTCCATAATAACAAAGGCCACAAAACCAATGATTGTATGGATTTGAAACACGTGGTACAAGATTTGATCGACAACAACAAAATATATGTGGAGGGACCTCAAAATAATAACAATCATTCAGCATTCAAGGACCCTTTGCCAAACTATGACAAAGGAGCATCATCCTCAGAAAACAACAAAGGTAAGAACATCAATCATGTCTATGAAAAAACAATCCTTTGTCTTTTCGAAGTAGAGAGTGATCATACAGTTGGTCATATCATCAACGAACCCGAACCCAACAACACTACCCCTTTGGATTTTCTCCCAAGCATACAGAACTCTGAAAAATCAAATAAACATCTTAAAAATCAGAGAAAGTCAAGAATATCAACGAGCAAATGTAATGACTAGGGGGAAATCCAAGGTAGTGTTAAAGGGAGTTGGGTCCAAAAATGCATATCCACCTCCATCTCATTATAACATTGTTGATCAACTACAAAACATTCCTGCACAGATATCGATACTAGAACTCCTTAAACTAACACCATCACATAAGGAGGTTCTAGAACAAGCACTAGTTGCCACCATGGTACCAAAGAATCTAGATTTTTTCTAGTTCCAAGCTATGGGGTATTTGACTACCCCGTATTGTCTATCATTCTCTAAACAAGATGATGTCTCACTAAACCATCCCCATAATACCGCACTCCATATCAAAGTCTTGATCCACAATCATCATATCAAGAGAGTCTTAATAGATGGGGGAGCTGGTCTGAACATTTGCACTCTCAAGTTAATCCGTGCACTAGGGTATTCCGATGATGCTATTGATGCCCGAAGGAAAATAACTATAAAAGAATATGATGAGGAAGAAAGATCATCTAAAGGATTAATTGTGTTACCCATTCAAGTGGGACCAATGATGAAACACCTGGCATGTCAAGTATTGGAAAAAGAGTTAACTTACAACAAACTCTTAGGACAACCATGGATCCATGAAATGCAAGTCATGCCTTCAACATATCATCAATGTTTAAAGTTCCCAATAAATGGACAAGAGGTGACTATATATGTTGATTATAATCATCCTCAACATTGTGACACACTTAGAATCTCTCAAGATACCTTTGTGCCTCACAACAGGGAAGCATCTAGCTCAAAATCATCAAGTGAGGAAAAACGTCCAACTATCACCACCAAATGGGTAGAGAAGAAGGATAAAGAAAAAGAAACAAGTCCTGTTGACACTCAATCAATAGATAATTCAGATCCCCAAACTTCTCTATCACAAAAATTTCAAGAGCAAGTCCAGCTGACGGACAAGGGAATAGGGAAATATTCTATGGAGCAATCGCTTAACCTTTCACGGTTAATGCCATCTCCTAGGATATATGGTCAACCATCTATGATCAAACATCAAACATCACTACCTATCACAGTTCTTGAAGAAGGGTTTGTAAAATTTGGTACCATAGAGGATGAATCAGACAACAGAGCAATCCTAGATTGGCTATACAAAGATGAGGAACCCTCGACATCAAATATCAGTATCAAGAATGTCAATATCAACACTGATAAGTATGGAAAAGGGAAATCTATCCTAGAAAAAATGAGTTATGAGGCACAAGGACCTGTTGGATTAAGGAAGGATGGAATCATAGAGCCTATTCAGCCCCTCACTCTCCATTCAAAAGAGAAGCTAGGATTAGGATACTCTGAAGAAAAAAAATAGGAGATGACAAAGAAAGTTGTAGAAAGGATCCTTCAGATTAGAGATAGCTCTGAAATGGATTCAAATGAATATGAGTGGGATTTGTGTTTCGATGTATCTTTCACTGATATTCAAGTTGTTGTAATCCAACAATATGCACCTATGCATGAGGAGGGACAAGACTCTAGGTCTAGCCCATTCGTAGCAGGATCACTAAGTATCGATGACTCAAGTGGGGACGAACAGAATTTGAGTGAACTAGACGATCTTGAAGAGGGTACCATCATTGATCTTGATATCCCAAATGACAACTATGATGACATTTGTTGTCCTAACCCTTACTTCCATCGACCTAAGTCAATCTGATGACTTCATGCCTTTAATACATCCCAAACTTATTGACTAGGAACCTATCGAACCTTTGAATGTACCATAATTTGCAAACGATAATGCCATCGTAAATTTCCTATGTCATGATGAACCTAGTACAAGTTATATCTATAATACTCATAACAACATGACTTGGAAGGAGGGTGTCAAATCTTCTAGTTGCAAAAGTGAAAACAGGGAAAATAGATCTAATAGTGGAAACCATTCTATGGCAGCATTAGATCTGGAAAAAGAAAAATAAAGAACACATCTAACAGTGAAAACCTTTCTGAGGCACCGAAAGATGGGAGATTTGACAATCTTCTGGAATATTATCATGAGCAATCATCAATTCTAGTAGAACCAACACAGTCTGTGAACATTAGCATTGAAGAAAAAGAAAAAATCCTACATCTAGTAGAATCCATGACAGATCAAGAGAGACCAGAATTCATCAATTTCTTTAAGGAAAGAAGCATCAACTTCGCTTGGTCATATTCTAATATGCCAGGCTTAGATCCAAATCTACTCATGCATCATTTTTCTTTGCCCATAGGAATCAAGCCTGTCAAGCAAAAATTGAGAAAAATGCATCCCCACATCGCATTGATGGTAAAGACAAAGCTAAAGAAATTATTGGATGTTAGATTCATAAGGTCTATGGAATACGCAGAGTGGATATCAAACATTGTACCTATTTCAAAGCCAGACAATAGCATCAGGATATGTACGGATTTCAGGGACTTGAATAAAGCATGCCCAAAGGATGATTTTCCATTACCAAATATAGACATCATTATGGACTTGATGGTAGGGCATTCCATGTTGTCAATCATGGACGGTTTCTCTACGTACAATCAAATAAAAATAGCTCCATAAGATCAGGAGAAGATGGCTTTTACATGTCCATGGGGAACCTTCTACTGGAACGTCATTTGGTCTGAAAAATAGGAGCCACCTATCAAAGAGCAATGACAACAATATTTCATGATATGATGCACACCTTCATGGAGGATTACGTGGATGAAATCTTGGAAAAATATTGTACTAGAGAAGGACATCTGCATATCCTAGGCAAAATATTCACATGACTAGAAAAATTCAATGTCAGGCTAAACCCCAAGAAGTGTGTCTTTGGGGTCACATCAACGAAACCGTTGGGGTACATTATCTCAGAAAAGGGCATTGAGGTAGATCCAGTGAAATTCAAGGCAATAATGGAGATGCCCCCTCCTAAGAATATTAATCAACTCAGATCACTACAGGGAAGGCTCCAATCAATCAGGAGATTTATCTCCCAACTGGTGGACAAAAGTCATTTGTTCAATCATCTGTTGCATAAAAATGTTGTTTTCAAATGGGATAATGGGTGTGAAACAACGTTTAATTAAATAAAATAGTATCTAATGTCACCACCCATTCTCATGCCTTCAACAGAAGGAAGACCTCTGATATTGTACATTGCAACAACAGATATCTCTTTAGGGGCACTATTAGCATAAGAGGATTATGAAGGAAAAGAACACGCCATCTACTATATTAGTAGAACATTAAATGGGTATGAAATAAACTATACTTTCATAGAGAATTCTTGCTTGAAGGTGGTGTTTCCTACTCAATAGTTGAGACACTATATGCTAACTCATACAATCAAGCTAATAGAAAAGATCAACCCTTTAAAATATCTACTTAGTTTCCTTAACAGGTAGACTGGAAAGTGGGTCATGCTATTAAGTGAATTTGACATTCAATATGTGGAGAGAAAATTCATCAAGGGTCAGCCAATCATTGAACAATTAGTTGAGGCTCCTCTACCAGATGATCGACCAATGACAATGGAGTTTCCAGATGCAGACATTCTGACAGTGATGCCTCAACAATGGGTATTATATTTTGATGGATCATACACACAACGAAGATCTAGAGTAGGGATTTTGTTCATCTCTCCCCAAGGACACACCATTCCAAAATCATACAGACTGATGTTTCAATGTATAAATAATGTGGCAGAATATGACGCATTGATCATTGGGGTCAAAATAGCAATTCAATGGAAAATCACATACTTACAAGTATATGGGGACTCTCAACTAGTCATTTATCAAGTGAATAACGAGTATCAAACAAAAGATGAAAATTTGATGCACTACAAGAAACAGATAGATTATCTAAAATAGTTCTTTGTCAATATCAAGTTTGATCAAATTCCAAGGGCGGAGAACAAAGTTGCGGATGCTATGGCCACAATTGCTTCATTATTACAATTGCCAGAGAAACGTGGTTGTTATGAGTTTGTGGTAGAACAAGTATCATGTCCTTCCCATAATAATTCAGAATCCACTGCCATATGCCATCTAGAAACCATTGAAACCTCCATCTACGAAAAAACCTATGCTTACCTAAAAGATATATCCTTCCTCCTGATCTTTCCAGGAACCAAAACGAAGCTTCATCCACCAATCCGCCTGACATATTTTAATCGTAGACATCCTTTATCATCGAGGTCTTGATGGTACCTTACTCCAATGTCTAGAACATGACGAATCTAAAATGGCCTTACGAGAGGTTCACGAAGGTATTTGTGGCACTCATTCGAGTGGGATAACTCTAGCCAAGAAACTCCTCCGTTTGGGATATTATTGATCATGCATGGAGAAAGAATCCTATCAGTTTGTTAAGAAATGTCAAAAGTGTCAGATTCACAGCAATCTGATTCACGCACCGGCTCAAGAACTGCAACCCTTTTGTCAATGGGGACTAGATCTGGTAGGAAAGATACATCCCTCTTTATCCAATGGACACAAGTTCATTATCACAGCTACAGAATACTTCACAAAATGGATAGAAGCAGTACCTCTTACAACCATCACTGGGAAACAAATCTCCTCGTTCATCTTGAACTACATAATCTATCGATATGAAATCCCTCAATCCATTATCACTGATAATGGACGACCTTTCAAGAATCAAGATTTCCAAGAACTATGTGAAAATTTCCATATCCAACATCGTTTTTCAACACCATACTATCCTCAAGGAAATGGCCAAGCAAAGGCCTCGAACAAAATGATTCTAAAAATTCTAAAGAAGATGGTTAACAATGTTGGACGTGATTGGCATGTTCAACTCAATCTTGCACTATGGGCCTACAAAACCAGTATCAAAACACCAATAGGAGCTACACCATATGCCTTGGTATATGGATCAGAAGCCATACTACCCATCGAAGTAGAGATTCCATCCCTTCGTATATCACTCAGAGGAATCATTTCAAATGAAGACTATAGGGTGTCTAGATTGCAGGAACTGGAATTGTTGGATGAGCATCGTCAACAAGTTGTTAATCATCTAACGGCTTATCAATAGAGAATGTCAAGGAGTTAAAACCACAGGGTAAAACCGAGGGTCTTTCAAGTTGGTGATTTGGTTCTAAAAGAGAACCCTAGGAATGAGCAGAATAGGGAGAAGAAAGGGAAATTTGAGCCTAACTGGCTAGGTCCTTTTGTCATCATATCAGTATACGGATTAGGGGCTTATCAACTATCAACGTTAAAAGGAGATTTTTTCGATGAACCTATCAATAGTATCCATCTCAGAAAGTTCTATACCTAAATTCCTAGTGCATAGGTTAAACTTTTGAAAAATAGTTTCCTTGATGAAAACCTAGCAAATAGGCATCTTGGAAACACAAAAATACAAAAAAAAAGAGAAAAATATACAAAGCAAAGGAGTGTAATCAAAACATATGGTGAAAACCTGGAAATAGGCATCATATGTGATTCTAAGATTAGATTTTCCATCTATTTTGATACATATTGGGATCATTAATCTGGCAGTCAGTATCATTCCATATCATGTCATTAGTCTTTCCATCATTGCATCCATTATCGAAATCATTTCACATGGTCAAGTCTCACTCCAAAGCTTGGGGGCAACATCTAGATATCACTAGGGGCAACACAAACATCGATTTCACCAATATGAGCAAACAACAGTGTGACAGGAAAATGAAAACAATGATCAAAATGCAACATCAATCACAATCAGGAAAGCATCAAACATCTGTATCATATTAGAAAATCCAAAAACATATCAAAAAGTCAGTCTAGAAAAGTAAAAATCCAAAAAAAAACATAGGTCTGTGTCAGTCGAACTACGTGGTCTCTGCGTGTGTAACATAGGCAAGGCTAATCTTTGATCAGCCCCCGAGACCCCTAGGATAAGTTAGTAGGTTAGGTCTATGGTCAAAATTGGAAAATCACAAAAACATCACAAAATCAGGATGGATGGTCTAAATCTGAATAATGATTGAAACACTCTAAGTAAAAGGTGGAAAAATTGTATTTTTGATAATTTATTATCATTTCTTTGGAGTTACTCAATGATGTATTGCACTAGAGAAACAAGGAAGAAGAATGATATTTTTATTGTCTGTTGTTTGTAAGTTAATCATATAAATGTGTGAATTGTCGGGGGATGTGCTATGCAAATGTATCACCGATGACATTCAGAATTCATGCACTAAAATGATTAATCTATGTCTGTTTATGCAATGAATGCTCAGGTCATCTTGATTCAAGTATACTTAGATACTTGTGTTCGCTTGCAATATCAAAAATCATGAAAGTAGTACTCAGGTCGTCATTGGTCTAACACATACCATTAACGCTTGTACTCACTTTCAACATCCAATAAAAGCTCTATGATGATACCAAACACAAAGTACTATTAAAATGACAATGGTTTTGCATATAGTTGCATGATAAAATTAGACTGCATTCATCATAAATTCATTATCTGCAGAGTATTTGTTGCATAAGGGATTCCAATCAATAATTATCTTTTCTACAAATATGGTTGAGTATACTTGACATAAGTCAAAAATCATCAAAAACATATAGAATTCATCATCTCATCATTAAGTTTTCATTATTTCATCATTCATGCATTTTAACATCAAATAGTTATGCATTTATCGTACCATAATTTCACATCAAATCATAAATAAATACATCATTTGTCATCCATATCATTACATTACAGAATTATCATTTGATAAATACATCATTACTATCATTATGCCATCCATACATTTCGTCACATTTAAAATAAAACATCATCATTATTATCATCATCATATTTAAAATAAAATGCATTCATCATTTAAAACATCATCATTTATTATTATTATTATCATCAACATAAAATAAATACAGGTCATATCATTATTATCCATACATCATAGATCATCATTTAGAAATCCATACATCCAAATATCATATAGTCTGCATATTCATTTTCATCATAGAATCATTACATGAAATAAAAGCATTCATATAGAGCATCATAAAGATTCATCATCACATAAATAAATGCATCCATCACATAGAAATCATAAACCATCATAAGATCAAATCAACTGCATCTCGTATATATATCATCAATGTCAAGTATACAATGAAGTCTGAAATAAAGATACATCATCAAAAATGAGCTAACTCTTAGTATACATCATATCTCAAAAAGAATATCTCAAAATCAAATAGCATTTATGATTTGCTACTGCTAGAATGTGAAGGCCCAATAGGACCAGTACCACCACCACACCCAAAAGGACCAGGATCTCTAGGATCTCCTCAAGGAGGCTATGTCACACCCTCACTGACTGTTTAGGTGTGAGTCTGACCGGATCTCTATCGGGCATAATTGACTCTGCAGTCAGTAGGCACTGCATCATGATATCTACCCCTGTAGAACTTTACCTCTGGACCAACTTGTAGAACCTCTCTCATATAATCTACCATAGAGGTACCGTCAACTACTCTCTGGAGTGTCTCGGTTGTCTCCTGTGCCCTCTCGGCAATCTGTCAGGCACTGTCTCGCATGGCTGTCAAGGTAGCAACCTGAGTCTAAACAATGGCCAACTATCCCTGTACCTGCGCTAATGCCTGAGCATGGGCCTAAGCGTAGGTCTGCATTTGAGTCTGCGTCTAAACCAGAAAACCTCAGGCCTATACCAACTGTCCCTACAGCATCTATACCTGCGTCTGAAGACCTGTAATCTATCTCTGGTAATCAACTAACGGTACTACCACTGTTCGCCTCTTGCGAGGCCTACTGGATGATGGACCAACACTGAGTGGTCCAGCCCCTCTGCCACCTTCACCGCCACCATTACTATCATCCCCACTACTGTTGTCATCACTACCACTCTCAATACTACTACATGATGGAGTATCACCCCCACAATCCTCTAAACCCTCGGCAGTATCCTCCTCAACGGGTAACGATGTTGGCTCATCTGGAATAGTGATGCAAGGATGTGGAGTCAATGCCAAAAATGTCGCGTACTCCCCTATCACTGCCACCTCCGCAATATCTTTGTGCATATCCTAGGTTGAAGGCTACAGTGTCCTGTACCCCTCTACAATGGTCTCATAGGACAGACATGGTCCCCAATCCGCTACATCACTACATCACCTGGCATAGTGGGCTACCCCCTGAGGCATACACTGTATGATGCCATACTGCCTATACACTCACCGTAACAAAAATCTCTCCAACACAAAAGGAGTCCTACCAATCAGGTACATGGAATCGCAAAGATATCCAAGAACTGCATCATCCTCATCCCACTACTCGCAATCCAAATACGGTCGCCAGACAACGCTCTCCATGTCATCAAAAAATTGTCTCCAATGCTCCAACTTACCCATTTGAGCCTAGGTAATTCTACCTCTATACCGAAACACATATGGTCTACTTGCCGGTCTGTCCAAAACTAGAAATGGTTGAGCAATGGAAAAGTGCTCCCATTCCCACACCTGTAACTAGGTCATCCTTGCTGATAAACTACATGCCTCCAGATAAACCATTGAATTAAGGTCATGATAGAGATGTGCCAGCATGCACATCCCCCACACATATCTCGTACCATGTATGACCATACTCTCCAAAATCTGACCCCAACCCACAGAGAATCCCTTTGACTTGCGATCAGGGCAAAGGAAACCTCCAATGAATCCAGCAAGCACTGTTGGTAGTGAAGTGTATGCATTAGCAATTGTCCTCCATTGGACACTCGAACCTGCAATGTGTTGATCCTGAAACACTCTGCAGAGAGCATCTCTCCCACCAACCTCATGTGAATCGTAGACTACGATCTCTCCCATAAATGTTATGCGCGGAATTTGCCACACATCCTCAGGTGTGACCGTCATCTCACCGGTGGGCAAATGGAAAGTGTTATGATCACTATGCCACTGCTCGGCCAAAGCAGTAAGGAGACCCTGATTAATCCTAATTTGGGGCATGTCAAGTAAACTAGTAAGGCCACATCGACCTATAATCTAAATCTCATCTGGATTCAGATGAGGTATCAAATCGGTGGTCCAAGGAAACTGCTCTCGCATCTGGAGAGTACCCAGATCCTCCTATCACAATGAAAATCTACAATCAGTGCACTATATCAAGAAATCAAAAGTCATTCTACTATCAAGTCTAATCAAACTTTGGTATGAATTTTTTATCAAAATTCATGAACAAACATCAAAAAACCTCACCTATCATGAGGTTCATCAAACATTATTTAATCTCGCCTATCATGAGGTTTATCATATATTGAATCATTCCTTGCCTATCAGGAATTTGGATTATCAATCATAACAATCTGAAGAATGGACATAATCGGAATTGATGAAATCAAGGTTAATTAAGTCAAAATCTACAATTTTGACATGGATGCACTAAAACAGGCATCCAAAGCACTACTTCAGCACTCTAATGCGCTATAATAGGCATCTGAAGTGCTACTTTACCCTAAGCGTTGTTTTACCACATCAATGTGCTAAAATAGTCCATCAAAGCACCGCTTTACCAAAGCGCTAAAACAAACCATCAATGTGCTAATTTACCATATCAAAGGACTAGAACATTCTAGGCGCTAAAATTCGGCATCGATGTGCTAATTCTAACTATCTAAGCGCTAAATCATGAAAGCGCTAAACTATCCTATGAAAGCACTAAATCTCAAAGCGCTAAAATAGCTAATAGAAGCGCTACACCAGAGTGCAAAGCGCTACAGCGTGACCTTGATGCGCTAAACTAAGGAAAAAATGTAAAAAGCATTAAAATGCATAAAAAAACAAAAATGCATGAAAAACGAGGAGGATTATGGGTACATACCGGAGGTCCATAGGCGGTCAGCCGCTGGTGATGTCGCACGTGCTCGAAATGATGAGTGGGGTAGGGGATAGGCATCTTGCTCCAGCTGGCTCAAAAGTCTCTATCACTGAAGATTGAAAGTCACAAAGTACAAATGACTTTGAAAAAGACCTTTTGAACCTTATATAACTTTTGAAAAGGGGATTTTGTGGGTTTTTTTCTTTTATTTTGATTAATTTTATTCATAAAGTTAATTGAAAGTCATCTACAGGCTATATTTTCTTCATCATTAACGAGAGATAAATTATTTCTTCATCAAATCATCATCAAATCATCATGAAAATTCGAAAAATCTCAAAAATCATCACATCATTAATTTATCTCCCGAGGGGGCATATTATCACCAATCATCTGAAAATCAATATCCGGGGCATGTCTGGGGCACACTAAAATTTTTTTAATCATCGATACTGGCAGTAGCAGCAAAGTTTTCTTTGAAGCAATGCGTAAACACATCACTTCAAAGAGGGGCAAAATGTATACACCTAAAAATGGTCTAGAAAATCCGATTAATCCGATACAAATTATTTGATTAATTATCCTAAATTCCTCTACTGTTTAAATAAATAGAAATATTTATTTATATATTTCACATTTAAATTCTTCTAATTTCTTCTATTGTCTCATCTTAATTAAATAAACAAAATTAGATACTTTGTTTGATTTAATTATCAAATCCCTATTTTATTCTATCACATCGATCTCAAATTAATTAAATAAAGATTAAACACTTTATTGATTAATTGTCATATTCTTATGTTTAATTTAATAAACAACTTCTATAGTTTGTTTTATTAAATTATTTATCCCTCTTTTGCTAATTTAAATAAATCAAAAATATTTAAATAAAGGCATAAGGAATATTCCTCTATATTTCCTCAAAATCAAATTAGATATCCTCTGTCTAATTTATGTCTAAAATCATGTCAAATTAATTGATTGAAACTTCACGGGAAGAATTGGAGAAAAATTGCAAATTTATCTCTCAATCCTCCTCCATCAATATTTCCTCTTCTCCTGATGTTTTCATGGGTAGAGACAATCTCCAAAATTATCTCAATATCCTCCATCTTTCACCATTCAATCCTCCAGATTGAATCCAAGCCTCTCTTTGCCATCCCTGTGCATTTCTACAGCCAGGAAATCTATAAATACAGCCTCATTCAACCAAGAAAGGTTCCAGATTATCTAACTTATGCACTCTTACTCTGCAGGAATTCAAGCATCAAGCAATCAAGCATCCAGCATCCAGGCATCCAACATTCAAGCTTTCGTATCATGGCTGCCTCTAGTAGCTTTTGTTTATCAGTTTCCATGTCAATCCATGCTAATTTAGTTTATTTTATCATCTAGTATTATCACATTAAGCTTCATATCATTGCATCAACATTATTCCATTCTTTAGATTGTCATTTTAATAGTTATAGTGTCATTTAAATCTGAGAGCACATAGCTTAATAAATCTTTAAAGATAGGAGACAATGAGACGCTTTCAATTGATTAATTAACTTGATCTTTGATACAATGTTTCATTAAGAAGTTTTTTATTGCTTTACACCTTATTCACACTTACAGCAAGCGATATGAGACTAAGTCTATGGATGATATGAATTAAGTCTATTTTTTTGGATTTTTGTATATAAAGTTTTAACGCTAATGCAACTATGTTTTTGGTCTTTTTGGAATAAGGAATGAGGAGTGTCCTAATGCAATATGAAAATAATGTCTAAAGAGGATGTTAAATATCCAAAGTGAGCTGACAATGATGTCTATGAGGGATGCAAAGGAATGTTTAATGCAAGGTGATAATGATGTCTAAGAGAAATTTCTAATGCAAGGTGACAAATGATGGTGTCCTAAAATGAGAGTTTTTGATATGCTATGGAAATGTCTAAGTATGTTATGGAAGTGGTCTAAATTCAAGGTGTAAGCAAGATCTAAAGGTCATCAACTTTGGGAGATTTTAAGAAGAGGTTTACTAACCATCCAAAGTTTAACCAATGCTCCAATTTTGAATTGTCAAAGGACATTTTCTGAGAACAAGTGAAATGAAAAAGATACAAAGTGAGTTTTCCAAACTAGACTTTTGAGTTGGAAAAGACTTGACCAAAATGAAAAAGACTAAAAGTGTGACAAGTGACTTGGTCCAATCACAATCTTTTCTTGAAGCAATGGTTTGCACAAAGTATGGAAAGTTGGCCTATTCTGAAATCTGCAAAGGTAATGTCTTAAGATTTTGACTAGGCTGAAGGTGATTAAGAATCCTAAAATGCAACTAAAGTTTGCAATAGTATGCCTATTTTCAAAACTAGGTGACAAAGTAAAAGGTGCAATGGTAGACTATTTGAGAAAATATTTCTGGGTTTTGTACAGAGATCGCTATAAAAAGGTAATCAAAGGTAGACCTTAAAATTTTGCTTTCAAATTGTGATAGTGAAAGTTGTTTTTCTGAGTAGCAAGTAGTTGTGGTTTAAGACAGTTGAATGTAGTTTTTCTAGAATAACAGTTGTGGTTCAAGACAGTCAATTACAGCTTTTTGTATGACAATTGTGGTTTTTAGCAAGCAATTGTAGTTCACAGCGTCTTAGTTGTGTTTCGCAATGAACAAAGTCTAGTTTTTCTGCAATTTTGACAAGGTTGAAAATTTGTTTTAGTCTAATTGTGATTTTCCAGGTTGCAAAGGTGTGTATTTGTTCATTAATTTAGCAAACACTTTGGCAAACACTTTGGCAAACACTTTGTTTTTATCTTGGGTTGTTTTGCATAAGCACTTTGAAAACAAGCATGAATCCTAGTTGGAAAGGTTTGTATACTTGGTATAGCCCACTAAAATACCCCAAGATTAGTGTGAAACACTTCTCTCTTTCAAGAGTGGGTAGCTTAAAATTTTGGTGGCATTAGCTCCCCCTTACATGAAACTCACTTCTCGAGCACACCAGCTTCAAATTCCCCAAGAGGAATTTTCTATCTCTACTCAAGGGAGTCAGAAGTGAGTATCTATAGGCATGATATTGTACCTTGCACTATACCAAGCAACGGTTCAAAGAGTAGGCTTCTATAAAAAATAGGTGTCTAGTAAGGGCTTATGGTTTAGGGGTTATAGTGATAAACTCCTTCAAGAGGTCTTCCAACCCTTAGAACAATTTTTTTTGCATCATAAAGATATTGGGAGAGAGCTATCACTTACCACTTCACGTTGATTGTAAGCTTTCCTTGCAATCACAAATTTATATAGTAGTTTGGAAGAACTTGGCTTTAGCCTATTACTGCTTGGGTTGTTCCCACCTTTCGAAGCAGGGTGGTAGGCCCTCTAATAGATTAAAAAAAAGTGAATTAGAAACTTTTTTTTTGGTCATCCAAGAAAGATCGCACAAAGGTGCGACGAGAGTGCATACACAAATCTTTCAATTCACACTCACAAGATTGTTCATTTTAATGCCCAAATTCAAATGTGTGGGTGGAAAAGAAATAATTCCTAAGTGCTTTTGATTCTCCAGATCGTTGTGAGGCACAAGAGAAGTGTATATGCACTAAGAAATCACTACCATACCACAAAACATGCCAAACACTTGTAAATTTTGAACCCAACTTATTGTGAGATAGACAAGGTTCTTTTTAGCCCAATGTTATGAAAGTCCAAGTATATTTTAACCTTGAATGAGTGTAGATGTAATTTGTGTCCTTTTTAGATCCAATGAGTATAAATGTACTTCATTTTAATCCATGAATGTGAAATGCAAGTTGTAGTTGTTTGAAAAAAATTGACCCAACTTATTATGAAATAAACAAGGTTCTTTTTATCCAATGCTATGAGAATACAAGTATATTTTAACCTTGAATGAGTGTAGATGCAGGTTGTGTCCTTTTTAAATCCAATGAGTGTGAATGCAGTTCATTTTAACTTATGAATGTGAATGCAAGTTGTAGCTGTTGTTTGTTGCATAAAAATGAAAGAGCTTATAAAAATCAAAACAAAGTTAGTAGCTCCCTCCAACTTGCCACATGCTTCCAATAGAATATTAGTGACCAAAAAACTCTAGTCTACTGAAGTAAAAAGTAGAAAGCCAAAAATAATTTCAGAAATTGAAAGCAAACCCTAGACAGGTAGTTGTGTTGCGGCAACTACAGATGCGGCTCACAGAAATGATCAAATGCATCTCAAAAACTACAACTGTGGCTCATGGGTTGTTGACTATAGTTCACCAGAATAGATGTGGCCCAGGTTTTTGATGATTGTGGTGAACTTGAAACACAGATGTGGCGAACGACAACCAGTTCTAGTGCACGAACCTAGATTCATACCTGTAACTTGCAAAAACAAAAAATTCATACATAATCTACAAAATATTTGTCCTTCATGCTAGGTTCACTAAATGTAACTGTTGATGCCAACATTTGACAAGGTAATAGCCTTTATGGGAAACTCAATTAAAGGGGGGATCTATTGCGCTAAACTAAGTAACCTCTCAATTTTAAAGAAGTCGGCTTCTTCTATAATTGGGGTTTTGAATGGGAAAAGGAACCAAATATAAAAATAAAAGATCTAACTAGGGTGATGTACCAAGATTTAGATGTAAGGCATGATAGATCTTATCTTGTGGATGGGATCTAAGGGCCGGTTCAGCAATCTGCTATGTCATAGAATAACAAAAATCAAAGAGAAAGACCCGAATAATTCATTTCATAACATAAAATAATCTGAATAGAGATTTATTGAAAGGAAAGATTCAGAGACATGGTTCTAAATCAACATTCTATTCAACTCATTGAAGTTGCAAACAAACTATTCAAAAATAGCACAATATAATGTTTTTCAAATAGTTAAGAAATAGAGAGGCCAAATTACAAGGGCACAGTCTATAAGTCTTTACAATTATCTAACAAAACAAAAGGCTTGATGTCTTTCTAATTCTTCTACAGGTATTTTGACCTTTTCAAGGTTAAGAGAAGTAGTATATATATCCAGAGGTTTCCACCGCTTGAGATCCCGTAACAGAAAATATTCTTGATCATGAGTGATGATGTTCGCAGCAATGACTCATCATGGCTGTTGTAACAGAAAGATTCTTGAGCATGAACCTAGTCACCCGTGAGCCAGGTGCATTCCCAATGAATGATGGCAGTGGTCCCATCCTTTGAAAATAGCTACGGCTCGAGCGAGCACGTGTCACAACCTTGTAGAGTTAATTAGGATGTGTGGCAGGACATCACGACCCAAACTCCATTCCATCCTTCCTGTGAATAAAATGTTCATTATGAGGACACGTGGAAGAAGCTTCAACATATCAACATCATTTTGGGGCCCACTCAAAAGTGCACTCAAGACGAGGTGGTGTGGTGTGCAGTCAGAGCCCAAAGAAAAATGGAAAGGAATCTCCCCTTCGATGAGTGATTGTATGACACGTGGAAGCATTGGGTTGAGTCCATTGAGAGGGTGACATGGATACCTTAAAATCATTAGGTGTGGTCGGAATCTAAGTAAAACAGCAAAGCAACCTGAAGGGAGCTTGGGGATTTATTTAATATCCACAACTTTTGGCAACTATCAGGGGCGTTTCACCTGTAGAATGATGTACCCAAAAATATTTGGTTTCATCACCATGGCCTTATTCATTGGGCATCAAAATCAGAACCTAGAAAGGGCAATCTACAAGGAAATACAATTGGCCTCAAAAGGCATTGATATGGCACGCAGATTCTCATGCGCCTCATGCAAATCAATTACTTCCTTAAAAGGTAGCATCGCGGATATTCCAAACTCGGCCTCAAGCTGAAAAAGTAGTCGTGCAATCTGATGAGTGACACGTTCAATTTCCTCGATGGTAGGAGGTTGATTGAAGCTTTGGAAAATAGATAAATCCTACTTCCTCTCCTCAATTTTGGCTGCAATTTGTTCGGCGGTAGCCACCGATTCAACAAAAAGAAATGGAGAGGGTAGGCCCAGCTGGGTCAGTTGGGAAAACCTTGCTCGTACGCTATCCATAATTTTCCCCAATGTGATTGAGCAGTGTTGAGCATGAAGGATGGCCTCATGGCAGAGGATAAACTCTTTCATGATCCTAGCAGCTGACCTCTGATTTTCAACTCCTACTTGTACCAAATCCTCGCTTGGCATGGTGTATAGTTTGTCTAGTAGGTTTTCTACTTCAAGAACCTTTTCCCTTATGAATTGTGGGAATTGTTCCATTTTTCCATGAACCTCCCTGCATAAATTTTTCACCTCTGCCATAAATTGAAGTGTGGGTTGGAGAGTCAGACATAAAGTCATGACTCTTTCCCAGTAGGAAGCATATAGTTGTTGGGCTACTAAGCAGAGGTCTAACTATGGAGCAGGAGTTTGAGAAATTATCTTCAAGAGATTAATCTTTGCCTCCTTCATCCCAATCTCTTGTGCTAGCCTTGCAATTTGTTTTGCGGCAATAGAGAGTTGATCCTATAGGGCTCTTTGTGCAGCCAACCACCTCTCCTCAACCTGGCTTTAGGTTGCAAACTCTTCCTCTAAGGAAAGCTTGATCTTCTAGAGTTCTTCCTAAAATTGAGCATGCGTGCTTACTTGATTTGTCTATTTTTATTGTACTGCTTGCTCCAACTAAGTGTGTATTCATTGCAACTCTTCATTATTTTGTTAAACTTCTCCTTCTGATTGGGCCAACCAGTCCTATAATTCTTGATTCCTTCATTGCAACTCAGCCACTTGATTTGACTCCTAGGATTGGAACCTCTCAAGCTCCCTTTGCAAGCTAGCTTGCTCTACCTATGCATTATGTGTGAATGGTGCCCTTTTTGTTTCTTGTGCCTTGTCCTTGGCCAACAATACTTCTATCCTTTCTTTAACGGCCTTGAGCTCATCCTCTGCCTTCTTCAACTTGCGACTAAACTTGAGAAAGTCAGTGGTCACCACCCATTGGATCTCCTCCATTAGCTTGACTTTATCCTTTGGTCAGGCAACACGCAAGTCTGGTCTGATGGAATCGACATCATAGTCATCGGGCTATATTTCTCCCTGTAATTTGGTAACATTGGGATGCATGGTTTCCAAATGCAATGATTGTTGAGCCTCATTATAAATTCTCTGGACTCTGGGCTTTGCTAGCTTTTTGGCACCCTTTTCTTTTTTCTTCTAGAGTTGGAGAGCTCGAGCTTGCTTCATTGTATCACTTCGTGACAAGAATTGAGTTGGTGATTTGATGTGCTCACCTACAAAGGGTGCACTGGGAGGGACAGGGAAAGGGAATGAGAGGTAGGTGACCTCAGATTTTTTATCTTTGCAAGGGAAACTATGAGCAAAGAGAAGTGAGGAATATTCAAAATCCTAGGTGATGAAGGTGTGGGAGGACTCATGGGGAATGATGGTGGTAATGGAGATGCAACGGGTTTCATTTGCTACAAAGGTTGGGTCGGAGTTGACTCAACGGAGAAAAAGGGTTTAGCAGTTTTAGATACCAAGGGGGTGGTAGCCATGGATGCGTATAGAGAGGCAAATGAGGAGGCTAATGAGGCTCCAACAAAATATGGAGTAACTCTAGGGGAGGTGAAAACCATCTGTCCAATATGAGAAAACTAGGAGAAACCTTCTACAGCCATTGTAGCAAGGACAGAAAGGTAGGCTCACACTTGGATCTATGGATGCCATAGAGATAATAGAAGAAACAAGACATTGGGATCCGAGAAGAGAGGGAGCAAAAGATGCCTAAGTGATAGATTTCATTTCCAATCCTAGGCCCACTGCAACTTCCTATGAATCTGTCCCTGAAGCGGCATTGGTGCGTTATCTTTTGCTTGGTGGAGAGTTCTCCACATCCACTACTTATGAATCTGGGATTTTTTACAGACCAATTCTGGACTGCAAAGGCCCTAACTATGAAATATTCGTTCTCAAAATCCTAACAGTTGTGCTAGGCTACGTTCCTATTCTTTTAACTATTTTTGTCGCATCCACTCTCGGTTCCTTCTTCTTTTGCTTCCCTTTGTTAGAGCATTGTGTGGCCTCTTCAGGGTCAGTCTCTTTTGCATGACTCGCGTCAGAATAAAAATGCTCCTCATTCCAAAGAGTATCAAACTGATCATTGGTGTCAAAAACTAATGGGTGTTGGAACAGGGTGATGGGGCACTTGATCTCCTTGCGGTAGATCCAGAAAACATTGATCTTTTCCACCTTCTTGCCATATTCCCTTATCAAACTATTGTGGAAGGGAGCGACCATGCAGTAATTTTCATCGACCTTCCCCTTAGGGAGATAGAACCCGAGCCATGACAGCCTCTGATTATCTATTGGCATGCATTCCAAGTCCACCCAAAACCTGCTAATATCCTCTGGAGGGTTTCACTATGCATCCTAGTAAGGTCGAGGGTTGTGCTTTACCTTAATGAATGTGTTTCCCAAGTCATCCTTAGGGTTGTAGTCCCACTTATCACAAATAAACACTAGCCCAAGATGAGCCATCTTTGCTTCCAATAGCTCAGCTAATTTCTTCTTTACCATGACCATTATTTTGCAACTTATAGGGCATTTAAAAAACCCTCTCTTATTCTTCTTTGGGTTAGATGAAAAGGTCCAGTCCATAATAGCCAGCTATCGGAACACTTCAAGGGCCAAAACCTGATCACTGACAGTTGTTGGGAGTCAGATTGGCTCCTTTGAAAATCCATGTACTCAAACGCATGTGAAATCCTCCCCAAGGAACTAGTCACACTTGGGGAACAAGATTTGCATCCAGCCAGTTTGGTCAGCCAATAGGCAATAGTAGTCACCATCCTCGCTCAAGTCATGCAAAACTAGAATCAAAAATTTCTCTGAAAATGCATAATAATCATAGGTGGAGGAGAGGATGTGAGTCCATACCAAAACTAGCTTTTGATGCTTCTTCTCATCAAATATTGACAACTCTATTTTTTCTTTGAAGAAGTTAGGATTCTGGTGTAGGATCATATAGGAAAAAAGAGAAGGATATCTGAACTTACCAACAGTTTCAAACTCAACAATCTACTTCCACATATCTTTGACAATCATGTCCGTGAAATCATACCAAAAAGTGTCGCGTTACCTCCTCAGCTAAAAACCCAGCCCCAACTGAGATTCATGCACTATCATGTCATCATCCAAGTCAAACAAAAAAGCCATCATGGAGAAGGCATCTTGCATTTCTGCATGTTTGAAGTCTACGTGACAATTCAGGTTTCTTAACGGTTGTTGGAAATCTTGGGGCTATTCGGTCTCTATATTATAAAATTCAAGGGCATTCCTTCTTTCTCTCCAGAATTCTGAACCTTTTTTTTGGTTGAATGGCTCCATTGGAAGCATCCTGGTGCAATTCCCTTGAATGCATAGCATGTCCCTAAGAGCATCCACAGATGTTACAACTCTCAACCTTCTTCCCTCAATGGCACTGGTCGTCGAATTGAAACATTGAATGCTCTCGTGGAATATCTCTAGACACTAGTGCACATAAGGGACCACATATTGTAGAAGTCCACAGAGCCATTGCTTGTATGGTAGTTGATTGTCAAATAATTTCTTCATTCTGATGAAAGTAGGTTCCCTTAGGCCCTTAGGGTTAGTCTTGAGGACGGGGTCATAAATGTTGTCCCACTCCTCCTTTATCAAACTTGCATCTCTTAGAGTCCCTTTCTTAGCTGACTGCGTGCAAAACCAGTCCGGATTTTTTGGGATTCCAGGCATAGAGTAGGACTCATCTTGAAAAATATTAACCATGGGCACTATGAGCATCGCATCAACCAAGCTTTGATATTTTTCTCTTGGCTCATTCATCTGCACGTTTTGAGCTACTTCAGGGGCAGCAGATTCCATTTGTGTTCAAAATTTTGCAATTTCTCACATGTTCCTTGGCGATTCTTGCATTTCAAAATCTCTGTACTAACTATGTATTCAAAATCTCTCCTTTTTATTTTTCTTACAACTGCATGCAATACTTAGCCTTTTTCATCTTTCTTCGAGTGGTAGATGATGGTTATTTTCTCACATTAAATTTGGCATGTACCGCTTGTTGGAAAGAGACACTGCTAGTATCACTTGGTGTTGTCATTGATGGCAACCCTAATCATTGAATAGGTTTGCACATCATCATTCGATCACATCGACAGATAGATTGAAGATTGACAAGGAAGAGTAGAGTATTTGGTAAATCAGTGTTCATCAATCTGTATGAAGATTTCATGTTATTACTTTGTGTCGCGCATCTCAGGGAAAGTTTTCTATTATATTATCTTTGTTATCACTGAAGTGCAATGGCTCATATCGATTCGTGTTGAAGTTAGAAGGTCTAATTAATTCTCTGTTTTATCTATATTGGAGTCGACCTCATAAATAAACTATGTCGCAAATGTATGAGAAGTAATTAGATAAGTATACTTGTGCTTGTACATATTTTTTTGGGTCCTAGCCAAGTTATGGCCAACTATTGAGGATACGCATTGCATATTTCTTATGATTTGAGCCGACAGTTGTAATTATTTTGTGTTCTATTGAAGCTGACAAAGTGTAATTGAATTCTATTTTCTGGATCTATATAAGATCATTCGTATCATTTTGAAGGATGTATGAAGTGTGTGTTAATGCGAAGTGCGAAGAAGAGTAGAGCAGAAGAATGATAATGCGCAGTTTCACTTGCGTGTAGAAGATCTATGTTGTGTGTGTGAGCAGAACAGAACAAATGTATAGAATCAGTATGTAGGATAGAAAATCAAATATGGTGCTTAATAAGAACTGTAATTAGGCATTTGTAGATGGCATTTTTCTTAGTTCAAACTCTCATATTTTTTAATCTGATTTTCTTTATAAGGTATTCAGCCTTCCCTTTCAGCACTGACCTCTAGGTAGTGTGCCTGAATGCAAGTTCATTCCCCTTATTATAATCTTTGTTTGAGTATACTCATATCATAATTGTGGATTGGCCATCCACCATGGTTTTTCCCCTAACAGGGTTTCCACATAAAAATATTGGTGTTATGGTGTTGTCTTTATTTTCATGTGTATGCACTATGGTTGAATGTTACCAATGCTTTGAAGTTAAAGGTTAATAAAGTTAATTTTTGCTTAACACTGATTCACCCCCCTCTCAGTGTAGCTTGTTTCCAACACTACTAGCTTTTTTCTTGTGTGAAGTGAATCACTTGCTATTTTGAAATGACAAGAATTCAAAATGACCCTAGGTACCTACAACCCATGGCATGATTTTCCTTGGAAATTGAGTCGATGATTTGAAGGTAGACTAGGCATCGTATGCCATGGTAATTAATAGCCCAAGAGAATGATTACACTAAAGTATGCGATAAGCATCAAGTAGATTTGCATTATTTTTTGGAGTTTGAGAAACACCTGCAGGATGACACCTCAGCATCCGGCCGAATGGATTATTGCTAGAGACTACTACCAACTTGTGCTAATTAATTAACTTGCCTTAATTTTGTACATAGCAACTTGTACCTGCAGATGCAACTGGGTGAGAGTCTCGAGCAAGCCTTGGTGCAGTGTTTGAGGTGGTACCTGGTTAACCTCATGCTTATGGTATGAAAATTACCATGCTTATTCTTGCCACTTCTATAAATAGGCGCCTAGGCAGTAGTGAAATCACACTTAGCAATTTTTAGCAGAATTAGAATTAGGTGATTGGTTTAGCATTTGGTATTTGTAGTCTACATATTATTTGTATAAAGTTCAAATTTAGAAGTTTGTTATAGGGTTGTTGTCTGACAATCTATAGAGTTTGACATTATGAATACCCCAATTAGGCTAACCTCCCATAGATCTCAAATGACCTTTTTGGGAGAGATTTCAACTAGACGCCTAAAGAGGATGACAAGAAATAAGCATTCTTTGGCCATCATAGCCATGAAATGGGTCCTGGAATGTGGCTATCTTGAATACGAGGATAAATATAGAGGTAACATTGATGTGTGCTCTCACTTTGTGGCATCAATGCTCGATATCTAGATTCCCAAGCCACTTATCCTCTGTCTAGTGCAATAAATTTTCCCAAAGAAGTATCTAAATGGCCTTGGTGAGGTGGTGGTGAATTATGCATTTGGTGAAGGTATCCCGACCGCAAGTGACCTTTGCAAGTTCATTGAAGAAGACGTGGTTGTTTCATGGTTGTCGTTCCAGAGCGGTTTACACCTTCAGTCACAAGAAGTACATCACCAAAGGGTCACTTGTGCCTGTCACTTCCTCTTCCGGACAAACAACATGGTTCCATTCTATGACATCGACTGGTATACCAACTTAAGGAACCTGGTGTTCCCTCCGCCACTTTCTATTGCTTCTCTGGATGATGTCACTGGCCCAGTTGCTACTTCTAAGGATGAAACAATTCCAGACATTTTTTTGTTGCTGCTTATTCCCATGACTGAAGATTTACTCTCTTTTCATGCCTTTTAGAACTGAAACTTGTTAGCCCTTTTGTATATAGCCTGAAAAGGCTCTATAATAATCATATGAAAATATGCAAAAATATATATATAAGTATATACTTTGAAGGCGTGGCCTCTGAGCCATTTTGATAATGTACTTATCGAAGTATATAAATATAATGGAGATATGGCTTATATTTAAAAAAAAATTGCTTTGTTGCATATTCCTTGTACTTTTTGGCATATGTGTTATTCACTGCATCATAATGTAAATTTTCATTGCATCATGGATTAAGAAGACTAGCCGAATAAACAAAAGAACAAAAAGGAAAATAACCACAATAATTACATATTTACATGGTATAATTTTTCAATTGAACTCCATAGAAATTTTAAGGTGAATTCCCTTAACAAGAATCCTTAATTCTTTTCTTTCCATGCTTTCTGATTCAACTGCATCATATCGCTTGCACTAAACTATCCTAAATGGGTCCTCCCACAAGCTGTCATATTTCTTGTGTTGGTCAAGTCTCGTTGTCCGCTTACTAATCTTTAACATTGGGTCCCTAAACTTTGGGCATTGGTCTGAAAATCCATCGTATAGAAAAAATGCATCTAAACCCGCTACATTTCATATGATTGATCCCATGGAGAGTAGTGGGTAATGATCTTTTAGTGATGTTCGATTTAGGTTGCGGAAGTTGATACATAAGAAGATATCTTCATTCTTCTTTTGGACCAGAATCAGGTTGAACTCCTAGGTGTTATGCTTGACTGAGATGATAATTCGTGACTGAATTGGCCTTGTTAACCCTTGCGCCATCAGCACTTCTATCTTGGGATTCACTAGCCTTTGTTTTTGGCAAACTGGTTTGGCCCTTTCTGTCAACTCCATTGTTTGTTGGATGATTTCAAGATCATATCCCTTGAGGCCATTGTATGACCAGGCCACTACCCCTTCACCTTTTCCCAAAAAGTTGATGAGCCTTTCTTTATCTTGATGTAGGACATCTTTCTTGACTTTGAGCTTGCTTTCATCCCTGATCTGGAAATCAGCATAATCGCCACTTTTCACCGAAAACTTTCTCCTATCATTGCTTAGATTGTCAGAATAAAAAGAATTTTTGAGGGTGACAAGCCCCTTTCGAAGCTTGTCTGGCCTTAGCTGAATTTTTTGTCCATTGTAGGCTTTGGTGGTGCATGGTCAGAATTGGTCGACAAACTCTCCTGGTTGTTAGTTGAACGAAGCGATGTGTTCATCACCATCAAACACCTGCTAGCTCTGACCATTATCTGGAATTGTTGATCAGAATATCACCCATTCAGAGTGTCTGTTATGCATTGGGTCAGAGACCGGTTTGAACTCGGATCCGATTATAGCCATGCGGTCCGTATTAGATCATGCTTTTCGAGGAACAATTTGGATATTGAAAGCTCCAAAGCTCTTAATTAGGTCCCAGACTATGTGTCTATAGATTCTCATATGAACACTCCTTGTTGTTTTGATACCTCGAACTTGATTGATGATTAGTTTGGAATTCCAGAACATCGTTATCGTCTTGATGCCCATTTGTTCTACTAGATTTAAACCTAGCATGAGGCCTTCATATGTAGCTTCATTTTTTGAAAAGGAAGACTGGAATTAGAGAAATCTAATTGTCTTATTTTTTCTTGGAGAACTCAAGCATATCCCAGCTCCTGCGTCGGCCATGCATCTAGCACCATCAAAGTATAGTGACCATAGCTCCATGGCCAAAATGCCTTTGGGTTCTTTTTTCACCCTTGGGATGGCTTGGTCTTCATCATAAATGGCATAAAGTCCCTAGTCCAATGGCATGATAATTTTTGAAAGGTTCTTTATCAATAAAATCGCTTTTTTCACCCTTGGGATGGCTTGGTCTTCATCATAAATGACATAAGTCCCTAGTCTAGTGGCATGATAATTTTCAAAAGGTTCTTTATCAATGAACTCACTTAGGAGAACCTCCTCTTGATCAATCCCATCTCTGGTGATTTCCTCATCTTCTAGAAGCTCAGTGCAGTACATTTCCTCCTTGATGATGGAGGTGTGAGTGGGCTCAAAGACTGTCTTATCCTTGTCTGCAACATGTTTCGAATGCAAAGGTTCAGACACCAGCTTCATTTTGGATCCATGTTTGGTCCTTATAATCAAGTGTGACCAATCTAAGGAAAGGTATCCACCCAGTTTAGAAGTGAATTCCCTGGACAAGCACAGACCGAATATTGGAGGAATATCAATGATCACGGTATCCTACTTGACCGTGATATTGGGAAAGGCAAACAAATTCAATGGAAGATTTTTAATGATTCCCACAGTATTAGCCATATTCCCATCTAATTGCATAACCCCTTTATTCAAAGGTTCATAGCTCAGTCTTAGGGCTTCAGCTATTTTCTTGGGCATTACTGTGGTACTGGAACTGAAATCAATCATGGAGTTATGCAGGAATTTCTTACCCACAATAAGGGTTAGAAAAAATGGCTTTGGCCTTGGTTTATCTTCGCCGACTTTGGTTGTGGATTCTTCCTCTTGGTTCTCAATAGAGGCTTCTTCTACAATATTCACAAGAACTTTTGTCGGAGGTTATTGATCAATAACCTACCCCTTAAGTGATTGCTTCTTTGTTTCAACGATCGGATCATCTCGGAGAGCCTTCTATAGCAATGTCTTTTGTTCTGGAATAGTTAGGATATCCCACAGTGATGCATTAGCAGATGATTTTTTTAATTGTTCCACCATATTGATCAGTGGCAGATTTGGAGGATTCTGCTCCTTTGCTCTTGTTATTACAATTTCCCTTTGCGGTGGACATTGTGACACCACTGTGAAGGTACTGAGTTTGTGGTCGAAAGCACTTTTAGGCTGCGGAGTAACTAATTGTTGGTCGACTGATTTTCTCGTGAATCTTCTCTTGGAGCGAGTGTTGTAATCAGACTGCACTTGCAGGGTTTCCGACGTGGATTCTTTGAATGTGAACACCGCTTCCTCTCCTTCCCTCCATGAGAAGAGGGGATGGTCAGGGGCTATGTCATTTTCTTGCTCTAGAGACATCCCTTGCATTTGAGCGGTGAATATTTTGTTTTCCATTTGCAGAGAGGCATATACATAACCCCCATTGTTTGACGTTGTGCCTTGACTACGCTACTCTGCCACCTTTTGTTGTAGATTGTCATGTGGGCAGTTTCGAGGCATATGTGAATCACCGCAAGGAAAATTCCAGTGGTTGGCATCATCAACTAGATTTTTCTACCTTGCGATCAACTCTCTACTTGTACTTGTTGGAGCAGCTCCCAGCAGAGTCGGTACCGGTACTATTTGGTTATTTGTCTAAGTCTACGGATTTGTGCGTGTGGCTCCTTGATATTGATTTTGTTGGTAGGAGGGTTTGCCGCCTTGATAACTTTGGTAGGCCAGTTTCGGGGGAGCGTCCTGGTTGAGCTTGATGACAGCTATCTCATTAGCCATAACCCGCAACATTTCCTTTATGTCACTCATCTCATCTTTCAAGGCACCAGAAGTGATGTTTTGTGGTACGCTCATGTACCTATACATGGATTGAGGAGAAGCAGTTGTAGTGGTAGGCAGCGTCGCTTGAGCGAGAATTGGTAGCTCGGGGAATATAGGCATGATGGGCTGAGGCAGCAACTTCCCAATGTCAATTAGATTGTTCTCTTCTTTGATTGCATCGCTATATGCATCCGGTAGAGTGGTTTCGCCGAGTGACTAGATCATCATTGAGATATCGGTGTTGATGGACTTTAGGTAAAATATGAATGCCAAATCAGGTGGTGAGCGGATTGCAACCTGAATTCTTTGCCAATTTATGTGGAACCGAGCATTGAAGTTAGTCAGGGCCTCATATGGAGCCCGCTTGATGATCTCTAGCTGGTGATATTGGGAAGATCGATCTTTGTCGTTCAAGAACCTTTCATAAAAATGATCTCTGAGCTGATCCCAAGTGTCGATAGCGTTAGTCGACAAAGTGCGATACCAATCTAATGTTTTTCCTCTGAAAGAAGTTGTGAGAAACCTCAACACTATGTTTTGATCTATAACTCCATGCACCAAACACACATCCGCTACATCTTGTACATGTTCAGAGGGTGTTCTTGAGCCATCTTCGATAAAATTAGGAATAGCTTTGAGGGAAAAGATCGGGATAGGGGCCCAAAAGTCGGGTACAACTGGGGCTACAAGGGGACTTCCAACGTCCCATGCCACATAATTTAGATTAGTGATTGATAACAAAGATGGTGGAGGGTTCGAAACATTTCTCATAATGGGTTCCTAGTTGGTACTACCAACAAACCAAGTTTATTTGTTATTTGGGATCTTGAGACAGGCCGATGGCTCATATACTTGCTCAAGGCTTAAGCACATCTAGAAGGTCACCGGGCGTGCCAAAAAAAAGAAACTGTTGATGCCAAAATTTGACAAGGTAACAGCCTTATGGGAAACTCAGTTAAAGGGGGACCTATTGCGTTGAACTGAGTAACCTCCAGATTTTAAAGAAGTCATCTTCTTCTATAATTCGGGTTTTGAATGGGAAAAGGAAGCGGATATAAAAATAAAAGATCTAACTAGGGTGATGCGCTAAGATTTATATGTAAGGCACAATAGATCTTATCTTTTGGATGTGATCTAAGGGCTCGTTCAAAAATCTGCTATGTCATAGAATAACAAACATCAAAGAGAAAGACCCAAATAATTCATTTCATATCATAAAATAATATGCATAGAGATTTACTGAAAGGAAAGAGTCAGAGATGTGATTCTAAATCAGAATTCTATTCAAATCATTGAAGTTGCAAACAAACTATTCAGTATCAGCACAGTATTTTTTTTTTCAAATAGTTAAGAAACAAAGAGGCCAAATTACAGGGGCACAGTCTGTAAGTCTTTACAATTATCTAACAAAACAAAAATCCTAGTGTCTTTCTAATTCTTCTATAGGTATTTTGACCTTTTCAAGGTTGAGAGAAGCAGTATATATAGCCAGAGGTTTCCACCGCTTGAAATCCTGTAACATAAAAGATTCTCGATCATGAGTGATGATGTTCACAGCAATGAATCATCGTGGCCATTGTAACAGAAAGATTCTCGAGCATGAACCCAGTCACCCGTGAGCCAGGTGCATTCCCAGTGAATGATGGTGGTGGTCCTAGCTTTTAAAAATAACTAAGGATCGAGCGAGCACATGTTGCAACCTTGTAGAGTTAATCAAGATGTATAGCAGGACATCGAGACCCGAACTTCGTTCCATCCTTCCTGTGAATAAAATGCCCGTTTTGAGGATACGTGGAAGAAGCTTCAGCATATTGGCATCATTGTGTGGCCCGCTCAAAAGTGCACTCAGGATGAGGCAACGTGGCGTGCGGTTGAGACCTAAAGGAAAATGGAAAGGAAGCTCCCCTTTAATGAATGATTGTATGACACATGGAAGCATCGGGTTGAGTCCGCTGAGAGGGTGACATGGAGACCTTAAAATCATCGAGTGCGGTCAAAAGCTAAGCAAAATAGCAAAGCAACCCGAAGGGAGCATGGGGATATATTTAATATCCACAGTAACTAAGAAAAAATTTAGGTTAGCATTACAAAGCATAAACAAACCAAACCCTAGCTAACAATTAAGCACAATGGAACATAAAAGCATAAACAAATAAACAATCTCACCATAAACCTTCATGCATTCTCTGATTCATCTCCATTGCCCCTCTCCATTTTGTTGTAAATAGTATTTGCCCTCATATTTTAGGGAGCAACTATGACCTATGACAAAGACCTAGCAAAATATTGAAGGATTTAACTAAGCAATTGCAAGTGTACTCAAAAATTTGCAAGCATGAAGTGACAAAATGAGGCTGACATTGTCCTTTTATAGAATTAAATGTTTTGGATGAATGGCTAGGATTAATAATTCACAAATACCCTAAGATGGAAGGCTGAAATTGAATGTGACAACTAGCAATTAGGGTTAGGGCAGAATTAGGTTAAAATTTGAAATGGAGGGCTATGATTTAACAAATCAAGAGAGATTGCCAGAAAATCAAATAAGAATTTAAAATTATTTGATTTAGGAGGGAAAGTTGACTTTTTGAATTAAAAATTAATTTAATTCAAAAGAGGTGGAGCCATGACAGTTATAATGATTTTTTAAATTATTTACTTTGTGGGAAAATGAAAAGTGAGATTTAAATAAATGATTTTATTTAAATCTGGAGGAAAAAACAAAAGGACAATTAAATAATTAATGAAAATTATTTAATTGTAGAGGAAAGGGATAAAGTGAGCAATAATTAAATAAATTTAGAAATTTATTCAATTATAGAGGGACAGAAGAAATTAGTGACGTATTTAAATGAATAAATATAATTTATTAATTTAAATAATCGGGAGGAATAAAAGATAGGAATTAATTAAATAATTAAGAATTATTTAACTAATAGTTGAATTTAGACTATGGGACATAATTAAATGTGTTAATTATGTTGAGAAGAAAAATGGAAAAATAAAGCTTGCAAGCCTAGGTTATTTTTGTGTCTACATTTAGAATTTCACAAACTAAAGATCTTCCACCGAAACACACCCTTCTGACTAGGGGGAGCCTGTATGTCTCCCTGAAACCAGGGATACTCAAGGGTTTTAGGCCTTAAGCCAAGTTGCAGCAGCAATAAATAGAAAACTCACAACAAAATGAGCTCTAAAAGAACCTTAGAGAGTTATATAATAATTCCCAAAGAGATGAATTAATCTCAACCCTTGAATTCAAAGTTCCACATTAAAATCCTAAAAATTGATCCAATAAGCTCCTTGAGAATCCATGCCCCTTTTCCCTTTTATCACATGCTTTTTAAAATCACTTAAAGTAAATAAAAAAGGGACAACTTAAGTTGTTTGGCTAGGAGTTACTCAAGTTCCTAAAAAGACGTGCCCACAACTTAAAATGACTTAAGTTCACTTAAGTTGCATAAAAAACGTGCACACAACTTAAGAATATAATATTATACAAGCCAAAGACTATACTTACCCAAAGAATGCTTGTCCTCAAGAATTTTTAGATTGGGATGCTTAAGAATCTCCTCTCCTTCCCATGTTGCATCCTCCAAAGGCAAGTTTTTCCATTTGATAAGATATTCAATTTTTAAATTACTTTATTCCTCAACCTTTTCTCTCAATTGTAAAATTGTTTTTGGAATGAGTATCAACTTACCTTCTTCATCCATGGGAGGTAGTTTCGTAGGAGTCGCGTGTTGTCTAAGAGCCTTTTTGAGGCATGACACATGGAAAACATTGTGAATTTTGATTGTAGTTGGTAACTCTAACTCATATTCTATTCACCAATTCTTTTGATCACCTTAAAAGGCCCATAAAACCTTGATTTAAGCTTTTCCACCCCAGTTACTTTCAATGAAGATTGTCTATAAGGTTGAAGATGCACAAATACCATGTCTCCCACCTCAAAAGATCTCTCAACTCTAAGAGGATCAACATATTTCTTATGTTGTTCCTGTGCAATCTGAATATTATCCTTAAGTGCCTTAAGGATATCTTGGTTCTCTTTTGCCCACTCAAGAGCTTTTGGAGCTCTAGAATCAAAAAAAACTAAATCCAAAAATGTAGGAGCTTCATAACCATACAAAGCTTTGAAATGAGTCATGTACCTATGCTCATATGATATGTAGTGGTAACAGAAATCTACCAAATGTAACCACCACTATGCCCATGCTTTTTCCTACCTTGAGATAGTTCCTCAAGTAACCTTCAAACCATTTATTTACGATTTCATTTTGACCATTCATTTGAGGATGATAACTAGTGCTATGATTGAGTTTTGTTCCAACTAGCTTCATCAACTCTTGCCAAAAGTGCTAATGGATATATGATCTCTATTACTTAAAATTCTTTTTGGCACATTATTAAGTATGAATACTTGTTCAAAAAATAGACTAGCAACTTGTGTTGCTTTAAACTCAAAAGGCATTGACATTAAATGACCATATTTAGTGAGTCTATCCACCACAACAAAAATACAGTCCTTACCATTGACCTTAGACAGCCCAATAATGAAATCCATTGATATTTGTTCCCACTTTTAATTGGGAATGAGAAGTGGTTGTAGTAACCTTGCTAGGAAAGAAACTTCAGCCTTGTTTCTTTGACAATCTATGCATTCCCTCACATGTTTGAGGACATCATCTTTCATACCTTTCAATAAGAATCTTTCACGAATGTACCTATTGTAGTAACGAAAAAAATATCTCTTTTTCTTACCTAATTTGGGAATAATTAATATTAAATTGAGCCTAATGTTGCCTTGATTTAGTGTTGTAATGTGTTTTACACATTCACGTTAAGTTTAGGGCCCTTTTAAACTAAATGGGCCTAATTTTTCCTTAATTTAGTGTTGTAAAGTGTATTTATTTACATCTTCACACTAATTTTTGGGCCCTCTTGCATTCATGACCTTCAAATCATCATTAATAGGCCCTTAATACCCTTTATTACATATCCCAAGGCTTATTTCAATCGAAATCCCGACAAATTCAACAAATGCACCTAATATTCTAAACCCCCGACATTCTATCACCCCAAAAATCTAGGGTGGGACCCATATGCCATCTTGGGTGTATGAGTCCGCCTAGGTGGGACCCATATGCCACCTTGGGCGTATGAGTCCCATTTGGGGCCTTTTAGGGTTTTGAGCGAGAAATCAAGGTTTTCAATTCAAATTTTGTGAATGTTGGCATTTGAGATCTAATAAACGATAAATTAAATGGAATGCCTATATAACTAAGGTTTCAAATCATTATTTCACTAAGAATCTTCAAGCAAAAGAGTTTCACCTAGACCTAGAGTTTTCAAGAGCAAATCATCAAGCATTTGGAGCTACATTCAAGAGTCAAGCATCATGTCAAGGTCTTCATCCATCATGTGTGTTTGTGAGCTAACATGTTGATGTAGCATTTGTGATCCAAGTTTAAGCATTCAAAGCCACATTAAGTTTCATGATCAAGATCTACATCCATTGAAGCCAAATCATACAAGTTGCAGATCTACACTCCACGGATTCAACAAGGTTTGGTGAGTTGTTACATTCATTTGTTCACTCATCATTCCTTCATGTTATTTCAATTTATTTCAAAGTTTGATTACTCAAACGAGGTCTGACTGAGGCAAATCCCCATCCACTAGCAAAACAACATTTTTCTCTCTCTTGATGTGTTTCACATATTTATGTGAACGGGATTCATTCACCCAACTTGGCGATTTAGCCCCTGATATAGCCTTTTGATAGCATTCAACAGTGTCGGATTTGGGTTCAAAAGACTCAGAAAACCCTAGAGTGGGACTCATACGCCCAACCTAGTGTATTAGTCCCATTATAGTTTCTAATCACCATTTAGCATGTCTTGATCAACTCTTAGAGAATCCCAGATCCTGCCTTGAAAACCCTAGAGTGGGACTAAATCGCTCAACCTGGCGTATTAGTACCAGTGCAATCCGAAATAGCAATTTCTAGGGTTTACATATCTTGTTTTGGCCCCTCCACCCCTTCAGATACTTTTTTGTTTCATTTTGTTTATTAATCTGATTTCATGTTTCAAGTTTCTAGGGTTTGTGCATAAGTGTTTACATCTCCTTTGAAGCTTCATTTAATGGTGAACCCTCCTCCAATCACACAAGGAAACCCCTAGCCCATTCCTCAATCAAGTCACTTGGTTGAAGGATCTTGGTTTCCCAATGAACTAAAATGTGAAATAGGTCCTAAGTTTTGTCTCCCAAAAGGTGGGACACCCTATTTCCTTTGGTTCACCTGTATGTCTTCAAATAACCTGGATGACCAGCAAGTTGATTGTTATGGACAACAATAAAAATCTTATGTTTGAACTTATTTTCCAGTACTAAATAGATTATATTTATACTATAGATGATGTCATTCAACACTCTATACCTTTCACCATCGATTTTATCATCTAAAATATCACATGCATGTTGATTTTTTGAATACTCTACTAGTATGTGATCCTTCCAAGAGGTTGAAAATTCTAAAAGTGAGAAAAATGAAGGGTTTCTAGACAATACATTAGCAAAAACATTAATTTTTTCCCTTGATAAATTCAATGTCAAAATCATACCCTTGAAGCTTACTTACCCAACATTGTTGTCTCTCATTTAATCCATTTTGCTCCATGAAAAACTTGAGGCTATTATGATCAGTCCTCACTATAAACTTGTTGCCCACAAGCTATTGACGAAACTTTTCAAGTGCATGCATGATTGCCAACATTTCCTTGTCATATGTGGACAACCTCATTTCAACTCCATTCAATTTTTGGCTTTCATAAGCAATTAGATGCTTGTCTTGCATCAAAACAACCCCAATACCAATATCAGATGTATCACATCCAAGCACAAAAGGTTTAGAAAAATATGATAGAGCCAAAACAAGACATGTAGTCATTACCTTCTTAAGATGATCCATAATTCTTTGAGTCTCAATCGTGCAAGCAAAAGCATCCTTCTTGGTCAAATCTATCAAAGGAGCAATTAATGAAGAAAACCCCTTCACAAATCGTTTATAGTATGTGCATAGACCGATGAAGCCAATCAAATGGGACACATTCTTCTTTGGTGGTGGCCAATCAAGTATAGCTTGAATCTTCTCCTTATGTGCCTTCACTCATTAAGATGCTTAACACCTCATCAAGATGTTGAATATACTCTCCCATGTCCTATTCTATACTAAGATGTCACCAAAGAAAACCAACACAAATTTCCACAACTACTTGTTGAATACATGGTTCATGCAAGATTGAAAAGTAGCTGGAGCATTTGGTAACCCAAAGGGCATCACCAAATACTCGAAATGTCCATAGTGACACCTGAAATTTGTTTTGTGCACATCCTACTCTCAGACCCGAATATGATGGTATCTTGAACGAAGATCTATTTGGAGAAATAGATCGCTCCATTTAGCTCATCCATCAACTCATCAATATGTGAAATAGGATACTTATTCTTGATGGTCTTCTTATTTAGTGCACAATAATCAATGCACATCCTCATAGTACCATCCTTCACCAAGACAATAGAAAAAGTGAAGGGACTAGAATTAGGTCGTATATGTCCTACATTCAATAACTCTCAAATTGTCTTCTCAATCTCATCCTTGAATCGTTTAAGATGATGAAAGGGGTTGGTAACAATTGGCTTGCTATCCACAAGCTCAGATCCACGATCTGGAGGTAGTCCATGTAGTAGATCTAAAAATACCACACTATGCTTGTCCAACAAGCCATATATGTCAACATGATATCCACACTATCCTATACCGTTTGACTTACCTGAAATGAAACACTGTATTGCCCACTCAACCTCTAAATGTTGAGAGACTCTCCATCCTCCTAGCTGAAATAACTCTAGGAGCATCTAAAGATAAGCCATGTAATACCACCTTTCAACCACCTACTATGAAACTCAACTGCATAGTCTTAAAGTCTATGACATAAGGACTTATAGAATGCAACCATTGAACGCCCAACACAACATTGGTATCCTCAATTTCAACCACATAAAAGTCATCAGTAAGGGTGTAATTGTCCAAGGTCATACTCAACTGTGGGACACGATTAACACAACGCAACATCTTGGCACCCGTTAACCGCACTCGAAAACCATCATGCTCCTCAACTTGCAAGTCTCGCTTCTTCACATAAGATGAATCAATGAAGTTGTGGGTAGCCCCACTATCAATCAGCACAACTACTCATCCTAGCATGACACCCTTTACTCTGAAGGCATTAAAATGAGGAGTGGTAGTGAGGGTTGCATTCACACCATCCATCTGGGCCAAATCATCCTGGTGCCCATTTGTATCTATTTCCCCGTCCATTTGCTCATGATGCTCATCAAGAATGTGTCTCCTCCAACTCATCGTCACTAGGCTCCTCAAAGACCTCAATCCAATGGGCCTTGCCTCCACTTCCACATTTATGTCTAGGTGTCCAAGGCTCATGACAATCAAAGCAAAGCTTCTTTCGTCTCAACTCATCTCTCGAATCATGAGATGCACCACCAACTAGATTAGACATCTCACCTGTTGGTCTAGCATATTCAGGTTTCTTGTCCTTCCTTTGTGGCAAAATCTACAATAAGGGTCTCTATGGAAACTTGCTAGGAAACCTAGCATGTGTTGTAGATAGCTACATATTCCTTGCACGCTTAATAGATCCTACAAGGTTGGCGAATCAAAAGTTTTGACCCAACCTCTTAGAGGTTTTAACAAACCCTCTACGAACCACGAAATCAACCTCCTCTTAAACACATCAAAAACCATTACTCGCAACCACTGAAATTTTGAAATATATGCATCAAGTGTCCCAACCTGTCTCAACTCAGCCGACTCTCTAGAGTTTGCTTCTAAATCCTTGTGGTCAAACCGCTCTATCAATGTAGTGCAAAACTGATCATAAGAAACTATCACACCATGGACTTGGGTCACTAAATCATTATACCATCACTCATGTGCAACTCCTTCAAGGTGAAGGGTAGCAAATTTGATGGCCTCAATCTCCTTCATCTAATTCAAGGCAAGGTAAGTATCCACTTTTTGAATCCAAGCCCTAGTTGTACTCTTGGATGATCCATCAAAAATCATCAAGGATAAACATCTCGACCTTTTCTGCAACACATAATTTGCTTCCCTTGATTCCATTATTTTTGCTTTCGGCTTGGTGAGTTTAGAGACCTCCAAGTAATCTCGAAAAGAGATGGTTGATTGAAAATTTGCCCTCAAAGCTTGATACTTAGCCAAAAATTTGGTATCCTCATTGTCCTCCATAGGTTCATCTTGTGTAAGCTCATCCTCTTGTATAAATGTAGGCATGAAGGGCCTAGATTGTGATGAACCTGAAGGCTTATTAGTAGAGTGTCCATTCTTTTTTGTAGCTTTGCTACTATTCTCTCTTTCCACATGCACCATGTTTCTTCCATTTACTATATTGCGAGACAAATTGGTGTTTTGTAACTATCTTAGCATTTCTGCATACATATGTTTTACCTCCTCTTCATTTCATGATGTTTGTTGACAAGAATTGTTTTTGGATTAAAACTGTGTCAATTTTTTGTATCAACGTTTTGGATCATACTCCATGATCCATCATCAGGATGATATGCAAACACAAAAGAGAGAGAGTATGATCTGAAACGTTGATACAAAAAATTGACACAGTTTTAATCCAGAAACAACTCTCGTCATTATCACAAACTGTGGAAACTTTATGATCTTAATGATGTGTGTTGATCGTTGCCTACCATTATTTCCTTTTGTTTTTCCAAGTTATGGCCACATTTTCCACGCATACAACCAACTCAAATAGACTGCCAAGTCTTGCAGCTTTGATACCACTGTAATATCCCTCAAATAAGGATAATAGAAAAATAATATCTCCAAAAATATGCAATAAAAAAAATTGATATTTTATTTTCAGATAAAAAACCTATCAACAAACTCAAATTTGTGCTCAAAATATTTTTCTAAATTGTCTTTGATTTTATAAGAATTTTTTAACATGAAAAAGTTGCACAAAATCCACGAAAACTGCCCAAAATTTTCAAAAACAACTTTCATTATTATTATTATTATTATTATGAGATGAATGTAACCAACAATATAGAGGTTAATGCCCAAATAATTGTAGCTCTAAACAAAAAACTCACGACATAATAAAAACCTGTCTTTTTATCACATGTTTTTTAAAATCACTTGAAGTACATAAAAAAGGGATAACTGAACCTTTTGGCTAGGAGTTACTTAAGTTGTTTAAGAAAACGTGCCCACAACTTAAAATGATTTAAGTTCACTTAAGTTGCATAAAAAGACATGCACACAACTTAAGAATAGAATATAATACAAGTCAA
Source organism: Sequoiadendron giganteum (assembly GCA_007115665.2). Lineage (NCBI taxonomy): Eukaryota > Viridiplantae > Streptophyta > Pinopsida > Cupressales > Cupressaceae > Sequoiadendron > Sequoiadendron giganteum. Next base: position 160,994,481 of record CM021100.1, on the reverse strand, counting down.
AGGCTCCATACTTACCCAATAATGCTCTACGCCCTCTTCCTCTTGGGTAATCCAGCCAGTGTGTTACTAATCCTCATGATTTAAATTGAGGACATTACATAGAATCTTATGAGCTTGATTACGTTGCCACTTAGATTATCAGGTCATTAAAGATACACCATTTTTCAAGAGTATTGGATCGATTAAATATAATGAAACCTCGTATAAAACTACATGTATGTCGCAAGAAAAAAAAAAGCTGAAAACATTTTATTGCAAATTCGATTTAGTACCACTTAGTACAAGCACAAATTTTGAATAGGAAGGAGGAAATGACTCGTCTTGATGTCTACCAACCACCTACCAGTACAGCATGTATACAAAAGAAGAAAAAAATGAATCATCTTGATGTCGACCAAGCACCTAGCAGCACAGCATATATACAAAAGCAATTACAGTCCAAATTTATGTAAGGCGTTGATGTTTAAACCAGCATAATGCATCCAAGGAAGGAAAGAAATAATTTATATTCTCATCCACTAAAGACCACAGTTGATTAAAAATTCCAAAAATTACTGCATGTTACAATGGCAAGTAGAAGTGTCTGGTGCCAGACAGCAGTACCAATTCTAATGACTAGCATGTTAAGGGCAAAAGACTAATATCCTTCCAAAAAAATTATATTTCTCAGAAGGCAACCTCTGCAAACATTGACAGTGTTCTTCCTATGATATTTTTGCCTTCGAGAAGTCCATTTCTGGGTGCTACAAAAGTTCAAAAAACCATAATAAGATGCATTTACAAACAAGAGACTCCAAAACAATGAAACAGAAATTGAATCAAACGATGCCCCACAGGCAAATAAATAGAAAAACAAACCTGAGCCATAAATTTCTTCAGTATTTCTTGCTTTTGCTGTTCCTCACTTGTAGGCAATCCCATGGCCTTTTGCCGTTGATCAAACTGAAAACACAAAATGGAAATCTTTAAACATTTAAATAAAAACTTAATTGCACCAAGTGGCATACATTAAAGAACATTATCCCGCCAAAAAAAAATTGGCCATCATATGCAGCCTCATCATCTTATAAATGTTTTCCCTGTACAGGCAAAAATTAGTTGAGCAACATGAAAACTATCGTAAGGTTAATTTGCAATTCAGATATCATCACTATCCATTGGTGGTCGTTTTACCCCATGCATCACTGGTGTATTTCAATGAGAGTAATTGTTCCTCTTAGTACAGATTACCATGTCCCAAATTTTAATCATCACAATTTAACATTTCAACTTTCTTTCTTTCTATAAGATTAGCATGTTCACTTATATCAGGAGATATTAGATAAAGCCCTCCCTTATTATAATCTCATGCTTATTCACTAATTTGCGAAGGTTTCTACCATACCCATTACTGTAAGCATTAGCAGTGTATGCCCACTGGATTTGAACTCAGACGTTAATACTCCCAGCCCAACTGATATCATGACAATTCAATGCTACTTCCTGAGAAGAGAGGTATAAATACACAACCTTACCACTAGACCACAAACAAAACAATATCGTGACAATTCAATCTTGAGCTCAGTGTAGATAAACCAGTAACAACTTTTGGTTCACATTTTTAATAGTGAATTATTGACAATTTGTTTCAGAAGATGAGCAAGAACCCTCCCTTTTTACATTATGACACTTTCTTCAGACGGATTTGCTATAGTCAATACTGTGCTGGATTCTGTTAGGCATTAAAACAAGGCTTGCTGTTGGGTATGAATCCAGGTTATCACCATGATACTTGGTTCACCTTAGTGCTAGACCACAGCCTAATGGACATCATTACTATTTCATATTACACCCATATATACAAAGCAAAGTGAAAAGGTTAGGACAGTTCGAAGCTCATAAATTACAAACAATTAGAGACCACAACTATTACATAACTAGCTATTTTTTCAAGACATGTTAACAAATAGACATCTAATATTTTGACAAGTTTGATGTATTAATGCAATTATCCCCTAACTATAGCATGCAATCTAGAGTTTGAACATGGGTTAGTGCTCCAAAACAGATCATAAAAGTTAGCTATGTTCGACTAAGCCCCTAATCTCAATTCACAAGTCATGTTGCCTAAGTATGATATTTGAAGACAATCTCCAGTAACCTTTTAAGGTAATTCAGCAGAGGAAATAGTGTTGGCAGAAGACAGGTGGGAAGAAGATGCAGACAGGTTCAGGGGTGATGCAGAGTAATCCAAAAACCCAGCGACTGGAGGAGCAATTCTTACAGTTTGAACATTTAGTGCTCCAAAATGGATAATAAAAGTTAGCTAAGTTTGGCTAACTAAGCCTCTAATCTCAATTCACCAGTCGTATTGCCTAAGTATGCAACTTGAAGACAATCTCCAGCACCCTTCTAAGATAATTCAGCAGAGGAAATATTGTTGGCAGAAGACAGAGGTGGGAGGCAGATACAGAGGTTCAGGGATAATGCAGACTAATCAGAAAAGCCCGTGGCTAAAGGAGCAGCTGGAAAAGAACATATCTAACAAATTAGGCTATAGCCAAAACAATCCAGTAAGCTCATCTGCAGCCAAAACCATTATGTGCAGAAAAGGATGTCACAAAGAAGTTTGTCCATTGCCAAAACCATTTTGTGCAGAACAGGATGTCACAAGAAGTGTGTACATTGCCAAAACCATCCAGATCCAAGGAAGGTAAAACATTTGGATTTTGGTCTTTTCAAAGTCCTCTACGATAAGGATACACTTTCCAGACATATCTTAAGTTTGTGTGAATGTACTTTGAAATGGATCATAAAGATTTTGTTAAGTTTGACTAAGCAAGCCACTCATCTCAATTTTCTAGTCAAAATTACTACATAGGCAATTTGAAGACAAACTTCAGTACCCTTCTAAGATAATTCAGCAGAGAAAACAGAGTTGGCAGATGCAATATCCCATTTCAAAATAAGCCAATTTACATTTTGAGAAAATTGCTCAGCAACCTGAAACATGGCATGTTCAGATTTATAAGACATTCGCCCAAGACAAGAAGGTAATTCGCTAATACATAAACTAGTCGCAAGGAAGGTAATTAAAGGAGATTAAAAAATGGCACCTAAATTAAGATATCTACAATTGGGTTTAAAGAATGATTAAATTAAAATTAAAACTATAGTTTATCAAAAGTCAAAGGGCGTATGAAGTGTTGTGCCTCATGAAGCAATAAGATATATAAGGCAGATCATTTAATGAGAAGAGGAGAGCAATCAATTGGGAATAAATATTATGCGACTTTGCTAGTAAATATTAAAGCCAAAGAGGATTAAAACCCTCCAAGGAAAATTAAGAGATTTAAGGACGAAAACCCTTAATTTCTCTTATCAAATTATTGGACGAAGAATGCATCTTTTATTATATAACAATTACTCTTAGAGAGCATGGAACAACAGTTTATTTAACTTGAGGACGAAACCCCTCATGGCAGAAATTGAAGGATGAAACCCACAATTTCTCTTGTCAAGTTAAAGGATGAAACCCCTAACTTGGCAGAACTTGGACACATTTCAAGATATTTATACAAAGAGAGATAACTGTAAATTAAAAGAAATATTACAAAAGAGATTCAAGAATAAGTTTCATATTTTCAAAACTATGTTATAAGCTTTAAAGCTGAAGTATATATAATCAGAATTATAATTTTTAGGATAAATTAATATTTATAATCAACTAAGCAATTATTATTGTGAGTTAAGAGTTATTTATTTTAGGAAAAATAAAGAAAATTAAAAAGGGGCATTACAAATGATATCAGAGCACAGCAATCCTACCAACCTGCAGGGTAAAGCTAAAATGTTGGATACATTCTAGTCAAAAGACTTGAAGGTATACAGAAGGAAGAAAACATGGATCTTATACAAGAATAATTGTATAAACTTGAGGCCCTTAAAATTATTAACCGATATCAAAGTTTGTCAGATCATGCAAAAGCTTGTGTTCCCTTTGATGAGTACTTGGAGGCACTCGGGTACCAATTTTCCAACAAAAGAGGTCTATATGAATACATAAGAAAAATGGCTAAGGCAGAGATTAAGGAGCAAGACCCAAGAGAATAATTAGTGACAGCAGAAGAAGGGTTAGAATCAAAATCACAAGAAATTGCTAAACCCATAGAAGATGAAGAGCCGATATCGTGTGTTGAAGATGTGTCAATAATGGCAGATGATGCCCAAGAAACACCCACCCAATTTTCTGGTAGGGAAATAATTGAATCATGTAATAATGAATTGCAATGTATAGAAATGATTGGACTATGTGATGTTGTGCAGAAATGATTGAATCCTATCTTACCTTGCCTTTATAAGCAAGGCTCCTCTTGCATTTTGCAAGGCATCTTGATCATCAAATCATCTTGTATCATATTGTATTCTTGTTTGGTGGAATAGCATCTTTTGTTGTTGCTTCTCTTTTGTGTGTGTGGAGGTTATTTGTTGTTGCAGATTGATGATCCTGGTTGCATTCTAGTTACTCACTTCAACATGGTATCAAAACACAAGTGGTTCCAACAAGACCAACATGGACATTGGAGAACAATTAGTCATTTTGAGGAGCATGATGCTTAAAGAAGTGAGAGATATGACCTGCAATGAAGGACATCTAGATTCCTTTACTCAGATACGGAATTGGCTTTGCACAAAGGAGTGGGATGCAACATTGTGCTATCATTTTGGATGTCAGCAATGACAATCAAGAGTTTGTATTCATTACCTAAGATCCTTGGTAGAAATGAAATAAGAGGAGAATTTTGTGATATTTCTAGAAACTCTTTGATTGGATTGGTTACAGAATGTGAAAATCTCAAAAGTGAACCAAAAAGATATAAATCATTTTAGAAAAGAACATTTTATTTAAGGGTTCATAATTATAGAGCCCCTTTGTGCCTTATGAATCCACGCATTGTGGAAAATGCCTCTTACTTACTACTTATCAATTGATGAGCTAAAGGGGCTCTATAATGAATGGTTCATAAGGCACAACACTTGTTGAAGGTTTTGCAAATGGGGTTGCAACCTAAGTGGGTTTAACCTTGGGGAAAACTTTGTGGTTAAGCACACTTGAGCTGGAGTAGTACTAGGATGGGTGACCTCCCAAGAAGGCCTACTGCTTCACCTTTGTGAGCATCACCTAGATGCAATGAGTGCTAAGTGGACCATTCACTATCACAAGAGATGGGTTCTGTGAACCACTACTCATGAAACATGGGTCAATGAGTTTGACTCATAAATCTACACAGTTGAATCCTGATAGTAGTATCACAATTTAACATGTTGTGGAAAATACCTCTTACTTATCAATTGATGAGCTAAAGGGGCTCTATAATGAATGGTTCATAAGGCACAACACTTGCTGAAGGTTTTGCAAATGGGGTTGCAAGCTAAGTGGTATCACAATTTGATTGGATCCCATTGAGGGTCATTACAGTGAATGTCAAGTGGCTAAATCTTAGGATTATAGGTGCCATTCACCTTGCAAACTTAAAGTCTTGTTTTAATCATAGACAATAAATAATGTTTGCTCTCCAAAAAACATGTAGGGGGTGAAAGTAAGCCCGCACAGGTAACATAGTTGGCTTGAGTCTTGGGTATGCTTCCCAAGGTCTTGGATTTGACTCTGAGGCCCGGATTCACCCGATGCATGTGGCTTGCTGGCGGTTATGTGCATCCGCAGGGGATTAGTTTCACCCTAGCTCGCCCCTTCCCAACCCCAACTTGGCAAAAAGTTAAGTCCAAGGTAAGGCAGGTTGGGCATTGGGCTGGGTCGCAGGGATATCCCTGTAGTTAGGAAAAAAAAAAAAAAAAAGTGGGTGCCCCTATGTGTGTGGGGACAACTATTTATTATTATTTTATTCTCTTACATGCAATTCTAATGGCGTTTATCACAAAAGGTTACAAAAGAAATCAAACGAGAGTTATAGAGCATATTCATAATCATGGACAATGACAAGGCATTAATTTCCCCTCATGGAGTGCCTAGGACTAAGAAAGTAAGCTTAATGAGAAAACCTAACCATTATGACAAGATTTATGATGCATCCATGGTGTAAGAAAAGTTACATTCCATTCCAGAAGGTTGACAGGTGGATATAGGCATTGGATTTTTGCAAGGACACTAAGAGCCCCTAGTTTTGGGCCCATGGTATTTACCCCTTGTTTTGTAAACATCCATGGTTTTTAATTTCCAATTGTTCTATATATTGGAGCTTTAGGATAGTGGTTATTTACAAGTTTTACAGGTAGACAGGTACTGCCAGAATGTTATCATGTCCAAGAGATAAGTTTGTTATGCATGTACTCTTGGGTTAAAAATTGATATAGACTTCAGCTCTCTTTGATGGTAGATATTTTTTACTGAAAATGTTTCTCAAAATACATCTGGTAATATGTGTTGTGTTATCATGGTTTGCTGATTTTATATGCTTTCTCCACTTCCATTTATTGGTTAATACATGAACAATTCAAAATTTGTACACTTAGTTTGATGTTATTGCTGTGATAGTTCAATCTGTATTTCAACAGCTATTTTCTAGGAGCATTAAAAAGAGCAAACAATAGTGACAAATTTCAATTTGGTGCACTAAAAGGAGTAGCAAATCTGTATGCATTCATTCTAAGGCCCTTACCTGCCATCTTCATAGTTTTGTATGCATTTCCAAGATTGACTTGGGAGAATGCATCTCCCTGCGACACAACAGCAGGCCTTTCTAGGTATTTCCAAATACTACCCATCATTAAATATCAAAAAGGAGCAAAGCAAACAAAGATCTCAATAGAGCACAAATCCAGTGCAGGTTCCAAGTTTATTCACTGACAGGGAGATCACATTTCCCTAGCATATACTAGTCTATTCCCAAGCATTTAACAAAGGCAATCCTTCTTTAGTCAAAGAGCTAAGTACCCCAATTTATCACATTTACTTTCCTAAAATAGCCAGTACATTTATGATTTATCCTTCCCAATTATCATTAATTAACCAAGGCTGATTTTTGCTCAAAGGTTAAACCACTAGGAAAGTTTATGTTCCTTTACACTTGTATATAAACGTTTACCAGATAGGTTTATGTCGTCCTACACAGCAGTATCCTGAACTTCACAATGCAGATCATACACCTCTTGTGGGCATATTTCTTCTGTGCTGAAGGTTTAAAGAGCTACAACATATGAGTGCTTAGTACCAACATTTATTGGGGCAAGCTCAAGAGTATACCATGCTAGTAAGTGCACTATTTAAATGTTATTGGTGGTCTTGGAGGCCTTTAGAAGGAAAATTGAACTGTAAAATTGCAAGGTATGGTAGAAAGAGAAGATATAGCCTTAGCCTTTCTCTTCTGTGTTGCCCTTTCATGTATACTATTACCTAAAATTAGCTTCAGCACAAAAACACATTTGTAAGCCAATTTCCAGTTTTTTTAAGTAAAAATAAATGCACTTACCTATAAGGACAGCAAACATAATCAACCAAGATTAATTCATATGAAGTTTTGTTTCAATGAATTAGCTACGAAATACCTGTGTAAATTACAGATCAGTTAGACAGTCTAAGAGAATAGCAAACAAAAATAGTACATAAATAGTTCGTTTTCAGGCATATTAACAAGTAGAGCACATAAAACTTGACATGTTTAATGTACCACTGCTACAGTGGATGTATGTAGTCAAAATCCAACAAAAATAAAATACTAATTATGCCCAAAGTTATGTTTGAAAGGGAATATAAATCATTGCTATGATTTATCGTCTCTAATTAAGCTGCATGGGAACTCAAATTTGAAATCACAGCATAACCAATTCATGCAAAGTTCAGGTTGCTAAGAGACAGCAACAGCACTTGTGTAAATGTGAAAGAAAAACAAGGGGTGCTTAAACAGAAAATCTAAACTTTAGTTATTTTTCAAATCATATGGTTATACTTGAAAAGATAGAAAAACCAAAAAAAACAGATTTAATATAAAGTTGGATCTATATTACCATCATTTTTTCCACTGTCTGCCGTGTTTCTGCATCCAGGTCAGAAAGCTTGCTATTCTCAGGCTCTACTTTCTGAGTATTGATTACAGGTTCGCCCTTCACAACACAGTTCCACCACTCCATCTGATTCTGCTTTGTCAATAAAATTGAGAGTACCTTTCCATCCTCTTCTCACGGCAAAAACAACTTTGTCAGTTCAGTAACTGTGCCAAATAATAGCCAAAAGAAAGCATGAAAATGACAAAGATAAAATATGTATAAAGTATTTGATGATTACCTATACTCCAGAAGCAGTCATCCACTTTAACTGACTTAGAAAGCTCACCCTGTTCATATATACAATTATGAGTTCAAGCATAAGGTGGACCAAACACAACCCAAACTGGATGAACTGCCCCATATGCTCATATAGAATACTTGAGAGTAACAAATATCTCAATATAACTGATAGGGGTTACGCTGAGAGCCATGACTTACATTTAGGATAAGATGCTTCCCTTTCAGCCCTGCCTTTATACTATTCTTTTTAATTTCACAAATAATGGATCTTCTCACAGTGCCAGGCGTAAGAGGTATGGTAATTGTGACCTCCGATAAAGTCTGTGTCCAGGAATAATTCTCTAGATCTGCTCCATTACCAGAGTTTGGATCTGATGTAACAGATGCATCCAAAACCATGGTCACTGACTGTATCCAGCTAAACATATATATTCAATAGAAAATACAGAAAAAACATTACAAGCCATTTTTTCCAGGAAAATCAAAAGACTGAATGCATTGTCATATTCAGATGGAAGCATATGCAACTCAAGGTACATAATTTTAACCAGCCATTTCCCTATTACTGATTCTATATGCTACACAAGCAGATAATATAAATAGAATAATCGAAAAGCTTCTAAATGAAAGAGTAAAAGGGCCTTATAAATGGACACATGCAGTTGCAGAAAACTGACACTTTGGTAAAAGGTACTCATAATAACGTTCACAATTTGAAATTCAACATAACCGAACAGAGAAGCCATGCTATCAGAGCTATGTGACCATATATTTAGATAAACCATACATCTTAAATGATCTTGATTCTCATATCATCAACTTCTCAAAAATTGTATGCCTGTATACATTAAGCAAGTTCCTAGTCCAGGTTAACAATTGCCTGGCTTCTCATATATCACAACCAATTTTTTCATCACCAACTACCTTACCTGTGAATCCTCCTAGAAGAAGTTCAAGGAAACTAAGAAGTAGCTGGAAGTTACTATCAGGACACAAATGTAAAATGGAGAGAAGTAATAATCTAGAGTTGTTCAAGACCCAAGTCCACTCTACCTCCTATTACACCTTCAAGACCCAATTCTCAACCAATATCCTCCCCATCACCATGGCTAAAAGTAGTTGCTAAGAAGAGAAAGTATACTCAAGTAAATGATCCTAGTTTTGATGTAGTAGGAGGATGCTACAAGTAACGCCTCAACCAAAGAAGGTTCATATTATTTCTAGGTTGATGGACTCCTCTTTGAATGATCAATATGTTGAAATTTCCAAGCCAATCACTAAGAAGAATGAAGAAGAAATGACAAAAGCTGATTATAATATCACACGGGTAGACCTTGGCCCATCAACTCATGAAGGTGATATTCACAACTTTTAGGTATCTACTACTAAATTGGTAGAGAAAATGGAAAAAGAAAAGGAAACAAGGGAGCAACTTGAATAGGTGCGGACATTAACATCATATAATAAATCCATTATAGATACCACTACATAGCCCCTTTAATTTTTGCCATCAATATCTTCTAGTGTATCATTAGGAGGAATAAGTAGTAAGATTGTGTACAAAATTGAAAAATATCAAACTTATGGTAAAGCAACTAAGTCCTAGGTAGAGAGAATTACTCTTAATGCTCTTGTTTACATTAAAGAAGCTATGAAATTAAATGGGCAAATTTTAACTAAGAAAAGCGAAGTTGAAACAAAATTTCAGGCTGCAAGGAAAGAAGACACATTATGGCAATTAACAATTAAAGATTTGCAAGAAATGATAAAAATTGATGTAAATATTTTGGTTTCTAAGAAAAATTTAATTAGCCTAAAGAAAATGATTCAATCAAATGGTATGAAGGTATAGGGTGGAAATCGATGGTCTTGAAGCAGTCAATAGCTGAATTGAAAAGATTGATTCAATTATGTGATTCAATATTGATTGATATTCAAACCAATTTACTAGCTTTTGATTCTGATATTCTTAAAGAAGATGAAACTGATTTGGTTGAAGTTTATAGTTTATACCATTGAGAAGAATTTTAAGGAATTGATTTCAGGGGAGCTTTTCAAAAAAGGATGCTATTGATGGTAATAGCATGGAAAAATTAAGCAAAATGTCTACTTCTTTGATGACTTCTCGAAGGAATGTTTCTGACATACATAAAAGACTTGAAGAAATCAGTAAAGCTTTGTTGACGTGGAAAATATGCCTCATTAGTACTTCTATACCAAATAGCAAAGCAGTTGCACCTACAATAGCAAATTTCAAGAATTATAAAGCCAAAATAGCTTCATCAAAATCACAGGTTTCAGCTTCAGATGCAGCCAACAATCAAAGTCAAGAAAGGTTAAAGATGCTCCTCAATGATATTTTATAACTCTTTATCTTTTTATTTTTTAGGTGACCTTAGAAGTTATTTTGTAATAACTTAAAAGTAAACTTTATTCTTATAATGATAAGAAAAGAAAAGAAAAAGAATAAAGCTTATTTTTAATTTTGCTTTTCAAGGAGTTAGAAAAGAAAGGATAAATATAAATCATGCTGTAAAGAGAGTGATCCTTTTACTTCCAACTTCTCATCTGTTTTTCCTTCTACGGTTACCTCTATTCTTTCTTCTTTCCATCAGGAAATAATTTCACAGATATTATATAGGAATCCTTCAGTAGAGTCTTTGAGCTATTAGATTTTGAATGCAAGGAATACAATTGAACCTTGTGTCATTGGTTCTAAATTTCTGTCTATTTTTCTTATGTTAAATCACGATAGCCTTTCAAAGATTTCCTTTCCAAAACTGTGAATATTATCTCTTTCATCAAAACTTTTTTTTCTCCACATTAGAAGTCGAACATTCACATAATGATAAAGGTCTTGAGCTTAAACTTTTCACAAATATTATTTTTCTTATGTTTAAGCAATATCCTACTATTATTTTGCAATTCTAACAACTTTTCTGAATTTATTATGCTGATCAGATTTAGTATGAAACTTTGTACCCATACCCTTTAGTTATATTTCTCAGAAAAGCTAGAATTTTGGCCTCATATCAGCCCTATCTTAAGTTTCTCTAATTTCCTTTAGTTTTAGATTGTGTCTTTCCTGCATTCTAGTTAAAAGCATACCACAAAATATTTAAAACCTATCATACAAGGGAGCTACTCCTTTCAAACGCAAAGAAGATCACTAATCAAATAGTGATCTCTCCAGCTATTGTAAACTTTGTTGCTGCCCATTGGGTGAGTTAGGCTAATTTTCAGCAAAATATTGTAGTAACAAATCTATTACCCATACAAATGAAACCAAACTTCATCACTAGCTTGAAATTGGTGAAGCGTACAACATTGACCCTGCCTTTCCTTGTATTTTTACTTGGTAAGCTATAGTATCTCATGAACCTGCAACTAGATGTGGCAGATCTCAAAAACAAACTTGGATACCTTATCCACCTCCTTTTGAGCATGCAGCAATGTCACATACATGACTACGAAGGCTACATCAATGGGTGGCAACCATTGGTAGCCAGGGCAAACTTCAAATGGACTATGCCCTCTAGAGTTGTGCAATGAATGGCTGTAGCTATATTGGACATCGGATAGACTCTCATCCCATGGGTGGGAATGCTTTGAATGACATATTCATAGAATGTGAATGATTATTCAATTCACCACCTTGATATATCCACTTATATGGGATTTAAATGCAATGGAATTCATCAACTTAGTGTATTTGATAGCCCTTAAAGCTAACCAAATTTTGAGAAGCATACCATCCCTATAAAAAATTATACTCTAAGACAGATCGAAATGTACCCAAACATTGTGAAAGAAAAGCTCAATAATGTCTTCTGCAAAATCCCCCTTTTGGCAAGTTTCCATGATGGCCATCTTTGAAAATTTGGCAACCACCACATACACACGTTCATGACTATGTTTGGTCATATGAAAGCCTAACATGAAATTAATAGTGCCAAGGTTTGTCAAGAACTGGAAGACGTGTGTACAATCCTTGTTTTCAATTTGTAGATATTACAAATGCAAAAGCTACGCAAGATCAAATGTACAAGATGGCATCATGACACAGTTTTGGCAAGTAAAAGTACTTATAAAATACAACTATCTTCTATGCCCAAATTGTCATGCAATGTGCTTCTCAAATCATCTTCTCTCATTCCCCAATTGGAACACAAATGTGCCCCATGTGACACAAGACTCGATCTTGCAAGTAGTAATCAAGGATCTACCTCCATTTTGTTAGTCTTTGGTAGATATCAACACAATCAAGATAGGTCCACGAAAGTACAACATTGTTGTCAAAGTTGTGATTGAAAGTCAAATCAAACAATTTGCAACTTTGTTAGCGGCCATTGTGTTCCATCTCACTTCAATAAGTTTGTGCAATTGCTAGAGAATGTATCTTCACAATTTTGTTCTTTCTCAATCATGATGGTCACAATCTTCTCAATCATTGAGTTGATCCCATTATATATCTCTCTAAAAAAGGCTTATCCATGTCAATATGACAAATCATACTCACAATGGACTTGGTGAAATTAGGGAGCTATTCCACACAATCCCACTAAATGTCATCCACGATCATCCACTTAGTACTTGTTGCCTTCTCAATGTTAGATTGGCTCCATGTGGACCAATTTTGGCTAATTATCATGTTAGAAAGTGCCTCTTGAACCTTTACAAATCATCTCAAAACAATTGTGTTGAGAGACAAAATGGATCTCAACAACCTATTTGAAAATAAAAATTAAAAACAAAGAAAAAAACATAAATAAGTTTTTAAAAAATAAACCACTACAGTCAAACATAAGTATTAAAATTTTATAATGTCTCTTACCTTTAATAGCTCCAATTTTGAGAATGACTTAAATATTCCCAACAACATGGGGTAGTTGATGATGAATATTCAATCTCTTTGGCCTTGACACATCTTTTTGATCCAATCAATTTTATTCCCAATCTTTTGTTATATAAGGTTGTGGTAGTGTACAATACAAGGTGTTCAAAAGATGTGTGAATAATGATCCTAAACCAATAAACCAACTACTCCATAATTTTTGGCATTGTCCATTATGACTTGAACAACATTTCAAGGCTCCACTTCCTCAATAGCCATCACAAGAATGCTAACAATTGATGCATCATCCTTCACCTCCCCCTCACAATCCACTGCTCTCAAAAACATTTGGCCCTTTGAGGAACACTACAATGAAATTAATCAATGGCCCATGTTTGCATCCTTCCATCCATCAAAAATAATAGATGCCCATGTCTTAACCCCCAAATCCCTTATAGGCTTGTCATGTCCCCAAATTCATGGGGAGTTGCAATCTCAATATAAGGCGGGAAAAAGCATTTCTAAATGCTTTATTAAATATTAAAATAATAATAAGAATAAGAATATAAATTTAAATTATCAAAAATAATATTTAAATTTTATATTTAGCTCTGGTTGACCCTTACGGTAGGCGCTTGAAATAATATTTAAATTTACTATTGTTTCGGCCGACCTCTTTGGTTGGCGCCAGTACTCGATATTAATATAGGATCGATTTGTAATGGAGATCATCACGAATCTGACATGAGTCTTTTGGTTTCCGTCTGAGACGAAAACCTCAGCGAATCTGGACAGAGTGGGACGATACCCCTACTCTGTGTTTGTGGTTCCTACATGCTTGCGCACAGGACATGATTCAGTGATCGGGTGATTACTGAAGATTGCTGAAGATTACTGAAGGTGATGGAAAGAAGAGCAATTGAATTATGGCAGAGCCACAGGATTGCACCGTTTCCAGGATTCTTCTGCTCATGCGCAGGATCATCACTCATTTCAGAATTTCATTGTACCTCCCCCGTGCGTGGGTGTTTGTCTATTTTATGCGTCTGAATCTGGGTTATTCCCTGTTCGTTCTCATCACTCAAATCTGAGTGGGTTCCTGTATCATCATTCTGTTTCTTTGTGAGGACCTGGCATCTTACAGATCTGAATACGGGTGTTGCTGTATGTTATTGTAAATTCTGATCTGTACAAGTCATTTGCTCTGTCATCATGCATTATCTCCCTGTGTTAACTACAAGTTGATTTGGATTTGAATAACAAACTTCTGTTTCACCTGTTGATTAAATTCTGAATGCATTTGAAGGACTGTCTCATTATGCCATGCAGTGAAAAACGATCCTGTGATCAGAATAGTTATTGTTTCTGAGTGAAGTTAAATCCTAGCATTGTGTATTGGTGTGTGATTTGAGCTGGCCATCTCTCAGAGATCTGAGTTGTTTCTTTTAGTATTTGTGTGAGTTACGATCAGGGAACATTACAGTTTATTAATTTAAATTTTATTTCAAGCACCTACCATAAGGGTCGGCCAGAGCTAGATATAAAATTTAAATATTATTTTAAATAATTTAAATTTATATTCTTATTATTATTATTATTTTAATATTTAATAAAGTGTTTAGAAACGCTTTTTCCCGCCTTATATTGAGATTGGAACTCCCCACAAATTTGGGGACATGCCAGGGCTTCAATGAATCCTCTCCAAGATTCAAAGCCCTTGTACCCTTTCAGAGGCTCATTAATTTTTCTTGCCATTTGTTGCCAATATAGTGAGCAAATGTGGAAAGCCAATCCATTTGCATAGAGACATCTTGCAATGTGTCAATTGGCAATCTCTCAAGACTCATTGCGAAATATCATTTCCAATAGTAGTCCCTTTGGTCTCTTATTTGTGATAGCCATCAATTGGTCAAAGTCGAGCATAGCAAAAAACAAGTGGCACTCTTTCACAAGTTCAAGATTAGATGGGGGAGGATGGGAGCTCATTCCTTGAGAGCCTTTCTTTGCCAAACAATGATTTAATTGACAACTTAGTGCTTCATCTACTTTCTCCTGCTCACTAGTATATGTTATGAC
This sequence comes from Sequoiadendron giganteum, assembly GCA_007115665.2. NCBI lineage: Eukaryota > Viridiplantae > Streptophyta > Pinopsida > Cupressales > Cupressaceae > Sequoiadendron > Sequoiadendron giganteum. Next base: position 160,979,291 of record CM021100.1, on the reverse strand, counting down.
TTAATATGATGGAATGGATACACAATTCTTTCTCGAGCAAGCTTTGATGCCCTATCCAAGAATGCCACACAAATGGGCTTTCACTTGAATGTTTGAGCTTGAATTACTGACACCACTCCCATTACAAATCCAAAGATAACCCCCACTACTTGGAACTGACTGTATCATTTCAACATACTTCCAAAGGAGAGAATTTGAGTTTGTTTTGAAGAGTGATTAGCCCACAAAGCTAGAACTAGCAACCATTGTAATCCCTATGGCAACAAGTTTGATAAACAACATATTCGAAACAAATGACAACAAAAAAACATGTATATAACCAAATTCATTTTAAAAATTTATGCTTATGCTATAGGTTCATAGAAGAATGAAAACAAAACAAAAGAGTTCATTTGTAAGAACCAAAAAAATTTCCTCTACAATCTCTATGGCAGCAAATAGGTTGTTGCGCATGCATAGGAATAACAACACAACCACTTTAGTACCTTCAGTGATCAATCTTCAAGTCCATTCATGCAACAAACAGCAAAAATGAATGGTATGTGTGTTTTGCATTCACAATGAAGTAAAACTAGTTTGTTTTAGTTCGTCAAATGTGTTAAATTCGATCAAATCTATCAAATTATATACTTAAATTTGAACTAGAAATAATGAGGTTGATTTCAAGTTAATTTTGAATGAATCTATGGATTACTAAGTCTGAAATTCTGTTGTAGATTTTCGATCTTCAAGAGCAGATTATTTATTGATTTCGATTATCTACTTAGAGGATCCGATCACCCATAAATATGGGTAAGGAGGGCACGACCCAAGATAGGGAGACGCATCTCATAAGAGACGCGTCTTCATGAGACACGTCTCATGAGAGGACGTGTCTCCACTCTTTCGCTCATGGGACGTGTCTTTAGTTATTAGTCCCTTCGTCTATTACAGACGACTATTAGCCTCTTAAAAATGATCAAACATAATTTATATTTATGCATTTAGATTTAGTTCAATTTGAATATATATCATTTATATTTTTCAATGCAGATCGAAAACCTATAATTAGGATTTGGAGATTTCGATATAAATGATGATGATGAATAAATGCAATCATCATTTATATCTGACCGAAGCTATCTATCTTCAACACTCCCTCTTAGCTAGGGAAGATAACTCCAAACAAGTATAAAGTGATATCACCTTACTCGTGATATCAGAAGATATGGTATACTAAAAGTGTCAAGTCACATGGCATTCTTCATAACACATCTTCATTATGGTATGTGCACTGACATCAAGTCACATGATGTCTACCATAATAAATCATGGCATGTCCACGAATATATACATATCCACCATGAATATTTTATAAGGATCATAATGATCTTCAATTGATATCAAGTCTCATGATATCTATCAAAATGTTCACAAGATACTATCATGACATATCCACAGATATCAAGTCACATGATATCTATCATGATAGTGCAACTAATCATTGTAGAGTCGTCACTTTACAATGTCAAATACAAGTGTTCATTATTAGAAAGATCGTCACCTTTTAATAATGTATACAGGGGGAGAGAGGGCCCATAAAGTCATGGAGTCAAACACATGACAAAAGAGTTTACACATTAAACATCTTTTAAATACATTAGTACAAAATAAACAATTTGAATCTCAATCTCAATAACAATTCACATTTGAACCATACCAAGTTTCTTCCTGAAGTGTTCAACTTTAACTCTGGAGAGAGGCTTGGTGAGAATGTCTGTTGTTTGATCATTGGTACTAATATACTCCAACTGGATCACATTCCTTTCTACCATGTCTCTCACATAGTGGTAAGGGATCTCTATATGCTTAGATCTATCATGGAATACTGGATTTACTAAAAGCTTAATGCAACTTTTATCACAGTGAATAATAGTAGGATTCAGGGGCTCACCAAATAATCCCACAAGCAATTTCTGGAGCCATACTGCTTCTCTTGACCCCATAGAGGCTGCAATATATTCAGCTTTTGTTGAGCTTAGAGCCACTGAAGATTGTTTCCTGCTCATCCAAGAGATCATAGGCGATCCTAAACTGAAGCAACATCCTAATGTGCTTTTCCAATCGGTTACACTTCCAGCCCAATTTGAATCAGTGTATCCATGTAAATCTAGTTGGACATTTATGTATTTAAGACCATATCCAATAGTACCTTGAAGGTATCTCAATATGTGCTTCACAGCAACAAGGTGAATTTCCTTTGGCTCACACATGAACTGGCTTAGGGCATTCACTGCATAGCAAATATCTGGTCTGGTGTTAACCAAGTACATTAATGATCCAATTATCTGTCTATAGAGAATAGGATCTGCAAATTTTGATTCTACTACTGCTTCTTTCAATTTGTGTAAGTTGGTTTCCATAGGTGTAGACATGGGTCTACAGTCCAACATCCCAAATCTCTTCAGAATATCAATAGTATACTTTCCTTGATTTAAGATGATACCATCTGATTTTTGCCAGACTTCTAACCCCAGGAAGTAATGTAAAATGCCCAAGTCTTTCATGTCAAATTCTGAAGTCAGGTCCTTTTTACCTTGAGCAATAAGGTGATCTTCTCCTGTTATCAGCAAGTCATCAACATATAAAATTATTATTAGCATATCACCTTTAATTACCTTAAAATAGAGATTTGGATCTGCATCATTCTTGGAAAATCCTAGTCCCAAGAGATAGCTGTCAATTATTTCATACCAGGCCCTGAGAGCCTGTTTAAGTCCATATAGAGCTTTCTTCAATCTACATACATGTGAGTCAGTTTTATGTATCACAAAACCTTCACGTTGCTCTAGATAGACTTCTTCTTCAATGGTCCCATTTAGGAAGGCAGTTTTCACATCCATTTGATGGATCTTCCAGCCTTTAGCTGCTGCAATAACTATTACTGCTCTTACAGAGGTGTACCGAGCAACAGGTGCAAATGTCTCTTCATAATCAATACCTTCTATTTGTGAGAAACCTCTGGCCACAAAACGTGTCTTGTGTTTTTCTATACTGCCATCAACAGCATGTTTGATTTTGAAGAGCCATTTGGAAGAGACAACAGATTTCTCTTTTGGTCTAGGTACTATATCCCATACATCATTTTTCAAAATGAACTAATACTCTTCCGTCATTGCATCTTTCCACACTTGATGTTTGAAAGCTTCCGTAACACTAGTAGGTTTTGAACTAATGATCTCATTCATTAAGGCAACATAGCTTGAGAATCTTTTGGGTCTCTTACTTTCTCTAAAAGTTCCTTTGGGTGTTGTATGATTCTCAGCTTCTTTAATCATCTTCCTAGCCCAAAGTGGTCTCTTCTTGTTGTTGTCATTGGGATTCTCTTCTGGAGCAGTTTGGTTTTCACTTATGATTTCTTCAGGATACTCCCTCTGAATCTCAGGAGCAGGCTCCTCTTCTAAGACTTTAGGGGAATCTTGAATTTCTGTCTCACTTGAACTCTTTGCCCTTTTGAAGGCAATGTCTTCCTCAAATATGACATCTCTACTCAGTTCAATTTGTTTCTGCCCGGATATGTATATTCTGTAGGCTTTTGAGGTTTCACTATATCCCACAAATACCCCTTTCTTTCCAGAAGGTTATAGTTTGGATCTCTTTTCTTTAGGTACATGAATGTAGACAGGGCAACCAAAGATCCTTAAGTGACTTATGTCAGGTTTTATACCAGTAAATGCTTCTTCAAGAGTCTTGTTATCTAGATGTGAGTGGGGACATCTATTTTGGATGTAGACAGCTGTCCTAGAGGCTTCTGCCAAAATGAAGTTTCAACGTTTTGGTCAAACAACATTGCTCTAGCAGCTTCTACAATAGTTCTATTTTTTCTCTCAGCAACACCATTTTGTTGAGGGTTGTAGGCTACAGTAAACTCCCTCTTAATCCCAGCATTTAAACAAAATTCCTTAAAGATTTCTGAGGTGTATTCCTTCCCATTATCTGTTCATAGGATTTTGATTTTCTTCCCGGAGAAGTTTTTTGTGATTGCTTTGAACTCCTTAAACCTTTTAAGAATTTCTTTTGATTCTTTACACTTAAGAAAATATATCCAGGTCTTCCTAGAGAAGTCATCTACAAATATTACATAATATAAGAATCCCGCCATGGAGGGTACAGACATGGGTCCACATAAGTCAAAGTGTACCAGTTCTAATACATTTTTGGTTTTACTCAAACTATTTTGGAAGGTCCCCTTTGTATTCTTTCCTAGGGCACACCCTCGGCATGCTCCTTCATGGATTTGTTTTAGTTTGGACAATCTTGTTACTAATTTTTCTACAAAAGGTAGGGCACGAAAATGAAGATGTCCTAATCTTCGATGCCAAATTTCATTTGAATCAGAGGTCTCATGAATAAGAGCTTGTTTAGAATCCGTGCACAATTTGTAGAGATATCCTTGTCTTACTCCTATAGTTTGTGCTTTCTTTATATTGGAGTTCTTTGGCCATGCCAGAACTTTTCCATCTATAAAGGTAACCCTATATCCGATTGTTGACAGTTGATCTCTTAGTTCAGTGATTATCATGAAGTATGCATTAATAGATTCTCCCTTGTTTATTTGAACATGGTTAAGTTGCCTCTTTAAAGCAAGGGTCCTATTGGTGTTGTTTATTTCAAAGGTTCTCTCAAGGGATTTAAACATTAGGTATGCAGTCTCATGTTTGGACAGAATAGGTACTATATGGTCCCTAACTGCATCTACTATAATTTTCATAGCTTTCTCATTGTTCTCAATCCATTGAGTTTTCTCCGGATCATCCTCTGGCTCTCTCTTGTTTTCTTTCACAAATGAGTAACTTATTTTCTTTCAGAATCATCATGATTCTGAATTTCCATGATATAAAGTTGTTTGCACCATCAAGACGATCCTCGAATCTGATCACACTTGACATTATGAAGAATGGAATGTGTTCATTATTTCAAGAGAATACGATTTTAAATAATCTGATATTTTAAATTTAATCAGATCTTCCTAACGTGGCTCTGATACCATGTTAAATTAGATCAAATCTATCAAATTATATACTTAAATTTGAACTAGAAATAATGAGGTTGATTTCAAGTTAATTATGAATGAATCTATGGATTACTAAGTCTGAAATTCTGTTGTAGATTTTCGATCTTCAAGAGCAGATTATTTATTGATTTCGATTATCTACTTAGAGGATCCGATCACCCATAAATATGGGTAAGGAGGGCACGACCCAAGATAGGGAGACGCATCTCATGAGAGATACGTCTTCATGAGACAAGTCTCATGAGCGACATGTCTTATGAGCGACATGTCTCATGAGCGGACGTGTCTTTAGTTATTAGTCCCTTCGTCTATTACAGCCGACGATTAGCCTCTTAACAATGATCAAACATAATTTATATTTATGCATTTAGATTTAGTTCGATCTGAATATATATCATTTATATTTTTCAATGCAGATCGAAAACCTATACTTAGGATTTGGAGATTTCGATATAAATGATGATGATGAATAAATGCAATCATCATTTATATCTGACCGAAGCTATCTATCTTCACCAAAATGCTTTAGGAGTCACTTTTTAGGGTTAGGTATTCATTTTTATCCATCATAATCAAAGTCAAACACCAAAAAAAATCAAAACATCCAAATTGAAACAAGTTCACTTCAATTCATTGCAAATTTTGCTAGATTCGATATGGGTTCACCAACATTCATCTAGGATGGACCAATAAAGGAAAACCCATCTCCTAGATGACTCCTCAACTAGACCAAACCACATGTGGACTGGACCAAAGTTTGGGAGCCTAAGGACAAAACCAATAACTTAGCATCAAAGTCGTATGTACAAAGTTTATGCGCGGATTGAACCCAAATGTGTCTACAAGCAAGGTCCAAGAGCTAGAAAACTATCTTGAGACATCATTTCAAGGACATATGACTTCAAGAATACAAAAGGAACAAGTCTATTTTTTTCCAAAGAGAAAGTTTCAAAGGTAGAGAGATAGAGAAAGAGCTCATTCAAATACAACTCTTAAAACCCATTAAAGTGCTCTAAATATTATAGAACTCATAAAGCCTAAGATTTCCCTCAAATTACAACAATCAATGGTGGCATAAGAAATGTTTCAAGTACAAGAAACTAAGGCTCAAATTGGGAAGAGCTTCAGTAACCTAATGTAAAGAGGACTTGAGAAGATTATTGAAATCTAACAATTCCCAACCATTCTTACTACTATATTCTCTACAAGGATGACTCCATGAAAGTAGGAGGGAATGTAATCTCTACCTAAAAATCAGACGATGTTGTTACGAAGAGTTTAGGTGAGCACTAGAAGTGGAGAAGATGACAATGATAAAGAAATCTGAATGGAAAAGAGAGGATGGGAAGAAGAGCAACCTCTTGAACAATTTCATTCCCTAAGGACTCTTACGAAGACTAGCAAAGGGAACAAGATGGAAGTTCCTAAATTATTCGGTTCATTGACTAAATTAGCGAGTTAGAAAAAGTATTTCAAATATGAGAATATCCATGACCCTCATAAGGTGAAGATGGCTAGGAGGAAATTCAAGGGGCATGCAACCTTTTGGTGGAGAATTGCAAAGAGAGAGTGGTGAACAAGGAAGTGAGAATCACTCAATGGAACTAGATGGTTGCAAGGTTAAGGGAAAAATCTCTCTCCTTAGTGATTACAAGTTGGGGCTATTTAAGAGACAATAAAATCTAAGACAAAAGAACATGAACATGAAGAACTACATTGAGGGAATTCTACAAGGTGGTGATCAAATCAAGGCATCATGAAATGGATAACATCCATCGAGAAGAGGCAAGCATAATTTTTAGCATGCATGGATCACATTTCTTTGATAGGTACACTAGACATGAAGTTCAATGAAATGGAAGGCAAGCATTCTGATTCTAAAGGTGCACTGAATGGCCTATTGGATGGAAACTTTTTACATGATCTTGAAACACAAAGAAAAGAAACAAAGAAGGAAAAAGAACATTTAGAACTAGAACCCCATCAAATTATCAAAAGGTTTGTAACACCAAAGCAGTCAGTGCCTTGGACCCAAATTCATTCTAAGGAATCTCCTAATCAACAAAAGAAGATTTATCCTATTGCAAGAAATACTAATGACAGCTGAAACAAACTTAAAAGAGAAAATATTTGCTTCCTATGCAAGGAATCTTGGGAGCCAAGCCACAAGTGTTGAAGCAAAGAAGTGATGACATCAGAAAAGGAGTCAGGAAAAACTGATGTACAATCAGAAAATAAGATGAAATATGAAGAAAACACATCAAGGCCACAAGTTGAAGAAAAGGTTTCAATAGTTACTACTATTGGTAAGCAAGTTGGAAAAACTGACAATGCCTAGAATTAGAAATGATGGATTTAGAAGATGATTGTTTAGAATTAGGCCAATACGAATGGCCTAAACAGAAAATTGATTTCCTATTTGATAATAGGAATAATTTTCAAACTTTCCACTGGGTTGCAGATAATCCACTTTTTGAAATGGATGCAAAAAGATTTGTCCACTGAAATAGCCCACTTTTTGAATTAAAGGCAGAAACATATCCTGCTTTAAGTTCTATAATTTGTGATAATACGATAGTAGCACAACGGAAGTTGAATTGTGAAATGGTTCTTCATAAAGAACAATCTCCAGGAATGTTAGAAGTTGAAGGGAGAGAACAATTAGTAGAGTTGGGTATGACTAAAGGAGTTTTGCAAGGCACTATGGATAGTCAAGTAAAATTGCTTGAGGACAAGCAATATTGGGAAGGGTGGACTGTAATACCCCCTCCTTTAAATACATTTCTGTTTTTGCTGCAGTGGTCTTTCCTTTCTCTTACAATTTCCTTAAAGGGGGATAATTAAGGGAGCACTTAAGGAGAATAATCAGTATTATAAAAAAACTTAAATTTAAATAAAGTTTAGTTTTAATGAAAAGTCAAAAGGCATGTAAATGAAGAGTTATGTCTATTAAAGAAAAAGGCTACATAAGGAAGATAAATCAAGAGGAAAGAGGCATGAATATGTGAAGAAATATTATATTTTTCCTTGTGAAGCATTCAGCCACCAAGGACGAAACCTCTCAAAGATTCAGGGATTTAAGGACAAAAACTCTTAATTTCTCTTGCCAAGTTAGTGGACAGAAACCCCTGACTTTAGATACAAATTTAGGAAACATTTCAAGACATTTAATATTTTCAAAATTTGTATTAAAGATTCAAATCTGAAGTTTATGATTATCAAAATTATAAGTTTAAAGTTAATTAATATTTATAATTCATTATGCAAGTATTATTATGAGTGCGGAATATTTATGTAAGGCAAAAATAAGGAAATTTTAGAAAGGGACATTACACAAGTCATCTCCAAGTTTACCTTGGGCCACAGACCTACCAATAGTTGTGCTACAGGTCATCTAGAGGTCGTTACTAGCATATAGGATATTGCTGGAAGCATATACTAAAGCTGCTACACAGGCTATTAGATCTGCTACTGGATAACATGATACAGACCTTTGGTGATAAGTCTTATACTTGAAGCTTTGTGTTCAAATGATTATTCTTGCTTTCAATAATCGAAATTCATTTGGAACTGAAGTTTAAATGGTGGCAGCTTTCTTTTCATGGGGTGGTTGAATATTCTTTGCTTGGCTGAGTTTGCCCTTATGCTGACGTGCCAATAGTCATTCTGTTTCTTTCTTTGTGGCTGATTGCATCCCCATATTGGTTGTGCTTTACTCATTTTTTGCACTTGGTAGTTAATTCCTATTCCTCCACATGGCAAGGTGTTATCTTGGTCTTTTGGACTTCTTTTTTTTTTGCAAAGGCCATGCATAGCATTTAGATTGGCGGTCAGAATCTCATTTTTAGAACAGCCATTGCCTTTAGAAGAAAACCGACCACCATTCATCGAGATAGGGCAGGGCAATCATCTTGGTAAAAAATGTGATGAGCCATTCTTGGAAGAGACAGTCAAAAAAGAGAGAGCAAAGAGAGGAAAGGGAGAGCAAAACGGAGAAAGAAGGAGAACAGACAGGACAAATAAGGAAAGTGAAGTCGAGCTATGAGGCCAACTAGGCATGAGGGAAGAGGCAGCGAGAACAAAACAGTCCTGTAGCTCATCATTTAGTTGTGTATTCAAGAGGCTCTCCAAGCATGTTGTAAGCATTTAACAAGCATATTTTCTTAGATTAATGCAAGTATATTGTTTTGCATCCATTGGCGCTGTATGTGTTTGTTGAATGAGCGTCAGGCTGGTAGGCTTAGATAGTCCTTAACTATACTCCCTTACCTAGACTGCATAAGGAGATTTAATGAAAAATGGCAACTAAATAAAATTTTAAGATTTTGTCAGCCATCTCAAAAGTTATTCAACTATAGTTTTCCACATATATTCCAAAGCATCAGTAGAAAGACAGTAATCTTAAATTGCTATGCGACCATTTTCCCTGAAATACTTTCCAAATCTCTCAGTAACAGCCACTGCATAAATATTGGATGCCCCCTCCATATGTCCACATATTACAAATATTTGTGTGCTTGTTAGATAATACATCAAACCTTTAAAATGTCATCCCATGGAGGGGGGCTACAGCTCCTATATATCCTCAATAGTGTTCACATGCAGAGTTTTGAAATGTGTAACAGGAACAGATAGAAATTAGAAGTTTTCTAAAAAATGAGGAGCGATGAGCTTTTCAATAGAAACCCTTAAGCGGATGCTCAAGAGGGGAGTTAGAAGTTTGCAGCACTGCCGAGAGTTTTAGCCAAATAGCAACCAACGTATGGCAAGATTTTTCTCAATTCCAAAGTAAAATGGATCGTGCAGGGTTAAAGCACGATTCCTCGGTACCATTGCCTAATCATCAAATTCAAATAAAGCTCGAAAGCATAATTTAACAGTGCACACGAAAAATTGTGAAAACATACTAACCGAGTTCATTCTCTTTGGTAGTTGAAGCGCTGGGTTTAGGCTCGGGGATCGGACTCGGGCTGGGGTTGGAGCTAGAGCTAGGGCTAGGGTTCTGGTTCGGATTCAGAACTTGTTCTTCCTTCATGCGTTTGTTCTGTTCAGTCTTCTCAACCTTTTGACGGTCTGATTTGCGTTTTTTTTCTTCAGTATCCTTCCGCTTGGCCAGGGAAACCATCTCTGCAATTTTTTGCTCGGCTGCATCGTCTTTGAACAAATCGTGCTTCCTTCGCAAGAAATCTATCACATTTTCGACGAAATCAAGAGGTGCTTTCTGCTGTACAAGTTTCTCCAGAACATCATCGTAAGGCCCACTCGCTGGTGAGGATTCTGCTTCCACTTTTTGAGTAGATTTTTCTTCTTCTTCGACGTAATCTGAAATGATCGCCATCGTTCGAGATAGTGAGCAAATAGAGTTGCAGTCGCCGCGAAGTAACACGACAGTCTATTTATGAATGAACGATTTGTATTCTAGGGTCTTCTACTTCCTCCAACTTCTATTTGTTTCCTGGTGATATACGGGAGAAGCTTAAGTGTACACAAAACGCACCTATGTATGTCTGGTTATATCATAAGCACCATCCCCCATCGCGCGCGTTCGATAAAACACACCGACGGAAAGATTTGACGGTCGGACGTTAACAGAGATCTATTGTTGTCTGTCCCGTCGTTTATTCCTTCGCTGGGAAAATGTGTCAATACTCGTGGATTTTCAAAATGATATTTTGGAATGGACAAAACCCAAAAAGAACGTGGTATTTGAAACCATTATTTGCAAATAGCGAAACAAAGTTCCATTTAAGCTGCCAATTTTCATAGTGAGGTTTTGCATGTTGTTAGAGAGCAACGGGAAGGAGTTGCAAACATTCGAATGTTGAAGCAATGCGGCTACCCTCCATATGAAAACGCATTTGACAGACGTGGACACCTAGCTAGCTAGTAGGTATGTATATCCGCTAGAAATATATGTCATTCTGCCTAGGAACTATGAAGAAATGAATAGCTATTTGTTGCGAAGATGGGTTTTAATTGATGCAAAAACAAAGGGTTTTCCTTGGGAAATGGGGTTTTCATTTGAAATGCAAAGTTGTTTATGTGTTTTTGTGTTGGGTTTTTAAATTTTTGTTTCCTCCTGTCTATTGGTTTTGAAATTTTGTGATTGCCGAATGAAATAACTGACAACCCATTGTGGAAATATGAGTGAAATAACTTAATAATGTTTATAGAAACCAGAAACCATGTGGAGTATATTGCGAGGTTGGAAAACGCAATGTGGGTTCTGGAATGAAATAATATATTTTGAAAACCACATAAAGCCTAGAACGTCGCCATTGTTCACATTCTTATTTTGAAGGTTGTGGGGTTTTCATTGGGAAAAGGGGTTTTATTTGAAATGCAAAGTTGTTAATGTTTTTTTGTGTTGAAGGTTTTTTAATGTTGGCTTCCTCCTGCATGTTGGTTTTGGAATTTTGTGATTGTTGAATGAAATAAATGACAACCCATTATGGAAATATGAGTGAAATAACTAAATAACGTTTATAGAAACTAGAAACCATGCGAAATATATTACGAGGTTGGAAAACGCAATGTGGGTTCTGGAATAAAATGATATATTTTGAAAACCACATAAAGCCCATAACGTCGCCATTGTTCACATTCTTATTTTGAAGGTTGCAAGGTTTTTGTTGGAAAAAGGGGTTTTTATTTAAAATGCAAAGTTGTTAATATTTTTTTGTGTTGAGGGTTTTTTAATTTTGGTTTCCTCTCATATGTTGGTTTTGGAATTTTACGATTGTCAAATGAAATAAATGACAACCCATTGTGGGAATATAAGTGAAATAACTGAATAACGTTTATAGAAACCAGAAACCATGTGGAATATATTACGAGGTTGGAAAACACAATATGGGTTTTGCAATGAAATGATATATTTCGAAAACCACATAAAGCCTAGAACGTCGCCATTGTTCACATTCTTATTCGGAATGGACAAAAATCCCAAAACGTGGCATTTGAAATCATAATTTGCAAATAGCAAAAAGCCTAGACGAGGTCCCATTTTTGTTGCCATTTTCCACATTGATGTTTTAAAAAATACATTGTCTCCTAAAACCCTTACTATTTTAAAACCCTTTACAAGCAACAACCCAATTGGTTACTCACCCCTGACCTCAATTTGGTATGTTTTCTGATTGCCTTGAGAGCCTTTTGTGAATTAGATAGTAAGAATATAATGAGATTGGAAAACACTGAGTTTTAAGAAATCTGCAACCCACACAATGTTGTAAAATTGTCTAGACGTAACAACCCAATTGGTAAGTCAGGAAAAACCGAGTTGACGCACCTATGTACATACAATCAATTAGAAACCCCTCACCTCAACTTGGTTGGTCATCTCCTCCACCTGCAATGCCCCTTTTCTCTCCAATGTTTCGCTTTCAACCTGCAGAATGAGAAAACCCATAACATAGAGTGTTTTCCAAGAACAATACAAGTTGCTAAAATGTAAAATCTATGTCTTAACCACATCAACGCCCTTCCCATCTATAGTGAATGGATAGATTCTCACACAAGGCAAAAAAACATCGACATAATTCGATGCGACAGGACACCTTCTCGCTTTCCTCGTTGTGGCGTTTCCTCCCATCTTCTAGTTTTATCACTTTTATCATCCGTCTTGGCGGGCCCTACATTATGTCGTCTTATCATGTTATGTATGCTGTTATTGTAGACACTGAAAAATGGCTTAGGCCTGGGTGAAGCCACAATAGTGGTTTACAATTCAAGTGAGGAAGGAAAACTCACAAAAAAAGTGATTTTAGGGGTTCGTACGAACCTACTAGTTCGACCGAACCAAAAAGGGGTTCGCTTGAACCCCCTTATCCCTCATTCCCCATCTGAGACACAAAAAAAAATCTAAATTTTGGCATTTCGGAGCTCGGGTTGAGGATGAAAATGGAGGAATCTCACAAACCCAAATAGAATCAGGTAGTCCTTAGAACGAGCTATCCAACAAATATAATTTTAATATATTTTGGTTTTATTATGTATGTGTTTTTTTAGTTTTATTAAACATAAGTTTTTCACTGAAAATCAAGCTCTTTGTTCTGCACATGTGGAAAAATAGCATATTATCAAAATAAAATTTTAAAAAATATGTTCGAGCTAGGTATTGATGTCCTTGATCCATTAAAAAAAAATTGAATTTTGATACATACAAAAAAAATTATGTTGTATACAGTCCGCCTATGTCTGAATTGCAATTAGTTTGACTTTGAAACTTGATTAAGGAAAAAATATTCAATAAAAAACTATGAGACCAAATAAAAGTGTTAGATATCATAGTTACAAATCTAAATTCGAAAAAAATAGAATTTTATCCTTGATACAAAAAAAGTTATGTTGTATACGGTGAGCATCACTTTTTTAAAATGTTGTTTTCTAAAAAACCAGTTTTTGTGAGAGATGGAAAAAAAAGTGCAATCTGATTCCAAAAATTTTGAAAAAATATTTTTAGAATCTACAGACAAAATTTGATGAGACTCTAGTTTGCACCATCTTCAAATTCCTCACGGTTTAGCCGCTATAGGTGCCCGAATATGAAGATTTAGTTAAAAATAATAATTTCAGTGTCCAGTTTGGCAAAAAATTGTAAACCACTATTGTGGGATCACCCGCCTACAACTACATTTTCATCATCAATTCAAGATACCCTCAAAATGATTAAATGATCTTATCATTAAATTATAACTTAACAAGTTAATTCATCTAATTAATTAAATAGTTTTAACCATTTAATTATTCTTCTAAAATTGATTAATTAAGTAAATTACATTAATTTATCTTAATTATGTCGCTAATTAATTTTAATCTATTCTTTTGATTAATTAAATAAGTTTCATAAATTTATTTAATTACGTCATTTAATTCTAATATCTCTCATATTTAATTAAATAAGTTTCATAAATTTATTTAATTACATATTCTCCCATATTTAATTAAATGAATGATTATTTGTTTAATTAAATAATTATATCCTCTCACCTAAAGTGCCTTCATAAATTAAATAGTCCATTCAACTATTTAATCACGTGCACACACTTCTTTCACAAAGAAAGGAATTAATTTAATAATTAATTCTTCTAGTTGAGCACATGTCTCCTACATTTTCAAGTAAATATTTCATGCATAATTCTCTCCACTTCTGACTAACACTCTCTCTTAGTTCACTCACTGAATTGATCTATCACCTCCTTTTGACTAACACTCTCTTTTAGTTCACTCGCTTGATTGATCTATCACCTCCTTTTGACTCACATATTCTCTCAGTTACACCTCTTGAAACTAATTGATCAAATCACTTAACTATTCAATCAAACTAAGCAATCAAGTCAGTTAACTATGCAATCAAGTCCTCACACTCAATCTGAACCATTTGAATTCAAATCAATCTCGACCGTCCAATCTATGGAGCTTCTATAAAAAGAAGCTTCTCAATTATGTTTTCAATAACCACAATCTTCAAAGTTTTGATGTCAAAATACTTACAGGCTAAATTGCATACTCATAATTTGAGGGCATTGAAGCAAATTCAAAGCAAAGTTGAGAAAAATAATGGAGATGAGTCAAGCAAGCATGGGAATTACATGATATGTTTCTTATTTATTAAATTTCTTTGTTGCATTGCATTTCATTATCGATGTGGGAATCTTAGCATGATCTAGGCAATTTATGGTTGTTGTCATTTTTATGCTTTCTTTATTCTTATTTATTTTCCCTTATTACATTTGGTGAGCCCAACGTGAAGTAACTGACTTTGAAAAAAAATCGTAAAAAATTTAATTTTTGCAGGAACAGGTACAGATCGATGTATCTAATGCACGAAACGACACATTTGACATCATGAACCACATTTGACTAGGGAAATACCATATCTGACATAAAACGATGCATTTGTGGCTTCCTACAACACATCTGACTGGTAAAAATGAATTTTCTGATTTCCAAAATTCCAAGTTTTTATTTAATAGTTAAAGTTTGTTATGACTGATTCAAAGTTTACAGCATGTGATCCGGTGGAGTTAACATAATTTTTGTAGGATGATTGATAGAAGACAAAACAAAAAACTTCTAATGTGTGGTTTTGCAAGACAATTGTCGAAGAAAATAATCTGAAACTCTATTTTTATCATGCTTTCTTCAATGTTTTTGAGTCTTCACATAGGATTTTCCTTTATTAATTGAAAAGTTAACTAACCCTGCTTTGAGTCTTCACATAGTAGTTTAGTTTTTTAATTAGTGTGGATTTACTACTGTCTTATGTGCTTGGAAAGGTTGGTAGGCTCATATGCTCTCACCTTGGGAAACCTCGGTGATCAGAAAGCTGGACCCATCCACTTTTATGTTTACCTATTAGAGGGCCTACCTTGGTGGGAAAAAGTACTCACCCCAAGGGAATGAATCAAACCAGTAATGAGCTAAAGCCAAGCTACTCCCAACCGGTATATAAATTTGAATGTTGAGGAAATCTTAGCATTATGGATGCTCCTACAGACAAGCAAGAAATCTCCTTATGGGAGCTAATCTTGCCTCTTGTGTGGCCACCTCAATGGGTGCATTGATTAAAAACAGTTTGTGTAGATTTGTCAAAAACATTCTATCTACTAGTGTAGGAACGATCATTCCTAAGTCCACCCATGTTATACATGCAGTCTTGTAGTAGATATGACAAATTTCTTGTTCAAGTGGGAATCTGGATCTTGGTAAGCTCGAGAAGTGAGTGCATTGTAAGGGGGAGCCTGTACTACCAAGATCCTAAGTCATTCTCTCTCGATAGTGTGGTTGGAGGAAACTCTAAGTGGGAGTCCAATGGATATTATCCTTTCCAACCTTAGGATTGTAATTATCTATTTATTTATTTCAAACACTCTGCTTGGCGTGTCTTGTGTGTGTGTTCAGTCAGATCTTATCAAACAAAAATATCCAAAATTTGATCCTAAATGAGTCAGAAAATTAGTCAAAGCCTAGGACCAGTTCACTGTTCAATGCATCTGTAACATAGAAACCCACATATGACATTCTGAGTAGCAACTATTTAATCCAGAAACGCATCTGATATTCTAAGTTGCAATTGCCAAAACTTGCAATGCATCTAACATTTTAAACCGCATCTATGAACTCCAGAAATGCATTGGATATTGTAAACCGCATCTGTGAGTTTTTGTGACACATCTGATCTTATGCACCGCATTTGTAGTCTGGAACGACGCATCTTCCTGTCACAGAAAATCTTGCAATCAACCAACAAAAAACTTAGAAGACTTACTGTAGGATTTCATTATATGATTTGCTCTCTGTTGTAAACCTAATCCAGACTTGTGACTTGCTCATATTTAGGTTCATCCTCAATTTTCCTAGATAGTGTCATCATTGCATTACTTAAATCATCCTTAACATACTTAGAAAAATCCTTGCCCATAATACATTGTAGACCTTAGGGCAGATAAACTATCTTACTTTGATTGAAAACATTGATTCAAATACGATTGCCCTTGACATATCATTTTATAATTTGTCCTTTGTCCTCTTAGTGGAATTTCTCAAACTCACTAGGCTAGTTTGAATTCCACTCGGTCAACCTGCCATTTAGTTTTTCCAGTATTGATCCTAAAACATCATTGGCAATCCTAGTTGGAACCTTGCATCAAACTTGGTCAGTTAGTGACTCATCCCTTAGTATTGACATATAGTTTGCATTATAACTTAGTTATTGCATGTCATAATTTATGCCAAAATACCAAAAACATAGCTTAACTTTCACATCCTAGATATTTTCATTTTATACGTTATCTTAGGTCACACCTTATATTCCAAAAATATAAAAAAATAGAACCAACTTAGATAGTTGCATACCTTACGATTTTTACATTTAGACGTCATCCTCCTTTGAGCAAGTCCTAACTTATGGTCCAAACCATATTACAAAAGAGACAATTAGAAATGGACCCTCCACAACAACGTGACGACCTTTACAATCCCACTAGTGAATTGAACCTCGGTACTACACCTCCTCTAGACAATACCAATACCACACACATTGGGTCAACATCACAACAACCTTCGAAATCTAATTCATATGGTAACCCATTTGAAAATTTCCTCTTGAGAGACGCCTAATGTCGTATTATTGTTGAGGAACTTGAGGCAACATCCTAAGATCCTGAGGTGGCTGAATTTGTCGATGAACTCATCATGCTCAACCCTGAGAATTTTTTAGCCAAACTCCTAGAGGATGCGGTTAAATTACCACCTGGATTTGACATAAACATGCTACAAGTGGTGCCTTCACCTGGAAATGTCTCAAACCAAAACCAAGGAACTACAACATATATTCCACATAACATTACACCTCAAGTAAACCTCAATATACCTTCATGCGGAGCTACATAGAGTGCTTCAACGATTCACACTACCCCAATACCATCATTTGTTCCACAATCCATGACACAGGTTGTGACACAATCAACAACAGTCCTTGTAACATAGTCAATAGCACAACAGATGGGCACTAATCCATTTGGGACCTCAACAAACACTATGAATATATCCTCAAACAATCCTAATGGATGCAAGAGAATAATATTTTTAGGTTTAGGACCCACACCCAAGGTTAATGTCAAGGGTACCACATATAGTCATGTTAATCCCCAAAATAGTGCTACACAAGGACAATAGGGTACACATATGTCGCCTCAGGTGAATCAAGCACAAGTAGGATTTCAATCAAATACCTTTGCGTCAAACACATCACAACAAGGTACTCATGCACAACCTTGAGGTTAGAACACACAAGGGCAACCTGACATGAACACCTCATATACACATACACCCCAGGTACAACAGACACCTCCATACACCTATCAAATATCTACGCAAAATGTGGGACCCAATAATATGAATGATGCATCAAACCCACAGGTGGATGCTCTAACTACACAAATTCTTGCTTTACAGAAACAAATTGAGAACATGCAAGTGACAACAAAAAAATCCTACAACATGCAGGACCTGCATCTATATCCCTTTGATAGGACTATCTACATGTCGCCCTTTCCACAACACTATACAGTCTCAAACTTTCCAAAGTACAAAGGGACATACAACCTAATAGAGCACATCAGAGAATTCAACATGACTTGTGTTGACATTGCATCAGAGCATACATAGTTGATGAGATTATTCCCCAGAACTCTTACGGGTCCTGCATTGGAGTGGTTTTCATGATTACCTGGAGGCATAAGCACATGGTCTGAGTTAGCCAACAAATTTGTGGACAACTACGCCTTTAACATTGAAAACAATATCACATTATCCACTTTGTGTATCTCGAACAAAGAAGACAAAGAGTCCTTTATCAAATACTTCTAGAGATGGAGAAACTTGGTGAGTCGATGCCAAATAGATATCCCTAAGAAACAAAAGTTGGACATGTTTGTTGAAAACCTACTGGATGCTTTAAAGGATCCCTTGCAAGTTCATTGTTGTGCCCACTTTGTAGACCTAGCTGAAAAAGGAACCATGATTGAGAAATCACTTGTCGCTAAGGGCAACCTTAAGTTCTCTAAAAATATCAACAACCAACACACGTTCAATGACAAAAAAAATATTGGTCTCAAAACAAAAATTTCACAAACGACAGGGTTGTGGATACCAAAGTAGTAAACATAACTGGTCCTATTGTCACTTTGAGAGGACCTGGAGCACCAACAACTACACCTGAAACCCCTACACCAACGACCAATTCCTTACGAAACAATCAAGGACTAGGACAATAGAGACCACCTAGGCAATACATTAGACAAGAATACACTCCCCTTAGAGAGACCCATTGAGTCCATACTGAAGAAATGTGTTCAATCAGGTGTCATACAAATACAGGAACCCACACCTTACGTGTCTGAATTTAAACCCTCTTGATGGGATGATAATTCCTTTTGTGAATACCACCAAGGTAAGGACATAAAACATCTGCTTGTAGACAATTGAAAAATGTTATTTAGGACCTCATCGAAGACAAAGTAATCGAGGTAGAGGGACAACAACAACCTACTTCTAATAAAGATCACATGATCTACATGAATCCTCTTCAAGACCACGGTTCGGGGAAAGCCTTTGGTTCAGGTACTAATAACAATAACTTGGCTAATTATATGGCTACTGGCTATAATTACTCCAAAATCCTCCATCTTCGAGCTATAGATGAACATATCAACACCATTATCATCAAGAAGACCCTAGAGTGCATTGTAAACACCCACAAAACTAAAATAACCGTTCTTGGCCCTTTGCCTCCCAAGCAGTCCTAGGCTAAAGGCCATTTTAACTTGCTAGATTACCTAGGAAAAACACCAACACAAATATCCATACTAGATATGCTACGCACATCACCCGAGCATAGGGCCATCATGGATAAAATGATGAAAGAGACCATTGTCCCAAACAACCTCGACGTTGACTGATTTCAAGCCATGGTTGGATTCCTAGCGAGCTCTCACCGTGTTACCTTCTCTGACAAATACTAATCAACCCAAAAGATGAACCATAATGAGTCACTACACATTGAAGCCTTCATCCATCAAAATATGATCAAACGAGTCTTGATAGACAGCGGAACGGGATTAAATGTTTGTTCCCTAAAATTGGTTAAGGCATTGAGTTTCTCTGAAGTGTGTGTGGATAAGACAAAGAGCATAGTCATAAAAGGTTATGATGATGATGAACGATCCTCTATAGGTGTAATCACACTTCCACTCTGAGTGGGACCCATAATGTTGGATATGATTTTCCAAGTATTGGATCTGGAAATCCCTTATAATATTCTCCTCGATTGACCATGGATTCATGCCATGAAGGTCATTCCCTCCACGTATCATTAATGCCTAAATTTTCCCTACAATGGCTCCAAGATTACAAACCAGGGTGATCCTGATCCCTTTGAGTATTGCACTAACCTATGGGGAGTCTTTGAATGTCAGGTGCCACTTAACTATGAAGCCTCAACATCAAATTTGGCCAAATACATTGACCCCTCAACACTCCACAGGACATCTAATGCCACTCAGTCATCAACCTCCACATCCTCTACTTCCACTTCCAAATCCTTAGACCCCGAGATCCAGATTCAAAGAAAGGGATGTGGAGAATACAACATGAACACTACCTTTTGCATTACCACGATGCCAAAATCACCAAAGACATATGGAAAGTCGTGCTACAACATCAAACCTAACATCTTGATTCATGTACCTTATAAAACTAGTTTCATCAAATGGGGGGACTTGATAAGGAAGATATTGAAGATGTGTTTGATTGGATCTATCAAGAAGAGGTGACACCACTTCCAACTCAACAATATGGTAAAGGGTTTCTAATGATGCAATCAAAAGGTTATAATGGCACCGGTGGATTAGGCATAAACAAGAATGGAAGAAGAGAACCATACATACATACTAAATGGGGGAAGAATCTTAGGTTAGGGTGGACACCACTGAAGATTGGTACCACTAAAATAAAATTGCCTTCAAATAAGGAAGTACGTGCTTCTAAATGTATCGAGACATTGGAGGATTCGACGATGACTTTTATGACGATAATGATTCCAACAATTGGGAATGTGAATCTTATGCCTCTAGCACTTACGAACTGGATAACATTTTCCCTAATCCAAACACACCTAGCCCTAAGATATCCAACTGTAACATTTGAGACAATACCTCAATCCTTACCTTATCAGTTGCTTCCCCACAATTTTCAAATACCAATGATGGCATTTCCCCAGTTTACCCACAATTGGTTGACTGGGACCAACAAGGTCCTATTGTTTTGGATACATTTGAGAACGACGAAGCTATTTCTAAGTTCATGGGACTAAGAGAAGGAATGCCACGAGGAGACCACAAAGCTGGCTTTGCTATAGAACTTGATGTGGTCGCGTACTTTGGGGAGACTACATCACCCTATAGTCGCAAAAATAATAATAAAGAGAAAAAGGAAAGGTCTTTGGGTGAAAACCGTGAGGCACCCTCTAATCATAAAAAAGTAAAAACAAAGGACATATCAAAAGGTGAAAACCTCCTTGAGGCTCCTAAGGATGGAGGGTTGGACTTTATCCCTATCACACAAGAGTGATCATTGATGCTAATTGAAGATACAAAAGAGGTCAACATTGAAACACTTAAAGATCCTAAGATAGTGTTGCTAGCAGCTTCCTTGATAGAAGAAGAAAAACCCAACTTCCAAGCATTATTCACACAACACAAGGGTAATTTTTCCTGATCATATGTCAACATGCTTGGGTTGGACCATGAGCTAGATTTATATCACATGCCATTGAATCCATATGCTAGACTAGTGAAGCAAAAACTCTGGAAAATGCATCCACAAATCGCTTTGTTGGTCAAGATAGAACTAAAGAAACTCTTGGATGTTGGCTTCATTAGGTCTATTGATTATGCAGGATGGATCTCCAATCTGGTACCTATCACAAAACCAAATGGGAAAATCCACATATGTACTAAATTCAGATATTTAAACAATGTGTGCCCTAAGGACGAATTTCCTCTCCCCAACATCAACATGATCATTGATCTTACAACATGATACAAAAATTTTCCCCTTATGGATGGTTTCTCTTACTATAATCAAATTTGTATTGCTCCAGAAGACCAACATAAAACAACTTTCACTTGTCCCTGGGGTACCTATTGCTGGAACGTCATGCCCTTTGGGTTGAAAAATACAAGAGCTATATACTAGTGGGCAATGACTACAATATTTCATGACCTAATGTATACCCTAATGGAGGATTATGTTGATGATCTCCTAGTAAAGTCCTTAACTAGAGCTGATCATCTAAAGGTTTTAAACAAAGCCTTTCAATGACTAGAAGCATACAAGGTCCATCTTAACCCAAAGAAGTGTGTCTTTGGGGTAAAATATGAAAAACTATTGGGATACATCATCTCACATCGAGGCATAGAAGTTGATCCCGCCAAGGTAAAATCCATCATCGACATGCCTCCACCAAAGAACATCAGTCAATTAAGGGTATTACAAAGGAGACTACAATCTATTAGGAGATTCATTGCTCAACTCGTCGACAAGTGCCATCAATTTCGGTACCTATTACGTAAAGGGATCCCTTTCATATGGACTAAAAAAATGCCAAGAAGCCTTTCAACAGATAAAAGAGTATCTCCTAACACCACCCATGTTGATGCCACCAATAGATGGGAAGCCCCTCATATTATATGTATCTACAACCACAACAACACTTGGGGCACTAGTTGCTCAAAATGACCACAAAGAAAAGGAAAGAGCAATCTACTATATTAGCAAGACCTTGGTGGGGTATGAACTCAACTACACATCTATCAAATGGGCCTACTTGGCAATGGTCTTTGTAGCACAGAAGCTAAGGCATTACATGTTGAACCACCAAACAAATTTGGTAGCAAAAATTGATCCACTCAAGTATCTTCTTAGTAGAGCATTGTTAATAGGGTGATTAACAAAATGGGTCATGGTCCTTAGTGAATACGACATCCACTATTTCAAGCACAAGGAAATCAAAGGACATGTAATAGCGAATCAACTCGTAGATGTTCCAACACAAGAAAAACATCCCATCATCGTTGATTATCTCGATGAGTCACTCTTCATTGTCAAGATAAGTAATGTATGAAAGATGTACTTTGATCTCTGTTATACCAATCATGGGTCAGGTGTTGGGGTATTGTTCATCACCCACAAGGTGGCATGATTCTGTAGTCATTCAGAATAACATTCCCTTGTACAAGTAATATTGCAGAATATGAGGCCCTATTAACGGGATTGTGTATGGCGGTCAAATGGAAGATCAAAAGTATACAGGTCTTCAGAGATTCACAGCTAGTCATCAATTAGGTCAATGATGACTATGACACAAAGGATGAGAAATAAAATCCCTATAAGGAAATGGTCAAAAACTTCAAGCTTTACTTTATCAACATCACCTTTTGTTAGATACCTTGCATACAAAACAAAGCAACAAATTGCTCTTGGACATACCTAACAACACGTCACAATACGAGTTCTTAGTGGAACAGTTATTGGTCCCAACTTTCGACATCCCAGAATCCGAAATGGTTTGTGAACTTGTTGGTCTTGAGCCACCTTGGTACCTAGACACTTATAATTACCTCCATTCCCAAATTTTACCTGATAACTTATCTAGTAACCAAAGCAAGAACTTTATCCAAAAAGCCTCTTGTTATGCCATCATTGAGCATACCTTGTTCCAATGAACCTTTGATAATTCTCTACTCTGATGTCTCGATAATACAGAAGCACAAACAACTTTATGTGAAGTGCATGAAGCAATTTGTGGTGCCCACTCTAGTGGCCCTACTTTAGCCAAAAATATTATGCGGCTGGGATACTATTGGTCGACTATGGAACAAGAGGCATACCGATTTGTCAAAAGATGTAGACAATGTCAAGTTTATGGTGATCTCATTCATGCTCCAACACAGGAACTAAGGTCCATCACTTCGCCTTGGCCCTTTGCTCAATGGGGACTCGACTTCATGGGGAAAATTCATCCCACTTCCTCAAATGGCCATAAATTCATTATAACTGCCATTGAATACTTTACCAAATGGGTAGAGGCCATCCCCCTTACCTACACCATCGGAAACCAAATCGCAAAGTTCATTCTTAATTATATCATTTGTTGCTATGGTCTCTCGTAGTCCATAACCACAGACAATGGTCATCCCTTCAAAAACCAAGACGTCCATGAATTGTGCGAACAATTCCATATCCAACACCATTTTCCCACTCCCTACTACTCGCAAGGCAATGATCAACCTGAGGCATCCAATAAAACCATCATTAAAATCCTTAAGAAAACTATCAATGACGTTGGTCGTGACTGGCACATCCAACTCAACCCTGCCTTATGGGCATATCTAACCAGCATTCATACTCCCACTAGAGCCACCCCATTTTCCCTAGTCTTTGGTTCAAAGGCTATTCTCCCCATTGAGGTCAAAGTCCCCTCTCCCTGAGTGTCCATGAAAGGGTTAATCGATGATGAAGAGTACAAGATATCTAGACTGCATGAGTTGGAATTAATGGATGAGCGAAGATAGAAATCACTCACCCACTTACAAGCATATTAGAACCATCTTTGTAGAAGTTAAAACAAGAGGGTCCTGGTCAAACATTTCGACATCGGTGACTTGGTACTAATGCAGAATCCTAAAAACTAGGTAGACCGAGATAAACCTGGTAAGTTTGAACCTAACTATCTAGGCCCTTATGTGATCACAACTTCCTTTAGTTCTAGCGCATATCAGTTGTCTACTCTAGAGGGAGAACCATTATTTGAGCCTATAAATAGCTTGCACTTGTGCAAGTTTTACACATAGCTTTAGAGAGCTCAGTCAAAACCAAAAAATACAAAAAAGTTGAAAAAATGAAAAAAAGACCAAAAAAATAGTAAAGAGAAATCATCCATCCAAAAGTGAAAACCATCTCAATGGTGCTTTGGATAAGTACCATGGTGAAAACTTGGCAAATAGGCGCCTTGTTTAGACAATCTTCGCTTCGTTGTCTATTATCACTTCACATGGTCTTTTCACCTTCATCCATATTAATATAACTATCCCTCCTTCATTCTATGACACCCACAATAAGATTAGCTACTAGTCTTATGGCTTGAGATAGATTGATGCTCACAACGTACCACAGAAAATCCCCCTTACCATCCAATCCCACACAGTACCTGACTGGGGGCAAATACCTAACACCCACTCTTGGTGGATTAAACCTCTAGATCATCAGGACCTAACACACTTGGAAAAGACAAAAAACATTCAGAAAATGTGTCAAAAACATAAAAACATTCAGAAAACATGTCAAAAACACAAAAAACATTCAAAAAATGTTGAAATCCCAAAAACATCCAAATAATCAGAAAACTACAAAAACAAAGTCAACATTTGTTGTGTTAGTTTTTTTCATTGTCAAACTATGTTGCCTCTACGACTGGACGTAGGCAAGGCCATCTATTGGTGTGCCCCCGAGGCATTAGGTTAGTTCCTTCTAGGTTTTTCAAATAAAACATAATAAAATCATGACTTACTCTTTGCCAAATAAAGCAAAGTCAGGTTGTGTTGAACTATGAGGTCTCTATGTGTATAACGTAGGCAAGGCCACTAGTCAATGAGCCCCCGAGGCTGCACTAGGTTAGTCCTTTAGGGTTCATCACATTCACTATCACACACGTTAGATATCTTCAATAAATATTTTTCAGTCAGTCATGTCAGTCAAATTTTGGTTGAACTATGTGGTCTTTGCGTATACAATGTAGGCAAGGCTTAACAACCCTGAGGCCCTAGATGTCATTCCTCTTAGGGTTTTGTCATGTTGGTCATATCACATGGTCATACAATGAACGACTCAAACACAAGGTCACAAACGATGCACAATCACACCAATATAAATCAACAACAAGTCTACCAAGTCGATTATTTACGAGTCTTCAAGATGTGTCATTCTTGACGTTAGAATCTCTTATGTCAAACAATTTATTCAGGATATGTTTTTCCTGAATCAACGTCAAATCAATCATTTAAGGGTCTTCAAGATGTGTCCTTCTTGATGTCAGACTCTTTTCTATCAAAAAATTTATTCATGATATGTCTTTCCTGAGTCAACATCAAATCTATCAAGTTAATCATTTCAGGGTCTTCAAGATGTGTCCTTCTTGATGCCAAACTCTTTTCTGTCAAACAATTTATTTAGGATATGCATTTCCTGAATCAACACCAAATCTATCAAATCAATCATCAAAGGGTCTTCAAGATGTGTCCTTCTTCACATCAGACTCTTTTTTGTCAAACCATTTTATTCAAGATATGTCTTTCATGAATCCTAATCAAGTTTATCAAGTCAAGCACTTAAGAGTCTTCAAGACGTGTCCTTCTTGATGTCAGACTCTTTCGTGTCAACTATGTGTCTTCAAGATGTGTCCTTCTCGACTTCGGACCTTGTCATGTCATCTATTCAAGATGTGTCCTTCCTGAATCCTGACCCTGGAAATAATCAAACTTGACATTTCAATCTTCTTTAGGATGGTCCTTCCTAAAGAATGACCAGTCAACCTTGGAAAACAAACAAAGATCTGACACACATGTCTTGACAAGCATTTTTCATTTATTTTTTCAATGATTTGATATGACCATGTACCTAGCCACCTCGACGATGTCCTATGATAGATTTAGAGGAGCAACAATGTTACATGAACATATCTTGCTTTTTGATTGATTGTCTTATCTTTTCAAAAAAATCAAAGTCACTAGCCACCTCAAGGATGTCCTGGCAACAAGATTTAGAGGAGCAACGACGTTTCATGATGATTGTTTTATCTTTTTGAAATTGTCATGTGACTAGTTGCCTCAAGGATGTCCTAGCAACAAGATTTAGAGGAGCAACGACGTTTCAAGATGATTGTATTATCTTTTTGAAATTTTCATGTCACTAGCCACCTCAAGGATGTCCTGGCAACAGGATTTAGAGGAGCAACGATTTCATGATGATTGTCTTATCTTTTTGAAATTGTCATGTCACTAGCCACCTCAAGGATGTCCTAACAATAGGATTTAGAGGAGCAATGACGTTTCATGATGATTGTCTTATATTTTTGAAATTGTCATGTTACTAGCCACCTCAAGGATGTCCTGGCAATAGGATTTAGAGGAGCAATGACGTTTCATGATGATTGTCTTATCTTTTTTAAATTGTCATGTCACTAGCCACCTCAAGGATGTCCTAGCAATAGGATTTAGAGGAGCAACACCATTTCATGATGATTGTCTTATCTTTTTGAAATTGTCATGTCACTAGCCACCTCAAGGATGTCCTGGCAACAAGATTTAGAGGAGCTACGATGTATCATGATGATTGTCTTATATTTTCAAAGTTGTCATGTCACTAGCCACCTCAAGAATGTCCTGGCAATAGGATTTAGAGGAGCAACGATGTTTCATGACATGTTTTCTTTGGATTGTTGTTTGTGGTTTGTCTCAACAAAAAGATTGGGAACAATTGGGTTCCTAAGTATGAGTCATGACAATCCTTGTCTACGACTGTTTGTTTTCAGCAAAAGCATGACATTGCATAACATTGGTCTACCTCATATCATGGTGTTTCTTGTTTGTTGCAATAAACTCCCCAATGATGATTGAAATGCAAATGCTTAGTATAATGACAACAAAGTGATGACATATCTTTCTTTCACGCTAACATAAATCATCTTCAAGCTAAGATTCTTCTTCCAATGACCATTTCACTTACTAAACCTCAATGACACAAATTTCTTTCACCACCATCAAACTTATGGCTATCCAATTACCTAATTGGGACAATTTTTAATTTTTTCTGAATTTTTCAAAAAATCAATTTTCTCGAGGGGGCATACCTTTACCTATTTCATACTGAGGCATGACTGGGGCATGCTATTCTTTATTCTTTAACACAAACACTGGAATGACATTATGTCAAAGAGGGGCAAACTGTAGACACTAAAAAATGGCTTAGGCTTGCG
>CM021100.1:160914532-160951541 GCA_007115665.2 Sequoiadendron giganteum | reverse complement strand
AACTATTTATTATTATTTTATTCTCTTACATGCAATTCTAATGGCGTTTATCACAAAAGGTTACAAAAGAAATCAAACGAGAGTTATAGAGCATATTCATAATCATGGACAATGACAAGGCATTAATTTCCCCTCATGGAGTGCCTAGGACTAAGAAAGTAAGCTTAATGAGAAAACCTAACCATTATGACAAGATTTATGATGCATCCATGGTGTAAGAAAAGTTACATTCCATTCCAGAAGGTTGACAGGTGGATATAGGCATTGGATTTTTGCAAGGACACTAAGAGCCCCTAGTTTTGGGCCCATGGTATTTACCCCTTGTTTTGTAAACATCCATGGTTTTTAATTTCCAATTGTTCTATATATTGGAGCTTTAGGATAGTGGTTATTTACAAGTTTTACAGGTAGACAGGTACTGCCAGAATGTTATCATGTCCAAGAGATAAGTTTGTTATGCATGTACTCTTGGGTTAAAAATTGATATAGACTTCAGCTCTCTTTGATGGTAGATATTTTTTACTGAAAATGTTTCTCAAAATACATCTGGTAATATGTGTTGTGTTATCATGGTTTGCTGATTTTATATGCTTTCTCCACTTCCATTTATTGGTTAATACATGAACAATTCAAAATTTGTACACTTAGTTTGATGTTATTGCTGTGATAGTTCAATCTGTATTTCAACAGCTATTTTCTAGGAGCATTAAAAAGAGCAAACAATAGTGACAAATTTCAATTTGGTGCACTAAAAGGAGTAGCAAATCTGTATGCATTCATTCTAAGGCCCTTACCTGCCATCTTCATAGTTTTGTATGCATTTCCAAGATTGACTTGGGAGAATGCATCTCCCTGCGACACAACAGCAGGCCTTTCTAGGTATTTCCAAATACTACCCATCATTAAATATCAAAAAGGAGCAAAGCAAACAAAGATCTCAATAGAGCACAAATCCAGTGCAGGTTCCAAGTTTATTCACTGACAGGGAGATCACATTTCCCTAGCATATACTAGTCTATTCCCAAGCATTTAACAAAGGCAATCCTTCTTTAGTCAAAGAGCTAAGTACCCCAATTTATCACATTTACTTTCCTAAAATAGCCAGTACATTTATGATTTATCCTTCCCAATTATCATTAATTAACCAAGGCTGATTTTTGCTCAAAGGTTAAACCACTAGGAAAGTTTATGTTCCTTTACACTTGTATATAAACGTTTACCAGATAGGTTTATGTCGTCCTACACAGCAGTATCCTGAACTTCACAATGCAGATCATACACCTCTTGTGGGCATATTTCTTCTGTGCTGAAGGTTTAAAGAGCTACAACATATGAGTGCTTAGTACCAACATTTATTGGGGCAAGCTCAAGAGTATACCATGCTAGTAAGTGCACTATTTAAATGTTATTGGTGGTCTTGGAGGCCTTTAGAAGGAAAATTGAACTGTAAAATTGCAAGGTATGGTAGAAAGAGAAGATATAGCCTTAGCCTTTCTCTTCTGTGTTGCCCTTTCATGTATACTATTACCTAAAATTAGCTTCAGCACAAAAACACATTTGTAAGCCAATTTCCAGTTTTTTTAAGTAAAAATAAATGCACTTACCTATAAGGACAGCAAACATAATCAACCAAGATTAATTCATATGAAGTTTTGTTTCAATGAATTAGCTACGAAATACCTGTGTAAATTACAGATCAGTTAGACAGTCTAAGAGAATAGCAAACAAAAATAGTACATAAATAGTTCGTTTTCAGGCATATTAACAAGTAGAGCACATAAAACTTGACATGTTTAATGTACCACTGCTACAGTGGATGTATGTAGTCAAAATCCAACAAAAATAAAATACTAATTATGCCCAAAGTTATGTTTGAAAGGGAATATAAATC
Organism: Sequoiadendron giganteum; assembly: GCA_007115665.2. Lineage (NCBI taxonomy): Eukaryota > Viridiplantae > Streptophyta > Pinopsida > Cupressales > Cupressaceae > Sequoiadendron > Sequoiadendron giganteum. Next base: position 160,949,650 of record CM021100.1, on the reverse strand, counting down.
ATTGCTATGATTTATCGTCTCTAATTAAGCTGCATGGGAACTCAAATTTGAAATCACAGCATAACCAATTCATGCAAAGTTCAGGTTGCTAAGAGACAGCAACAGCACTTGTGTAAATGTGAAAGAAAAACAAGGGGTGCTTAAACAGAAAATCTAAACTTTAGTTATTTTTCAAATCATATGGTTATACTTGAAAAGATAGAAAAACCAAAAAAAACAGATTTAATATAAAGTTGGATCTATATTACCATCATTTTTTCCACTGTCTGCCGTGTTTCTGCATCCAGGTCAGAAAGCTTGCTATTCTCAGGCTCTACTTTCTGAGTATTGATTACAGGTTCGCCCTTCACAACACAGTTCCACCACTCCATCTGATTCTGCTTTGTCAATAAAATTGAGAGTACCTTTCCATCCTCTTCTCACGGCAAAAACAACTTTGTCAGTTCAGTAACTGTGCCAAATAATAGCCAAAAGAAAGCATGAAAATGACAAAGATAAAATATGTATAAAGTATTTGATGATTACCTATACTCCAGAAGCAGTCATCCACTTTAACTGACTTAGAAAGCTCACCCTGTTCATATATACAATTATGAGTTCAAGCATAAGGTGGACCAAACACAACCCAAACTGGATGAACTGCCCCATATGCTCATATAGAATACTTGAGAGTAACAAATATCTCAATATAACTGATAGGGGTTACGCTGAGAGCCATGACTTACATTTAGGATAAGATGCTTCCCTTTCAGCCCTGCCTTTATACTATTCTTTTTAATTTCACAAATAATGGATCTTCTCACAGTGCCAGGCGTAAGAGGTATGGTAATTGTGACCTCCGATAAAGTCTGTGTCCAGGAATAATTCTCTAGATCTGCTCCATTACCAGAGTTTGGATCTGATGTAACAGATGCATCCAAAACCATGGTCACTGACTGTATCCAGCTAAACATATATATTCAATAGAAAATACAGAAAAAACATTACAAGCCATTTTTTCCAGGAAAATCAAAAGACTGAATGCATTGTCATATTCAGATGGAAGCATATGCAACTCAAGGTACATAATTTTAACCAGCCATTTCCCTATTACTGATTCTATATGCTACACAAGCAGATAATATAAATAGAATAATCGAAAAGCTTCTAAATGAAAGAGTAAAAGGGCCTTATAAATGGACACATGCAGTTGCAGAAAACTGACACTTTGGTAAAAGGTACTCATAATAACGTTCACAATTTGAAATTCAACATAACCGAACAGAGAAGCCATGCTATCAGAGCTATGTGACCATATATTTAGATAAACCATACATCTTAAATGATCTTGATTCTCATATCATCAACTTCTCAAAAATTGTATGCCTGTATACATTAAGCAAGTTCCTAGTCCAGGTTAACAATTGCCTGGCTTCTCATATATCACAACCAATTTTTTCATCACCAACTACCTTACCTGTGAATCCTCCTAGAAGAAGTTCAAGGAAACTAAGAAGTAGCTGGAAGTTACTATCAGGACACAAATGTAAAATGGAGAGAAGTAATAATCTAGAGTTGTTCAAGACCCAAGTCCACTCTACCTCCTATTACACCTTCAAGACCCAATTCTCAACCAATATCCTCCCCATCACCATGGCTAAAAGTAGTTGCTAAGAAGAGAAAGTATACTCAAGTAAATGATCCTAGTTTTGATGTAGTAGGAGGATGCTACAAGTAACGCCTCAACCAAAGAAGGTTCATATTATTTCTAGGTTGATGGACTCCTCTTTGAATGATCAATATGTTGAAATTTCCAAGCCAATCACTAAGAAGAATGAAGAAGAAATGACAAAAGCTGATTATAATATCACACGGGTAGACCTTGGCCCATCAACTCATGAAGGTGATATTCACAACTTTTAGGTATCTACTACTAAATTGGTAGAGAAAATGGAAAAAGAAAAGGAAACAAGGGAGCAACTTGAATAGGTGCGGACATTAACATCATATAATAAATCCATTATAGATACCACTACATAGCCCCTTTAATTTTTGCCATCAATATCTTCTAGTGTATCATTAGGAGGAATAAGTAGTAAGATTGTGTACAAAATTGAAAAATATCAAACTTATGGTAAAGCAACTAAGTCCTAGGTAGAGAGAATTACTCTTAATGCTCTTGTTTACATTAAAGAAGCTATGAAATTAAATGGGCAAATTTTAACTAAGAAAAGCGAAGTTGAAACAAAATTTCAGGCTGCAAGGAAAGAAGACACATTATGGCAATTAACAATTAAAGATTTGCAAGAAATGATAAAAATTGATGTAAATATTTTGGTTTCTAAGAAAAATTTAATTAGCCTAAAGAAAATGATTCAATCAAATGGTATGAAGGTATAGGGTGGAAATCGATGGTCTTGAAGCAGTCAATAGCTGAATTGAAAAGATTGATTCAATTATGTGATTCAATATTGATTGATATTCAAACCAATTTACTAGCTTTTGATTCTGATATTCTTAAAGAAGATGAAACTGATTTGGTTGAAGTTTATAGTTTATACCATTGAGAAGAATTTTAAGGAATTGATTTCAGGGGAGCTTTTCAAAAAAGGATGCTATTGATGGTAATAGCATGGAAAAATTAAGCAAAATGTCTACTTCTTTGATGACTTCTCGAAGGAATGTTTCTGACATACATAAAAGACTTGAAGAAATCAGTAAAGCTTTGTTGACGTGGAAAATATGCCTCATTAGTACTTCTATACCAAATAGCAAAGCAGTTGCACCTACAATAGCAAATTTCAAGAATTATAAAGCCAAAATAGCTTCATCAAAATCACAGGTTTCAGCTTCAGATGCAGCCAACAATCAAAGTCAAGAAAGGTTAAAGATGCTCCTCAATGATATTTTATAACTCTTTATCTTTTTATTTTTTAGGTGACCTTAGAAGTTATTTTGTAATAACTTAAAAGTAAACTTTATTCTTATAATGATAAGAAAAGAAAAGAAAAAGAATAAAGCTTATTTTTAATTTTGCTTTTCAAGGAGTTAGAAAAGAAAGGATAAATATAAATCATGCTGTAAAGAGAGTGATCCTTTTACTTCCAACTTCTCATCTGTTTTTCCTTCTACGGTTACCTCTATTCTTTCTTCTTTCCATCAGGAAATAATTTCACAGATATTATATAGGAATCCTTCAGTAGAGTCTTTGAGCTATTAGATTTTGAATGCAAGGAATACAATTGAACCTTGTGTCATTGGTTCTAAATTTCTGTCTATTTTTCTTATGTTAAATCACGATAGCCTTTCAAAGATTTCCTTTCCAAAACTGTGAATATTATCTCTTTCATCAAAACTTTTTTTTCTCCACATTAGAAGTCGAACATTCACATAATGATAAAGGTCTTGAGCTTAAACTTTTCACAAATATTATTTTTCTTATGTTTAAGCAATATCCTACTATTATTTTGCAATTCTAACAACTTTTCTGAATTTATTATGCTGATCAGATTTAGTATGAAACTTTGTACCCATACCCTTTAGTTATATTTCTCAGAAAAGCTAGAATTTTGGCCTCATATCAGCCCTATCTTAAGTTTCTCTAATTTCCTTTAGTTTTAGATTGTGTCTTTCCTGCATTCTAGTTAAAAGCATACCACAAAATATTTAAAACCTATCATACAAGGGAGCTACTCCTTTCAAACGCAAAGAAGATCACTAATCAAATAGTGATCTCTCCAGCTATTGTAAACTTTGTTGCTGCCCATTGGGTGAGTTAGGCTAATTTTCAGCAAAATATTGTAGTAACAAATCTATTACCCATACAAATGAAACCAAACTTCATCACTAGCTTGAAATTGGTGAAGCGTACAACATTGACCCTGCCTTTCCTTGTATTTTTACTTGGTAAGCTATAGTATCTCATGAACCTGCAACTAGATGTGGCAGATCTCAAAAACAAACTTGGATACCTTATCCACCTCCTTTTGAGCATGCAGCAATGTCACATACATGACTACGAAGGCTACATCAATGGGTGGCAACCATTGGTAGCCAGGGCAAACTTCAAATGGACTATGCCCTCTAGAGTTGTGCAATGAATGGCTGTAGCTATATTGGACATCGGATAGACTCTCATCCCATGGGTGGGAATGCTTTGAATGACATATTCATAGAATGTGAATGATTATTCAATTCACCACCTTGATATATCCACTTATATGGGATTTAAATGCAATGGAATTCATCAACTTAGTGTATTTGATAGCCCTTAAAGCTAACCAAATTTTGAGAAGCATACCATCCCTATAAAAAATTATACTCTAAGACAGATCGAAATGTACCCAAACATTGTGAAAGAAAAGCTCAATAATGTCTTCTGCAAAATCCCCCTTTTGGCAAGTTTCCATGATGGCCATCTTTGAAAATTTGGCAACCACCACATACACACGTTCATGACTATGTTTGGTCATATGAAAGCCTAACATGAAATTAATAGTGCCAAGGTTTGTCAAGAACTGGAAGACGTGTGTACAATCCTTGTTTTCAATTTGTAGATATTACAAATGCAAAAGCTACGCAAGATCAAATGTACAAGATGGCATCATGACACAGTTTTGGCAAGTAAAAGTACTTATAAAATACAACTATCTTCTATGCCCAAATTGTCATGCAATGTGCTTCTCAAATCATCTTCTCTCATTCCCCAATTGGAACACAAATGTGCCCCATGTGACACAAGACTCGATCTTGCAAGTAGTAATCAAGGATCTACCTCCATTTTGTTAGTCTTTGGTAGATATCAACACAATCAAGATAGGTCCACGAAAGTACAACATTGTTGTCAAAGTTGTGATTGAAAGTCAAATCAAACAATTTGCAACTTTGTTAGCGGCCATTGTGTTCCATCTCACTTCAATAAGTTTGTGCAATTGCTAGAGAATGTATCTTCACAATTTTGTTCTTTCTCAATCATGATGGTCACAATCTTCTCAATCATTGAGTTGATCCCATTATATATCTCTCTAAAAAAGGCTTATCCATGTCAATATGACAAATCATACTCACAATGGACTTGGTGAAATTAGGGAGCTATTCCACACAATCCCACTAAATGTCATCCACGATCATCCACTTAGTACTTGTTGCCTTCTCAATGTTAGATTGGCTCCATGTGGACCAATTTTGGCTAATTATCATGTTAGAAAGTGCCTCTTGAACCTTTACAAATCATCTCAAAACAATTGTGTTGAGAGACAAAATGGATCTCAACAACCTATTTGAAAATAAAAATTAAAAACAAAGAAAAAAACATAAATAAGTTTTTAAAAAATAAACCACTACAGTCAAACATAAGTATTAAAATTTTATAATGTCTCTTACCTTTAATAGCTCCAATTTTGAGAATGACTTAAATATTCCCAACAACATGGGGTAGTTGATGATGAATATTCAATCTCTTTGGCCTTGACACATCTTTTTGATCCAATCAATTTTATTCCCAATCTTTTGTTATATAAGGTTGTGGTAGTGTACAATACAAGGTGTTCAAAAGATGTGTGAATAATGATCCTAAACCAATAAACCAACTACTCCATAATTTTTGGCATTGTCCATTATGACTTGAACAACATTTCAAGGCTCCACTTCCTCAATAGCCATCACAAGAATGCTAACAATTGATGCATCATCCTTCACCTCCCCCTCACAATCCACTGCTCTCAAAAACATTTGGCCCTTTGAGGAACACTACAATGAAATTAATCAATGGCCCATGTTTGCATCCTTCCATCCATCAAAAATAATAGATGCCCATGTCTTAACCCCCAAATCCCTTATAGGCTTGTCATGTCCCCAAATTCATGGGGAGTTGCAATCTCAATATAAGGCGGGAAAAAGCATTTCTAAATGCTTTATTAAATATTAAAATAATAATAAGAATAAGAATATAAATTTAAATTATCAAAAATAATATTTAAATTTTATATTTAGCTCTGGTTGACCCTTACGGTAGGCGCTTGAAATAATATTTAAATTTACTATTGTTTCGGCCGACCTCTTTGGTTGGCGCCAGTACTCGATATTAATATAGGATCGATTTGTAATGGAGATCATCACGAATCTGACATGAGTCTTTTGGTTTCCGTCTGAGACGAAAACCTCAGCGAATCTGGACAGAGTGGGACGATACCCCTACTCTGTGTTTGTGGTTCCTACATGCTTGCGCACAGGACATGATTCAGTGATCGGGTGATTACTGAAGATTGCTGAAGATTACTGAAGGTGATGGAAAGAAGAGCAATTGAATTATGGCAGAGCCACAGGATTGCACCGTTTCCAGGATTCTTCTGCTCATGCGCAGGATCATCACTCATTTCAGAATTTCATTGTACCTCCCCCGTGCGTGGGTGTTTGTCTATTTTATGCGTCTGAATCTGGGTTATTCCCTGTTCGTTCTCATCACTCAAATCTGAGTGGGTTCCTGTATCATCATTCTGTTTCTTTGTGAGGACCTGGCATCTTACAGATCTGAATACGGGTGTTGCTGTATGTTATTGTAAATTCTGATCTGTACAAGTCATTTGCTCTGTCATCATGCATTATCTCCCTGTGTTAACTACAAGTTGATTTGGATTTGAATAACAAACTTCTGTTTCACCTGTTGATTAAATTCTGAATGCATTTGAAGGACTGTCTCATTATGCCATGCAGTGAAAAACGATCCTGTGATCAGAATAGTTATTGTTTCTGAGTGAAGTTAAATCCTAGCATTGTGTATTGGTGTGTGATTTGAGCTGGCCATCTCTCAGAGATCTGAGTTGTTTCTTTTAGTATTTGTGTGAGTTACGATCAGGGAACATTACAGTTTATTAATTTAAATTTTATTTCAAGCACCTACCATAAGGGTCGGCCAGAGCTAGATATAAAATTTAAATATTATTTTAAATAATTTAAATTTATATTCTTATTATTATTATTATTTTAATATTTAATAAAGTGTTTAGAAACGCTTTTTCCCGCCTTATATTGAGATTGGAACTCCCCACAAATTTGGGGACATGCCAGGGCTTCAATGAATCCTCTCCAAGATTCAAAGCCCTTGTACCCTTTCAGAGGCTCATTAATTTTTCTTGCCATTTGTTGCCAATATAGTGAGCAAATGTGGAAAGCCAATCCATTTGCATAGAGACATCTTGCAATGTGTCAATTGGCAATCTCTCAAGACTCATTGCGAAATATCATTTCCAATAGTAGTCCCTTTGGTCTCTTATTTGTGATAGCCATCAATTGGTCAAAGTCGAGCATAGCAAAAAACAAGTGGCACTCTTTCACAAGTTCAAGATTAGATGGGGGAGGATGGGAGCTCATTCCTTGAGAGCCTTTCTTTGCCAAACAATGATTTAATTGACAACTTAGTGCTTCATCTACTTTCTCCTGCTCACTAGTATATGTTATGACTTAATATGATGGAATGGATACACAATTCTTTCTCGAGCAAGCTTTGATGCCCTATCCAAGAATGCCACACAAATGGGCTTTCACTTGAATGTTTGAGCTTGAATTACTGACACCACTCCCATTACAAATCCAAAGATAACCCCCACTACTTGGAACTGACTGTATCATTTCAACATACTTCCAAAGGAGAGAATTTGAGTTTGTTTTGAAGAGTGATTAGCCCACAAAGCTAGAACTAGCAACCATTGTAATCCCTATGGCAACAAGTTTGATAAACAACATATTCGAAACAAATGACAACAAAAAAACATGTATATAACCAAATTCATTTTAAAAATTTATGCTTATGCTATAGGTTCATAGAAGAATGAAAACAAAACAAAAGAGTTCATTTGTAAGAACCAAAAAAATTTCCTCTACAATCTCTATGGCAGCAAATAGGTTGTTGCGCATGCATAGGAATAACAACACAACCACTTTAGTACCTTCAGTGATCAATCTTCAAGTCCATTCATGCAACAAACAGCAAAAATGAATGGTATGTGTGTTTTGCATTCACAATGAAGTAAAACTAGTTTGTTTTAGTTCGTCAAATGTGTTAAATTCGATCAAATCTATCAAATTATATACTTAAATTTGAACTAGAAATAATGAGGTTGATTTCAAGTTAATTTTGAATGAATCTATGGATTACTAAGTCTGAAATTCTGTTGTAGATTTTCGATCTTCAAGAGCAGATTATTTATTGATTTCGATTATCTACTTAGAGGATCCGATCACCCATAAATATGGGTAAGGAGGGCACGACCCAAGATAGGGAGACGCATCTCATAAGAGACGCGTCTTCATGAGACACGTCTCATGAGAGGACGTGTCTCCACTCTTTCGCTCATGGGACGTGTCTTTAGTTATTAGTCCCTTCGTCTATTACAGACGACTATTAGCCTCTTAAAAATGATCAAACATAATTTATATTTATGCATTTAGATTTAGTTCAATTTGAATATATATCATTTATATTTTTCAATGCAGATCGAAAACCTATAATTAGGATTTGGAGATTTCGATATAAATGATGATGATGAATAAATGCAATCATCATTTATATCTGACCGAAGCTATCTATCTTCAACACTCCCTCTTAGCTAGGGAAGATAACTCCAAACAAGTATAAAGTGATATCACCTTACTCGTGATATCAGAAGATATGGTATACTAAAAGTGTCAAGTCACATGGCATTCTTCATAACACATCTTCATTATGGTATGTGCACTGACATCAAGTCACATGATGTCTACCATAATAAATCATGGCATGTCCACGAATATATACATATCCACCATGAATATTTTATAAGGATCATAATGATCTTCAATTGATATCAAGTCTCATGATATCTATCAAAATGTTCACAAGATACTATCATGACATATCCACAGATATCAAGTCACATGATATCTATCATGATAGTGCAACTAATCATTGTAGAGTCGTCACTTTACAATGTCAAATACAAGTGTTCATTATTAGAAAGATCGTCACCTTTTAATAATGTATACAGGGGGAGAGAGGGCCCATAAAGTCATGGAGTCAAACACATGACAAAAGAGTTTACACATTAAACATCTTTTAAATACATTAGTACAAAATAAACAATTTGAATCTCAATCTCAATAACAATTCACATTTGAACCATACCAAGTTTCTTCCTGAAGTGTTCAACTTTAACTCTGGAGAGAGGCTTGGTGAGAATGTCTGTTGTTTGATCATTGGTACTAATATACTCCAACTGGATCACATTCCTTTCTACCATGTCTCTCACATAGTGGTAAGGGATCTCTATATGCTTAGATCTATCATGGAATACTGGATTTACTAAAAGCTTAATGCAACTTTTATCACAGTGAATAATAGTAGGATTCAGGGGCTCACCAAATAATCCCACAAGCAATTTCTGGAGCCATACTGCTTCTCTTGACCCCATAGAGGCTGCAATATATTCAGCTTTTGTTGAGCTTAGAGCCACTGAAGATTGTTTCCTGCTCATCCAAGAGATCATAGGCGATCCTAAACTGAAGCAACATCCTAATGTGCTTTTCCAATCGGTTACACTTCCAGCCCAATTTGAATCAGTGTATCCATGTAAATCTAGTTGGACATTTATGTATTTAAGACCATATCCAATAGTACCTTGAAGGTATCTCAATATGTGCTTCACAGCAACAAGGTGAATTTCCTTTGGCTCACACATGAACTGGCTTAGGGCATTCACTGCATAGCAAATATCTGGTCTGGTGTTAACCAAGTACATTAATGATCCAATTATCTGTCTATAGAGAATAGGATCTGCAAATTTTGATTCTACTACTGCTTCTTTCAATTTGTGTAAGTTGGTTTCCATAGGTGTAGACATGGGTCTACAGTCCAACATCCCAAATCTCTTCAGAATATCAATAGTATACTTTCCTTGATTTAAGATGATACCATCTGATTTTTGCCAGACTTCTAACCCCAGGAAGTAATGTAAAATGCCCAAGTCTTTCATGTCAAATTCTGAAGTCAGGTCCTTTTTACCTTGAGCAATAAGGTGATCTTCTCCTGTTATCAGCAAGTCATCAACATATAAAATTATTATTAGCATATCACCTTTAATTACCTTAAAATAGAGATTTGGATCTGCATCATTCTTGGAAAATCCTAGTCCCAAGAGATAGCTGTCAATTATTTCATACCAGGCCCTGAGAGCCTGTTTAAGTCCATATAGAGCTTTCTTCAATCTACATACATGTGAGTCAGTTTTATGTATCACAAAACCTTCACGTTGCTCTAGATAGACTTCTTCTTCAATGGTCCCATTTAGGAAGGCAGTTTTCACATCCATTTGATGGATCTTCCAGCCTTTAGCTGCTGCAATAACTATTACTGCTCTTACAGAGGTGTACCGAGCAACAGGTGCAAATGTCTCTTCATAATCAATACCTTCTATTTGTGAGAAACCTCTGGCCACAAAACGTGTCTTGTGTTTTTCTATACTGCCATCAACAGCATGTTTGATTTTGAAGAGCCATTTGGAAGAGACAACAGATTTCTCTTTTGGTCTAGGTACTATATCCCATACATCATTTTTCAAAATGAACTAATACTCTTCCGTCATTGCATCTTTCCACACTTGATGTTTGAAAGCTTCCGTAACACTAGTAGGTTTTGAACTAATGATCTCATTCATTAAGGCAACATAGCTTGAGAATCTTTTGGGTCTCTTACTTTCTCTAAAAGTTCCTTTGGGTGTTGTATGATTCTCAGCTTCTTTAATCATCTTCCTAGCCCAAAGTGGTCTCTTCTTGTTGTTGTCATTGGGATTCTCTTCTGGAGCAGTTTGGTTTTCACTTATGATTTCTTCAGGATACTCCCTCTGAATCTCAGGAGCAGGCTCCTCTTCTAAGACTTTAGGGGAATCTTGAATTTCTGTCTCACTTGAACTCTTTGCCCTTTTGAAGGCAATGTCTTCCTCAAATATGACATCTCTACTCAGTTCAATTTGTTTCTGCCCGGATATGTATATTCTGTAGGCTTTTGAGGTTTCACTATATCCCACAAATACCCCTTTCTTTCCAGAAGGTTATAGTTTGGATCTCTTTTCTTTAGGTACATGAATGTAGACAGGGCAACCAAAGATCCTTAAGTGACTTATGTCAGGTTTTATACCAGTAAATGCTTCTTCAAGAGTCTTGTTATCTAGATGTGAGTGGGGACATCTATTTTGGATGTAGACAGCTGTCCTAGAGGCTTCTGCCAAAATGAAGTTTCAACGTTTTGGTCAAACAACATTGCTCTAGCAGCTTCTACAATAGTTCTATTTTTTCTCTCAGCAACACCATTTTGTTGAGGGTTGTAGGCTACAGTAAACTCCCTCTTAATCCCAGCATTTAAACAAAATTCCTTAAAGATTTCTGAGGTGTATTCCTTCCCATTATCTGTTCATAGGATTTTGATTTTCTTCCCGGAGAAGTTTTTTGTGATTGCTTTGAACTCCTTAAACCTTTTAAGAATTTCTTTTGATTCTTTACACTTAAGAAAATATATCCAGGTCTTCCTAGAGAAGTCATCTACAAATATTACATAATATAAGAATCCCGCCATGGAGGGTACAGACATGGGTCCACATAAGTCAAAGTGTACCAGTTCTAATACATTTTTGGTTTTACTCAAACTATTTTGGAAGGTCCCCTTTGTATTCTTTCCTAGGGCACACCCTCGGCATGCTCCTTCATGGATTTGTTTTAGTTTGGACAATCTTGTTACTAATTTTTCTACAAAAGGTAGGGCACGAAAATGAAGATGTCCTAATCTTCGATGCCAAATTTCATTTGAATCAGAGGTCTCATGAATAAGAGCTTGTTTAGAATCCGTGCACAATTTGTAGAGATATCCTTGTCTTACTCCTATAGTTTGTGCTTTCTTTATATTGGAGTTCTTTGGCCATGCCAGAACTTTTCCATCTATAAAGGTAACCCTATATCCGATTGTTGACAGTTGATCTCTTAGTTCAGTGATTATCATGAAGTATGCATTAATAGATTCTCCCTTGTTTATTTGAACATGGTTAAGTTGCCTCTTTAAAGCAAGGGTCCTATTGGTGTTGTTTATTTCAAAGGTTCTCTCAAGGGATTTAAACATTAGGTATGCAGTCTCATGTTTGGACAGAATAGGTACTATATGGTCCCTAACTGCATCTACTATAATTTTCATAGCTTTCTCATTGTTCTCAATCCATTGAGTTTTCTCCGGATCATCCTCTGGCTCTCTCTTGTTTTCTTTCACAAATGAGTAACTTATTTTCTTTCAGAATCATCATGATTCTGAATTTCCATGATATAAAGTTGTTTGCACCATCAAGACGATCCTCGAATCTGATCACACTTGACATTATGAAGAATGGAATGTGTTCATTATTTCAAGAGAATACGATTTTAAATAATCTGATATTTTAAATTTAATCAGATCTTCCTAACGTGGCTCTGATACCATGTTAAATTAGATCAAATCTATCAAATTATATACTTAAATTTGAACTAGAAATAATGAGGTTGATTTCAAGTTAATTATGAATGAATCTATGGATTACTAAGTCTGAAATTCTGTTGTAGATTTTCGATCTTCAAGAGCAGATTATTTATTGATTTCGATTATCTACTTAGAGGATCCGATCACCCATAAATATGGGTAAGGAGGGCACGACCCAAGATAGGGAGACGCATCTCATGAGAGATACGTCTTCATGAGACAAGTCTCATGAGCGACATGTCTTATGAGCGACATGTCTCATGAGCGGACGTGTCTTTAGTTATTAGTCCCTTCGTCTATTACAGCCGACGATTAGCCTCTTAACAATGATCAAACATAATTTATATTTATGCATTTAGATTTAGTTCGATCTGAATATATATCATTTATATTTTTCAATGCAGATCGAAAACCTATACTTAGGATTTGGAGATTTCGATATAAATGATGATGATGAATAAATGCAATCATCATTTATATCTGACCGAAGCTATCTATCTTCACCAAAATGCTTTAGGAGTCACTTTTTAGGGTTAGGTATTCATTTTTATCCATCATAATCAAAGTCAAACACCAAAAAAAATCAAAACATCCAAATTGAAACAAGTTCACTTCAATTCATTGCAAATTTTGCTAGATTCGATATGGGTTCACCAACATTCATCTAGGATGGACCAATAAAGGAAAACCCATCTCCTAGATGACTCCTCAACTAGACCAAACCACATGTGGACTGGACCAAAGTTTGGGAGCCTAAGGACAAAACCAATAACTTAGCATCAAAGTCGTATGTACAAAGTTTATGCGCGGATTGAACCCAAATGTGTCTACAAGCAAGGTCCAAGAGCTAGAAAACTATCTTGAGACATCATTTCAAGGACATATGACTTCAAGAATACAAAAGGAACAAGTCTATTTTTTTCCAAAGAGAAAGTTTCAAAGGTAGAGAGATAGAGAAAGAGCTCATTCAAATACAACTCTTAAAACCCATTAAAGTGCTCTAAATATTATAGAACTCATAAAGCCTAAGATTTCCCTCAAATTACAACAATCAATGGTGGCATAAGAAATGTTTCAAGTACAAGAAACTAAGGCTCAAATTGGGAAGAGCTTCAGTAACCTAATGTAAAGAGGACTTGAGAAGATTATTGAAATCTAACAATTCCCAACCATTCTTACTACTATATTCTCTACAAGGATGACTCCATGAAAGTAGGAGGGAATGTAATCTCTACCTAAAAATCAGACGATGTTGTTACGAAGAGTTTAGGTGAGCACTAGAAGTGGAGAAGATGACAATGATAAAGAAATCTGAATGGAAAAGAGAGGATGGGAAGAAGAGCAACCTCTTGAACAATTTCATTCCCTAAGGACTCTTACGAAGACTAGCAAAGGGAACAAGATGGAAGTTCCTAAATTATTCGGTTCATTGACTAAATTAGCGAGTTAGAAAAAGTATTTCAAATATGAGAATATCCATGACCCTCATAAGGTGAAGATGGCTAGGAGGAAATTCAAGGGGCATGCAACCTTTTGGTGGAGAATTGCAAAGAGAGAGTGGTGAACAAGGAAGTGAGAATCACTCAATGGAACTAGATGGTTGCAAGGTTAAGGGAAAAATCTCTCTCCTTAGTGATTACAAGTTGGGGCTATTTAAGAGACAATAAAATCTAAGACAAAAGAACATGAACATGAAGAACTACATTGAGGGAATTCTACAAGGTGGTGATCAAATCAAGGCATCATGAAATGGATAACATCCATCGAGAAGAGGCAAGCATAATTTTTAGCATGCATGGATCACATTTCTTTGATAGGTACACTAGACATGAAGTTCAATGAAATGGAAGGCAAGCATTCTGATTCTAAAGGTGCACTGAATGGCCTATTGGATGGAAACTTTTTACATGATCTTGAAACACAAAGAAAAGAAACAAAGAAGGAAAAAGAACATTTAGAACTAGAACCCCATCAAATTATCAAAAGGTTTGTAACACCAAAGCAGTCAGTGCCTTGGACCCAAATTCATTCTAAGGAATCTCCTAATCAACAAAAGAAGATTTATCCTATTGCAAGAAATACTAATGACAGCTGAAACAAACTTAAAAGAGAAAATATTTGCTTCCTATGCAAGGAATCTTGGGAGCCAAGCCACAAGTGTTGAAGCAAAGAAGTGATGACATCAGAAAAGGAGTCAGGAAAAACTGATGTACAATCAGAAAATAAGATGAAATATGAAGAAAACACATCAAGGCCACAAGTTGAAGAAAAGGTTTCAATAGTTACTACTATTGGTAAGCAAGTTGGAAAAACTGACAATGCCTAGAATTAGAAATGATGGATTTAGAAGATGATTGTTTAGAATTAGGCCAATACGAATGGCCTAAACAGAAAATTGATTTCCTATTTGATAATAGGAATAATTTTCAAACTTTCCACTGGGTTGCAGATAATCCACTTTTTGAAATGGATGCAAAAAGATTTGTCCACTGAAATAGCCCACTTTTTGAATTAAAGGCAGAAACATATCCTGCTTTAAGTTCTATAATTTGTGATAATACGATAGTAGCACAACGGAAGTTGAATTGTGAAATGGTTCTTCATAAAGAACAATCTCCAGGAATGTTAGAAGTTGAAGGGAGAGAACAATTAGTAGAGTTGGGTATGACTAAAGGAGTTTTGCAAGGCACTATGGATAGTCAAGTAAAATTGCTTGAGGACAAGCAATATTGGGAAGGGTGGACTGTAATACCCCCTCCTTTAAATACATTTCTGTTTTTGCTGCAGTGGTCTTTCCTTTCTCTTACAATTTCCTTAAAGGGGGATAATTAAGGGAGCACTTAAGGAGAATAATCAGTATTATAAAAAAACTTAAATTTAAATAAAGTTTAGTTTTAATGAAAAGTCAAAAGGCATGTAAATGAAGAGTTATGTCTATTAAAGAAAAAGGCTACATAAGGAAGATAAATCAAGAGGAAAGAGGCATGAATATGTGAAGAAATATTATATTTTTCCTTGTGAAGCATTCAGCCACCAAGGACGAAACCTCTCAAAGATTCAGGGATTTAAGGACAAAAACTCTTAATTTCTCTTGCCAAGTTAGTGGACAGAAACCCCTGACTTTAGATACAAATTTAGGAAACATTTCAAGACATTTAATATTTTCAAAATTTGTATTAAAGATTCAAATCTGAAGTTTATGATTATCAAAATTATAAGTTTAAAGTTAATTAATATTTATAATTCATTATGCAAGTATTATTATGAGTGCGGAATATTTATGTAAGGCAAAAATAAGGAAATTTTAGAAAGGGACATTACACAAGTCATCTCCAAGTTTACCTTGGGCCACAGACCTACCAATAGTTGTGCTACAGGTCATCTAGAGGTCGTTACTAGCATATAGGATATTGCTGGAAGCATATACTAAAGCTGCTACACAGGCTATTAGATCTGCTACTGGATAACATGATACAGACCTTTGGTGATAAGTCTTATACTTGAAGCTTTGTGTTCAAATGATTATTCTTGCTTTCAATAATCGAAATTCATTTGGAACTGAAGTTTAAATGGTGGCAGCTTTCTTTTCATGGGGTGGTTGAATATTCTTTGCTTGGCTGAGTTTGCCCTTATGCTGACGTGCCAATAGTCATTCTGTTTCTTTCTTTGTGGCTGATTGCATCCCCATATTGGTTGTGCTTTACTCATTTTTTGCACTTGGTAGTTAATTCCTATTCCTCCACATGGCAAGGTGTTATCTTGGTCTTTTGGACTTCTTTTTTTTTTGCAAAGGCCATGCATAGCATTTAGATTGGCGGTCAGAATCTCATTTTTAGAACAGCCATTGCCTTTAGAAGAAAACCGACCACCATTCATCGAGATAGGGCAGGGCAATCATCTTGGTAAAAAATGTGATGAGCCATTCTTGGAAGAGACAGTCAAAAAAGAGAGAGCAAAGAGAGGAAAGGGAGAGCAAAACGGAGAAAGAAGGAGAACAGACAGGACAAATAAGGAAAGTGAAGTCGAGCTATGAGGCCAACTAGGCATGAGGGAAGAGGCAGCGAGAACAAAACAGTCCTGTAGCTCATCATTTAGTTGTGTATTCAAGAGGCTCTCCAAGCATGTTGTAAGCATTTAACAAGCATATTTTCTTAGATTAATGCAAGTATATTGTTTTGCATCCATTGGCGCTGTATGTGTTTGTTGAATGAGCGTCAGGCTGGTAGGCTTAGATAGTCCTTAACTATACTCCCTTACCTAGACTGCATAAGGAGATTTAATGAAAAATGGCAACTAAATAAAATTTTAAGATTTTGTCAGCCATCTCAAAAGTTATTCAACTATAGTTTTCCACATATATTCCAAAGCATCAGTAGAAAGACAGTAATCTTAAATTGCTATGCGACCATTTTCCCTGAAATACTTTCCAAATCTCTCAGTAACAGCCACTGCATAAATATTGGATGCCCCCTCCATATGTCCACATATTACAAATATTTGTGTGCTTGTTAGATAATACATCAAACCTTTAAAATGTCATCCCATGGAGGGGGGCTACAGCTCCTATATATCCTCAATAGTGTTCACATGCAGAGTTTTGAAATGTGTAACAGGAACAGATAGAAATTAGAAGTTTTCTAAAAAATGAGGAGCGATGAGCTTTTCAATAGAAACCCTTAAGCGGATGCTCAAGAGGGGAGTTAGAAGTTTGCAGCACTGCCGAGAGTTTTAGCCAAATAGCAACCAACGTATGGCAAGATTTTTCTCAATTCCAAAGTAAAATGGATCGTGCAGGGTTAAAGCACGATTCCTCGGTACCATTGCCTAATCATCAAATTCAAATAAAGCTCGAAAGCATAATTTAACAGTGCACACGAAAAATTGTGAAAACATACTAACCGAGTTCATTCTCTTTGGTAGTTGAAGCGCTGGGTTTAGGCTCGGGGATCGGACTCGGGCTGGGGTTGGAGCTAGAGCTAGGGCTAGGGTTCTGGTTCGGATTCAGAACTTGTTCTTCCTTCATGCGTTTGTTCTGTTCAGTCTTCTCAACCTTTTGACGGTCTGATTTGCGTTTTTTTTCTTCAGTATCCTTCCGCTTGGCCAGGGAAACCATCTCTGCAATTTTTTGCTCGGCTGCATCGTCTTTGAACAAATCGTGCTTCCTTCGCAAGAAATCTATCACATTTTCGACGAAATCAAGAGGTGCTTTCTGCTGTACAAGTTTCTCCAGAACATCATCGTAAGGCCCACTCGCTGGTGAGGATTCTGCTTCCACTTTTTGAGTAGATTTTTCTTCTTCTTCGACGTAATCTGAAATGATCGCCATCGTTCGAGATAGTGAGCAAATAGAGTTGCAGTCGCCGCGAAGTAACACGACAGTCTATTTATGAATGAACGATTTGTATTCTAGGGTCTTCTACTTCCTCCAACTTCTATTTGTTTCCTGGTGATATACGGGAGAAGCTTAAGTGTACACAAAACGCACCTATGTATGTCTGGTTATATCATAAGCACCATCCCCCATCGCGCGCGTTCGATAAAACACACCGACGGAAAGATTTGACGGTCGGACGTTAACAGAGATCTATTGTTGTCTGTCCCGTCGTTTATTCCTTCGCTGGGAAAATGTGTCAATACTCGTGGATTTTCAAAATGATATTTTGGAATGGACAAAACCCAAAAAGAACGTGGTATTTGAAACCATTATTTGCAAATAGCGAAACAAAGTTCCATTTAAGCTGCCAATTTTCATAGTGAGGTTTTGCATGTTGTTAGAGAGCAACGGGAAGGAGTTGCAAACATTCGAATGTTGAAGCAATGCGGCTACCCTCCATATGAAAACGCATTTGACAGACGTGGACACCTAGCTAGCTAGTAGGTATGTATATCCGCTAGAAATATATGTCATTCTGCCTAGGAACTATGAAGAAATGAATAGCTATTTGTTGCGAAGATGGGTTTTAATTGATGCAAAAACAAAGGGTTTTCCTTGGGAAATGGGGTTTTCATTTGAAATGCAAAGTTGTTTATGTGTTTTTGTGTTGGGTTTTTAAATTTTTGTTTCCTCCTGTCTATTGGTTTTGAAATTTTGTGATTGCCGAATGAAATAACTGACAACCCATTGTGGAAATATGAGTGAAATAACTTAATAATGTTTATAGAAACCAGAAACCATGTGGAGTATATTGCGAGGTTGGAAAACGCAATGTGGGTTCTGGAATGAAATAATATATTTTGAAAACCACATAAAGCCTAGAACGTCGCCATTGTTCACATTCTTATTTTGAAGGTTGTGGGGTTTTCATTGGGAAAAGGGGTTTTATTTGAAATGCAAAGTTGTTAATGTTTTTTTGTGTTGAAGGTTTTTTAATGTTGGCTTCCTCCTGCATGTTGGTTTTGGAATTTTGTGATTGTTGAATGAAATAAATGACAACCCATTATGGAAATATGAGTGAAATAACTAAATAACGTTTATAGAAACTAGAAACCATGCGAAATATATTACGAGGTTGGAAAACGCAATGTGGGTTCTGGAATAAAATGATATATTTTGAAAACCACATAAAGCCCATAACGTCGCCATTGTTCACATTCTTATTTTGAAGGTTGCAAGGTTTTTGTTGGAAAAAGGGGTTTTTATTTAAAATGCAAAGTTGTTAATATTTTTTTGTGTTGAGGGTTTTTTAATTTTGGTTTCCTCTCATATGTTGGTTTTGGAATTTTACGATTGTCAAATGAAATAAATGACAACCCATTGTGGGAATATAAGTGAAATAACTGAATAACGTTTATAGAAACCAGAAACCATGTGGAATATATTACGAGGTTGGAAAACACAATATGGGTTTTGCAATGAAATGATATATTTCGAAAACCACATAAAGCCTAGAACGTCGCCATTGTTCACATTCTTATTCGGAATGGACAAAAATCCCAAAACGTGGCATTTGAAATCATAATTTGCAAATAGCAAAAAGCCTAGACGAGGTCCCATTTTTGTTGCCATTTTCCACATTGATGTTTTAAAAAATACATTGTCTCCTAAAACCCTTACTATTTTAAAACCCTTTACAAGCAACAACCCAATTGGTTACTCACCCCTGACCTCAATTTGGTATGTTTTCTGATTGCCTTGAGAGCCTTTTGTGAATTAGATAGTAAGAATATAATGAGATTGGAAAACACTGAGTTTTAAGAAATCTGCAACCCACACAATGTTGTAAAATTGTCTAGACGTAACAACCCAATTGGTAAGTCAGGAAAAACCGAGTTGACGCACCTATGTACATACAATCAATTAGAAACCCCTCACCTCAACTTGGTTGGTCATCTCCTCCACCTGCAATGCCCCTTTTCTCTCCAATGTTTCGCTTTCAACCTGCAGAATGAGAAAACCCATAACATAGAGTGTTTTCCAAGAACAATACAAGTTGCTAAAATGTAAAATCTATGTCTTAACCACATCAACGCCCTTCCCATCTATAGTGAATGGATAGATTCTCACACAAGGCAAAAAAACATCGACATAATTCGATGCGACAGGACACCTTCTCGCTTTCCTCGTTGTGGCGTTTCCTCCCATCTTCTAGTTTTATCACTTTTATCATCCGTCTTGGCGGGCCCTACATTATGTCGTCTTATCATGTTATGTATGCTGTTATTGTAGACACTGAAAAATGGCTTAGGCCTGGGTGAAGCCACAATAGTGGTTTACAATTCAAGTGAGGAAGGAAAACTCACAAAAAAAGTGATTTTAGGGGTTCGTACGAACCTACTAGTTCGACCGAACCAAAAAGGGGTTCGCTTGAACCCCCTTATCCCTCATTCCCCATCTGAGACACAAAAAAAAATCTAAATTTTGGCATTTCGGAGCTCGGGTTGAGGATGAAAATGGAGGAATCTCACAAACCCAAATAGAATCAGGTAGTCCTTAGAACGAGCTATCCAACAAATATAATTTTAATATATTTTGGTTTTATTATGTATGTGTTTTTTTAGTTTTATTAAACATAAGTTTTTCACTGAAAATCAAGCTCTTTGTTCTGCACATGTGGAAAAATAGCATATTATCAAAATAAAATTTTAAAAAATATGTTCGAGCTAGGTATTGATGTCCTTGATCCATTAAAAAAAAATTGAATTTTGATACATACAAAAAAAATTATGTTGTATACAGTCCGCCTATGTCTGAATTGCAATTAGTTTGACTTTGAAACTTGATTAAGGAAAAAATATTCAATAAAAAACTATGAGACCAAATAAAAGTGTTAGATATCATAGTTACAAATCTAAATTCGAAAAAAATAGAATTTTATCCTTGATACAAAAAAAGTTATGTTGTATACGGTGAGCATCACTTTTTTAAAATGTTGTTTTCTAAAAAACCAGTTTTTGTGAGAGATGGAAAAAAAAGTGCAATCTGATTCCAAAAATTTTGAAAAAATATTTTTAGAATCTACAGACAAAATTTGATGAGACTCTAGTTTGCACCATCTTCAAATTCCTCACGGTTTAGCCGCTATAGGTGCCCGAATATGAAGATTTAGTTAAAAATAATAATTTCAGTGTCCAGTTTGGCAAAAAATTGTAAACCACTATTGTGGGATCACCCGCCTACAACTACATTTTCATCATCAATTCAAGATACCCTCAAAATGATTAAATGATCTTATCATTAAATTATAACTTAACAAGTTAATTCATCTAATTAATTAAATAGTTTTAACCATTTAATTATTCTTCTAAAATTGATTAATTAAGTAAATTACATTAATTTATCTTAATTATGTCGCTAATTAATTTTAATCTATTCTTTTGATTAATTAAATAAGTTTCATAAATTTATTTAATTACGTCATTTAATTCTAATATCTCTCATATTTAATTAAATAAGTTTCATAAATTTATTTAATTACATATTCTCCCATATTTAATTAAATGAATGATTATTTGTTTAATTAAATAATTATATCCTCTCACCTAAAGTGCCTTCATAAATTAAATAGTCCATTCAACTATTTAATCACGTGCACACACTTCTTTCACAAAGAAAGGAATTAATTTAATAATTAATTCTTCTAGTTGAGCACATGTCTCCTACATTTTCAAGTAAATATTTCATGCATAATTCTCTCCACTTCTGACTAACACTCTCTCTTAGTTCACTCACTGAATTGATCTATCACCTCCTTTTGACTAACACTCTCTTTTAGTTCACTCGCTTGATTGATCTATCACCTCCTTTTGACTCACATATTCTCTCAGTTACACCTCTTGAAACTAATTGATCAAATCACTTAACTATTCAATCAAACTAAGCAATCAAGTCAGTTAACTATGCAATCAAGTCCTCACACTCAATCTGAACCATTTGAATTCAAATCAATCTCGACCGTCCAATCTATGGAGCTTCTATAAAAAGAAGCTTCTCAATTATGTTTTCAATAACCACAATCTTCAAAGTTTTGATGTCAAAATACTTACAGGCTAAATTGCATACTCATAATTTGAGGGCATTGAAGCAAATTCAAAGCAAAGTTGAGAAAAATAATGGAGATGAGTCAAGCAAGCATGGGAATTACATGATATGTTTCTTATTTATTAAATTTCTTTGTTGCATTGCATTTCATTATCGATGTGGGAATCTTAGCATGATCTAGGCAATTTATGGTTGTTGTCATTTTTATGCTTTCTTTATTCTTATTTATTTTCCCTTATTACATTTGGTGAGCCCAACGTGAAGTAACTGACTTTGAAAAAAAATCGTAAAAAATTTAATTTTTGCAGGAACAGGTACAGATCGATGTATCTAATGCACGAAACGACACATTTGACATCATGAACCACATTTGACTAGGGAAATACCATATCTGACATAAAACGATGCATTTGTGGCTTCCTACAACACATCTGACTGGTAAAAATGAATTTTCTGATTTCCAAAATTCCAAGTTTTTATTTAATAGTTAAAGTTTGTTATGACTGATTCAAAGTTTACAGCATGTGATCCGGTGGAGTTAACATAATTTTTGTAGGATGATTGATAGAAGACAAAACAAAAAACTTCTAATGTGTGGTTTTGCAAGACAATTGTCGAAGAAAATAATCTGAAACTCTATTTTTATCATGCTTTCTTCAATGTTTTTGAGTCTTCACATAGGATTTTCCTTTATTAATTGAAAAGTTAACTAACCCTGCTTTGAGTCTTCACATAGTAGTTTAGTTTTTTAATTAGTGTGGATTTACTACTGTCTTATGTGCTTGGAAAGGTTGGTAGGCTCATATGCTCTCACCTTGGGAAACCTCGGTGATCAGAAAGCTGGACCCATCCACTTTTATGTTTACCTATTAGAGGGCCTACCTTGGTGGGAAAAAGTACTCACCCCAAGGGAATGAATCAAACCAGTAATGAGCTAAAGCCAAGCTACTCCCAACCGGTATATAAATTTGAATGTTGAGGAAATCTTAGCATTATGGATGCTCCTACAGACAAGCAAGAAATCTCCTTATGGGAGCTAATCTTGCCTCTTGTGTGGCCACCTCAATGGGTGCATTGATTAAAAACAGTTTGTGTAGATTTGTCAAAAACATTCTATCTACTAGTGTAGGAACGATCATTCCTAAGTCCACCCATGTTATACATGCAGTCTTGTAGTAGATATGACAAATTTCTTGTTCAAGTGGGAATCTGGATCTTGGTAAGCTCGAGAAGTGAGTGCATTGTAAGGGGGAGCCTGTACTACCAAGATCCTAAGTCATTCTCTCTCGATAGTGTGGTTGGAGGAAACTCTAAGTGGGAGTCCAATGGATATTATCCTTTCCAACCTTAGGATTGTAATTATCTATTTATTTATTTCAAACACTCTGCTTGGCGTGTCTTGTGTGTGTGTTCAGTCAGATCTTATCAAACAAAAATATCCAAAATTTGATCCTAAATGAGTCAGAAAATTAGTCAAAGCCTAGGACCAGTTCACTGTTCAATGCATCTGTAACATAGAAACCCACATATGACATTCTGAGTAGCAACTATTTAATCCAGAAACGCATCTGATATTCTAAGTTGCAATTGCCAAAACTTGCAATGCATCTAACATTTTAAACCGCATCTATGAACTCCAGAAATGCATTGGATATTGTAAACCGCATCTGTGAGTTTTTGTGACACATCTGATCTTATGCACCGCATTTGTAGTCTGGAACGACGCATCTTCCTGTCACAGAAAATCTTGCAATCAACCAACAAAAAACTTAGAAGACTTACTGTAGGATTTCATTATATGATTTGCTCTCTGTTGTAAACCTAATCCAGACTTGTGACTTGCTCATATTTAGGTTCATCCTCAATTTTCCTAGATAGTGTCATCATTGCATTACTTAAATCATCCTTAACATACTTAGAAAAATCCTTGCCCATAATACATTGTAGACCTTAGGGCAGATAAACTATCTTACTTTGATTGAAAACATTGATTCAAATACGATTGCCCTTGACATATCATTTTATAATTTGTCCTTTGTCCTCTTAGTGGAATTTCTCAAACTCACTAGGCTAGTTTGAATTCCACTCGGTCAACCTGCCATTTAGTTTTTCCAGTATTGATCCTAAAACATCATTGGCAATCCTAGTTGGAACCTTGCATCAAACTTGGTCAGTTAGTGACTCATCCCTTAGTATTGACATATAGTTTGCATTATAACTTAGTTATTGCATGTCATAATTTATGCCAAAATACCAAAAACATAGCTTAACTTTCACATCCTAGATATTTTCATTTTATACGTTATCTTAGGTCACACCTTATATTCCAAAAATATAAAAAAATAGAACCAACTTAGATAGTTGCATACCTTACGATTTTTACATTTAGACGTCATCCTCCTTTGAGCAAGTCCTAACTTATGGTCCAAACCATATTACAAAAGAGACAATTAGAAATGGACCCTCCACAACAACGTGACGACCTTTACAATCCCACTAGTGAATTGAACCTCGGTACTACACCTCCTCTAGACAATACCAATACCACACACATTGGGTCAACATCACAACAACCTTCGAAATCTAATTCATATGGTAACCCATTTGAAAATTTCCTCTTGAGAGACGCCTAATGTCGTATTATTGTTGAGGAACTTGAGGCAACATCCTAAGATCCTGAGGTGGCTGAATTTGTCGATGAACTCATCATGCTCAACCCTGAGAATTTTTTAGCCAAACTCCTAGAGGATGCGGTTAAATTACCACCTGGATTTGACATAAACATGCTACAAGTGGTGCCTTCACCTGGAAATGTCTCAAACCAAAACCAAGGAACTACAACATATATTCCACATAACATTACACCTCAAGTAAACCTCAATATACCTTCATGCGGAGCTACATAGAGTGCTTCAACGATTCACACTACCCCAATACCATCATTTGTTCCACAATCCATGACACAGGTTGTGACACAATCAACAACAGTCCTTGTAACATAGTCAATAGCACAACAGATGGGCACTAATCCATTTGGGACCTCAACAAACACTATGAATATATCCTCAAACAATCCTAATGGATGCAAGAGAATAATATTTTTAGGTTTAGGACCCACACCCAAGGTTAATGTCAAGGGTACCACATATAGTCATGTTAATCCCCAAAATAGTGCTACACAAGGACAATAGGGTACACATATGTCGCCTCAGGTGAATCAAGCACAAGTAGGATTTCAATCAAATACCTTTGCGTCAAACACATCACAACAAGGTACTCATGCACAACCTTGAGGTTAGAACACACAAGGGCAACCTGACATGAACACCTCATATACACATACACCCCAGGTACAACAGACACCTCCATACACCTATCAAATATCTACGCAAAATGTGGGACCCAATAATATGAATGATGCATCAAACCCACAGGTGGATGCTCTAACTACACAAATTCTTGCTTTACAGAAACAAATTGAGAACATGCAAGTGACAACAAAAAAATCCTACAACATGCAGGACCTGCATCTATATCCCTTTGATAGGACTATCTACATGTCGCCCTTTCCACAACACTATACAGTCTCAAACTTTCCAAAGTACAAAGGGACATACAACCTAATAGAGCACATCAGAGAATTCAACATGACTTGTGTTGACATTGCATCAGAGCATACATAGTTGATGAGATTATTCCCCAGAACTCTTACGGGTCCTGCATTGGAGTGGTTTTCATGATTACCTGGAGGCATAAGCACATGGTCTGAGTTAGCCAACAAATTTGTGGACAACTACGCCTTTAACATTGAAAACAATATCACATTATCCACTTTGTGTATCTCGAACAAAGAAGACAAAGAGTCCTTTATCAAATACTTCTAGAGATGGAGAAACTTGGTGAGTCGATGCCAAATAGATATCCCTAAGAAACAAAAGTTGGACATGTTTGTTGAAAACCTACTGGATGCTTTAAAGGATCCCTTGCAAGTTCATTGTTGTGCCCACTTTGTAGACCTAGCTGAAAAAGGAACCATGATTGAGAAATCACTTGTCGCTAAGGGCAACCTTAAGTTCTCTAAAAATATCAACAACCAACACACGTTCAATGACAAAAAAAATATTGGTCTCAAAACAAAAATTTCACAAACGACAGGGTTGTGGATACCAAAGTAGTAAACATAACTGGTCCTATTGTCACTTTGAGAGGACCTGGAGCACCAACAACTACACCTGAAACCCCTACACCAACGACCAATTCCTTACGAAACAATCAAGGACTAGGACAATAGAGACCACCTAGGCAATACATTAGACAAGAATACACTCCCCTTAGAGAGACCCATTGAGTCCATACTGAAGAAATGTGTTCAATCAGGTGTCATACAAATACAGGAACCCACACCTTACGTGTCTGAATTTAAACCCTCTTGATGGGATGATAATTCCTTTTGTGAATACCACCAAGGTAAGGACATAAAACATCTGCTTGTAGACAATTGAAAAATGTTATTTAGGACCTCATCGAAGACAAAGTAATCGAGGTAGAGGGACAACAACAACCTACTTCTAATAAAGATCACATGATCTACATGAATCCTCTTCAAGACCACGGTTCGGGGAAAGCCTTTGGTTCAGGTACTAATAACAATAACTTGGCTAATTATATGGCTACTGGCTATAATTACTCCAAAATCCTCCATCTTCGAGCTATAGATGAACATATCAACACCATTATCATCAAGAAGACCCTAGAGTGCATTGTAAACACCCACAAAACTAAAATAACCGTTCTTGGCCCTTTGCCTCCCAAGCAGTCCTAGGCTAAAGGCCATTTTAACTTGCTAGATTACCTAGGAAAAACACCAACACAAATATCCATACTAGATATGCTACGCACATCACCCGAGCATAGGGCCATCATGGATAAAATGATGAAAGAGACCATTGTCCCAAACAACCTCGACGTTGACTGATTTCAAGCCATGGTTGGATTCCTAGCGAGCTCTCACCGTGTTACCTTCTCTGACAAATACTAATCAACCCAAAAGATGAACCATAATGAGTCACTACACATTGAAGCCTTCATCCATCAAAATATGATCAAACGAGTCTTGATAGACAGCGGAACGGGATTAAATGTTTGTTCCCTAAAATTGGTTAAGGCATTGAGTTTCTCTGAAGTGTGTGTGGATAAGACAAAGAGCATAGTCATAAAAGGTTATGATGATGATGAACGATCCTCTATAGGTGTAATCACACTTCCACTCTGAGTGGGACCCATAATGTTGGATATGATTTTCCAAGTATTGGATCTGGAAATCCCTTATAATATTCTCCTCGATTGACCATGGATTCATGCCATGAAGGTCATTCCCTCCACGTATCATTAATGCCTAAATTTTCCCTACAATGGCTCCAAGATTACAAACCAGGGTGATCCTGATCCCTTTGAGTATTGCACTAACCTATGGGGAGTCTTTGAATGTCAGGTGCCACTTAACTATGAAGCCTCAACATCAAATTTGGCCAAATACATTGACCCCTCAACACTCCACAGGACATCTAATGCCACTCAGTCATCAACCTCCACATCCTCTACTTCCACTTCCAAATCCTTAGACCCCGAGATCCAGATTCAAAGAAAGGGATGTGGAGAATACAACATGAACACTACCTTTTGCATTACCACGATGCCAAAATCACCAAAGACATATGGAAAGTCGTGCTACAACATCAAACCTAACATCTTGATTCATGTACCTTATAAAACTAGTTTCATCAAATGGGGGGACTTGATAAGGAAGATATTGAAGATGTGTTTGATTGGATCTATCAAGAAGAGGTGACACCACTTCCAACTCAACAATATGGTAAAGGGTTTCTAATGATGCAATCAAAAGGTTATAATGGCACCGGTGGATTAGGCATAAACAAGAATGGAAGAAGAGAACCATACATACATACTAAATGGGGGAAGAATCTTAGGTTAGGGTGGACACCACTGAAGATTGGTACCACTAAAATAAAATTGCCTTCAAATAAGGAAGTACGTGCTTCTAAATGTATCGAGACATTGGAGGATTCGACGATGACTTTTATGACGATAATGATTCCAACAATTGGGAATGTGAATCTTATGCCTCTAGCACTTACGAACTGGATAACATTTTCCCTAATCCAAACACACCTAGCCCTAAGATATCCAACTGTAACATTTGAGACAATACCTCAATCCTTACCTTATCAGTTGCTTCCCCACAATTTTCAAATACCAATGATGGCATTTCCCCAGTTTACCCACAATTGGTTGACTGGGACCAACAAGGTCCTATTGTTTTGGATACATTTGAGAACGACGAAGCTATTTCTAAGTTCATGGGACTAAGAGAAGGAATGCCACGAGGAGACCACAAAGCTGGCTTTGCTATAGAACTTGATGTGGTCGCGTACTTTGGGGAGACTACATCACCCTATAGTCGCAAAAATAATAATAAAGAGAAAAAGGAAAGGTCTTTGGGTGAAAACCGTGAGGCACCCTCTAATCATAAAAAAGTAAAAACAAAGGACATATCAAAAGGTGAAAACCTCCTTGAGGCTCCTAAGGATGGAGGGTTGGACTTTATCCCTATCACACAAGAGTGATCATTGATGCTAATTGAAGATACAAAAGAGGTCAACATTGAAACACTTAAAGATCCTAAGATAGTGTTGCTAGCAGCTTCCTTGATAGAAGAAGAAAAACCCAACTTCCAAGCATTATTCACACAACACAAGGGTAATTTTTCCTGATCATATGTCAACATGCTTGGGTTGGACCATGAGCTAGATTTATATCACATGCCATTGAATCCATATGCTAGACTAGTGAAGCAAAAACTCTGGAAAATGCATCCACAAATCGCTTTGTTGGTCAAGATAGAACTAAAGAAACTCTTGGATGTTGGCTTCATTAGGTCTATTGATTATGCAGGATGGATCTCCAATCTGGTACCTATCACAAAACCAAATGGGAAAATCCACATATGTACTAAATTCAGATATTTAAACAATGTGTGCCCTAAGGACGAATTTCCTCTCCCCAACATCAACATGATCATTGATCTTACAACATGATACAAAAATTTTCCCCTTATGGATGGTTTCTCTTACTATAATCAAATTTGTATTGCTCCAGAAGACCAACATAAAACAACTTTCACTTGTCCCTGGGGTACCTATTGCTGGAACGTCATGCCCTTTGGGTTGAAAAATACAAGAGCTATATACTAGTGGGCAATGACTACAATATTTCATGACCTAATGTATACCCTAATGGAGGATTATGTTGATGATCTCCTAGTAAAGTCCTTAACTAGAGCTGATCATCTAAAGGTTTTAAACAAAGCCTTTCAATGACTAGAAGCATACAAGGTCCATCTTAACCCAAAGAAGTGTGTCTTTGGGGTAAAATATGAAAAACTATTGGGATACATCATCTCACATCGAGGCATAGAAGTTGATCCCGCCAAGGTAAAATCCATCATCGACATGCCTCCACCAAAGAACATCAGTCAATTAAGGGTATTACAAAGGAGACTACAATCTATTAGGAGATTCATTGCTCAACTCGTCGACAAGTGCCATCAATTTCGGTACCTATTACGTAAAGGGATCCCTTTCATATGGACTAAAAAAATGCCAAGAAGCCTTTCAACAGATAAAAGAGTATCTCCTAACACCACCCATGTTGATGCCACCAATAGATGGGAAGCCCCTCATATTATATGTATCTACAACCACAACAACACTTGGGGCACTAGTTGCTCAAAATGACCACAAAGAAAAGGAAAGAGCAATCTACTATATTAGCAAGACCTTGGTGGGGTATGAACTCAACTACACATCTATCAAATGGGCCTACTTGGCAATGGTCTTTGTAGCACAGAAGCTAAGGCATTACATGTTGAACCACCAAACAAATTTGGTAGCAAAAATTGATCCACTCAAGTATCTTCTTAGTAGAGCATTGTTAATAGGGTGATTAACAAAATGGGTCATGGTCCTTAGTGAATACGACATCCACTATTTCAAGCACAAGGAAATCAAAGGACATGTAATAGCGAATCAACTCGTAGATGTTCCAACACAAGAAAAACATCCCATCATCGTTGATTATCTCGATGAGTCACTCTTCATTGTCAAGATAAGTAATGTATGAAAGATGTACTTTGATCTCTGTTATACCAATCATGGGTCAGGTGTTGGGGTATTGTTCATCACCCACAAGGTGGCATGATTCTGTAGTCATTCAGAATAACATTCCCTTGTACAAGTAATATTGCAGAATATGAGGCCCTATTAACGGGATTGTGTATGGCGGTCAAATGGAAGATCAAAAGTATACAGGTCTTCAGAGATTCACAGCTAGTCATCAATTAGGTCAATGATGACTATGACACAAAGGATGAGAAATAAAATCCCTATAAGGAAATGGTCAAAAACTTCAAGCTTTACTTTATCAACATCACCTTTTGTTAGATACCTTGCATACAAAACAAAGCAACAAATTGCTCTTGGACATACCTAACAACACGTCACAATACGAGTTCTTAGTGGAACAGTTATTGGTCCCAACTTTCGACATCCCAGAATCCGAAATGGTTTGTGAACTTGTTGGTCTTGAGCCACCTTGGTACCTAGACACTTATAATTACCTCCATTCCCAAATTTTACCTGATAACTTATCTAGTAACCAAAGCAAGAACTTTATCCAAAAAGCCTCTTGTTATGCCATCATTGAGCATACCTTGTTCCAATGAACCTTTGATAATTCTCTACTCTGATGTCTCGATAATACAGAAGCACAAACAACTTTATGTGAAGTGCATGAAGCAATTTGTGGTGCCCACTCTAGTGGCCCTACTTTAGCCAAAAATATTATGCGGCTGGGATACTATTGGTCGACTATGGAACAAGAGGCATACCGATTTGTCAAAAGATGTAGACAATGTCAAGTTTATGGTGATCTCATTCATGCTCCAACACAGGAACTAAGGTCCATCACTTCGCCTTGGCCCTTTGCTCAATGGGGACTCGACTTCATGGGGAAAATTCATCCCACTTCCTCAAATGGCCATAAATTCATTATAACTGCCATTGAATACTTTACCAAATGGGTAGAGGCCATCCCCCTTACCTACACCATCGGAAACCAAATCGCAAAGTTCATTCTTAATTATATCATTTGTTGCTATGGTCTCTCGTAGTCCATAACCACAGACAATGGTCATCCCTTCAAAAACCAAGACGTCCATGAATTGTGCGAACAATTCCATATCCAACACCATTTTCCCACTCCCTACTACTCGCAAGGCAATGATCAACCTGAGGCATCCAATAAAACCATCATTAAAATCCTTAAGAAAACTATCAATGACGTTGGTCGTGACTGGCACATCCAACTCAACCCTGCCTTATGGGCATATCTAACCAGCATTCATACTCCCACTAGAGCCACCCCATTTTCCCTAGTCTTTGGTTCAAAGGCTATTCTCCCCATTGAGGTCAAAGTCCCCTCTCCCTGAGTGTCCATGAAAGGGTTAATCGATGATGAAGAGTACAAGATATCTAGACTGCATGAGTTGGAATTAATGGATGAGCGAAGATAGAAATCACTCACCCACTTACAAGCATATTAGAACCATCTTTGTAGAAGTTAAAACAAGAGGGTCCTGGTCAAACATTTCGACATCGGTGACTTGGTACTAATGCAGAATCCTAAAAACTAGGTAGACCGAGATAAACCTGGTAAGTTTGAACCTAACTATCTAGGCCCTTATGTGATCACAACTTCCTTTAGTTCTAGCGCATATCAGTTGTCTACTCTAGAGGGAGAACCATTATTTGAGCCTATAAATAGCTTGCACTTGTGCAAGTTTTACACATAGCTTTAGAGAGCTCAGTCAAAACCAAAAAATACAAAAAAGTTGAAAAAATGAAAAAAAGACCAAAAAAATAGTAAAGAGAAATCATCCATCCAAAAGTGAAAACCATCTCAATGGTGCTTTGGATAAGTACCATGGTGAAAACTTGGCAAATAGGCGCCTTGTTTAGACAATCTTCGCTTCGTTGTCTATTATCACTTCACATGGTCTTTTCACCTTCATCCATATTAATATAACTATCCCTCCTTCATTCTATGACACCCACAATAAGATTAGCTACTAGTCTTATGGCTTGAGATAGATTGATGCTCACAACGTACCACAGAAAATCCCCCTTACCATCCAATCCCACACAGTACCTGACTGGGGGCAAATACCTAACACCCACTCTTGGTGGATTAAACCTCTAGATCATCAGGACCTAACACACTTGGAAAAGACAAAAAACATTCAGAAAATGTGTCAAAAACATAAAAACATTCAGAAAACATGTCAAAAACACAAAAAACATTCAAAAAATGTTGAAATCCCAAAAACATCCAAATAATCAGAAAACTACAAAAACAAAGTCAACATTTGTTGTGTTAGTTTTTTTCATTGTCAAACTATGTTGCCTCTACGACTGGACGTAGGCAAGGCCATCTATTGGTGTGCCCCCGAGGCATTAGGTTAGTTCCTTCTAGGTTTTTCAAATAAAACATAATAAAATCATGACTTACTCTTTGCCAAATAAAGCAAAGTCAGGTTGTGTTGAACTATGAGGTCTCTATGTGTATAACGTAGGCAAGGCCACTAGTCAATGAGCCCCCGAGGCTGCACTAGGTTAGTCCTTTAGGGTTCATCACATTCACTATCACACACGTTAGATATCTTCAATAAATATTTTTCAGTCAGTCATGTCAGTCAAATTTTGGTTGAACTATGTGGTCTTTGCGTATACAATGTAGGCAAGGCTTAACAACCCTGAGGCCCTAGATGTCATTCCTCTTAGGGTTTTGTCATGTTGGTCATATCACATGGTCATACAATGAACGACTCAAACACAAGGTCACAAACGATGCACAATCACACCAATATAAATCAACAACAAGTCTACCAAGTCGATTATTTACGAGTCTTCAAGATGTGTCATTCTTGACGTTAGAATCTCTTATGTCAAACAATTTATTCAGGATATGTTTTTCCTGAATCAACGTCAAATCAATCATTTAAGGGTCTTCAAGATGTGTCCTTCTTGATGTCAGACTCTTTTCTATCAAAAAATTTATTCATGATATGTCTTTCCTGAGTCAACATCAAATCTATCAAGTTAATCATTTCAGGGTCTTCAAGATGTGTCCTTCTTGATGCCAAACTCTTTTCTGTCAAACAATTTATTTAGGATATGCATTTCCTGAATCAACACCAAATCTATCAAATCAATCATCAAAGGGTCTTCAAGATGTGTCCTTCTTCACATCAGACTCTTTTTTGTCAAACCATTTTATTCAAGATATGTCTTTCATGAATCCTAATCAAGTTTATCAAGTCAAGCACTTAAGAGTCTTCAAGACGTGTCCTTCTTGATGTCAGACTCTTTCGTGTCAACTATGTGTCTTCAAGATGTGTCCTTCTCGACTTCGGACCTTGTCATGTCATCTATTCAAGATGTGTCCTTCCTGAATCCTGACCCTGGAAATAATCAAACTTGACATTTCAATCTTCTTTAGGATGGTCCTTCCTAAAGAATGACCAGTCAACCTTGGAAAACAAACAAAGATCTGACACACATGTCTTGACAAGCATTTTTCATTTATTTTTTCAATGATTTGATATGACCATGTACCTAGCCACCTCGACGATGTCCTATGATAGATTTAGAGGAGCAACAATGTTACATGAACATATCTTGCTTTTTGATTGATTGTCTTATCTTTTCAAAAAAATCAAAGTCACTAGCCACCTCAAGGATGTCCTGGCAACAAGATTTAGAGGAGCAACGACGTTTCATGATGATTGTTTTATCTTTTTGAAATTGTCATGTGACTAGTTGCCTCAAGGATGTCCTAGCAACAAGATTTAGAGGAGCAACGACGTTTCAAGATGATTGTATTATCTTTTTGAAATTTTCATGTCACTAGCCACCTCAAGGATGTCCTGGCAACAGGATTTAGAGGAGCAACGATTTCATGATGATTGTCTTATCTTTTTGAAATTGTCATGTCACTAGCCACCTCAAGGATGTCCTAACAATAGGATTTAGAGGAGCAATGACGTTTCATGATGATTGTCTTATATTTTTGAAATTGTCATGTTACTAGCCACCTCAAGGATGTCCTGGCAATAGGATTTAGAGGAGCAATGACGTTTCATGATGATTGTCTTATCTTTTTTAAATTGTCATGTCACTAGCCACCTCAAGGATGTCCTAGCAATAGGATTTAGAGGAGCAACACCATTTCATGATGATTGTCTTATCTTTTTGAAATTGT
The DNA here is from genome assembly GCA_007115665.2 of Sequoiadendron giganteum. Lineage (NCBI taxonomy): Eukaryota > Viridiplantae > Streptophyta > Pinopsida > Cupressales > Cupressaceae > Sequoiadendron > Sequoiadendron giganteum. The sequence goes on along the minus strand of CM021100.1, from coordinate 160,915,274 downwards.
CATGTCACTAGCCACCTCAAGGATGTCCTGGCAACAAGATTTAGAGGAGCTACGATGTATCATGATGATTGTCTTATATTTTCAAAGTTGTCATGTCACTAGCCACCTCAAGAATGTCCTGGCAATAGGATTTAGAGGAGCAACGATGTTTCATGACATGTTTTCTTTGGATTGTTGTTTGTGGTTTGTCTCAACAAAAAGATTGGGAACAATTGGGTTCCTAAGTATGAGTCATGACAATCCTTGTCTACGACTGTTTGTTTTCAGCAAAAGCATGACATTGCATAACATTGGTCTACCTCATATCATGGTGTTTCTTGTTTGTTGCAATAAACTCCCCAATGATGATTGAAATGCAAATGCTTAGTATAATGACAACAAAGTGATGACATATCTTTCTTTCACGCTAACATAAATCATCTTCAAGCTAAGATTCTTCTTCCAATGACCATTTCACTTACTAAACCTCAATGACACAAATTTCTTTCACCACCATCAAACTTATGGCTATCCAATTACCTAATTGGGACAATTTTTAATTTTTTCTGAATTTTTCAAAAAATCAATTTTCTCGAGGGGGCATACCTTTACCTATTTCATACTGAGGCATGACTGGGGCATGCTATTCTTTATTCTTTAACACAAACACTGGAATGACATTATGTCAAAGAGGGGCAAACTGTAGACACTAAAAAATGGCTTAGGCTTGCGACTGCATTTTTCATCATCAATTCAAGATACT
>CM021100.1:160604229-160908834 GCA_007115665.2 Sequoiadendron giganteum | reverse complement strand
AAAAAGGAAGTGGCAGGTGTGAAGAAACGTCACTAATAAGCGCAAGGCCCAATTTTATCGATTCTTGACACTAGCCTGCTCAATTTCTGTCAAAGAAGCAATAAAATCGGGGCTTGATTATTGGTGACATTTCTTGGTCTATCTAATTTTTCCTTTTCCTTCTCATCTATTTCCAATTGAATTTATCCTCCATAGGTACATATAAATGATTTCATTATGTATAGATAAATGTGTTACAAAAGTTGACTGCATTTTCAGATAAGACTTTCATCTCTCCCCCTATTGATTCTCTTTCTCTGCGCTTAGATCTGATGTTTCCTTTTCCTTATATCCATATGCTAATTGTTGAATGTTGTCATTTATATTGATGGTTTTATACATGCTTAAGGTGTTGAAAGTGCAATGATCAAATTAGAGGTTTCCTCGAACCCTCTTATTACATGTACAACAACGAGGATTCGTGCAAGTGGAATCACCCCACCGTCAGTGCCAAGGACCCAAAGAATCCTATAAGATTTAATCTTAGCGCCTCCTTAATTGCACATAAAAGGCACTGTGGGAGAGGATGAGAGAGACTGACAATAGTCATTTTCCATTCGGTCTTTGATCATGCAACTATTGAACAATTATGCTATGGAATTACATTATCTTTGATGATGTAATTATTGAAGAATTATGGTGTGGAATTAAATTATCTTTGATCATTTAATTATTGAACAATTATGGTGTGGAATTACATTATTTTGATATGTTTGAAGACTATGGTCTTCTGCAAATAGTGGCATGGTGTGATTGTTAAGTTGTATTGTTAATCTTTACATCAAGGCTCCAATCCCTTTGGGGTGTAGTTTTTGAAAATTTATATTGGGGATGAGGTCCCCTATTTGTGACCTCACCAGTTCATAGCTCTGGGTCAAAAGTGTTTACCCCTCTTAATTAAAAAAAATATAAGACTATGTTCTTGAAAATTTCATGACACTTTTTGTTGCCATGTAAAATTTCATTATAAACAATGTCAAATGCCATCAAATAATGGTAGGCAATGCCACCTCAAGTCTTATTATTTATGTAAAAATTATTTACAAATGTAAGCACATGCAATGAACACTTTCTATTATGTAGACTGTAACAAAACAATGTATTGAAGTTGAGCTTCATATTTTATAACAACCCTTACTTTCAACAAAGAATTCATTTCAATATCGTCATACATTTGGAACTGTAGACACGGAAAATATACTGACACACTTGATCCTGATTACTAACAACATTTCATCTTGAATTATCTTCTTAGCTTGTCATCACTTATCATCCCTTAATTGAATAAATCATTATTTATTTGATTAAGTCATTCTTCCTTGTTAATTAAATTAATCAATCTGATTTAATTAACCCTATGTCTCTATTTAATTAAATAATTCATTTTATTTAATTAAATCTCTAAGGTCATCCTATTTAATCGAATAAATTAAACCTTATTTAATTTAATCTAACATCATCTCCTTTTAGTTAAATAAATCAAAATCTTTATTTAATTAAAGCCTAGATCATTTTCTTCTCAACTTTGATTTAAATAAAATCATAAAATCTAAATCAAATTTGTCACATCATCTAATCTCTTATTAAATTGATCAAATCTTGATTAATTTAATCCAAATCTTGATTAATTTAATCCAAATCTCTTAAATTCTCTAGATTTTGCCACTTGCACATGAAAATACATTTAATTGATTTATTAAATCAATATTTTCTCTCAACATGGCATATTTAGGGGAATATTCCTTCAAGTTTGAAAATCCCTCCAAGTGGGTTTGTCCTTCCAACAAAGCATTCATTCTCCTCTTACATGTCCTTGTGCATTGAGCCAAGTGGCATTTAAGTCATTTTCTTTCCCTCTTCAATAAGTCATTTCATAAATTTGAAAATCTACCTAATAACATTTATTGGCTCATTCATCAAAATGTGCACAACCTTCCTCCATTCACATTTTGACAAGTGGCAGTTGGTCATTGGATGTTGAATGATCCCACATTCATCCATTTTGCCTCTTCTTCTCTCAATCTCATCTATAAATAAGGGGCTTTCCTTCTCATTTTTCATCCACAAATTGAGAGCAAAGTTATTATCTTCATATTCAAAGCAATTGCATTCATCTCCATGAGTATTTTCCATTGTCATAACTAGGTTATTGCAAATTTTATCAAGGAAGCGTATTGTTCTTCATCATCAAAGTGGATCAATCTTCATCAAGCTTACAAAGGAGTTGGGAAAGGGCCAATTTCTATATATAATTGGCACCAATTCCCCCATGGGATTGAGGATTTGCATGCTTAATTAGGATTTCATTTACTTTCCATGTTTTATTCTTCATTTTTCTTATTATTGAGCATTGCTAATGAATTTCATGGGGAATCCTTGTTCTTACTTGCATATGGATCTAACTATGTGTTTGTTTGTTGTGTTTGTGCAGGTCTAGGGTTGGGGTTCACATTTTAGTGCTAGAAGGAGGGCTGGATTGAAGAATTTAATCATGTTTTTCAAAAAAATTCATGTTTTTTTGCAAGTTCCAGGAAACCCAGCCGCTAACTATCAAGCGACGCTATATTGCACCGCTTAAATTTCCAAAATCTGCCACTGGGTGTCTTCCCACCTAAAATTTCAAACTTGGTCGCTGACTTTCCAAACTCCAAACAACGCCTCAGGTTAAACAAAGCCAAAATCGTGGTCTCTGATTCACCGCGGAGCACCACCCTCAATAATTAATGGCACTATATTACGTCGCTGGCGTTTCTAAACTCCTCTACATCTACTAACTGCACCATTTGGGTGGAGTAAAGGGTTGAAATTGAATTTATTTTGACATGTGCCTTTTTGTTTCTAACGTTTAGAGCTCCTAATCTATTTTTTGTCTCTTTTTTTATCAGTCTTGATCAGTTTGCAAGTTGAGGTAAGGAGGGAGTAAAGAAGAGCCTTTCATTATGACATCATCATCTTTATTTTATTGTGTTTTTAAACACTTTGGGAGAACTTATAATCCCTTCTTAAGGATTTGATTACCTTCTTTCTTTTAGGAAATACTAAATTTCTTTTGGACTCTAAAAAGAACACTACAAAAGCTTTCAATTTTACAACAAAGGGTTAAAAAAGAACTTTAGAACAACTTACTAGATTTGGTTTGAGGTTAACAATTGAACAAGACAACTTTCATATTTCCTGTTGGTGCTCTAAAAGAATCATAATCATGGCCTTGAGGAGTTAAAATGAATGTGTGCATCTTTATTTTGTAATTACTTACTCAAGATAATATCCTCAAAAGGACGTATGCACTTCTCTCGCACTTCATAGCGATCTTGAGAATCAAAAGTCCTTTTGGTGATCTTAGGTTGTGTAAGTTATTTCCTTCACATTTCAAATTGGGTTTTAAAATTGAACCAATCTTGCGAGTGTGAGTGGAACATATTGCGTGTGCTCTCTATTTGTTTTTCAACAAAGATTGATCAAACTACGAATATGTTCGCTCACTTTTGTTTACCTTAGAGGGCCTGCCTTGGTGGGAAAAAGTGCTCACCCCAAGGGAATGAATCAAGCGGTAACGGGCTAAAGCCAAGCTCTTCCAAACTGCTATATAAATTTGTGTTTATGATGAAAATCGTAAACAATGGGAAGCAGTGCATGATAACTCTCCCCCAGTATCTTTATGATGCGTAAATCCCTTGTTCTAAGGGTTGGTAGATATCTCACAAGGATTTTATCATTGTATCCCCTAAACTAGATGCCCTTACTATGAACGTTTTTTTAGAGGTCAAAAATCCCAATATTTGTTGACGTCAGGAGGTCGGACCTCTGGAGCCGTCCCACGTTCTTACGACTCTTAGTAGAAATGAAAAGTATGCCATGGGAGATTCATGGGTACTGATGCTTGGATGAACCGAGAAGTGTGTGTCGTGGAGGGAAGCCAGTGTGGTCAAGCATCTAATCATTCGCTAAGAGTAAGCGTAGTTGGATTTGTCCAAGCGAAAACACAACAAATATTTTCTTTTCCATCCTAGGATTGTGCAATCTTTGAGTCAGTTAAAAACTTTGCTTGGATTCAAAACATTTGAAACAAACATTCACAAGATCCTCAAAATTTCAAACCCTTTAGGGAAAGCAAAGAAATTTGACGAATTCAAAGCACTAATGCTTGTCTTAGGGATCTTATTCCTAGAGGCATCTAAGTAGTTGGATTTAATCATAATTTTCTTTTGTTAAGTTAACATTAGGGAAATTTTGCCTTGATTTCTTTAATTTCCACATAATAGACTTTGTGGGATGAGAAGGAATTAGGACATTAGAAATCTAGTTTGAAACTTTAATCAAAGAAGTGTTTGTGGTAAAAATAACTCATTGAGCAAAGATAAGGACAATTGAACCCCACACATGTGTTCTTCTAAATGATTTCCTGCAAAATCAAAATCTGTAAATCCAAGTTCAAAAGCCTTAGTCCAAGAGCTCATGAAGAACCTCTTTCAAGGCTTCTCGAGGTAAGAGAAAGGTTGGTTTATAATTTTTACAAGAAATCTTCAAAGAACAATCCAAACTTGTATGAGTTTTATTGTCAGCAAATCCTGATCTCTTTCAAAGATTTTATTTTCTCACATAGGAAGTGTCAAGCGTGTTCTTCAAAAACGAGGTCTTGTAAGAAGGAGTTCTACCTAGTTTTGGTCTAGGATCGAAATCACCACTCTCACCCATCTCTCAACCATCAAAATAAAAAATCATCTCACCAACAACTCTTGAAAATCTTGAAAACATCATCCATTCTAGACTTTTGGAAAATAAAAAATTATCTTGTTTGGTTAGATATGTGGGGATGAATCCTTCTCCACCTATTTGATCAAATCCTTGTGGACAAATTTACCTCTTGATAAAATCCAACATCTTGGGGTTTAGGAGTCCATTATCTAAAATCATCTTGTCTGGTTAGGGGTGTCTTGATGAATCCTTCTTTACACCTCTAGTCAAATTATCATCTTGTGTATGAGTCTACTCTAAGACAAAATCCAACCTCCTAGAGTTTACAAGTTCACTATCCAAATCAATCAAATGAAATCAAAGCTCCAAAGTCTAGTATCCTTCTCAAGATCTCTCGAGAGTTTAATCATCCACATCATCTACCCTTTCCGTTTAGCACATCCCCATCTTTTGATCGTTAATCATCATAAGTTCTTCTCCTTTGTGGCTAAGGTTAGATCAATCTAAAGGACCACACATTCTTGAAAATTGATCCTTCTTTTATGGTGCAAACAAGTCACAACACAAGAAGAATGTGGAAATCACTAAGGAAACATCAACCTCAAGTGACCTAAGCCAAACTACTCCTGAGATGTATCTCGTTGGATCAAGCAATCCCCCAAGAAATTTCCCTCTACCATCACAAAATCCTTAAGAGGAGGGTCATGTAGAGGACATCACTAATAAAATCCTATGGATGACGCAAGACGAAATCCTTGAGATGGTCCAAAATCCTGAAAATCATCGAATCGTCAATGCTATGATGTGGTTGTATCCCTCCCAATATATGTTGGAATTAGCCAAAGAAGGGGCTAGAATCCCTTCTAACTATGATCTAAGCACTCTTGTGGATAAACCTCTAGAAATAATGCCTCCCATCCCACCCATGCATCCATCTCAAAGTATCACCCAAAGTATCCCACAAATCACATCATCCATCGCTCCAACCCCACCAATTGTTAGCTAGGGAAGCTCATTGCTTCATGCACTTCAAACACATCCCCTTGTGAGCAATCGAGATTTGAATGTGAACACCACATCTGATCAATCCATCCCAGCAAATCCATTTCAACCATATGTTCCGCTCACATTCCATGATTCCACCAATCCAAACACTTTTCGTGCAACACTAATTTATCCTCTAGAAATGCAAACCTCTCTCCCTACATCACAAGGGGAAGGTGATCTGTTTTGAGCTAGAGGAATATTTGATCCCTCATCATCACTTCAAGGGAATACACCACCTATCTTTCCACCATTTCCACCATTACCACTTACATCTACATCACCCCTTGGGTTGGGTCTTCCTCCTCTACCCATCAACAATCAATCAAATTAGAGCACCATATCAAATCCTCCAGTCTTGCCATCGATATCGCAACAATAGATGGAAACCATCCAAGTAACCCCAATGACCAACACATCCACCATTCCTCAAATCTCCCAAGGCACAGTTTCCAAGGGACCAAACAGCTCGATCACAACATCCACAACTCAAACTCTGATCATCACCACGATCACTCCTCTCATCACAATGGTCAACACCATCCCCAATCCTCCACCACCACCGCCAAAACACAATATGGAAAATTAATTCAGCATCATGTTACAAGCTGCTCAACAAGACGCCTATCAAAAGGTGCTCCAAAATCAACAAGCCACAAAATCCACACAAGCCGCACAAGCCCCACAAGCCGCACAAGCTGCACAAGCCACAAAAGCTGCAGAACCTGCACAAGTCGCACAAGCCGCACAAGATGCACAAGATGCACAAGTCACACAAGACGCACAAGTTGCTCAAATTGCACAAGCAATCCAACAAGTGCATGCTCAAGCCCAAGCCCAATATCAAGCTCAACAAGTGAAAGCGCAAGCATAGTACCAAGCACAATTGCAAGCAACCCAACAAGAAGCATATCAACAAGCCTTGCAAGATTATCAAGCATAACAACAAGTGGCTCAATAGCAAGCCCAACAACAAGCTTTGTTGGTGCAACAATAACATGACCGACAACAAGCCTTGTTGGTGCAACAACAACATGACCAACAACAAACACATACATTACTCGCTCAACAAAACTTGCAAAAAATTCCCACCCATCAATTCAACACCTCAAAACATGTTCACCGCACCTCCTGATCCACAAGGCGACATGGCAACACAAGTCAAACTACTTTCACAAAAAGTGCTTGATCTTCAATCAAGAAAAACAACAAGGACACCCAACAGCTTGTGTCCTTATCCTTTTGACCAGATCTTAACAATGGTATCATTCCCAAAGGGATTCAAAATCCCTAAATTTGACAAATATCGTGGAATAGGAAACCCTAAAGATCACATCAGGGAGTTCCAGGTACATTTTATGGAAGTCACATACAATGACACATATCTAATGTGACTATTTCCTCAAAGCTTGGCTGGTCCTGCTATGGAGTGGTTCTCTCGTCTACCTACTAACATCAGAACATTCTAGGAAATCAAAGATGCATTCCTCTAGAATTATGCATTCAACATTGGCATGGATGCTAGTTTAGAGGAACTTTCGGTGCTCAAACAAGGAAAGGGGGAATCATTCGCCTCCTTCCTCTAATGATGGCGATCCAAGGCCAATCAGAGCAAGTGGGTCATGCCAGAGGAACAACAAATTTGCACCAACATTGCGAATCTAGACAAAACCTTGGCTATCTAAAGATTCAATGCATCACCACATACGACCAATTGATCCCTAAGGCACTCAACATCGAAAGAGCCCTTATCACACAAGGGGGCACACCTACCTATCCTGAACATTAGGACAATCGCCCATCTACTAGTTACAATGAGAAACCTCGCGCATGGGAAAAGAACAAAAATGTCACCAATGATGGAGTGGTCGATGCCAAGGTCGTCATCAGTGCTCCCAAGCAAAACAATCAAACACATCATCAACCACAAAATAATAATCGCAATAACACGCAAGCCAATGCGGTAAACCAGCAACCACCCCACAATCAAGTCAACAACTTGAATAATCAAGGAGAACCACCTGCATGAAATAAGTATCCCCCAAGTGGAAATTCATAGCCCTTGGGGAATCAATTGAATCCATCATGAAAAATTTGGTCAATGAGAACCTCATCAAGATCCCCACCTATGATAATTACCAGGAACCCCAGGTGAAACCACCCTGGTATAACAAAAATTTCCTTTGTGATTATCATAAGCTCAAGGGACATATGATGACCAACTACATGAAATTGAAGAATGCCATCCAAGATCTAATCGATGAAAAAATCACAAATTTTGAGCAACCAATTGGTAACCAGGATTTGAAAATATACACGAATCTGATGCTTGATCACAACCAAGGAAACAATAAAGGGAAGCAAAAGTATGGAAATGTAAATCACGTGTACAACAGAGTTGTGGCCTCCCTAGACGAAATGGTCACTATTGTTAGCATTAAGGGAGCCAAAGCGGATTGTGGAGTCACCACACACGATGGCAAGGTCACTATTTTTGGGGCACCACAACCAACTAAGACCCCCACCTCAAATCAAAGATCTATCCCTAATGGTTACAATGTCCTCGACTAGTTAAAAAGAACCCCCACTCAGATCTCCATCATGGAGTTACTGAAGATATCAGCTGCCCACAGAGAAATCCTCGAGAAAGCATTAGCTTCATCTACCATCTCTCCCAACCTTGATACAAAGCAATTTCAAGCTATGGTTGGTAACATCACCACTCCCAACCTCCTCACATTTTTTGATCAGGAATTTCCTGCCCAACCATCTCATAACCATGCACTCCACCTTGAAGTCTTGGTTCACAAAATTAAGGTCAAAAGGGTCTTGGTGGATGGGGGTGCAGGCCTCAACATTTGTTCACTCAAACTCATCAAGAATCTTGGAATCTCTGAAGATTCCATTGAAAAAGGTAAAGGTATCACAATCAAAGCTTAGGGCATTTTAGGGAATCAACACATTTGATTTCATTTGCATCGCATGTGCAGAATTTCACCGCATTTGCTTTTGCCAGTGTCACATGTAGGTCAGCGTGATGCATTTGTTTAAATGCACCACATTTGCATGATATATAGGATTGCAAAAGTGCACCATATTTGTAGAAAAATGATGCATATGCATGATAGGTAGGACAGTAAGAATGCACTGCATTTGAAAATAAATGATGCATATGCATAATAGGTTGTTGTGTTTGGTTAAGTGACACATTTGAAATGTTGCAAGCATATGCATGTGTATACGACACATTTGAGATTGTGTGACGCATGTGCAAATTTTTATGACGCATTTGAGATTGTGCACCGCATTTGATATTGAAGCGATGCATTTGACTGTCAAACTGTTGAAAAGTTTTGTGATGAAAAAAATGAATGTTCTATTTTCTAACACAAACTATTTTGATTCCTTTGTAGGTTGTATTAGATCTGATATACACCCAAGAGTCACGGGCGGCAATGTATGAGCTACGAGACGAGCTACATAGTGCTGAGACACATATGATATGGAGACTAGGGTTGGACCATGCCATTATTCAGGCAAATAGAGTTATGTTGACCACAGTTTGTGAGAGGTGGCATTTTGAGACCTCTTTTCATTTTCCTACTAAAGAGGCAATAGTCACCTTAGAGGACGTTTATAGGATTTTGAGATTGCCCATTAGAGGTGAGAGAGTTTTATATGAAACTTAGAGAGGATACAGTGAGATTACTAGATTATATGTATATGATGATATTAGGCAGCTGGGTATTGAGCATTACGAGATTAGATGGCATGTTTTGGAAAAGATATATGAGAGGATAGATTGTATGCTTTGTACATTGATTGTTGGTATAGTTATTCCTAATCGTCGAGATCATGGTTTTTCTATTGGGTGGGGGGAGATTTTAGTTGGGATGTTAGAGCGTGAGGTAGTATATGCAAGGGGGCCATGTTTACTGGCCATGTTGTATTTTCATTTGCATTGCATTGCATATAGAGATGTACAGTCGATGAGTTGTAGTACTACCTTGCTGATGATATGGGTGTGGGAACACATTGTTGTGATTCGTCCCCCCAATGACCTCTGATCTAGATGTGAGATCACCATATGTTTTCTGTTATGTGGGGAACATTACACAGAGTCATGTTGGTGACACTAGTTATTGGAGACATGCATTAGACACACTTGTTCAGTTTATTTGGAGACCTTATATGGACTGTGCTTGATGGACAAATGAGGACATACATTTTCCATTTTATAGAAATACTCAGTATTTGATTGGCAATACCATTTCCAATGTGCACATCATTGAGAGGCATTTTTCGGATTGAGTGTTGAGATAGTTTGGCGAGGTGCAAGATGAGCCTCGAGGGTGAGCTAAGTTTGCTCGGTCTTCGAGAGAGGTTCCATTATGGGGGCCTATGATTCTCATGGCTACAACAAAGGCAAACATTCAAGCTTTACAACCTTTATAGTGGGGATGGAGGGGTGGGGTATCAAATCCTGGTACTACAGTTATATATGATGCTTGGTGGGTTGTGCACAGGCTCATTCCTTACATAGATTTGATCAGCTAGCTCCTGTTGAGAGACGAGGTACAAGACCTAGGGGTCATCATGGTGGTAGGGCTAGAGGTAGATGAGGCAGGGGTGGCAAAGATGGTGGTGACGATGGTAGAGGTGGAGGTGGGAGAGGTGGTCGATAGGGTCGACAAGGGAGGAGAGGTGGTCGAGGAGGTGGATTATCACCTGTTCATTAGGTGGAGGGTGAGGGTGAGGATATACCCATGTTAGACCTTGGTGGAGGAGGAGAGGTTGAGATTGAGGGTGAGCATGCAACTGAGGAGGCAACAGGGGAGGATCATGTAGAGGAGGAGGTTGGGAGGGAGTATGTGGAGATTGATGTCCTTGGCATACTAGCAAGTTATGGTGTTGAGGAGGAGGAGGAGGTGATGGGGGAGAAGGAGAGGGAGCTTCGAGATAGGATTGTAGAGGATTGGGATGTAGAGGTGGGGGAGAGACCATGATAGGATGTAGAGGCACCCAAGGATAGTGTTTCAAAGTTACATGCTCGAGTAGAGGCCTTGGAGGAGAAGGTGAGGGTAGTGATTGCAAAGCGTGATGCTATGCAGATGGAGAGAGATAGTGCCTACCTGGATAGGGATCAGGCAATGATCCAACAACTAGAGACAAAGGGTAGATTCATTGAGTTGAGGGCCCTATGCACTGGACCATCTGTAGCCTTTGCTCGAGAGTTATTCAAGGCTAGTGACCGAGAGAGATATTATAGAGATCTTTATGAGGTAGAGGTATCGCCTGAGAGATGAGCTCCCAACTATTCACAAGCACATAGTGGCAGTTCTTGGAGCAGGTCCCACAACTGGACACAGAGTACATATAACATGGTGGGTCCACCTAGGACATGACCATATATCAAACCTCCTTCAACACAACGAGTATCCCACCAACATTCACCCCCTCAGAATCCACATGGGAGCAGTGGGAGTACCAAATAGTGACATGTTTATATTTGTAGACATTGTATTTTGATCATAGAGCTTGCAAGCTCCTTTTAGATTGATACATTCTGACATTGTACTATGACACATATTATTTTGAGCAATATATATACACCATTTTTGGCAGCGTTTATATGATTTGCAATTTTTCTATATGATTATGCAGTTTTCTACATGATATGGTTTATGATGTTTGCATTATGATGTTTCATTTCCTATAATGATGTGTTTATATGATTATTTGTTTATTCTAGATGATGATGGATGCACCGAATTGACACATGTGATGAATATATTCTATGCTTATGAAAATGAGATGCAATATGATGTTATTATTTATAATGCCATGTGGATGTATGTATAATTTACACAATTTTGTGATTTGTAAATGCATGTATGTGATGATTATCTAAATGCAATGGATATGCATATTTGTATGTTGTTTTTGAAATGCAACATAGATGTATGGTGTATTATATATAGACATATGACAATGTCCGCATAATGGTTGTAAAATGTATGCATATGCAGATGACCTAATTTTTTTGTGTGTCATAGGACTCCATCATTATGCAGGATAGAAGAAATGTTAGTGTGGATAATTCAAACTATTAGTATTGAAAAGAGGTATTAGTAGAATGTATAATCTTCAATATTTTTCCAAGTATAAACTAAGCCTTGCATTAAATCATCATTGGGTGGGACATGACACAAATGGATAGTACACACCATGATATGAGATAGACCACGGTGTACAAAGTCATCCACTTGCAAAAATAGATAGTTGTAGAGAAGGAGTGTCCTGACTCATACTAAGGGCCAAATTGCCCTAGTCTTTTTGTCAAGACAAACCACATACATCAATAAATAAAAAAGACAAAGTTAGGATACATTATTGCTCCTCTAAATCCTTCATGGGACATCCTTGAGGAAACTAGTAATCTAACTTGAAAACCAATTAAAAGATTGTCTACAGACAACAATCAAAGAAAAAATAGTCCTGAAACATCCTTGCTTCTCTAAATCCTTCATGGGACATCCTTGAGAAATCTAGTAACCAAACTAAGAGACAAAGTCAAAAATATAAAACCCAATAAGCCATAAAATTCAAAAAGCCAATAAAAATATACCAAAATTGATTTGTTGTCGTTTGTTTGATAAGTTGATTGTTTGATAAAGCCTGATGGCAGGGATGATACATACCATATAAGACGTTGAGTCAAATATCATTGATGTGACAAGTTTCACTAAGGCTATGATGATTGTTAAATGATAATTTCTGTTGCCAAGAAGGACACATCTTGCATAAGACATAAGTTGATTATTTTGGCAATTTGTTTGATTTGACTTAAAAGACATTATTGACTTGTTTGGCTTGTTGATATGTGACTTGTCCTAGTGTTTTGATTGTTTGTGTGTGTTTTGATAGTGTATGACTTATATTGACTGACAAGATGTACCCTAATGGACTGACCTAATGCGGCATCGGGGGCTCATCGATTGATGGCCTTGACTACGTTATACACACATAGACCTCATAGTTCGACTAACTTTGATTGACAAAAATGATTTATAAATATGCACTAAACTTGATGATATGTGACGTGTGTGATAGTGAATGTGATAAACCCTAATGGATCAACCTAGTGCTTCCTCAGGGGCTCATCGATTGATGGCCTTGCCTATGTTATACATGCAAATACCTCGTAGTTCGACACAACCAATGACTTTGATGTACAAAGAATGAGTCATGATTTTATGTGTATGATATGTGACAAACCTAGAAAGACAAACCTAATGCCTTGGGGGCACATTGTTTGATGGTCTTGCCTACATCTAGTTGCAGAGGCAACGTAGTTCAACTATGTCTATGAATAACTTGACACGACTGACTCTAACTCTTTTTTTAGGATTTTTGACATGTTTCAAGATTTTTTTCTCTTTTTGGAGTTTTATGAAATTTATTTTTATTTTTTCAAGATATTTTATGATGTTTGGACAGTAAGAGCAAGGTCCAAATGACATAGGTCGAGGATTTTCCTCCAGTCGGGTATAAGACCAATAGGATGGAGTGGGGAGACGAAGTGGAATTGATGTCAATCGTTCCAAGTTATGGAAAGGATAACCATTTATTATGGGTGATCGTGGAAAAGTCTGATTGGAATGATGGTAGACAAAAGAGCGAAGTCGACTATACATGGCACTTGTTTGCCAGGTTTTCACCATGGTACTTATCCAAAGCACCACCGAAGTGGTTTTCACTATTGGAAGAATTATTTCTCTTTACTATTTTATTGATTTTTCAAAAAAAAAATTGATGTTACAAAGATGCCTGTTTTCCAGGTTTTCATCAAGGTAACAATTTTTTTTTTCTTTTTTTCTTTTTGTATTTTTATGATTAAGACAAAACTCTCAGAATCTATGCATAGAACCTCTTTAGATGAAGGCTGTTGATTGGTGATAAAAGTAGTTCTCCTTCAGGGGTTGATATTTGATACGCTCTTGATCCAAAACATTTTGTAAGAAATATAAGGCCCTAACCTGTTTGGTTCAAACTTGCCCGTTTTTTCTCTTTCAGCTTGATTCTTTGGGTTCTCCATTAAGACCAAGTCACCAATGCCAAAATGTTGATTCAAAACTTTCTTGTTATAGCTGCAAAAAAGACTATTTTGATATGCTTGAAGATGATCTAGTGCCGTTTGTCTTCGTTCATCTAGGAATTCTAGCTCAAATAGTCTTGACACATGGTACTCTTCATCATCAATATGACCTTTCAAAGATACCCTTAGAGAAGGATTTTCAACCTTAATAGGTAAGATAGCTTCAGAACCAAACACCAAGGAGTACGGAGTGGCGTTGGTGGGAGTACAAATGCTTTTGCGGTAAGCCCATAAGGTAGGATTTAGCTGTAAATGCCAGTCACGATCAACATCATTGACAATATTTTTGAGGATTCTAATGATTGTTTTGTTAGACGCCTCAGCTTGGCCATTACCCTATGGGTAATATGGGGTGGAAAAGTGGTGTTGGATATGGAATTCTTCATAGAGATGGATGACTTCTTGGTTTTTGCATGGACATCCATTATTCGTGATGATGGATTGGGGTACACCATACTGACGGATTATGTAGTTTAGGATAAACTTGGAAATTCCTGTGTCAGTAATATAGGTCATAGGAATAGCCTCAATCCACTTGGTGAAGTATTCGGTTGCAGTTATGATGAAATTATGGCCATTGGAGGATGGAGGGTGTATCTTACATATGAGGTCTAGTGGCCATTGGGAAAAGGGCCATGGTGAAGTTATCGCTCAAAGCTCTTGTGTTGGCGCATGTATCAAGTCTCTGTGTACCTGGCACTATTGACATTTCTTAATGAAGACATATGAGTCCTTTTCCATGGTAGGCCAATAATAGCCTAGTCTCATAATATTCTTTGCTAAGGTAGTATTGCTAGAATGGGATCCACATACCCTCGTGTATCGCATTTAAGGTTGCTTGTGCTTCTTCAGCATCGAGAAATCTCAACAAGGTATTGTCTAGGGCACATCTATAAAGGGTATCTCTGATGATGGTATATTTGGAAGACTTATAGATAAATGTCCTACATTGGTTGTTCAAGAAGTCTAAGGGTAGGATTTGCGCATGGAGGTAGTCATATATGTCCTTGTACCATGGGGAGGTAGGACCAACAAGTTCACACACCATCACAAAATTTGGGGCACCATAGGTAGGGACCAGAAGTTGTTCGACCAAAAAATCAAATTTAGGCACGTTGCTAGGTATATCCAACAATGAACCAACGGTTGCCATAACATTTGCTACCATGTTCTGAATGTGAGGTATTTGTTGAAAATTGATATTATCAAAGTATTGTTCAAAACTATCTGCCATGCGCTTGTAGGGGGGAAGTTTCTCATCTTTAGTTTCATATTCATCATTGAATTGTTAGACTACTAGTTGAGAATCTCCATAAACATGTAAATTCTTAATGTTCCATTGGACCACCATTTTTAGTCTTGTCATAAGGGCTTCATATTCCGCTATATTGTTTGTGCAAGGAAAATAAATTCTGAATGACTTAGGAATAGTGTCGCCTTGTGGTGTAACAAATAGTATACCTACTCTCGAACCACGATTAGTGTGAGACCATTCAAAGTATAATTTCCACGTGGTTCTTTTTTCATTGGTGAAGATGAACTCATCGGGAAAATCTGCCACTAGAGAATGGTCATCCTTAATTGGTGTGTTTTCCAACTAGTCTGCAATAACTTTCCCTTTTATCACTTTTCTTTCCACATACTGGATGTCATATTCACTAAGTGTCATTACCCATTTAGCCAATCATCCTGTAGTGCTGCTTTACTTAGGAGATATTTAAGACGATCTATCTTGGTGACCAACATGGTTTGGAAGTTTAGCATATAGTGCCTAATTTTTTGAGTAGCAAAAACTACCGCAAGACAAGCATGTTCTATGTGACTTTAGTTTAGCTCATATCCCACCAAAGTACGACTGATATAATACACTACTCTTTCATGACCTTCATCATCATTTTGTGCAAGTAAGGCTCCTAGTGTTGATTGAGTTGCCGATATATAGAGTATCAAAGGTTAGGTATCTGTAGGAGACATTAACATAGGTGGTGTAAGTAGGTAATCCTTGATCTTTTGAAGAGCTTTTTGTCATTTGGCTATCCATACAAACAGTACCCCCTTTTTAATCAGGTGTCGGGATGGATGTATCTTGTCTGCTAACTATACTATGAAGCATATGATAGACTATAATCTCCCTTGTAGTGTTCTTAGCTGACCGATGTTGGCTGGTGGAGGCATGCCCATTATAGCCTTTACTTTTTCTTGGTCTACTTCAATGCCTCATCTAGAAATGATGTATCCTAGAAGTTTTCTTGATTTAAAGCCAAAGACACATTTTTTTGGATTTAGCCTTACTTTGTAATTTTCTAGTCTTTGGAATATTTTATCTAGGACTTGCAAGTGATCAGCTCTTGTCAATGACTTGGAAATTAGATCATCTACATAATCCTCCATGAGAGTATGTACAAGGTCATGGAATATAGTCGTCATTGCACGTTGATATGTAGCTCCAACATTTTTGAGCCCAAAAGGCATGACATTCCAACAATATGTTCGCCATGGACATGTAAAAGTTGTCTTGTATTGGTCCTCAACTACAATTTTGATTTGATTATACCTAGAGAAACCATGCATGAGGGATAGCATCTCATATCATGTTGTAAGGTCCACTATCATGTCAATGTTTGACAAAGGGAAGTCATTCGTAGGACATGCTTTGTTGATATCTCTAAAGTCTGTACAAATTTGGATGCCCCTAGATGGTTTGGTTACTGACACATGATTTGAAATCCATTCTTGCATAGTCTATTGATCTGATGAATTCAACATCCAATAGTTTCTTAAGTAAAGCTCTGACTAGTAGAGCAATTTGTGGATGCATTTTTCTTAACTTCTGCTTGGCGGGCTTAACACTTGGCTGTAATGGTAGATGATGCAATATAAGGTCTAGATCCAACCCAGGAATGTCAACATATGACCATGCAAAGTTTATCTATCTTTTTGTAAAGAAGTCCTGAAACTCTGGTTGCTCTGTCTCTGTCAAAGATGTGAAAAAATAAATTACCCAAGGATTTTCTTCAATGTTTATGTTGATCTCAATAGATTCTTCAACTAACATTGGTGACTTTTCCTGAGCAACTAGGAGAATGTTCAAACCTCCATCATTGGGTGCCTTAGCGATATTTTCTCCCTTGGATGCATCCTTTATTTTTACTATTTCCTCATCTAAAGGCGCCTTTCGATTTTCACCTAGGGACACATCATTTTCATTATTTTAATTTTTGTTTTCACTTTTACGACTAGAGGTGTGAATAGACTCCCC
Organism: Sequoiadendron giganteum; assembly: GCA_007115665.2. Taxonomy (NCBI): domain Eukaryota; kingdom Viridiplantae; phylum Streptophyta; class Pinopsida; order Cupressales; family Cupressaceae; genus Sequoiadendron; species Sequoiadendron giganteum. The sequence goes on along the minus strand of CM021100.1, from coordinate 160,891,639 downwards.
AAAATATGCCATGTTATCCAAGTCTATGGTAAAGTCAGCTTTATGATCACCTCTAGGTATGCCTTCTCGAAGTCCCATGAACACAACTATTGCTTCGTCATTCTTGAATATGTCTAAGATGGGTGTACCTTGTTGATCCCAATTGATAAGTTGGGGATATACGTGGGGCATGTCATCATCGAAGTTATCAAATGTGGATGCTGACAAGGTGAGGATAGAGTGGTTGACATGGTCACCAAAGTTTTGGACTAACTCCTTTTTATTCTTTTTTTGAGGGGTAGGTAAACTTTGGGGTGGGACCACTGTAAGGGCTAGGTTGTCAGAAGATGGTTTGTTAGGTGCCCAAGAGGCAAGATCAAGGGTTTCCCAATAATAAAGTTTAAGCCATTCTTCTTTGGACAAGGAATTTTTAGGATGGGATTCAGTTGATTTTGGCGAGGTATTTAGCATTTGGTCAAGTTCCCCAAATAATTTATCCAGGTCCATTATGCTGGTGGAGGAAAGGGAATCTCATTCAAATTCGTTTGAGTCAGGGGAGTCATAGTAGAATGGGTCAAATGGTTCATGGGATATCTCGATGTCTTCAAAAGCACTTCCTCTTGTGATGGTACCAAAGTATTAGGAATTCCAATTCTAATCGGTTGAAACCCTAGCCCTAGGCCTTTTGGTCATTGTGAGACAATGATTGGTTCAGTCCTTCCATTCTAATGTAGTCCTAACCGACTATGTCCATCATATCCTTTCCTTTGCATTATCATGAAGATTTTTCCATATTGATCTTTAGATATTTGAATAGATGTTGGAGGGTTTTCAATGTATTCCTTATACAACCAGGAGGTGACATCTTCTTGGTTCATAGCTTCTTTACTTAATTCTCCCCATTTTGTGAATGTCATCATAGGAGGGACATGCATTGTGAAAATTGACTGTTTCCTATCTGCTATGGGTAAGTCGTATGACTTAGGAGGAACCAGTTGACTAACATAATAGGATTTTTTCATGTGATATTCTCCACAACCCTTGTCTTGGATCTCGACCTTAGCAGTGAACGATGGTGGTTGTGATGCAATGGACTTGGAAAGAGTTGATGGATCTATTAGAACTGAAAATTTCCATCTAAAAACCCTAAGGTTTTCCCACAAATTTCCATAAAAATCCATAAAAATTAAGGTTTTATTCTCATTTGAGCCTAACATTTTCACTATCTTCTCCTTAAAATTCATTTTTCCATCCTTAATATTCAAATACCTTTATCGCCTTTCACAAAATCCAAAATATGACTTATACCTTATACCACTAAACTTTTTCTCAAAGCCAACACCTTTCATCGCTATACCACGACCCCTTTCAGGGTGGGTCGCGGTATGGCGGTGGCGGTCATCAATAGTCATCCAAGCAGTCATCGCAGTACCGCGCACGGTTAAACCACAGACCACGGTGACCGCGGTAGCAGTTAACAAACGGCAGAGTTAGCAGTCAACAGTTAGCGAAACTGTCAGTTAACAATGAAGTGACAGTTGGGAGAGGCACCATGGTACTGCAGAAGGTTTGAATGCAGACCATGGTAATTGTGGTAAAGGTTAGCAACCGACGAGGCAGTGAGGTGGCGGTCAGTAAGTGTTTACCGCTATACTGTACATAGTGAAAATGAAGACTGCAGTGCCTGTGGTAAACTATCGGGAGAAGTGGCTAATGGTTATTGTGGTACCGCCGATAGCGAATACAAATATCGTTGTAGAGTGGTAAGCAATAGAGGTAGCCATGACAATCAATGTGGGGCCGGTCACCGCGTTATCGTGGGAGGAAAGGTCAAAGCCCGTGGTAGAGCAGTAAAAGAAATAAAGAAAGCCACAGAGACATAAAGTATTAAAAGCGGATAAAGTATAAAATGAAATGAATAGAGGCGAGAAAAGATATAATCAAAAAATTAAAAGAATGACTATTGTAAAATATTTAATTTGCCAATTAGGCAACTAATTAAATATTTTAATCTCTGTGATAGAATATCAAACAGATGTAATAGAAAATTGAAGGGTTGTGACTCTTTGAATTTTATTGTATAAATCTATTGTAAAAGAGATAGAGAAAAAAGGGGGGGAGAGTAGGAAGGATATTTCTGAAACTGGGAATGGAAATAATGTATAGATCTTTCTTGAAACAGAGCAATGGAAACTAATATTTTTAACTAGTGAAAACCTTTTGGTTTAGTTGTTGAGATGTTATAATTTGTATTATTTTTTATCTTAGTTCTCTCCAGTTTGAAGAATTTTGATCATTTGAGTTAATGTATCAAGCATAAATTTTGATTCATCAAGGTGCATGTTTTCACTTTGTGTGATTTTAATTTGTTGGTGTCTCAAGTCAGAATTAAATCCCTTCAAGTAAGTCATAGTGTTTGAGAGATTTCTTTTGGATAATTTAAGAAGAACCAGGATAGAAAAACATCCCAACGTAATTTATGCAAGCCATAAATAAATGAAATTATATGCTAGTCATAAGATTTTATTTTATAAAGTGCCTAACAACTTGAAATTAAACCAGAGAAGGAAAACACATGTCATTTTATATTTTTGACTCCGTTTCCCAATAGATAGAAGGCAATGATCTGTCATGTCCCAGAGGATAGAATTCATTATAAACAATTTATTCAAAAACCTTTCATTTGTGCAGTAGGAGTAGGAGTAGGAGTAGGTGTAGTAATTTTATCTATCCACAACCCTTTGCCATTGTGGATAGATTGCTCAACCAGGAAATATATTTCAATTTGAATCATTCACATAGGTTCACCCACCTTGGTCTAGTAGAACCTAAAGAGCAGAAGGTACAATTGCATCAATTTTCCTTGTACGTTGGCCAAAAGTGTTGTAAGAGCTAGGAAAATTCCTCTAGTTAAAACCTGCATTTTTGAGACCTAACAGGATCAACATACAGGGATAAGGTGGAGGATGAAGCCTCTTGATTAACTGGCACCTGTCGTTGTGGTATTTCACGTAGGCTTGTGCAATATTGGAAAGGATTTGGATCACCATAAATTGTGATCTTAGTGCCATTGTACGAGAATTTAAGACACTGATGGTAAGTGGAAGGTACATATTTCATAACGTGTATCCAAGGTCTACCTAATAAAAGATTATAAGGAAGGGTGAGATCCAAGACTTGGAAACTAGTGTCCATAACTATAGGACCAATTCTGATAGGGAGTGTTACAACTCCTTTAGATGATCTTTCCTCATCATTGTATGCCTTAATGACTATACTCTTAGTGGTGTCAATGCATGCTTCTAAGAAACCTAATGCCTTAACCAACTTCAAGGTGCAAAGATTCAACCCTACTCCTTTGTCTACCAGGACTCATCTGATTTTGGTTTGATGGATAAGAACTTCAACGTGTAGTGGGTCATTATGATAGGTCTTCTCAGTTAAATAATCCTCTTTAGATAATGTGGAATGATGGGAATTGGTTAAGTATCCTATCATTTCTTCGAAATGATTGACATCTAAGTTGGTAGGAACAATTGTGCTCTGCAAGGCTTTGTCGATAATGGCTCGATGATTTGGTGATATGGTCAACAGTTCCAAGATGGATATTTGTGTTGGGGTCTTCCCGAGGTAGTCAAGAAAATTATACATAGGCTTGGAAGATTGTGTCTGTGGCTCTGATAAAGTACTCAGAAGGGTTATCTTAGTTCTATGTGTATTGACAACACATTCATGATGCTTCTTTATGGTGATGGTATGGATATTTTTCGTTAGTAGCCCAGATATGATCGATGATCGTACCTATTTTATAGTCGTACTTGGAATTGGTATAATTGGTTGAGGTATTATTCTTCGTTCCTAAACTGAAGGCCTTTCCTTTCCCATGGTCATGTAATGGATCTGTGAAGACCTTGTGATCACTATTTTTGGTATTTTTTTGCCCATTGACTTCTATGGCTCCATCTTCAACAAAATCTTGTATGTTGTTCTTTAGTTGTTGGAATTGTTGTCGGTTATGTCCCTTAGTTTGATGGTAATCAAAAAAGGAATTTTCATCCCACCATAAAGGTTTAAACTATCTAGGATCGTACTGTTTTAGCTCTAGAGGTTGTATGATTTTATGTTTAATAATCAACTCTTTGTAAATTATCTCGATTGGTTCCCCCAAGGGGGTAAACTCATGTTTTGGAAATCTCCTCTGTGGTCATTGTTGTTGTGAATTTTGGACAAAGTTGGCGGTTTGATCAAAATTATTAAGCATTTCATGAGAGGAATTGTAGCCTCTAAGCATGATGACAGGTCCTGCGTGTAGGGTCTTAGCATCAACTATACCATCATTTGTTACATTTTTGTTTCTGGACCAAAACTTGTTTCTATTGTTGGGGGCGTTTTGATGTTGAAAAACTAGATTCCTGCTTGGCATCTTAATTTCTCCTTTGTCAATAAGGGCTTTTTCAAGTATAATGCCTTTTTGCACCAAGTCTAGAAAATAGGTACAACAATGTACTCTTAAGTCACTTCTCAGTTTCAGATGAATATTTTCAAGGAATATTGTGAATTTTTGTTTTTCTGGTATCTCTACTAGACATAGACTAGCTAAACTTATCCATCTCTGGAAGAAGGTGAAGTTTTTACCATTTTCTTGCATGGTGTGACACAAGGTAGCTATCGTGATTTCATTGTCTATGTTGAAGGAAAAGTGTTCCACAATTTTTTTAGCTGATTCTCCCCATGATCTTATGTCGTATGAAAGTTTAGAGAACCATTTCAATGCTATCCCAACAAAGGTTCATAGAAAGAGTCTCATAAGGTATGTGGGGTCATACGAGATGTCCATGCATGTCATGGAAAATTCCCTGATGTGTTCTAGAGGATTCCTCTTCCCATTATACATAGGCAAATTTGGTATAATGTATCCATGTAGGAAGGGTGTCGTATAAAGTGCTTTGTCAAAAGGACATGGACATAAATCTTGTGCTGAAATAGTTCATTTGCTTGACATTGACATATTGTCCATTTTTTGTTGGAGGGCTTACATTTGATTTTGCAGAACATCTACCTGTGTTAAAGACATGTTGGTTGCATTATTAGGATCGATGTAAGTGTTATGAAATGCAATATTTTGTGATGGATTGTGATTTGGTTTGGGTATATGTCCTATTTGTGTAGCCCCTATGTGTGGAATGGTAGTATTGGTGCTGATATGTGGTATATCCTATGTTGTGTTCATGCCAACTTTGGGTCTTTTACTTGCGATGTTTGTGCGAAAGGGGTTTGATGAAGATGCCCCCGCAGTAAAATTTAGGCCCTGTGTGACACCAAATGGTGTTGTGTGTATGATTGAGGCAGTTTGAGTGGGTATGCCAGATGGTATTGTTGTGGTAATCTGAGGAATAGAGACACTCGATGTCATAGTTTGCATTGATTGAGTAGATGTTATTTTTAAGGTGTGGACATCAAATCCTGGTGGTAGTGTGGCACCTTCTACTAGAAGCTTTTCTAGGTATCTTTGAGGATCATTTGTCAAACACTCATCCATAAAAGATGCAAATTTAGGATCTTGGACAGTGACATCTATATCTTCTACATAAATTTGTCCATGTGTGTCTCTAGTTACAAAATTTTCAAGCAAAGTTTTGTGAGGTATTTTTGTCCCTGATGGTTGGTTTGCGAAGGGATTGATGAAGTCATGTGGATCTGCCATCTCTCTACGTTTCTTCTTAGACATTGTTTCAACCATGAAAAATGTTGCTCAAAATGGGGCAATGCAAAACTATGTCTATAAATGATATGTCCTATTCTATGTTTTTTTGGATTTTTTGGATATAATGAATGAATGCTACTACTTTTTTGGTATTTTATGGAAATAAAGGATGTCTAAAATGATGATATGCTAGGATGACAATAGGAAAAATTCTAAGCAAATTCTTAAGGTATTTGATTGCAAATGATTCTAAGAGGAGGTTTCCTACCACCTATGGCTTTAAACAAGGCTATGATTTAAATTTTTCAAGGAACCTCATGTAGGACTAGGACCAAAAGATAATATGAACTCCCATACTAGACTGATGAGCTAAAAGAATTCACGTGTAGGACAAAAGATATTACTGACAATTGACTAGGTTCAATGACAATGACTGTCGAAACATGGGTGTCCAAAATGCTGAAAGTTGACCTATTTTGAGATATGCAAATTCCTAATATGCAACTAAGTTTTGTAACTAAGAGGTCTATCACTAAAGCTAAATGACACCAAAAAGATAAAAAATGCAAAGTTTGAGCAAGTTTCTAGTTTCTGTCCAAGGTTGATTATGAGAAATAGAGATTGAGATGACAGTTTGGTTTTAGACCGTGACTGTGAATTCTAGGTTTTCTATTGACAGGAAAATGCGGTTCAATTTTATAGATGCATCACAAATTTTAACAGATGCATTTCGACAAGCCAGATGCGGTATTTTTGGTAAAATTGGTCTCGGTTTGTTGACAGGAAAATGTGACTCATTGTGATAGATGTGGCTATGTTTTCAAAAAATGCGACTCTCTATAACACATGCGACTCAGGATATCAGATGCGACTCAAAAATTAATGACAATGGAGATTGGTTTTTTGACAAGAAAATGTGAGTTTTTAGTTCACAAATGCGACTCAAAATGACAGTTGCGGTTTTCTAATTAGCAGATGCGACTCGTTTTGACCGATGCGATTTTTTGATGATCTGGGTTTTTTGAGTGACTCTATTTCATGATCAAATTTTGGCAATTTAAAACAATAAAAAAATAATGCATGGATATGTTTAAATTCATAAAACATGTACAATCCTAAGGCTGACAATGACAATGCTTGTTGAATTCTCACTTAGGTTTCCCTAGCTATGCTTATTCAAAGCGGATGACTAGAGGCTTGACCACACTGGCTCCCCCTTACATGGCACAGACTTCTTGGGTCAACCAAGCTTCAGTTCCCATGAATCTCCCATGGTGAACTTTTCATTTCTACTATTGAACCGTAAGATTGTGAGATGGCTTCAGAGGTTCGACCTCTTGCACCAACAAATAGAAAGGTTTTTGGTTTATCTAAAAATAAGATGGAAAATTTAGTATGGGAACCCGTTCAGAAGGCCACGTGAGAGGCAATATAATCCTAGTCTATAGAGGTTATGCTCTATAGGTTTCGACGCACCACAAGGGTACTGGGGAATCAATAGCTGGTCCGCAGGAGCTCCTATAATATTGAGTTTCTTCAAGCATTAAAATTTCTATACTGGTTGGGAGAAGCTTGGCTTTAGCTTGTTACCGGTTATGAGTCACTTTGGTTACTCTTAACCACTAAAGCAAACCCAAATTCTAGAGTCAGTAATAATTTCTCTTACACCCAGGATCGCATGAATACGTAAGAGGAGAGGATACTTTTGTTACTAAATCATGGGTTCTAATCTAACATAAAAAAAACACAGAAGACATTGGTTTATTTTAAATCCCAAATGACAAATTATCTATCTACTAAGCAATCTATTCTAAAAATTAATCTTCGAATCTGGTCCTATAAGAAAATTGTCAGTAGTTTAAGTTTTTGTCTTCATCAAAGGTTTTGCAAACATGGATTTAGTAGTTTTTTCATTTCTTTGTCTTCGTCAATCGTCTTGCAAAAAAGTTTTAGAAGGCTTGTATTATATAAATTGACCTACAAATACTACATTAACTCCCTTGAAACAAACTAAAATGCGAAATTAGTAACCAAAAAAACTAAAAAATTAAACACGAAAAATACGAAAGTTCGAAAAAAGAAAAAGAAAAGTTTTACCAGTCAGATGCGTCGTAGGTTTACTAGGCATATGTGTCGTAGAATGAAGTAGATGCATTGCATAACAACAGATGCATCATAGAATGTCATATGCATCTCAAAAAATCAATTGTGGTGATTTGTACTGCACATGCATCGCTCCGTACCTGTACCTACAAATTTTTAAAAAAAGGACTCTGGATTTGAAGACGGTGTCTTCAAGTCGGGTTCACCAAATGTAACGCTAGAAATAAGACTCAAACAAGATTGTTGAGCAATAAAAGCAGTAATAACACTAATCTAATCCTATGTTTAAAAACAAAGAAGAAAGAAATATAAAAACGTATAAACAAAACGATCTCATCAGACATCTGTATATTCCTTTGAATGACCTCAATTGCACTTCTCCATTTTTCTGTTTGTATGATAGTTGCCCTCAGATTTCCCAAGTATGCAATTACAACGTATTGACTATTGATTTAGCAAAATATCAAAAATTATAAGCTTCCTAAAGTATATAGATTTCGGGAGGAGGAATAATGACAAAGTTTAGCCAATTTATAGGAAATTGGTTTTCTAACGATCGACTCAGATTCAAAAGAGAGATCAACGATCGAGATTGATGAATTGCATGCAATAGAGATTTGTGTCAGTTACGACATGAGTGAAAAAGGTCTGCATGATGAAGATTAAATTAAATAATAATTTAATCTAATGTTGAGACTATTCAAAAATTGGAAGAATAAGAATTGTATGTGAAAGATGACGCAAAAACATTGTGTTTGAATGGAGGAATGAATGAATTAATTAAATAAAGTTATTTAATTAATAATAGTTTGCACATAGAAGAATAAGACTAACTGATCGAGATAGAAGGTCTGTTCGTCAGGAATAAATCATGAGATAATTGACTGATGAATTACATCTCGACTTAAGCAGTAAGTGAATAATCAAATAACTAAGCGATTATCTAATCAGAGGAATATTCAAGGAATAATAATATTTATGAATTAAATGATTATTTAATTCAACATTCGATATTCAGAGATTGAAAATAAAGATTTATTTAATTGACTGTTGAAAAGGTTATTGAATAATTAAATAATTCAAAATGAATATTTAATTATAGTCGAAAATGTGATAAAGGATATATTAAATAATAAATTATTTAATTTAGAAAGGGGATTAATTAATTAGTGACATAATTAAATAAATAAGATTTCTTGAATTAATCAAGATTGAATAAAGGTCGTAATGAATTAATTAAACAATTAAAGTTATTTAATTAATAGAAGATAGGTGACTTTAGAAAATAATTAAATAATTAACATTATTTAATCATGACCATGAACATTAGAAATATGTCAAAAATGGTGTCGCAGGCCTAGACCAATTTTTAGAGTCTACAATATGATCCAAAGACAATTACTAAGGAGCATCTATTTGGTGTCCTGACTGCATTTGAAATGAGAAAATTTTCAAGAGATAAGGAGAAGACTGAAATAGCCTTTAAAGCCATGAAGATAGAAGAAGATGATGATGATGATGCAGAAGATTCGGAAGCAAATTTCACAAGGAGACTGAAGAAAGGTACTGGTAAACACAAAGGTAAGTTGCCTTTTAAGTGTTTCAATTGTGGAAATATTGGTCATTATGCATCAAGATGTCCTAATAGGTATACACAAAAGAAGAATAAGGATAATAACAATAATTACAAGGATAAAAAGGATAGGAAGTTCAAGAATTTGTATTATGTTAAGGAAGATGCAGGAATCTTTGATAATGAATCTGACCTTGAGGAAGATAAAGATGAGTGTTTCTAGCCTTGGAAAAGAAAGTTGTACCTACTAACCATGGAAGATGTGCAAGAGAACCTGGTCCGAAGAGTAAGAAGGATGAATTAGAAGGTACTCTGGTAACTACATTTCATGCCAGAGAGGATGAAGATTTTTGGGTGATTGATAGTGGATGTTCAAATCATATGACTGGCGATAAGAGCAAGTTTACTAAACTTGAGAAGTAAGATGGAGGTATAGTCATGTTTGGGGATGATTTTGGTGCTAAGATTGTTGGAAAAGGAACAATTAGCTTTGATGGAAAACATAATACTGATGATGTCTATTATGTAAAGGGTTTAAGGTATAATCTCTTAAATGTTGGAAAAATGTGAAACAAAGGTTTTAAGCTTGTGTTTCAGGATAACATGTGTGAGATCAGGAAAAGATTTGAAACTGTGGTTGCATCTAGAAAAATAACTCATGGAAACATCTATCAGCTTAAAATTGGATATGGTCAGTGGTTTGTTTCTCAAATTAATGAGAGTTGGCTCTGGCAGCGAAGGATGGGACATATGAATTTTGACAATCTGGTTAGGATCAGTTCTAGAGAAGTTGTTAGAGATCTTCCTAGAATCATACAACCTTCAAATTCAATCTGTAGAAGTTGTCAGATGGGGAAAAAAAAAAGGAACAAATTTAAATAAAAGGATCAATCATCTACTAGAATGCTAGAATTAATCCATACAGACCTGTATGATCCTACAAGAACAAGAATTCTAAGTGGTGACAGGTACTTTATTCTTTTGATTGATGATTACTCTAGAATGACATGGGTTACATTTCTTAGAGAAAATACTCAGGCTCTTGATAGATTTAAAATGTTTAAGGCAAGAGTAGAAAATGAGGCAAACCTAAAAAATCAAATGCTTAAGGTCTGATAGAGGTGGAGAATTTACATCTGGTGAGTTCAATGCATTCTATGAAGAATATGGTATAAAAATACATTACTCTGCTCCTTGAACCCCTCAATAGAATGGAGTTGTGGAAAGAAAGAACCAAACTATTCAAGAGGCTACCATAATTATGATGAAAGAAGCAAATTTTTTTAATGTGTATTGGAGAGAAGCTATTCACACTGTTGTTTACATTCTTAACAGAGTTCAAGTAAGAGGTAACAACACTAAGACCCCTTATGAACTATGGACTAGTAAGAATCCTACTATAAAATAATTTAAGGTATTTGGAAGTATATGTTATATTAGAAGAGATGAAGAAAATATTGGAAAGGTTGATGCTAGATGTGATGAGGTAATTTTAATTGGATATTCAAGTAACAACAAGGCTTATAGATGTTTTAATAAGAGATTGAGGAAAATAATTGAAATTACTAATGTAAAGGTTGATGAAGCTATGTATGGAACAATGGAAAAATTGAAGTTGAACCTGATGAACCAATCTGTGTACAAATACAAGAAGAAGAAAAGGAAGAGAAAGAACAAAGTGATGAGCAAGAAGAAACTTCGAAACCTACACCTAAGACTCCTAAATATGTTCTGAAAAATCATCCGGAGGAATAGATAATTTGAGACAAAAGTGAAGGAGTGAAGACAAGAAGAAAAATGGTTGAGGTAAATTTGTGTCTACTCTCTAAGATAGAACCTAAGACTGTGAATGAAGCATATGATAATGAAATTTAGGTTAGAGCAATGAAAGAGGAACTACAACAGATAAAGATGAATGAGACATGGGAACCAGTCCCTAGACCTGTAAACAAGAATGTAATTGGTTCTAAATGGGTATTCAGAAACAAGTTGAATGAAGATGGTGAAGTGGTAAGGAATAAATCAATACTTGCATGTGAAGGATATTCATAGGTTGAAGGAATATATTTTGAAGAAAGTTTTGCACCTATAGCAAGAATGGAAGCAATTCGAGTGTTCTTGACATTCTCAGCTCATAAAGACTTCAAAGTATAGCAGATGGATGTCAAATCTGCATTTTTGAATGGAGAATTGGAAGAAGAAGTGTATATGGAGCAACCAAAATGGTTTCAACTATCAGACAAATCGAACATGGTTTGTAAACTAAATAACGAACTATATGGACTGAAGCAAGCTCCCAGAGCTTGGTATGCAAGATTAGATAAATACTTGAAAAAGCAAGGATTCAACAAAGGGTCCATAGACAATAATATTTACTTCAAATTTGAGAAAGACAAGATTCTGATAGTTATGGTGTATGTTGATGACATCATCTTTGGTGGAAATGAAGGTATGTGTAAAAAAAATGCTGAAGAGATGCAAAAAGAATTTGAAATGTTTATGATTGGTGAACTGAATTTCTTCCTTGGACTTCAAGTAAAACAAATTGACAAAGGGATATTCATTTAACAATCCAAGAATGTTGAGGAATTGTTAAATAAGTTTGGAATGAATGAGTCTAAACCAATATGTACCCCTATGGTAACTGTATGTAAGCTGAGTAAGGATGATGAATCTGCTAAAGTTGATCAGAGCATGTGCATATCCATGATTGGTGGACTATTATATCTTACTGCTACTAGACCTAACATTATGCATGCAGTATGCTTAGTTGCAAGATTTAAAGCATAACCAAAGGAAGCACATGTTACAATTGTGAAGAGGATATTCAAATATCTTAAAGGAACTCCAGACTATGGATTATAGTATTCGAAGGATAATGATTTCACTTTGAATACCTACACTGATGTAGAATGGGTTGGTTGTGTAGATGACCAGAAGAGTACAAGTGGTGGTGCATTATTTCTTGGAGGAAGATTAGTTTCATGGTTGAGCAAGAAACAGGATTCAGTTTCTTTATCCACTGTAGAGTTGAATATATTGCATCAACATCTTGTTGTACATAGGTGCTTTGGATGAAGAAAAATTTGATGGACATAGGTATGGTGAGTGATGAACCTATCTCTATATTTTGTGACAATAAAAGTGATAAACATTTCAAAGAATCCAATGATGCATTCCAGAATAAATCATATATCTATCAAGTATCACTTCTTGAGGGAGAAGGTATTGAGAATTGAAGTTAGACTTGAATATGTACCTACCAAAGAACAAGTTGTTGACATATTCACTAAGGTCGTTCAAAAGGATACTTTTGAGTATCTTAGAAGGAAGTTAGGGGTTACTACCCCTCCTTCTTTGAACTAAGTGTACATGGAGGTGCATCAGACTAGTGGATTCACAAACCTTTTATTTTGGACTGATGATTGAGGTCTACTCCTCAAGGGGAGTAGAGAAGTGCATTGTTGTAGTATGTGATGTGAGTGTACTCCTTAGGGGGAGTGAACAAAGCTTTATATGGCAAGAATTTCCTTTTCCATTGATTTCAAAGGGGGAGAGAGAATCATGTGAAAATTTTATGCTTAGCAGGTTGTCATTTCTGAAAATCATGTAGGATATGGGAGAGAGAATCATGTGAAAATTTTATGCTTGGCAGGTTGTTGCTTTTGAAAATAATGTATGCTATCTTTGATGTTTTTTCACATCATGTGTTTCCATCAATGACAAAGGGGGAGATTTTTTCAAGTATGGATGTGTTTGGTGGTGTTTTCATTAATGTTTTCATTGATGTCAACACAAATTTGTGTATTTGCCAAGTTCTTTTGAGAAAAATTGAGAAATAATGAAAGCAGGATTAAAAGTGTGTTATGTGGGTGCTTTGATATTGTGGTATACATTTTTGTTGTGTTGATCCTATACCTACGTGGATCTGTAGGTGTGTTCATAAGCTTTAATGAATCATATATACTAATTTTCAACTTCTGATTTGATGAAGAGAAGAAGATATGTTCACCGGTGTGTGAACTGGGAGAAATGTTTTGGCTCTACAGTCTTTTGATATTTGGTTTTAGATCTTGCGGATCTGGGAGATGACTACTTCTGATGGTATTTGTGTCCTAAAATTTTTTCTTGTGGTTTGGCACTCTGGAAGACCTGCTCCAGAGCTTCTGTGTTTTGTTGACTGGTATGGTTGGACTGATAAAGAGTTCTCTAGAAATGAAGTTGGTTGTAACTTACTCATGTATCTGAGATGTTCTTAGAGATGGAAAAATGACGGGTGAATCATATTGAGTGATCCACATGTGTTTATCTTTCTAGAGATGCATGCAATTCAAATATCATTGGTGTTTTCATTAGGTTTGGTAGACCTAGTGTCCTGACAAAATTTCTTGTGGTTTGGTGCTTTGGAAGACTTGCTCCAGAGCTTCTATGTTTTGTTGACTGGTCTGGTTGGACTGGTAAAGAGTTCTCTGAAAATGAAGTTGGTTGTAACTATTATGGATGTATCTGAGATGTTCTCAGAGATGTCAAAATGACTAGTGAAGCATATTGACTGATCCATGTGTGTTTATCTTGTTGGAGATGCGTGTACTTTAAATATCATTGGTGTTTTCATTAGGTTTGGTCGACCTAGTGTCTAAATGTTACATTTGGATTTTGCATCGACTTGAGGAAGCATGTGCGAGCTTCAAGATTTTATTTGGGTCCTAGATTAAATATGTAATTGGTCCTCTCTCATTCTTATCCACCATGAGAATGTTAAGTAGACAACCTAGTTTGAATTTGTTAATGAAATTTTATAGCTGACCTTGGAGAATGTTCCTAAGGTTTAATATTGTATAAAAGCAAGTCAAGTTGTAGAGACCTCAATATCCATCCATCCACAAATCGAATAAGTGAGTGAAGTGTGTGAACAAGTGCAAAAAGCAGAGAGTGGTAGAGCGAAGTAAGGCAACAATACTTTAAGGTGTTAAATTCCTAAAAGTAGTGAGTGAAGGCATCTACAATCTTTTGATTTGGTTGTGAATGTGTGGAACCCTAGTGGTGGATCTTTATTTATATTCTTTTGTTTTTCTATAGGCAGTGAGCCTCCCTTTGGACAATGTGTCCTTCTCAAGGTAGTGAGCTCTTAATCTGGGTAGTGAGCCTTTGTATTTGGATAGTGAGCCCTCTGGAAGTGAGCCTTTGTATCCGGTATTGCATTACTACTATATTGTGAATTAATCCTCACCATGGTTTTTCCCTCATTTGGTTTTCCACGTAATTATGGTGTCTCTGGTGTTGTGTTTCTATTATTTGCATTTCATGTTCATACTTAATAATAGATTGAAGATAAATTGGAATTGACTAAGTTTAAAAGTAAAAGGTTTGATACAACTGATTCACCCCCCCTCTCAGTTGTCTTGTGCATTTCAGCACACCATTATCATTCGCTCACATGAACCAAAATGACTCATTTGCCCTCAATATAAACTTTGAATTTTGATCATTGATCATATAGTGAGATGAATCAACGAACGGTTTGGATTAAGTTAAAGAAGTTTAAAAAATCTGACCATGATCAATTGAGCATTGTCAACCAATTAGAATAGGCCATGAGGAAAATCCTCCAAGTCACCCGTGGGCTCCACCATTTTTACCAGCATTGAGAAAATCCATGTGTAGGCCTCCCCACTCCCCCGTTGGGTTTAACCCATGCATAACTTTCAACGGGGAGGTGGGGAACGACCTAGATTAAATTTGGATACCTCATTATGCATGCACTTTATCTTTAAGACCATCCGCTGATCTGTAAACGAATCTAGACTATATGTAGTATTGAAATGCTTAATTTTTACAATGATTATTCCAAGTTAATTAAATCAAAATTAACTTAAGGAAATAACGAAATGAAGGAATTAACAAACTGAGAGAAGGTGAGAGAAAAGAAGAGAAGTGCAAATAGTGTTTGATTACGGAGTTCGTCACAAACGTGACTACGTCTCCGGGTCCGCTCCAATAGAGAGACCGATCCGATTAACTCCAAAAATCAATTACAAATGCACCACAACCATTCTTCAAGCACTTTGGCAGCGTAACGACGCTTTGATGTGCAAGAATGACTCAAAATAATCTCCTCAAGACCTCTATTCACTTGTCACCTCAGCTTCAATACTTCATCAATACTTCACCTGAAAAAAAAAGTGCCCTTTCACTCTCACCTCACACCCATTTTTATACAAAAAATGAATCAAATTGGTTACTAACCAATTGATTTACAAAATATTCCTTATCTCTCCATAATATCTTCAAATCTCCTTTATACACATGTAAATCTTTAAAAATCCCCCCTAATATTTATTTTAGCCCTTTTATTCATTCATTTCGGGCTTTTGTTACAACTTAAGGGGTTAATTTTAAATAAAAGTTGTTTGTTTAATTTAAAAGTATAGGAGTTTGTTTTACTTTAAAAACATTCGGTTTCTAACAACTTGTCAAAAGAAACCGATGCCAAACATATTCCAAAGCCATCGAATGGCTCGTCGGTGACAAAGCATTTTGGGAACCTGGCGGTTCCGGGTTCCACTCCTGACCGTCGGTTCCCTTTCCACCATTTACAACCAAACTCATAACAAAACAAAACCGGCACTATTAATAGTAACGGACGTGGATATGGTGGAACGACTACGGGCTAAGTTTGGTGGAGAGAGGTTGGGGGTTCAAATCCCCCAACAACCCTTTTAACAAACAAAACATCCAGACCACCGAAGGATTGAAGAGAGGCCACGTGTCGTAACTTCATTCACTGACGATGACACCTCTACGCTGACTAAGCTGTGATCGTACTATTGAATCATTGCCATGTGTCAGGTTGCCATTCGCTGTCGTGGACACGTCACAGCTGATTGTGCGTTGACAAGGCTGTGGACGATGACTAGGACGCTGACCTGACTGTTGACGTGGCGTACGGAAAGGACACGTGTCAAATTCTAATTGGTTCATACAATTCTGACATGGATGCCACATGGTAGATTCTGGTTCGTCCACTTCACCATCCGTACAGTATGAAATGCTGACGTCAGCATTCGTACGGTCCACCTCAACAGTCAACTGCAAGCTTTGACCGTTGATAACTTTCGCGTATGATGTTGGATTTCGACGAAATGAATGCCATTGGAAACCTTGCGATGAGCTCTTCGCGATGATGCTAACTTCAACAACTTTTGATGATGCTATTTTTTTCGTTTCCTGGACGCCCCTAATCCCAGTTTGACCCAAGGTTTGACTGGCCATAACTTGCACAAATGGACTCCTTTTTGCTCCGTTCGAGTTGCGTTGGAATCAGGACGTCGAGATCTTTCTGATGGTGCAGATTCTAGAGAGAATGGAGACACTTCAATTTCCACTAAAAATATCCACCGGATCAGGCCTCCCCACTGAAGACCTTTTGGACCTCCAAAAGTGACATTTACTCTGACATCAAGTGAGGAGTTGGCCTCCCCACTTGTCCTGTATCCTCTGTACATCTGTATCCCTGGCTCACAAGCACAATGAGGACTACAACAACATTGTTGAACATAAACATTATTCTATCACTTCCATAAGCATCTACATCAACTGTTGTAGCCACTAACCAAGAAAAATTGACTAGCATCAAGCTGAACAATAATGCAGAAATGAAAGAGAAAAAATCAACAAGATATCGATCCTTTACAACAGGAACATTTTTACCCAAGGGACCATCAATTCTTTCAATCATCATTCCCTCATGTTGTACTGTGGGTGTATCCTGTAACATCTGACCCTGGTTAGCTACTCCAAGTTCAAGTTTAGAACCACTTGTACTGACAGACATAAGAGTTAATTCTTTACTTGCATTAATTACCCTCTTTAACTGCTCTGTGTTTGCAAAAGAATGACCAGTCTTAATCCTGTGAGAATGTACAATATACTGAATGCCATCTTTAAACAAGTGATAATGATTCTTTTCCCTATAGAAAATAGCTTTCCTGTCATATAAATAAGGGCTACCAAGCACTATCCCACAGATATCCAGTGGAACCACATCAAACTGTACTTCATCCACAAACTTACTAGTGATTGTGAATCTTAAGGTGCATTGTCTTGTTACTTGCAACTTATCATTTTCACAAATCCAGCCTAGTGGATAAGGTTTTTTATGTTGTGTAGTTTTTAATCCCAAGTTTCTTACAACACTTTCAAAAATTAAGTTAACTTGAGAACCACTATATATGAGTGCATCAATTTTACTGTTCTTAGCAACAACCCTTAAATGAAAAAGCTCATTCCTTTTCTTATCTTCAGAGGCATCATTAACTTTAGAAGTAGAAGCACAACTATCAAAGGAAACATTGGAATTAGGAGCTTTACCTTTCAGACCCATAGCTGTTATCTTAGTCTCATCATCTGAATCTGAACCAAGATCCATAACAACATTTGTGGCTTTCTCCTTACCTTTTTGTTTCTGATTACATTTCTGAGCCCACTTAGGCCTCAGTTCTGGATGCAACTGCCAACAATGTTCTTCATCATGACCCTTCCTGTCACAATGAGTGCAAGAAAGTTTCTCATCCTTCTTAACTGTAGCCACCTTCTTTCCTTTCCTTGTCTCTACAACCTTAGAATATTTCTTTACATCATTATCAAAGTTATCAATAAAAGATCCTTTACCCCTTGACTCTAAGTGGGCAGCTTGGACACAAACTTCATCCAAGTTGTTAGGATTCAAAACCAAAATAGAATGCCTAAGGTAGGAATGCAAACCTCCTATGTACTTTAACAAAGTGTCCTGGGTGTACAAAGGAACATTCAAAGCAATAGCCCTTTTTCTAGATTCATGGGTGTACTCCTGAACAGATTGACCCTTCCCTTGCCTAAACATTTGCCAGTCCATCATTAACCGTTGCATATGGCGTAAGGGATAGAACTACTTCTTAAGAGCATTAACAAACTCTCCCCAAGTTAAACTGACTCTACCATGCTATGAAACTTCTACCTTAGTCTTACTCTCCCACCAGGTTAAAGCTGTACCTCCTAACTGAAGAGTAGCTAATTGGATCCTATCAACGTCATCTAATAGGTTCTGGACTCTACAGTGGACTTCTACTTGCTGAATCCAATCATCCAATTTTTCAGCATTAAGTTCACCACAATACTTTGGTAAATCAAATTTTACATCCAATTTAATTTTAGGCTTTTGCCCATTCTTGAAAGGATTAAAAGAAGTAGAATAAGGAGAAGATGGAGAAGAGGGAGAAGAGGGAGGAGAAGGAGAAAAGGGGTGATTTGGTTGCTTGCCACCATCTCCATGTTGTTTCTCTTTCTTGTCTTCACGAACATCTTTCTTCGACGAACCTCCTTCACGTTCCTTTCGTTCTTGTCTTTCTTGGAAAAGAATGTCCGCCTTAGCCTTCATCTCGAGGAATGCTCTTCGGAATTCTTGCTCACTGATTTCTTCAGGAACCTCCATTCCAGACACAGACATTTTCAGAAAACTTCTTCGCTTCCCGATCTCAGGATCAAATTCTTCAAGCTTGCCTTCGCCCTTCTGAATCCTGGATCTCGTTAGCATTCAAGAAAACAACTGCAATAATAGTCAACTGAGCTCTGATACCACTTGATCTATAAACGGATCTAGACTATATGCAGTATTGAAATGCTTAATTTTTACAATGATTATTCGAAGTTAATTAAATCAAAATTAACTTAAGGAAATAACGAAATGAAGGAATTAACAAACTGAGAGAAGGTGAGAGAAAAGAAGAGAAGTGCAAACAGCGTTTGATTACGGAGTTCGTCACAAATGTGACTACGTCTCCGGGTCCGCTCCAATAGAGAGACCGATCCGATTAACTCCAAAAATCAATTACAAATGCACCACAACCATTCTTCAAGCACTTTGGTAGTGTAACGACGCTCTGACGTGCAAGAATGACTCAAAATAATCTCCTCAAGACCTCTATTCACTTGTCACCTCAGCTTAAATACTTCATCAATACTTCACCTGAAAAAAAAAGTGCCCTTTCACTCTCACCTCACACCCATTTTTATACAAAAAATGAATCAAATTGGTTACTAACCAATTGATTTACAAAATATTCCTTATCTCTCCATAATATCTTCAAATCTCCTTTATACACATGTAAATCTTTAAAAATCCCCCCTAATATTTATTTTAGCCCTTTTATTCATTCATTTCGGGCTTTTGTTACAACTTAAGGGGTTAATTTTAAATAAAAGTTGTTTGTTTAATTTAAAAGTATAGGAGTTTGTTTTACTTTAAAAACATTCGGTTTCTAACAACTTGTCAAAAGAAACCGATGCCAAACATATTCCAAAGCCAGCGAATGGCTCATCGGTGACAAAGCATTTTGGGAACCCGGCGGTTCCGGGTTCCATCCCGACCGTTGGTTCCCTTTCCACCATTTACAAACAAACTCATAACAAAACAAAACTGGCACTATATTGTAATGGACGTGGATATGGTGGAATGGCTACAGGCTAAGTTTGGTGGAGAGAGGTTGGGGGTTCAATTCCCCCAACAACCCTTTTAACAAACAAAACATCCAGACCGCCGAAGGATTGAAGAGAGGCCACGTGTCGTAACTTCATTCATTGACGATGACACCTCTACGCTGACTAAGCTATGATCATACTATTGACTCATTTCCATGTGTCAGGTTGCCATTCGCTGTCGTGGACACGTCACAACTGACTGTGCGCTGACAAAGCCGTGGACGATGACTAGGACGCTGACCTGACTGTTGACGTGGCGTACGAAAAGGACACGTGTCGAATTCTGATTGGTCCGTACAATTTTGACATGGATGCCACATGGTAGATTCTGGTTCGTCCACTTCACCATCCATATAGTACGGAATGCTGACGTCAGCATCCGTACGGTCCACCTCAATAGTCAACTGTAAGCTTTGACCGCTGATAACTTTCATGTATGATGTCGGATTTCGACGAAACAAACGCCGTTGGAAACCTTGCGATGAGCTCTTCGTGATGATGCTAACTTCAAAAACTTTTGATGATGCTATTTTTTTCGTTTGCTAGACGCCCTTGATCCCAATTTGACCCAAGGTTTGACTGGCCATAACTTGCACAAACGGACTCCTTTTTGCTCCGTTCGAGTTGTGTTGGAATCAGGACGCTGAGATCTTTTTGATGGTGCAGATTCTGGAGAGAATGGAGACACTTCAATTTCCACTAAAAATATCCACCGGATCATCCGCCCATGTGTATAACCTTCGGATCTGATGAACGAATCATATTAAAAGATCTTGTCAACCTTTAAACCTCGTGCTTAAAAATCCTTTTAGTAGCTTGAACATTAATATTTTCAACCTTACACCAAAATATTTCATGCTTTGCTATAGTCCTTTTAACAATTCAGATAGTGCCAGGTGGTGTCTCCCCGCTTCCCCATTGAGGGACGTGAGATGAGAGTAGGTCCCCCGTGGGCCGGTGAGGGATGGTCAAGATTCACTCATGTAACCTTATGTCGACCCTTGATCACATAAATCCTTTTGTTCGTTGTCTTTGAAATGCAATGGGCCCCATTGATAGAAGGGACACATGGCTCTCGCTTGCCAACCTGTGTGAATATTTTAATGAAAACCAAAACCAAATGGGGGCATGGGGAGTGGTCAGGATCAAAACATATAGATTTGATGACCATCATTAAACCTTAAAGTTGCACATGCACAAAGTTAGAACTTAAAAGGGGACCCAACTAGGCTAATGAATGAAAGGGGACATATAACTTGTGCTAAGACATTAGACCGATGATAAAATATTAAACCACAGACCTATGACTTTGGAAAATATTAAAAGACTTGTGAGCCATACAATATAAAGTGATATTTAAATAATCTGACAGGTAACTACCGGGAATGTTAGGCATAAGGGGCCGGTGAAAAAATAGATGCAAAGGCATAAGATGTGACTTAAGTGACTGAGAATAGGTGAAAAAAAGTCAACAATGAATTAGAATATTTGCAAAGGGATTTACACTTAGAGTTTCTTAAGAGGGTTTTGATAGAGCTTTTTAAATTTGCTACAAATTTTAGCTGGTTCTATGTCCTGTCTAGTTTTTCCCTTATGCTTAGGGGTCAAATGTTAGGGTTTAGGGTTTTATTGCCCTTGTTTGAAATTATCTCAACAAATGAACCCTTGTGTTATATTTTTTCATTGACTTGTTGCTTTGGGTTGTCAGTCGCTTGAGTCATCAATGGAGCCTTTTATGCATGCATTTACCGGCCCCTTTACCTAGCCCGTTGGTCTTTTTCGGTATTGAGTCTTAATATAAATTTTTCCCAATGTCGGGTTGATAAATTTCAAAAAATTTACTTATGTCTAAAATTTACACCTTATGGGTTGCCCCCCATATGCCTAGTCGGTCCCCTTTTATAAATAATATTATTGCATGTGCACGCTTGTGGACCATCAAATTGATGGTCTTAATCTCGATCATTCCCTATTGGCCTCACAAGGTTTTATGATGATGTCACCAAAGTGTGGTGAGGTGTGCGATATGTTGCCACTTGTCACGTATGGTAATGGGGCCTAGTCTGAATTTTCCAGCGATATGAATAAAGGATTTCAAATCGACGGATGTTGTATGATAATGAGGGTTAATGAGGATTAATTGTGGATGTTCCTCGCCAATCGTACATGATTTAAATAACCATTTTAAAATTGTTGCGAGGTGTTCAAACTTGTGAAACGTGGCTTTTCCTGGTGGCATAGGGTAGTTGGTTTGGGCCCACGGGTGACAAGCGTGTCTTCTAATTGGGAGGTGTGTCATTGGCTGACGGGCCTGCCATGTGGTGACATGGGATTTTCAAAGATGTTTGACTCTATCTGGTTCGTTCAATATGCCAACTCATTGATGCATCAACGACCCAATTTCAAAAAACATTGAACCAACCATGTGATGGTTGCTTGAGCTCTGCATATGAAATTTCATTAATGGCACAAGTTTCTCATTGGATATCAACTTGTTTTCCATGCGTGTGAGTGGTTATCTCCTAGAAATCATGATGGATGGTACGTCGATTTCCATGTACTTGGAAACTAACAATGGTGAAATCAACATCAGCAAACAATATTCGCTCACTCTATGTTATAGTTGGAGCATTGATGATCACTTCATCAATTTGCTCAATAAATGCTTGTTGGTTATTCATTTGCATCATAGCAATTTGAAGTTTGAGTTCCTCTATGTCATTGCATTGGGTGTTCAAGTTCAAGTGCAAGATGAGCAAGCCAGTTACTACTAATTCACCATTACACAGGTTTGCAAGGATGGGTAATAGGAAATCTCAAGAGGAGGTGAAGCCAAGTGAACATAGCACCATTCCTGGTGCTCTTGTCTCCAAGGAAGAAGGGGTAATGTCCCTCCCAGGTCTTGTTAGGATCAGTCCTCGACTCAAAGGTCGCGTTGCACGGGCGGAGGTGATGATCTGTGGAGAGAAGGGGTATGTTGAGCATGGTGAAGGATTGAAGGACAATCCTAGTTTTAGTCAAGGCTCTCTGGGGCAGCATGATTCACCTATTGAGATCACTGGTGCCTTTGATAGCGATGGGTCTGAGATTGATTCTGACTACCACAACTACCTCACAGCTCTGACTGGCTTGGCTGGTGTGGATGAAGAGGTCCTCGCTATAACTCCAATTGTTGTGGTGGCATCGTGTGCTATTTCTAGTTCTGGTACTAGTAATGTTAATGTAGTGTTCCCTCCTCTCACCGAGGTGAAAACATGGAGCGGTTGTCTGTATCATGGCCGTGATATTGCTTCGGGTTCCGGTTAATGGTGCGATCTTATGGGTTTTGTAATTTTATTCTGGTGTTTATGTTATCTCTTTTTTGGTCCAACGTAGACGAATATGACAAAGCCTTGGTGTCATTTTGATGCAATTATGGTGGTGTCGACTGGCTAGCAAAGGTAATAAATATTTTGATTCCCTGTTTACCAAATGATTGCATCCATCTATGTGGGAATTGTGAAATTCAAATGAAATTCCACTTTTGAAACAAAATTCTACTGAAATGTAATGGAAATGAGCCCGAAGCTTGTCGCTCTCTTGTTCTATAAAGGAAATCTCAAGGCTCATTTGCATGGTCAGATTTTTGAATCCTAAAAGGTCTAGGTGATAAACACTGAATGCATATAATGCAGACTTTGGGATAAATTAGCTAGAAAATTGTCTTGGGAATGGTTTGTACATGGGATGCTCTTAATATGTTTTATGTAATTATTGATATTGAAATAAATCTAAAAAATTTAAGGCAATTTCTCTCTTGTGTGTGTTGTGGCAAATCATGAATGTAATTATCAAGGGTTTTTTCATTTGTCTTCAATAATTCAATTGAATGTATGATTCTATTTCTTTCCTTAACTTAATGAGTTAATCAAATGCTTGGGAAAGGGTCATAGGTCTATGATAATGTGATAAGGATTTGGTAAGGAGTGATACTTTGAATACTTTGAAATTTCATCATGTAATGCATTATGAGAACTGTTCACCAATATCAAGGTTAAATTGCACATAACTGAACATTTTGTGTGTGACTCCTACCCAATTTTACGAGGAATTGGCTGATTCATTTCAAATTCTTTTAAGTAATTTTAAAATCAAGAAGCACCTACATGTGGATTCAGGTCAGAACATTAAATAATTCAAATACTATCTGTTTTGAGATGCAAATCTCACATAATTATCTTATTCCTAGCAAATATATGGTCATTTGTGTAAGGGTAAGCCAAACCCTTGGTGAATCCTTCATATTTGCACTTGGTAGGAATTCATTTTCGTGTTGAAGTGTTCTTACAATAATGCAAATCAAATGAATAGAAATAGGAACACCCTCCTTGGCCTCACACAGCCTAAAGAGTAGGGGTAAAGCCCTAAGAAGCTTTACCTATCAGTTGGCTACTAACTTTTGTGATCCTCAAACATAGAGATTGGCTACCTCTTAGAGGGTTTAAAGGCTTAGCTGGAAAAACCACCAACTGGTTTAAGGGACAAATAAACCCTTGAACATGGAAATGACCAAAACCTTAAGCCCTAGGACATGTATAGATCAAGAAAATAATCAGATTTTGTAAACTTTATCAATGGAACACAAAGATTTTAGGGGTTCCACCAAATCCCATGCCTGTGATTTCCCTGGATGTAGTGCAAGATGCATTTTTCAACTTTCCAATGAAGCTCATGTGGTTTTGTCATGAAGCGCAAAACAATGTCAACTATAAAGGAAATGTCGAGGTGAGTATGAGTCAAGTAGATGAGGCTACCAAGTTGACGATACAAAGGAATCGACTAATGGTGTGGAACATTGGCCTCAAGCTTAACTCCAGATAGAAAGGGAGTCGGTGTAGGCTTACAATCAACCATATGAAAATGTAAAAAATGATCGAGAGCATACTTAAGTTGTGGAAGTGAGATCCTGAAAGAGGTTTGAGTAATCTCAATCCTAAGAAAGTAGTGAAAGAGACCCAAGTAAATCATGGAAAATCTATCATGCAAAGCAATCTTGACAGTTGAGATGATGGATGAAGTGCTCCCAGTGACAATCAACTCATCAACAGAGAGAGCCAAGAAGAGAAGAGCATCCTCTTGCCACAATATGTAGACATTTAGATTTGAGTGGCATCTAGAGAACCCAATGGAGAGAATAAAGGAGTCCATTTTGGCATACCAAGCTCGTAGAGCTTGTTTGAGGCCATAAAGAGACTTCCTTAGTTTACAAACTAATGAATAATCTTGAATTAATCCTTGTGGCTGCTCCATATAAATTTCTTCATGTAGATATATGTGAAGAAATGCACTCTTCACATCCATTTGATGTACAACCCAACCATGAGCTGCATAAATAGTAAGTAGCAAGCGAATGGAGTTCATTTTGGCAACAGGGACAAAGGTCTCAGTGTATTCAATACCTGGTACTTGAGAGAAAAACCTTTGGCCACAAGTCATGCTTTATACTTTCCAATTGAGCCATTCGTTATAAATTTGGTTCAATAGATCCACTTAAACCGAACCAATTTTCTTCCCTTAGGAAGTGGAACAAGATCCCATGTTTTATTCCACATTAAAGAGTTATACTCTTCCTCCATTGTGAAATCCCACTCAACAATACCATATGCTTCATGAAATTATTGTGGATCAGAAGCTATGGTGATGTAGGAATGTGGAATGTCATGATTTTGTAATCGAGTCCTCCTAGTTTTTGAAGGATCCCCAACTAGAGTACCTTTAAACTCAAGTGTTTGGCGAGCCCAACAAGGCATGGTAGGGGATGGAGGAGGAGATTCCAAACTCTTTGAAGAGGAAGAAGAAATCTCGTGATCAACTTGATGGCTAGAGGAAGCTTGAGGAAAATCCGCAATGTCAGAATCCTCTAAATCCTCTATCGAGGAAGGAAGAGGAGAGGATGAGCTAGAAGAGATTTCCTCAAAATGCACACTCTGATCAATGAAGAGCTCATATATTGTAGGATCCATTAGCCAATATCCTTTGACACCATCAGGGTAACCAAAAAAGATACAAGGCCAACTCTGTGGTTCCAAGGCCTTGTGCTTCTTTGAAGGAATATGTGCCATGTTGGGGAGCCAAAAACTCTAAAGTGCCCCACAATAGGTTTTCGGCCACACCAAGCTTCAAAGGGAGTGATGCCCTTTAATTCCTTATGTGGAACTTTGTTCTAGATGTGAGAAGGTACAATTGATATCTTCTACCTAATATAC
This sequence comes from Sequoiadendron giganteum, assembly GCA_007115665.2. NCBI lineage: Eukaryota > Viridiplantae > Streptophyta > Pinopsida > Cupressales > Cupressaceae > Sequoiadendron > Sequoiadendron giganteum. The sequence goes on along the minus strand of CM021100.1, from coordinate 160,865,520 downwards.
AGGTGCAAGGGAGCGAGCGTGGATTATGCAACCAACCATCTCTTTCAAGTACCTATTTTTCCTCTCAGCTACACCATTTTGTTATGGTGTGTAGGCAATAGTTTGTTGAAGATCAATCCCTTCAAGAGTACAAAATTTCTCAAATCGATGGTTCACATATTCTCTACCATTATTAGTGCAGGGAATTTTGACACACTTTCCATATTGCTTCTCACCACGAGCCTTAAACTCTTGAAATCTATCAAAGACTTCTCCTTTGTTTCTAAGAAAGTAGACCTATGTGTATCTAGAATATTCATCAATGAAGGTGAGCAAATAACAAGCCTTATTGAAAGATAATGATGGAAAAGGACCCACCAAGTCACTATGAACCAATTCAAGGACTTTTGAAGTCCTCCAAGCCTTCCCTTTATTGAAATTGTCCTAAGAATGTTTTCCCAAGGAAAAACCTGAACATACACCATCAAAAAAATTGATTTGAGGAAGACTTGTGACGATATTATGTTTGCTGAGTTGCTAAAGATAGCAATAGTTGAGATGGCCAAACCACTCATGTCATAGTTTTCTCACAAAATTTGAATGGGTGAGAAATGGGTGGAATGTGAATTAGGTGCAAAATGAGAGAAAGCATATAAGAGAGACTCATGATTGTCCTTACCAACTGCAAGGAGTGCATTATATAAAAGATTCATGATGTTGATAGAATCTAGATTGAATTCAACTTTTCTACCATTCTGAGTGATTTGGTAGACAAAGAGACGGTTGGCTAATAGATTAGGCACACAGAGGACATCTTCAAATGTACCATTGCTTGTATCTGTTGAACCCTTCCCAATTAAATCCATTCGAGAATCATCCCCAATGAGAATGTGGGGTACATAACAAGACTCCAACAAAGAAAATTGTTCCTTAATAGAACCCATGTGATGTGATGCACTCGAGTCAAGAATCCACTATTTTTTTTTGATGAATAAGCAGCTATCTATATTAATTTAAAGATAAGAATACATATTCACAAAAAAAGGATGGGTGGTAAAAAGGCACACCCCAAAAGTCACACAGACAGTGCCTAGAAATCACCAAAAATTAGCAAGTCACATGGGCCAAGCCCAGAAGTCCAAGAGCATAAAACATAATAAAAATAAAAAGGCCATTATGCGGCCAAAGCAGTGCCAGTAGAGTCGAGAGGGTCTTTGTCATCCATATTCTTCCCCCATACATTAGCAGGGTCTGGAGTGACGTCAGGAGGAGCACCTCAACCATCGTCATCATCTTTCTTTTCTTTATCTTCTTCCTCGTGCCAAGGCAAGATTGCAAGCACTAGATGTGGAAAGCATTTACCACTATCAGGCCACCCAGAACCAGAGGTAGGTGGAGTATTAGAGGGCCACCCAGAACTGGCACTGCCACTCCTCAAAGCACCACTAGAAGGCCATCCCTGGCCAGTCTATGGCAAAGGAGAGTGAGCATGCCGAGGAGGGTGAGAATCCTGTCGAGAAGGAGGTTGAGAGCGGGGACGCGCGAAGCCACTCTGTTGTCGACCCCAAGAAGGCGATGGATCGCAGGAGGAGGAAGGTGATTCAGGGACCTAAGCCACAGTGCACGAGGCATTTCCCCAATGGTCCAACAAGACTTGGAGGTGAGCAACCTCCAGTGCAACCTTATTTTCTTGCACCTAAATCTGTAAAACAAATTAGAACAAATAACAACTTTAACATAGAGAGAAACATTAATATCCATTTGAGAATGAGAAAATATGCAAGCATTTCTATCTTTCTAGATATTTAAGAGGATTTCCACCTTGAAAATGTGCCAAATCTAAGTGAAATTAGCAGGGATCCTAGGCAGAACTCCTAGCAGAACCATATGCCAAGAAAAAGGTTTTGGCCTAAAGGGTCGAAAGAAGTCATGAATCCAAATCCAAAGTTGCTGAGCTCTGAGACAAAACCAGAAAATATGCTTAAAGCTTTCAGGTTGCCCACAAAAAGGGCAATGAAGATCTTGGACCCCCAAGGGAACAAGCCGAGAGCCCACAAGCAAGCCTTGGAAAATAATACACCAAGCAAAATGGGCAAGCTTCAAAATAAAACTTGCAGACCAAGTGGCACCAAATATTTTATGCAAAACATGAGAAGAATAATGGAGTAGCCACCTTTGGTTCAAACTGTGAATCATGGGAAAATGGGGTGAAAGCCACCTGTAACCAAGTCACGGCTTGTAACTTCTGAAAGGGGTGTTTGGGAACCACTTCCAATCTTTCCACCAAGTTTTGTTCCCATGAATACCAATTTTATGAAGCATTTCTACTGGAATGGAACTCACCAGATCGTCGTAAGTAGCACGGTCTTGGTTTTGAAGTCTGTATTGGGCCCTAAATGTTTCCCATTGCATGATGCACATAGTGGGTCGGTGAAAGACCTGTTGCAGGGTGTGAATACCCTTTTTGTGAAATTTGACGCTTTAAGCCAAGGTGATTTAGCCAAAGGCTGACCATTATGCTCAAAAAGAGGAGACCACCAAATATTTTGTTGATTGAGAAAAATCCCATCATGAAATCCAGAGCCGACCCATCGGAGCCAAGGCTTAATAGCCTCCCAAGCACATCAAATTCTTTTGGCCACAAAAGTCCCAACAATTTGGACTAGCTCCTTCATATCTAGAAGGGTTTGAAAGCCAATCCCTTTCCAAGCGATTCTATGAATAGGAAACCCGAAATGAATACAATGTCTGAGAAGAATCTTCCAAGCCTCGTCTCTGGTGAGGGCCCAGATAATCCACTTGACACATAGAGAAGTTCCTTGCCATTGAGTGGATAGCAGCCCAAGCCCTCTAGAATCTTTGGGGAGGCAGAAAAACTCCTAGGCAACATGATGAAAACCCTTATCAGTTTCAGAAGAAGCCCAGAGAAAATCTCTGAGTAATTTTTCAAGCTTTCCATAAGAGCTTTGGAGGGAGCCCAACAGGAGGAATAATAAACATGAGTGGTTGACAACACTTGATCTGTATACGAATCTAGACTAAATTGCATTTTGAATGCTTAATTTTTACAATGATTATTCCAATATAATTAAATCAAAATTAACTTAAGGAATTAACAAACTAAGAGAAGGTGAGAGAAAAGAAGAGAAGTAGGTGCAAACAGAGTTTGATTACGGAGTTCGCCACAAACGTGACTACGTCTCCGGGTCCGCTCCAATAGAGAGACCGATCCGATTAACTCCAAAAATCAATTACAAATGCACCACAACCATTCTTCAAGCACTTTGGCACTGTAACGACGCTCTGACATGCAAGAATGACTCAAAATAATCTCCTCAAGACCTCTATTCACTTGTCACCTCAGCTTCAATACTTCATCAATACTTCACCTGAAAAAAAAAAAGTGCCTTTTCACTCTCACCTCACACCCCTTTTTATACAAAAAAATTTAACTCAATATGGTATAAAACCATATGATTTACAAAATATTCCTTATCTCTCCAAAATACATAAAAATCTTTGTAAATCTCTCATAAAATCCTTATTAAAATTCCCTAATATTTTTGATTTAATTTAAGGCCCTTTATTTTTTAACTCCCGGGCTTATTCTGTTTTGGAAGGTTTTTGGTTAATCCTCAAAAGGATTATTTGTTGAAATTTTGGAGGGATTAATTTAAAATAAGGGAATTCGGTTAACTAACACTTAACAAAATAATCCGATGCCACTATATATTCATAAGCCATTCGATGGCTTAGCGGTGGCTTTCTATTTTGTGAAGCTGGCGGTTGGGGGTTCAACCCCCCCCCGCTGGCTTTTAATAGCCATTTTCCATTTATTTTAACTACAAAATCAAACGGCCACTAGACTTGGATAACGGTCGACGGTTTGGTGGAATGGTCGCCCGGTGATTTCGCTCGCGGGTGGTTGGGAGTTCGAGTCCCATGCGGGCTAGTCAAATCTTTTGCTAACAAAAACAACCAATGCCGACAAAGGAGGGAGAGGCCACGTGCCGCACCAGGAGGGTGCCACGTGGTGAGATTTAATTTGCCGACAAGGCTGATGTGTATGCCGACCAAGATGATGACGTGTATGCTAACAAGTGCTGATTGGCCGATGATGTGTCATTGACTGGACTGCTGACTCTACAATGACGTGTCCACTGACTTGGATGATGATGTGGCGTACGGATGCCACGTGTCAGCCTCTGATTGGATCTGTACATTATCGACGTGGATGCCACATGGCAGATTCTGGTTCATCCACTTCACCGTCCGTACAGTATGGAATGCTGGCGTCAGCATCCGTACGGTCCACCTCAAAAGTCAATTGCAAACTTTGACCACTGATACGTTGAGCTTACGATGTCAGATTTCGATGAAACGAACACCGTCAGAATCATCTTGATGAGCTCTTTGCGATGAAACTGGTTCCATCAATTTTTGAAATGATCATTTTTTTCACCTTCTGGACGCTCTCTGATTCCAGTTTGACCCAAGGTTTGACTGGCCATAACTTGCACAAACGGACTCCTTTTTGCTCCGTTCGAGTTGCGTTGGAATCAGGACACCGAGATCTTTCTGATGGAGTAGATTTTGGAGAGAATGGAGACACTTCAATTTCCACTGAAAATATCCACTGGATCAACACTTTAGAGCACACTTGGAATCTTCCAGCCAGGGAGAGAGGCTTGGTAATCCAGTAAGAAATTTTACGCTCGAACCTAGAGAGCACATCTTGCCAAAGCTATGTAGGAGAAGACTAGAAAGCAAATCTATCCCTTCCCTATCCACCTCAAATTGTAATTTTGAAGCCATGTAGGAGTGGGCACAACAGATTTCCTATAACATAAGGTCTTGTGCCATTGGATGGCAGAGTTGGATTCCAAGCAAAAGGTGTTGAGGAAATCAAGGGTAGTTGTAATTGTTTGTTCTTCCTCCAAGAGAGTGAGAAACGAGTCATCTACAAAGTGTCTATTAACAAGCTGTGCTTCAGAATTAGGGAGAGCAATCCCTTTGACACGCCACTAAGAAATTGCATGGTCTAGAAGGTAGCCAAAGCCCTCAGCTACAAGCACATACAATGATGGGGCAAGAGGGAACCCCTGCTGGATTGAGCGAAAAAAACTAAAATTAGAAGATTCACAACCAGTAATGGTGATGCAAGCTGAGGCATCTGCAAAAAGCATACGAACAACCTGAATGAAATTGGGCCCAAACCCCAAAGCTTGCAACATCACAAGAATAAAAGGCCATTCAATACAGTCATAAGCTTTGGAAAAATCAATTTTGATGAACACTGCTTTCTGGTTTGAGCGTGGGGCCCATTCCATACCTTCCCAGACAACAATAATATTATCCAGAATGAACCTGGATTTGATGAATCAAATTTTCTTTGGGCGCACAATCTGAGGCAAGAGATGGAGGATTTTCAAAGCCAGAGCCTTGACAATGATTTTGTATGAGACATTGAGAAGCGTGATGGGCCTCCAGTTGCAGATGTCCTCCGGATCCCTAGACTTAGGTATGAATTTTATATTTCTTTTATTTATTAAATTACTTAGAGATTTGGTATGGAAAGCCTCAAGGTAAACATGATACAAATATTTCCCAACACAAGCCCATAGGGCTTTGTAAAATTCACAAGGGAAACCATCGATCCCCGAGGCCTTGTCATCGGCCATAGAATGAACAACTTCCTTGAGATCACAAAATTCTCTGGGCTAAAGAAAGCCTATGTGGCACGACAACAAGGCAGTCCTGAAGGGCTTGTTGTCGCACAGGCCTAAGTTCCTGAGCAGTGAAAACTTGCTCATAATGGTGCATAAAGGCCTGGAGAATGTCAGGGAGCTCAGAGAGCACCTGGGTGCCTTCCCTTATTTTTTTGATGCTTGGGGATGAGTTCCTGACACATAGTGCCAAAAACATCTTTGGAGGCATGATCATCGATCTTAAGCCAATGCAATCGAGCTTTGATTTGAGCACCTCTGGCCACGTAATTATCAACCACTTGTTTTTTGTGTCTTAAATTCACCACTTTGACTTGAAGTGACGGAGAAAAAGGGATGGCCACCAAAGCTTCTGTAGCTGAATGTAGGTCAGTAGTGGTCACTTCATATGATCGTCGGCGAAAAATGGCCAGCTGGCGCCCATAAATGTGCATAAATCTAGTTGTACGAGTGATGGCATCATTCCACTAGGTAATCCAGCCTATTTGGCTAGCTGGTCTACACTCCAAATTCGACACTCGATGAATGTGGGATAGATTGGGCTTGTGATAGAGCAAATATGTGTTCAGAAAGAATTGAGTTTTACACGTGTGAGGCTAACGAGATTCCCATTCAATTTGAAAAAGAAATAGGAAATCAGTCGAATAGAGTCACATCCACTAACAACTTCATTGGCAAGGCAGAGTTGTCAAAAGAAAAAAAAGATTGAGCCGAGATCATGGAACGATCAAGGCGCTTGAATACTCTTTCAGAATTGGCCTTGTAATTACACCAAGTGTGCCAGAGGGAATGAGAATGATGATGGCCAATATTGGGATCAAAAAGCCCCAACTTATTGCACATGTAAAACCCCGCCTCTCATTCGCTAGTTGCCAATTTGAAAGGCAGGGTCTCATCCTTGTCATACGCCACCTCGACCATATTAAAGTCTCCACAAAGCAAGTAGGTGGCAACTGGTAGAGAATAAACAATCCAACACCAAAGCAAAGAGCACTCCACAACATCATTAGAGGCATAAACATTAATAATCCCAAAGGAATGATTATCAATGTTAAGGAGAATCCAAACTATCTGATGAGAGGGATCAGTCCCATGATCCATAACACAAGCATGCAGGTGCGGGGATAAAAGGGTGACGGCTCTACCATGCCCAACCTCATGTAGAGTGCAAAACATTGTATTGGCCGGCCAGATAGAACGGTAAGCCGAAGAAAGCATGAACCCAAAAATTTAAACCTCTTGGAGATAAAGCACTTTAATACCATAATACTTTTGCAAAGTATCTCTAAAAAATACTTTTTGGAGAGGTCTATTAGACCTCGAACATTCCATGAGAGGAAGTTCATGGATGAAACTCTTCCATATTTTCGGAGTCCAATTCCTCCTCATCTAGGGAAGAGAAACGATTCTTCAGGAAATCCTGTGGAACTAAACCAATCTGAATAGGAGGTGAAAACCTTCGCTTTTCTAGCACATATTCTCCTTCTTCAGGCAGTGGAGACAGACTGTGAGACTATTTTTGAGCTCCCGACATGGGAGGGATATTCAGCTGAGCATACATAACCACCGTAGGTTGAGGCGTCGCCTTTGACCTGGGCTACACCAAAGCATTAACAGCTTCAGAAGGAGTGTTTGTCCCCTTCTCTAAAGGGTTTGAAACAACTTTTGGTGGTTTAGAGGCTTTGGAGGCCGACCCAGACCCAGTTAACTTATTTTTTTGGTTTTTAATTGTAGTCCACTTTATTTTAGCCTTACCAGAAGGTTTCGTCTGATGAGGCTTTTCAACATCTCATGACGGGGAAGGTGTATGAGGCACTTCCAAAGGGCAGTCCTTGATCTTGTGGTCATCTGACTGGCACCAATAGCATGTGTTAGGAAAATTAAAATACGTGATTTTTGGGTGTGTCTAATAGCTCCTATTTGAATATCAATAGATTATTTCAAATCCTTGGATAGGTCTACTTCCACATAGACCCGATTTTGGAGTCGAGCTTGGAAAAACCTATTCGGCTCTATACAAATAACCCTCCCCAAAGAGGAAGCAATGTGGTTCAGAAAGGGCACACAAGGCAAAGGCAAGCCAGGGAAATCAATCCAAACCGGGACCCACAATTTGGTGTCTTCTGAGACAGCAAAATATCAGGTCCATGCTTGGAAAACTAGCAAGGATGACCTAACATACCAGGGACCATGGGCTAAAATAGCCTGGACATGGTTGACTTCCATGAAGCGGAACAAAAAAAAACCCTTTGTCAAGTTTTGGACCATATCAAGGTGGACCCCATGAGGGACCCAAGCCTTGCTGACCCATTCTTTCAACACACTTTCGGGGGGATTCCTCCCAACAAAATAACCCACAAGGGTGTGTTGTTCAAGCCACTGGAAAGCAGAATCAAAATATGGTAAAGGAAATATCACATCAATTGGGGAATCGGATTCTTACCTCGTGAAAGACTTTTAGAACAAATTTATGAGGACGTTTGTTTGGGGGAGGAGCCATTGAGCTGCGTCGTCGAACCGCTAACACCAGCATGAATTGCTGGGTTAGAACCGATTGAAGGCATAATAAACCCCTAAAACCACAGTAAATGTGGTCGTACTCAATGAGGGAGGATTTCCTGCGCAATAGGCATAATATGACGCGAGAGGGGCCAAGGAAGACCACAAAAACCACAAAACCCTAGCAGAGCTCGTACACCGCAATCAAACAACTAACGATTAAAATAAATATTCAAAATACAAAATCCACTATTTTGAAGAATCAACAATAGCAACAAATACAGTTGCTTTCCCTTTACCTAATTTGGAAGGAGTAGAGGGTTGTTGGTAAAAAAAATAAGGATGATTAATGTTGTTCTTTTTAAGAAGATGCTTTAACTCATCGATCCACTTCTTATGACAATAATGTTCCTCATGACCAGGTTTCTTGCAATAGCTACAAGTTGTCTTTTACTTCTTTTCAAAATTCCCCTTTGAAGAGGAGGAGTTGGAGTAAACTTTTGTTGTAGAAGATGATTGTGCTTGATCTCTTTGTGACTTCTTCTAGAATTGTTTTTGTTTTTTGTTAGGTTTCTTTGATTATTTCTGACCCTTTGGTTGAACAATCATCAAAGCTTGTGAGTGTGAAGGCTTAAGACGACCCATTGAAAGAAGCTTACCTTGTTCTTGCATCAACATTTTAGAAAATGAAGCAAAAGGTGTAGTGAATGTAGATCCCATTGTTAACCTATGAGTGTGAAAGCTAGAAATAAAAGCTGCAAATTTATGTCCAAGTTTGTTTAGAGTGTTATAAACAAGTTGATTGTTTTTCTTCTCTAAGTCACATGATTTACATTATTATCTAAGGTCATTGATCTTTGTTGCTTAATCTTGGATGTTTTCAAAATATTTTGGATCAAGACTCATTAGTTCCTTGTCAAATTGATAATCATGAACTTCATCAGTTGTACCATACAGGGTTTTTAATTTGTTCCATGCATCATGTGAATATTTACATTCTTCAATTTGAAACATTATATCAAGAGAAACTAAACTCCTTAGACAACTGAGAGCTTTTGTATGTTCAAACATATAGAGTAGTTTTTCCTTATCATTTGTGGGTTTAGTTAACTTCTTCTCAACATAAGGCATATATCCTAATTGCATTAAGGCATTTCATGCATTTTGATGTCATGTGTTGTAGTTGCATGGCATTAGCAATGGAAACTTAAATGTATCCATTGTGAAGGAAAAGTAGAGCATAAAGTAGAAGAGATGTTCAAGCACAAAGACAACAAGAGACCCCGCCTCTTTACTCAATCAAAGAACCCCCCAGAAAAAAATGATTTGACACTTTATATTTAGTGTAGTTACATATTTTTGGATTTCAATGCTTTTACAAATCCTCAAGAAATGAGCATGTGCTAAAAGTATATATTTAGTACATTTTCATATAAAATAAATAGCATCAATGCAAAGTACACGAAATACCATGCACTTTGAAAAAAAATCAACTTGATCCAAGGTTGTATGCAAAAGTTTTGTAGCTTTGAAGTTTGAAAAACGAGAATGGTGAGGTGTCCTCTATGGGAATCGAAAAAATTTGAAAACTTTGTGTGCCAAAATCTTAAACCATATTTACCAATGTGTAGAGCACAAAAAATTAGCCTAAATAAAAAAAAGTACTGAATTTGGAACTCTAGAACTTGAGTTATGAACTTTCAAAGTTGACCTTCAAAAATCAACTAAGCAACAGAGAGAGGGTATGATTTTTCAAAAAATTATGCCAAATTTAGTGGAACTGCCACCAAAGTTAGCGGTCCATGAAATTTAGATGTTGTCCAACTAGTTTATACCTCCACCAAATTTAGTAACCCACCAGATAAATTTAGTTGATGTTAGTTTACCTGCCTGCTAAATGCTTCTTCAAATTTGGCATAATTGAGATTTTTAATATTTTTTTTAATTAAAAAAATTATTAAAAATCGTTGGCAAAAAGTGTCCATGGAATTGAAATTGTTATATTTTTTAATGTTTAAAAGTATGAAAAAAATATATTAAAAGATATAAAAGTCATTAGCTTTTTATAAGTTTGTCGATGGACTTAAATTTTCTTTTTCTTTTTATATTGAAAAGCATTAAAAGAATATTAAAAAAAGAAATATATATATTCATTTAAGGCTCGAAGGCTGACGCAAAGGCGTTGTAGGTACCAAGGTACCTACACGTTGCCCAAGTAGTGGGCCACAAGTACTTGCAATACCTATTGTACAGGCCTATGCAACATATTTTTTTTGTTTTTTTTTTTAAATTTTCAATGAAATTTTAATTTTCATTGGTTTTTTTAATTTTAATTTTTTTTTTTAAAAGGAAAGAATATATTTGCATAAATATATTTTTTGCAATTTAAAAAATAAAATATAATGTTCTAAATATATTATTTTACAATTTTTTTAAAACAAAAATTGAAAAAAAATAAAATAATAATAATAAAAACAATTGTTTTAATTTAAAATAAAATATATTATTTTTAAATGGATTTGTTCATGGGGCCAATTGGCTCCCTAGACAATTTTTTTTGCCTTAACAACTTTGTCCAAAATTGATGTTTTGACAGTTAATTTTATGGTTTTTGGGCCTTCTGAGCACAATGGCAAGGTCGGATTTGACTCAAAATGCTCTAAAATGATGGCTCCTTGTTGGATATGGCAATAAACCTCTTGCTTCAAAATGTTGCAGATTTGGCCTTCGATGTCCGTTTCAGGCAAAATAAAGGGCAAATTTGTTTGTATTAGCTGCTCTGGACTCAATGGTGAGCTCAAAATCTCTCCAAGAAAATTCAAAAGACCTGTAACTGACAATTCAATGTATGAACCCCCTAGAAACTGATATTTTTTCACTTTTTTGATTCTCTAGATCATCCAAGGATGCAATAGAAGAACATACTCAATGCTTGAAAAAATAGCTCCACACTCTCAGATTTCCTAAAAATTGCTAGCTCGCAACTCATTTTGGCTATGATACCATGCGAGATTTGTTAACTAGCTCGCCCTAAGATACTAATGACTGAAAGAAAGAAAAACCAAAAATACGAGAGAATAAATTGTATTCCTCTCAAGAATGCAAAGCTATATTGAGTTGAGAATTGAGATTACAAAGGAAATGCCTTGGTTATATAGGCCAAGGGGAGAGATAGATACAACCAAATTATGACAAATGTTGTCATCTTGTGAGGTGTGACAACTCATGTCATTAAGGCTCAACCACCTTATCACTATGTAAAGTTAGCTAGTGTGAAGAGGACTTAAGTGGAGGACTAGCTAGGAAATGAACTAGTTAGATAAAGTACCCTTTTCACACTAACAATCTTGATACTTGAGATAATGCTTTGAATACTTAAACTTGTTCTTGAAACCTACATCACAATGCTAGCTCCAAAAATATGCATGATGCAAGAAGACTTTAACATGATGATTGGATTTTGAATGTTCTTGATCATCAAATTTTCTCTTGTAAACTTGCACTTGAAATCTCATAGAAGTTCTCTTGTAAATCTCTAGGCGAAACTTAGAAAATAACTTTGTATTTATATGTGTGTATCCTTAATTTCCCAAAATTCATATATTACAAGCCAACACTGAAATATTGTTTCAGGGACTTTAAAATACCACCATACACATATTTTAAATTTAGGTTCAAAGGCCTAGGGAGGACCCATTCGCCCATGGAAAAATGGGTCTCAGGTCCCTATTCATGGAACACACATTGCTCAAGGTAAAGTGTTATGTATTAACATTAATTATTGTCAAGCTTCCCCTTTGGAAAATGTAATTTATTAGGCTTGTAAATGAATAATAGGGCTTATTAAGGTGTAATTACGTCCAATTTAATTAGGAGGGCCCAAACATAGTGTGAAAATGTAAAGGGATGCATTTTCCTACACCACAAATATATAATACAAAAAAGTGAAATAGAAAGAGCATTTACAAGATTAAATACATCAAAATGAATTAAGTCCAAAACCCTAGAAAATTTGTGAATAATCAAATAAAATTGAACATGGTTTTATTTTCCATATATGCAATGTTCATAGAAATCGAACTTAAGAGAACAATTAGTCAACCGTTCTACAATTTTTTTTTATTTTTAGGGTCTTAAGACCCCTCTCACATATGTGGAATGTTCATTAGTTCCATAATATTTCCTTCTCCATTAGTAACTTGATCTCTGAAGCAAGAGCACCCTTAGATACCCAAAAGTATGACCATCAGAAGTAGATGCAACACTCTTTTTTGTTGTTAGTATTGATGGTGAAAGTGTATAATTTACAAATCTCTTTCATATAGGAATAAAATAACTATTGTACTAAACTATGTATGCATCTAACTAAATTAAAGTTCCCACATAAACACCCTTAGCAAGCACCATAGCTCCTCACACCATCTTACACCCTCCATTGGAGAAAACAACCTACACACCCACATCAATCAATTTAATCACCAATAAAAGGTTTTGTGTCAAACTAAGGATGTTTAGAAAACCATTGATCTTGTTCACACATTTATCTAAGAATATAATAAGAAATATTCCACAACTAATAATATTCAAGTGAGATTCATCTCTAAGATGCACCTTCCCATCAACATATTCTTCATACTTTAGAAGCCAGTCCCAATGTGGTCATATGGAATGAAGCACTCAATTCAATCAACCATACACCTTTTGATGCATGTGTTTCCAAGGCCACAGTAAAATAATTACTATCATCCTAAGAATTTTTAATCCTATATCTGAATTCTTCTTCTTTTTCCTATTCTCCTCTTTGTAATTGATAGAAAAGTGCTTGATCTTGTAATAATTCTAATGCTTAGCCTTGGAATTTAATGAGGATTTAGATATTAAATATTCTCTCTTCTTGCCTTTATTTTTTGGTCTCATACAAATTGATGGGTCTTTATTAGTTAATTTAAAATATTTTCTCTATAGCTTCTAAGAAAGTAATGATACCAGTCCCAACGTGGTCATATGGAATGAAGCACACAATTCAATCAACCACACACCTTTCGATGCATGTGTCGCCAAGGCCATAATAAAATAATTACTATCATCCTAAGAATTTTTAATCCTATCATCTGAATTCTTCTTCTTTTTCTTCTTCTCCTCTTTGTAATTGCTAGGAAAGTGCTTGATCTTGTCATAATTCTAATGCTTAGCCTTGGAATTTTATGAGGATTTAGCTATTAAATATTATCTCTTCTTGCCTTTATTTTTTGGTCTCATACATATTGATGGGTCTTTCTTAGCTAATTCAAAATCTTTTCGTTATAGCTCCTAAGAAAGTAACGATACTGCTACCTCATTCATCTTGAGCCTAGAAGTAGTGGCCCTAATAGCCACCACAAGGTGATCCCACAAGTATTGCAAAGAAAAAAAGTGTGTCATGCTACTATCCTCCTCCTATATATTCAATCCAATAGATTGCAAGTGAGTCACAATCATATTGAATACATTCACATGTTTGACTACAAAACCACCATCCTCCATCCTAATGGTACACAACTTATTTCTCGAGAAAATATTATTTACCACAGATTTATCCTAATAAATACCTCCAAATTCTTCTAAAGAGAATTTGTGGTGGCTTATTCATATATATTAAGCAACATTGTATCTTCCAAATAGAGTCTAATGAGACCCTTCACCTTTGTGTTCAATATGTTCTAGTCTTCTTATTCCATTATAGTGGATTTAGATCCAAATATATAGCCCATAGATATTTATCCATGAGAATATTATCCATATTATGATTCCATAGCTCAAAGGTAATGTCTGAGAACTTCTATAACTCTATCCTTGACATGATTGACGTTTTCCTTTGAACAAGATTTCCTTCTACATGGGCTCTCACTCAATCCAAGATTAGTACCAAAAATCATGTCCCTTACACCTAGAATTGGTGCAGAAGGAAAAACAACTCAACCCTACTCAAATCCACCTTACATGGACAAATCCTCATCCATTACCCAAATCCACAAATTTCATTGACAATTTCATTTGTCAATTTGATTTCGTTTCAACTCTTCACAAAATCTATTACATTCAGATTTAAAATGATGTCACAATTTAAAAATAATTCAACTTATTGATTTCTCTTCCCCAAGCAATAATGTTTACACACATAATCAACACTCTTCCCAAAATAATTTAAATAATCACTTTAGCTTATTCAAATTCATGATTTTATTATCTGATTACATAATTACAAAGTTACCCAAATTGGTCTCATCCAATTCCTCTTTTGGAGTTCTCAGACTCTTTCTTCATAGTCTGCATTATCTTAACAACACTCCTCTATTTCTATATTTTATTGTTTGCATTTAATTTGAATATACCATATTAAAATGGATTGGTCCTTCTTCCCACTTTCCCAATCTTCTATGCTACCTCCCTTTTAGCCTAGCATGCATCTCCTTCTTTCCTCTTTAATATTTAATCTATAATCTATAAATGTTAATCTCTAACATCTACACAACCTCTCTTTACTCTATGTTACGCCTATTTTCTTCTCCCTGTGTGACCTCATTCTAAATGGTAATTCAACTTGAAATTGTTTGTCTAGCTTTCAATGTTACAGCCACCCCCCTACTCTCTCCTCTTTTTGGCAACTCAATTGTAACATGCCCAATGTTTTACATACTAACTTTCTTAGATTTTAACCTCAAGTAAAAATAATAAGCATCTATCCATAAAAAGCAACAAATTTTTTCTTTCAAAACTATAAAGATAACATGCACATTTCAAATAATATTTTTTCCAAACTTTTCCATTTCATTATATCAAAGTATTACAAGTTTCATGTAATGTTACATAAAACATGATAACATGAAATCATCTCACATTTCCAATCTTTCCATCATAATGGATGCAAAATACATAAACAAGGCTTCACAAAGCTTACTATCATAAGAAGTAAAAATAGTCCTGGAATATCCTCCATTCAAATCTTGGTCACCAATTGATGAGGAGAAGCATCACTCAAACACTTTTCTGCCAACCATGGACTAACTGCGGTTCCCCGCACAGAATGCACAACTATCAAACTGATAGATGGCCCTACCCTTCGACGAGGAGATTGGTTTGGTAACCTAAAAATAAATATTGACCTTTTCAGAGCTTGGTGTTGTGTCCTACATATCTAGATTCTATCACACAGTGGCTATAACATACATATATGACATACCTCAATCTAGAATGCAAATGTGGATCACAATGACTGACAGTGTAAACAGTGGCAACTTACACTAAATTTTCCAAAGGATTTCATTCCCTCATAACAAGTGGACGTCATATGTATCATCCACCTTCCTAGCTCAATTTCTATTGACTATTCATAATCTATGTATAGGCTATACTAGGACCATCCATGTTCACAATTTTTGATTACAAACTCTCTTCATCCACTTCACACAATGTACTCCATTCACATGTTATATTTGCAACTTGCACCTGCTCATCATCTTCTTCACTTGTGTGGGCTACCCCCACATATTCTTCCTTATATTTAACCCCTACCAAAGGCCTGCAACACTCTTTCTTTTTTCTCTTATTTTTGTTGTCCTCTTCTAAGAGAACATTCTTCTTCTCATATCTCTCTTCCCACATTCTCATTTCCTTTTTAATCTTCTTTTCTAATATATTCACTTCATCCTGGAGCTTTTCAAACTCTTCACAATGCTTCCTATTTTCCACATCTTCCCAATATTGTTCCCAAAACAATATTCTTATGGGCCTCTTCATGACCCATCCCATCTTCTCAAGTATATACTACCTCATGCTTGACAATATTTCTACACACTCTAACCTTCTAACTTCTTTCTCGACACAAAGGTCCTAGCATAGACTACCTCACGTTCGATACTCTAACTATGCATTCAAAACCTCTGGCTCAAACACCACTGATGCAAACAAAAATCACCCCAACCCATATACTCACAAATCATGAATATTAAACAAAGAGAAACCATTTAATCCAAATCTGAAAACTCCTTTCAAGTTGCATTGAACCAATTACTAATTTATTCAACACAAGCTATAAATCAAAACAATACATGAAACACACTTTCCAATCTCTTCCTTTCACACATTGGTGTCTTATCTTTTCTTCACTGGTGCTTCTCAAACTTGCAACAAAAAACCAAAATGATACCTCTACAAAGGCACATCTTTTCCTTCCCCTCCCCACAAACTCCTTCCCACGTTTTTCTTTAAAAACCCTCAAAAAATGCATTGAAAATCATCAATTATTTCCCCGGAATGGATGCCCAACTCTCCCCAAGAATAGCTATGCATATTTTGAGTTTATGCAGTATTAAATGAAATTTTTTAAGCCTCCATTAACTCCTCAAGGAATTATCTTTACTCTTAGGGGTGTTTTCTCTATTCTAAGCATTTTAAAAGCTCTAAAATCTTGATTTTTTGCATCTTTTATGTTGCAAACACTCTCCATATTATTTATGCAATAGATAAACAATTAATAAAATAATAAAAAATGATATTTAATTTCCATGGCCTCCATAATACCTTTCCCAAAATAAAATTAATCAAATTGGTGCTTTGGAAGTGTGGAATTAGGTGTCGACAAGCGAAAAAAATGAAAGCTCTCTGATTCATATGAAAATTGGTGTGCAAGCTTGGAATAGCACCCCATGGACCCCTGCAAAAATATTTTACTCCAACCCTCCAAACTCATGAGCTATTAAACTTTTCACAAATTGCTAACAATTTTTAACAAACTTTCAACATTAAAATCTCGCAAATTGGAAAGGGTACAACTTTAATTCTTTTTTCACATTTCGCATGCTACCCCCATGAATTCCCCCACAAAATTATTCTACTCCAATTCTTAAGAGTTTTTCATAAATAATTTTTGAAAACTGCTTGTAGAACCTTAAAAATGACGATGTGATAAAAGCTGACTTTATTCAAATTTGAACACACCAAGAGCTTTCCAAAGTCGAGAGATGTCAAATGAACCCCAAAACACACCAAAATTGAAATTCAAATCTGAAGCTTGTTTTTGGTTGATGCTGACTGCCAATCTATCTAGATGCTCTTGCATTAGACACGTCAAGTAGAATTTTTTTTTAGTAGAATTCACAAAATGGAGTGGAGCAGTAGAACTACTCTTTTAGGTTGTGGACAACCTGCATTGAACTCCATCATTGATTTAGACAAAAGAAATTTATGGGTAAGTGCAAGAAGATGAGTCCACAAAACGTGAAATTTTTTGCCTTAGAAAAAAATCCGAACAGGATCCCATTAAAGTTCGCGACCCTGAGCCAAAAACGGGATCCTCTTCTAAAACGGGATCCCACTTTTATAAAAAATGAGATCTCGTTCTAAAATGGGATCCCATTTCTTAAAATCATTAATTAGAACAAGATCCCACTTTTTAAAAAACAAGATCTCGTTTTAAAATGGGATCCCATTTCTTAAAATCATTAAAAAATATTTTTTTATGTTTTTTAAAAAGTGCCCGTTTTGAAAACAAGATCCCTCTTTTAAAAAAAATTTAAAAATATTTTTTAATGATTTTAAGAAACAAGATCCCATTTTGAAATGGGATCCTATTTCTCAAAATCATATTTATTTTTTATGAAATAGGATCTCGTTTTAGAATGGGGTCCCGTTTTTTAAAATTCCAAATTTTGGTCAAATTTTTATTTTGTTTTTCAGTTCGGGAAAAGGCTTGGGGACCCGAATCTAAGCTTTGGGCCTAGTTTGACTTGCAAGTTGAAGGTCCAAGCAATGTCACAAGAAAATAGTGACTTTGGGCATATGTCTGAAGATATTTTTGCATTTTTTTTTTACGAAATTAAAACCCATTATAGATGAGACATTGTAGATTCTAAATATGTAAATTTTTTTACAATTGGATTATTTTTTCTATTTTTTAATTAATTTTTGATGAAATAGATCCATAAACTTGAATTATCAAGGTTTTTTAGTATTTTAATAGCTTTTTATTAACATAATTTCTTCAAAAAAAAATTGTATGAAAGCGTATTTTAAAAAAAAAAAAAATTTTAAAAAATTAAAAAAATGATAAGTTTAGGTCATCTTATGCATGACATACACGATGATTGTTCAAAACACCAAATATAGCCAATACAAAATTAACAAAAAAGATCAATACAAAAATACAAAAAAATATGGAAAGCATACTTCAGTGAGTTACAAATCTTTTCCCAAAATGATTTAGAAAAATATGATTATTTAGGTCAAAATATGGATGACGTACACGTGCATGGTATGGTAAGAAAAAAATGACTTTTAAACAGTGGTTTTTAGAAATGCCTATTGAAAATCAATTTGTATCATTTGGATATTGAAATAAATTACATATTTGGAAACTAGACTCTAAGTGCTACATTTTATGATCAGTGATTTTTTTCAAAATTCCATCTCTAAGTGCTTCAAATTTTAAGGTCAAATGTTTCAAATTCCAAAAATTAGGAAAAACACTTCCCCTAAATGGCCAAAAAATGGACTCAACTTTTTGCCAGTACCCTTCTTCCTCTGCCTCTTCCAACACTTAGCTAGGATATTTGTCATCCTCCTCCACCAAGTGTGCACTCTGTTCTTTCTTCCTCTTATGGATTTACATCCACCATAGACCAATTTCCTTTGCCACATCTCTTCTTCCCTCTTTTCCTTCTTCGTGGGATCCAACTCACCACAAATCGACCACCTCTACCAAGTTCCTCTTGTACCATCATCTACAACCTCTATACACAAACATACAACATTCATATACCCATTCATAACTACGACTTCATTTTACACTACTACAATCTCTTCTTTAAATGGTAAATAATCATCACCTCTAAACTCAAAGTCAAAATTTACCTTATCTTTTTTTGCTACTCCAACATAACCTTCTTCATCCTCAAAACCCTACATGTATGCATCTTCGCAAAGTTGTTCGAATTTCTCTCATGTATTCATGTCCTACAAAGGACCATTAGTTGTTGCATCCCCTTCTTCATTGTTTGCATTGAATATAACTTCATCCAATATTTGCCTCTCAAATATCTTATCCAACATCCTCATCTCTTCTTTCAACAAGAGATCATCCTCTTCCTCACCAACCCACTTATCAAATCTAGGACCATCCATGTTCATAATTTCTGATTGCAAACCATATTCATTCACTTCACACAATGTACTCCATTCACATATTATCTATGCAATTTGCAGTTCATCATCTTCTTCACTTGTGTGGGCTACCCCCACATATTCTTCCTTACATTTTATCCTTACCAAAAGGGCTACAACACTCTTTATTTTTTCTCTTATTTTTGTTGTCCTCTTCTAAGAGAACATTCTTCTTCCCATATCTCTCTTCCCACATTCTCATTTCCTCTTTAATCTTCTTTTCTAATATATTCACTTTAGCTTGGAGCTTTTCAAACTCTTCACAATGCTTACTATTTTTCGTGTCTCCCAAATATTATTCTCAGAAAAATATTTTTATGGGCCTCTTCATGACCCATCCCATCCTCTCAGGTATATACTATCTCATGCTTGACGATTTGTCTACACACTTTAACCCTCTAACTTCATTTTCAGCCCACATGTCCTGGCATAGACTACCTCATGTTTGACACTCTATCTATGCACTCAAAACCTCTGGCTCTAATACCACTAATGCAAACAAAAATCACTCCAACTCATATACTCATAGATCATGAAGATTAAACAAAGAAAAACTATTTAATCCAAATCTAAAATCTCCTTTCAAGTTGCATTGAACCAATTACTAATTTATTCAACACAGGTTATGAATCAAAACAACACATGAAACACACTTTCCAATCTCTTTCTTTCACACATTGGTGTTGCTCAAACCTGAAATAAAAAACCACAATGATACCTCTATAGAGGCATATCTTTTCCTTCCCCTCCCCACAAACTCCTTCCCATGGTTTTCTTCAAAAATCTCCAAAAAATGCATTGAAAATCATCAATTATTGCTTTGGAATGGGTGCCCAACTCTCCCCAAGAACAGCTATGCATATTCTGATTTTATGCAACATTAAATGAGATGTTTTAAACCTTCATTAACTCCTCAAGGTGCTATCTTTACTCTTAGAGGCGTTTTTCTCTATTATGAGCATTTTAAAAGCTCTAAAATCAAGATATTTTGCCTCTTTTATGTTGCAAACACCCCTCATATTATTTATACAATAGATAAATAATTAATAAAAGAATAAAAACTGATATTTAATTTCCATGGCCTCCATAATACCTTTTCTAAAATAAAATTAATCAAATTGATACTTTGGAAGTCTAGAATTGGGTGCCGACAGACAAAAAAAATGAAAGCTCTCTGATTCATATAAAAATTGGTGTACAAGCTTGGAATAGCACCCCATGGACCCTACAAAAAGATTTTACTCCAGCCCTCCAAACTCATGAGATATTAAACTTTTTACAAATTGTTGACAATTTTTAACAAACTTTCGACATTAAAATGTACCAAATTGGAAAATGTATGACTTAAATTCTTTTTTCACATTTCACATGCTACCTCCATGAATGCCCCTACAAAAGTATTCTACTCCAATTCTTAATATTTCTAGAAAAATAATTTTTGAAAACTGTCTGTGGAGCCTTAAAAATGACGATTTGATAAAAACTGACTTTATTCAAATTTGAACACACTAAAAGCTTTCCAAAGTTGAGAGATGGAAAATGAACTCCAAAACACACCAAAATTAAAATTCAAACTTGAAGCTTGTTTTTGGTTGGTGTTGACTGTCAATCTACCCAGATGCTCCCGCATCAGACACGCCAAGTAGGAAAACTTTTGTGTAGAACTCACAAAATAGAGTGGAGTAGTAGAACTACTCTTTTAGATTGTGGACAACTTGCAGTGAACTCCATCATTGATTTAGATAAAAGGGATTTCTTCCTCTTCCTCTTCCAATACTTACTTAGAATACTTGGCATCCTGATCTACTAAGTTTGCACTTTGTTATTGCTTCCTCGTATGGATTTACATCCACCATAGACCAATTTCCTTTGCCACATATCTTCTTCCCTTTTTCCCTTCTTCGTGGGATCCAACCACCTCCATCAAGTTCCTCCTACACCATCATCTACAACCTCTATACACAAATGTGCAACATTCGCATACCCATTCACAACTACAACTTCATTTTCCAATATTACAATCTCTTTTTTAAATGGTAAATAATCATCACCTCTAAACTCAAATTAAAAATTTACCTTATCCTTTTTTCTACTCCAACATCACCTTCTTCATCCTCACAAGGTTGTTCAAATTTCACCCATGTATTCATGTCCTTCAAAGGACCATTGGCTATTGCATCCCCTTGTTCATTGTTTGTATTGAAGATAACTTCATCCAACATTTGTCTCTTGAATATCTTATCCAACATCTTCATCTCCTCTTTCAACAAGAGATCATCCTCTTCCTCACCAACCCACTTGTCAAATCTAGGACCATCCATGTTCACAATTTTTGATTGCAAACCCTCTTCATCCACTTCACACAATGAACTCCATCACATGTTATCTTTGCAACTTACACCTCATCATCTTCTTCACTTGTGTGGGCTACCCCACATATTCTTCCTTACATTTAACCCCCACCAAAGGGTTGCAACACTCTTTCCTTTTGCTCTTATTTTTGTTGTCCTCTTCTAGGAGAACATTCTTCTTCCCACATTCTCATTTCCTCTTTAATCTTATTTTCTAATATATTCACTTCAGTCTGGATTTTTTCAAACTCTTCACAATGCTTCCTATTTTTCGTGTCTTCTCAACATTCTCAGAACAATATTCTTATGGATGTCTTCATGACCCATCCCATCTTCTTAGGTATATACTGCCTCATGTTCGATGATTTATCTACACACGCTAACCCTCTAACTTCATTCTCCACCCACAAATCCTAGCATAGACTATCTCATGTTCGACGCTCTTTCTATGCACTCAAAACCTTTGGCTCTAATACCACTAATGCAAACAAAAATCACTTCAACCCATATACTCACAAAACATGAAGATTAAATAAAGAGAAACCATTTAATCCAAATCTGAAAAATCCTTTCCAGTTGCATTGAACCAATTTTAATTTATTCAACACAAGTTATGAATCAAAGCAACACATGAAACACACTTTCCAATATCTTCCTTTCACACACTAGTGTCTTATCTTTTCTTCATTGGTGTTGCTCAAACTTGCAACACAAAACCACAATGATAACTCTACAAAGGCATATCTTTTCCTTCCCCTCCCCACAAACTCTTTCCCACGTTTTTCTTCAAAAATCTTCAAAAAATGCATTGAAAATCATCAATTATTGCTCAGGAATGGGTGCCCAACTCTCCCCAAGAATAACTATACATATTCTAATTTTATGCAACATTAAATGAGATGTTTTAAGCCTCCATTAACTCCTCAAGGCACTGTTTTTACTCTCAGTGGCGTTTTTCTCTATTCTAAACATTTTAAAAGCTCTAAAATCTTGATTTTTTGCAAAATATTTTACTCCATCCCTCCAAAATCATGAGATATTAAACTTTTCACAAATTGCTGACAATTTTTAACAAACTTTTGACATTAAAATCTCTCAAACTGGAAAATATATGACTTTAATTATTTTTCCACATTTCACGTGCTACCTCCATGAATGCCCCTAGAAAATTATTCTACTCCAATTCTTAAGAGTTTTCCATAAATAATTTTAAAAAATTACCCATAGAGCCTTAAAAATAACAATTTGATAAAAAATGATTTTATTCAAATTTGAACACACCAAGAGATTTCTAAAGTTGAGAGATGTCAAATGAACCCTAAAACACACCAAAACTGAAATTCAAATCTAAAGCTTGTTTTATGAATCTCTTTTATATGCGTACCTATTATCTATGAACTATTTCTTGCCACGATTAAATGATCGTCTTCTGATAATTCGTCTACTCCAAGAATAGCTATAATATCTTGAAGTTCCTTATAACGTTGCAAAGTTTGTTTAACTCCTTGCGCAGTTTCGTAATGTTCTTCGCCTACGATCGAAGGTTGGAGCATAGTTGACGTAGAATCTAATGGGTCTACCGCTGGATAGATCCCCTTGGCAGCTAATCCTCTCGATAGTACAGTAGTAGCATCTAAATGTGCGAATGTTGTAGCAAGAGCGGGATTAGTCAAGTCATCTGCAGGTACATAAACTGCTTGAATGGAGGTTATAGACCCCTCTTTGGTAGAAGTTATTCTCTCTTGTAAAGAACCCATTTCCGTGCTAAGAGTTGGCTGATAACCCACCGCGGAAGGCATTCTGCCTAATAATGCGGATACCTCTGATCCTGCTTGGACAAAGCGGAAGATATTGTCAATAAATAGGAGTACATCTTGTTTATTGACATCTCGGAAATATTCAGCCATAGTTAAAGCAGTTAAACCAACTCTCATACGAGCTCCTGGTGGTTCATTCATCTGGCCATAGACCAGAGCTACTTTAAACGATCGTCTTCTGATAATTCGTCTAATCCAAGAATAGCTATAATATCTTGAAGTTCCTTATAACGTTGCAAAGTTTGTTTAACTCCTTGCGCAGTTTCGTAATGTTCTTCGCCTACGATCGAAGGTTGGAGCATAGTTGACGTAGAATCTAACGGGTCTACCGCTAGATAGATCCCCTTGGCAGCTAATCCTCTTGATAGTATAGTAGTAGCATCTAAATGTGCGAATGTTGTAGCAGGAGCGGGATCAGTCAAGTCATCTGCAGGTACATAAACTGCTTGAATGGAGGTTATAGACCCCTCTTTGGTAGAAGTTATTCTCTCTTGTAAAGAACCCATTTCCGTGCTAAGAGTTGGCTGATAACCCATCGCGGAAGGCATTCTGCCCAATCTACTTGGATGCTCTTGCATCACTATTACATTGTCTTACAAAGCGTGAAACAAATTACAAGTTAGTTTACTATTCTCACGCCCTTCCTCTTATTTCCATGTGTAGATTTGTTGCATTATTTTTTCAATATTATGCATATGTTTTTCCAGCCCACCTATTATATTTTTTGGAATCCCTATTTTATAGCATTTGCTCCTATTCTCTTTCCACCTCTTATGGCATTATTTATGGCTTGTGGGTTGAAATAAAACCAACCATAAAAATAGCTATTTGTTTTGTCTTTGTCCATCACAATTATATTAGTTACAAACAACAAATAATACATATTATTTCATGCCATATGAGTATAAAACTATATTATTTATTGTTAGCATAATAAATAATTATTTAAATTTAAATTGATAGCTTAAATTATTTGTTGTTGTGAAGGCCATAGGAAGTGTGTGTGAAGGTGAAATGAAATATGCATTCTCATGTTGTAAGATCTATTTTCTTAACATAATAGGAACAAATATACAATCTAATATTTAATATTCATATATTTTATCTAAAAGCTAAATTAAATATTACTTATTTATGTTTAACCTTATGCAGCAAAAGGTGGTAAAATGGTATGATAATGTATGCAAACTGGTGGAAACCCTAAAAAAATTTGCATTCCACTAATAAAATTTTACAAAATCTAGTTATTTCATATCCTAGGGCTTAGGGTTTGTGTCGCTCTTCAGTTCTAGGGTTTACTTATGTCTATAAACCCTCCAAAAGTCCTAAGTCTTATTCCCTTTGCAAATGTTATATTTCATTGTTGATTGTTGGTAGCCTATTCCTAGTCATTCAAGTCACGACCTATGCCTTTGAGTTCATTTGTTTACCGGGCCCTTAGTCCTAACAGTCCTGGTTGTTACCCATCATCTTATTTAAAATATTGCCTTATGTTATGTGCGTTGAAATCTTTTAATTTTGGGCTAAGTATCTAAATGTCAAGGCTTTTAATTTTCCTATGGTTGATCTAAAGTCTCAATTTTAATGTTTATATCCCCCCATCATGTGCCTAGGCGAGCCACCTTTTTAGGAACTAATGTGTGCACGTGTAGAATTAACAATCTTATGTAGGTCGTTGGATCTCAATGACCAAATCCTGACCACTCCCTGTGCCCCCGTCAGGTTCAATTTCGTATTATTATAATCAAACGAGTTAGCGAGCAATTTCCACGTGTCCTTATGTAGTGGTGGGCCCAATGTCTTTCTAAGTCGATAGGCGGTGGGTTGAGGAGAATCAACGGTGGGTATTGAATGATGTGTTTTCATCTAGGTCATTCCTTGCCACCCTGTCTAATTTTAATATGCATTAAAATAATGCCACAGGCTAGTGGGTTGAGGACATCTATCCCTTTGTTAGTGAGATCCACCAAGTTTTAAAGACAATGAATACTTTGTTTGTTGATATCGACGATCGAGATAAGGTGATGTGGTTGAATCTTGACAGCTCCCCGCCATCTCCTGGGGGACCCACCTTTATCTCTCATCTCTTAATGGGGAATCGAGAGAGTGCCACATGGAGGGATGAAAATGGTTGAAATAACTTTACAAAGGGGTGAAATATTAAGGAAATATTTTGGTGAAGGGGTATGAATGGTAAAACTTGCGCTACTAAAGACATTTATAAGCACATGTTTTAAAAGTAAATGAGATCTTTTGATCTTGGTCATCGATTGTATTTGAAGGTTATGTACATGGGCAAATAGCCTTGTAGTAAGGCACACACATGTTGAAGGTTTGAGATCTAATATAAGCCCTTCCCCGCCTCCCCATTGCTAAAAGTTGCACGTGGGTTAATACCAATGGGGAAGTGGGAAAGCTAACACATGGATTTTTCCAATAGCGATAAAGATGATAATCTTCCAAATCACCAGAATTCTATCAAAGAAAAATTTTAATCAAAGAAATAATACAAAGATGCTTTCAGATTTCTCAAATAACTAAAACATAAATCTTTATATACCATTCATAATCAAATCACTCCAATCTATAAATCACACATGGAATAAAATAAAACATTAATCACATAAAATACTTAAATAAAAATACACAAAAACATCACCAGACTTTCTGAGGAGTGGGCCCTTCCTCCTAGTCAGCGAGGTGGTTAAAACACTACTACAACACTCAAATCATGACCAACATATATTCATTAAAATAAAATATATTACGATTTTTATTTTTGTGTTATGCTCGCAATTGTTACATTGTTGCTACCTTTATTTCATAACCCACACTGCCATATTTCTTCCTTTTTATTCTCTTATGTTGTACTACTTTACAACAATGCTAATTCACCCTCCCTTATAGCTATTACATTTCCTTACAAGGCATGAAACAAATTACAAGTTGTTTTACTATTCTCACGCCCTTCCTCTTATTTCCACATGTAGATTTGTTGTATTATTTTTTCAATATTATTGTAGACATTCAAAATATCTTGATTGATATCATACACTCGATCCTGATTCACTAACATCATTTCTTCTTGATTCACTTCTTTACTAAACAATTAATTGAATAATCCTTATTTAATTAATTCATCATAATTCCCTTTTTAATTAAATAAATCATTTTATTTGGTTAAATCATATTTCCTCTTTTGATTAAATAAATCACCTTTATTTGA
This sequence comes from Sequoiadendron giganteum, assembly GCA_007115665.2. Taxonomy (NCBI): domain Eukaryota; kingdom Viridiplantae; phylum Streptophyta; class Pinopsida; order Cupressales; family Cupressaceae; genus Sequoiadendron; species Sequoiadendron giganteum. The sequence goes on along the minus strand of CM021100.1, from coordinate 160,838,726 downwards.
TTAAATCTAACATCATCCCTTTTAATTAAATAAATCAAAATTAATTTAATTTAATCTAATGTACATTATTCTTCTCATTTGATTTTAAAAAAATCTGAAAATCTAAGTCAAATGTCAAATCAACTAATCTCCATCTAAGTTAATTAAATTCTAATTAATTCTAACACTAATCCATCAAATCCTCTAGATTTTTCAACTTGCACATGTAAATCAATTAATTTATAAATTTTTCTATTTTCATTCAAAAGGGCATCTCATTGGAATATTCCTCCAATTTGAAATCTCCCTCCCAAAAGGACTTGTCCTCCAACATGGCATTTAAGTCTCTTACAAGTCCTTTTTTTTTTTTATCCAAGTGGCATTAACTCCTCTTTCAGATCTTCCTCCACAAGCCATCTTTCAAAATTCAAATTTCCACCTAATTGCATTTATTTGCACATTGATCAAAATGTGTTCCACCTCTCTTCAATAGCATGTTGACAAGTGGCACATTGTTATTAGTTCATCTTTAATCCCACATCCTTCATGTTTATCATTTCTCCATACTTATTTCCTATAAACAGAGAGCTTCTCTATTGATTTGAGATCCAAAACTTTAGGCAAAGTCATTATCTATAGATTTTATGCAAGTTCATCCATTGTTCATCAAGGTTTTCATAGTATTTTATCAATCTTGGCTAGGTTATGGTCAAATTTTCATCAAGGAGCACTATCATCAACAATCTTCATCAAAGTTCATCAAGGAATTGGGAAAGAGCGACTTTCCACATCAAAGTAGCACCAATTCCCCCATGGGATGCTGGTTTGAATGTTTTGAGCAAGATTTGGTAGCTTTCATTTGATTAATTTCACTTTGTTTCTTGTATTTTGCATTTGAATGAATTGCATGGGGAATTATTGTTTTAGACTTATTTAATGACTAACATTAGGTTGTTTGGTGATGTTTGAGTAGGTCTAGATCAACCATTCACATTTTGGCGCTAGAAGGAGGGAACACCTTTCAAAATTAACACATTTTTTTGTCAAATTTCGTTGTTTTTTCAAAAACATTATCTTCAGGAAAGAAATACGCCGGGAAGGACAAACAGCGACGCTATCAGTCCAATGTCACTATATAGCGAAGATGTATGCACTCCAAAACATGATGCTGAAGTAATTCTCCCGAGGCCAGACCAGTCAAACTCCAAAGAGCAACGCTGAAGAGAAATAGCGATGCAATTGCAGTCTTTGTTTTTCCACAAACTAATGCTAACCTCACCAGAGCGATGTTAACTTCTCCAAATAGTGACACCTTTGTGGATTACAACACTGGAGTTGGGTAAAAGGTTAGCTTGCAATTTTATTTTAACATGTGCTTATAATATTGATCACCTTTGACTTTTTAACCTCTCTTGTGGCCCTACTTTTTGTAGGCTAATTAGCTTTTGTAGGTTGAGGTGATCAAGAAGGGAAGGAGGAAACAAAGAGAACTTTCTATGGCATTATCACATGATTGTAACAAGTTTTTTTAAACACTTTGGGAGAAATTATAATCCCACTTTTTAAGGACATTGTTATCTTCAGTTTTTAGCACAAATAATTTTCATTTGGGTTTTAAAAAGAACAAGCAAAGGGTTAAAAATAGCATTAGGAACTTACTAGATTTGGTTTTGGATTTTAAGAATTGAACAAACAACTCCAAACATTTCATCTTGGTGCTATAAAAAGAATCCATTACTGCTTTTGAGGTCTAAAATGAACATTTGTTTTCTTTGTTTAGAAATATTTTTTAAAAACTAATATCATTTAAAAGGCATATGCCCTTCTCTCGTGCTTCATGATGACCTTGAGAATCAAAAGTATTTTAGTGACATTAGGTTGTCTAAAAGATTGTCTTCACATTTCAAATTTTGGTTTTAAGAGTGAACAAAACATGCGAGTGTGAAGAAAAGGCATTGTGTGTGCTCCTGCCTAAATGCATTAGGTGGTCGAACTAAAAATGCACTTCTTCGCTATTATTTACCCTTAGAGAGCCTGCCTTGGTGGGAAAAATTACTCACCCCAAGGGAAAGACTCAAACCAGTAACGAGCTAAACGCCAAGCTACTCCCAACCGGTATACAAATTTGAATGTTGAGGAAATATCATCATTACAGGAGTTCCTACAGATAATCAGGTGATACTCTTTATATGAGTTGATCTTGACTCTCACATGGCCTTCTAAATGGGTGCCTTGATTACAAACCAATTTGTGTAGAAGACAAAATCCCTATCTATTTGTTGGTGTTAGGAGGTCGGACCTTCGAAGTCGTTCCACGTACTTGTGGTTCAAAGTAGAGATGAAGATTTTGTTGTGGGAAATTCATGAGAACTTGAAGCTTGGCTAACCCGAGAAGTGTGTGTCATGGAGGAGAGCTAGTGTGGTCAAGCTTCTAATCATCTACCTTGAATAAGCACAATTGGAGAAATCCAAGTGGGAATCTAACAAATATTGCCCTTTTCTATCCTAGGGTTGTGCATTATCTTGAATCAAGACACTTTTCTTGGATCGAAAACATTGGAAAACAAACATTTAACAAGGTCATCAAAATTCAAACCCTTTGGAAAGAGAAAATATCTTTGAAAACCTCATTTATTACTGCTTGTCCCTAGGGATTCTATCCTTAGAGGCTTCTAAATATTTGGGCCTACATCTCAATTTGTTCTCTCTAAAGTCAACATAGGAAATTATTTCCTTGATTCTTCGATTTACACATAATGGACCTTGTGGGATGAAAAAGAGTTAAGAAATATACATTTAGTTTGAAAACTAAACAAGACAAGTGGATGTGGTAAAATCAATTCATTAATCAATTTGAAATCAATTGAACCCCACACATATGCTTGTTACATTTTGGTCATATGGTTTTCCATGCAAATATTGGTCTTTTGGTTTGAAATACTCTTAGATAAAAGCATGTTCTTCACTACCTTGGTCTTGTAAACAAAGTCCTCTTAGGTTCATCTAGGATCAAATCAAATACTTCACCTATCCCAAAGCATCAATCAAATCCCGTTTCACAAAAAAAAATTTGAACCTTGGAAAAATCATTCATATTAGAATTTTGGTAAATCCTTCAATCAAAATCAAAATCACTTTGTTTGGCTAAGTGTGGGTGGATGAATCCTTCCTCACATATTTATTTGAATTGTCACCTTTGTGAACAAGTTTACCCCAAAATAACATCCAACATCTTGGGATTTATAAGTCCATCATCCAAATCAAATCAAATCAAACCAAATCAAAATCAAAATAAAAAATTCTAACATTGATCCAAAGTTCCTAAAAGTTCCAACACCCATATCACTCACCCTTTCATCTTTCATCTCATCGTTGGTCCTAAACACCTTAGAGGTTCACTTTTGCAACAAGGTCAAAACACAAGAAATACATGGAATATAAACTCGATTCATACATCATGAGTAATCCAAGTCAACCAAACTATCAAGGCCTTACAATACCAATTGATTATCAAAACTCACATTTATACAATCCATACATGGGATCATTATCTCCTACAAACCTCAATGATACAACAAATGTGAGTTTTCCAAATCTAAATTTTGGACCACCTTTCCCTATGGTAGATTTAAATCAAAGTCAAAACCTACAAATCTATCAAACAAACAATCAATACATGAATCTTATTCCAAACAAAATTATCCCACCAAATCCATACATTCCAAATGTGACTATACCAAATACAAGCTTACCAAACATGAACATATCAAATCCACACTTGGTGAACTTTGGGATAGATATGTTTGCGAATCACACCAATGTTGTTCAAAGTCCAAACAATATGTTTGCAAATCCATGTATTGATCCAAGTCAAGGTAACCTCATGCAAAATCAAGGTTACCTAAATCAAAGAAATGTGTTTCCCAACCACAATAATGTTAAATGTCAACCTATAATACAAAATCTAAACATCATCCCAAATCAAAACATTGTTCAAAATCAAATTGTCCATAATCCCATACTATTGGATGTTCTGGTTGTGTTGCTGATATGTGGTTGTCATTGATGTCAGCACTATTAGCATTAATGTTTCTTAAGGCTGTATATGTCAAGGAGATTGAGAAAATTGTAAAAAAATATAGTATAGGAAGTCAATGGAGCTGAGAAGGTTAGAATGTTGGAAAGCTCTGTATGTTGAAGATTTGAAGGTGTGCTTCAAAGGGTTTTTTTTTGAAGCTTTCTAGTATGTTGTCCAAAAGTTTTAGAGGTTCGCATAAAGATTTGTGGAAGTTATGAAGATCTGTGTGCCTGCAGTTATTTAATTTCTATAGATGGTGTTCTTGGTTGAAGCAGATGAAATTCTAGTAATTTCATGTGTTGCACATGTACCTATGATATTCATGGATGATTCTAGATTGTGCTCTATCCTTTTTGTACATCTACATTGATTGGACTGTTCGTGATCATAGATTTTTCTAATGTGTGCTCGATTTTTCATGTTCTTGGTCGACATGATGGTGTTAGCATGTTGTGGATCCATGATGATTAATATTTTATTGTTTGACATGTTTGGAGGTGTTTTTTTGGGTCCTCACTATGTTGTGACCGAATTGTGTTGGTGTGCATTAAAATTAATTCATGTATCAAGGCCAACAGTTGTAATTTATTCTTTATTTGTGGCCAACTAAATAGTGATGTAAATCTGTGTAGCAGATATATATATTGGATTGTTTTCCTCATTTAGAGGAAAGTGCTCAAGTGTACAAGTGATGTACATGTGCAAATAAAGGTCAGATCATTTAGAGCAGAGTGTGGAAGAGATTGAGAAGAGGGTGGAAGATCTTGTGGATGTTTTTGTGCACCTAACCAGAACTGTAATCAGGCTTTTGTAGAAGCTAATTTCTCAGTTCAACTTCATCAAATGGATTAAATCTGATTACTATATGTAAGGTGGTGATCCTTCCCTTTGAGTAGTGTACTCTAGGCAGTGCGCCTGAATGCAAGTGCATTCATTTTTATTCTTCATTATACTTCTAACAAGGTATAATCTTGTGGACTAACATCCACCGTGGTTTTTCCCCTAACAGGGTTTCCATGTATAAAATCTTGGTGTTCATGTGTCTTTGATGTGATGTTGATTTAATGCTTGCACTGTTAATTATCAGATCTGTGATCTAAGGTTGATTAATATTGTATAAGTTTGATTTTGGTAACAACTAATTCACCCCCCCCCCTCTCAGTTGTCTATCCTTGTTTTTCCAACACATACAAACACCACAAGTATACATTCCAAATATGCTTGAACAAAAACCAAATCAACTATATCAAGGGTGTCAAAATCAAAATCAAGATCAAATTTTGCAAGATCAAATTGCTATACTTAGAAAAATCATTGATTCATATCACCAAGAGACATCTCCACCCCAAAATCAATACACTCGTCCATTGGTTAAACCATATCATCAAAGAATTGAGTTGTGTCCACAACCACATCAAGAATAATATCTCCAATGTTAAGAGGTTGGATATCAAGATCAACAACAACAACAAACCCAATCACCCCATCTCGAAGATCAGTCATCACATCTCCAAGATCAATCACAACTATCCATCAATAAGCACCTTGAAGATGTTTCTACCTCATCCAATGATAAAATCAACATATATCAAGAGTCTCTTTTTAATCATGGTCAAAACCCCTCAATAATACCCAACAATGATCCAATTCAAGAAATGTTAACATCATTTGATCCTACGGTTGAAAATAGTGACAATCTCTCCACCATCAATGAGCACCTTGAATTTTTTTTTACCCCATCCAAAAATCAAATCAACGTGCATCAAGAGTCACTTTTTTATCATAAACAAAATTCACCAATAATGTCCAACAATGATCTATTTCAAGGAGTGTTAGAATTATTTGATCCTATTGACATAATCCAAGACCCATCCACCAATGATCATGTTGACAACATCTTTATATTACCTAATGAGTTAGAGGACATATCTCAAAAATTTATTCCAAAGCATGATCATCATCTTTCACCAAAGTCTAGAAATGTTCCTTTCCAAGACATATTGACATCCTTCAACCTCATGGTTGCAAATATTGAAGGAATCCTCAACTCAAAACTTGATCCAAATCCACTCAAAGATCAATAGGATATTGAGCCACTTCTCATGCCTAATGATGATGTCCAAGAACCCTTTGTAAGCAATCCATCCTATGAAATTGACCCATGTCAAGAACTTGATCCAAAGCATGTCAAAAACCTTTCCAAAATCAGTCAAGATCAAGAATTTGTATCTCCACAATACTACAATGATCTAATGGACACTCTCCTATTTATACAAGATTTTGTGAATGATGATCATATCCATATAGCACATACTCATCCATCTACCCATGAGATGCTTACTCCTAATGGACATGTAGATGATCACTCAACACAAGAGTCTCATGCTCTTGATATCATTACCAAGGAAAAAGAGTCTCCTACTCTTAACATTTGTACACATGATAAAGATATAGAAAAATATAGAGACATATCATAAAATGGGTCATAAAGAAGGCTTCTACAAAATTTGTGAATCAGAAGCATCCTGTGAAGGCATATCAAAAATGAATCATGAGGAATAATTTTACATGAACAGTGAATCATCAACACCTCTTGAAGAAGCATTGAAATATGATATTTCACGAGATCAAGACAAAGATATGAATCGGGAAGTTATCCCACTTAAGGAGGATCCTATCACTTATAAACTTGGATCACTTACCTTTTTTAGGGAAAGCTATTTTATCAATGAAGAAGCTATCACCTATGAAGATCCACAACAGATCAGAGAAGGATTAGTATCTTGTTTCCAAGGTAAATCATATCCTATTGCAAGTAAAAAATTTCAACAGATGAATTATCAAGGCAGAGGATTAGGCCTACATGAATAGGGTATCTTAGAACCAATGCAGATTATTGGCAATCCTAAGCATCAATTTCTTGGTTATTTGACAATTAAGAGATCTAAACATATTAGTGACACATCTATAATATTGGGGGCAATTTTATCTAGTGCAAACATCAACATAGGGGGCACAAAGAATCCTTATGATAAAACTAATGCCAATACTACAACCCACCACATCACGAATCTTCATCCACCCATCACCCCATCTACGAAGTGGGACCAATATCAAAAGAAAGATTTGAATCAAAGCATGGAGAATGTTATCAAAGAAAAAGTAGTAGCAAAGCATGAAGGACAAATCAAATACAAGTGGATATGATGCAGACACATTTTTATTTTAGCTTATGTTTGTTGATGGATGAAATAATGTGTGGTTGTGAGTTTTTCACAAACCTCTGAATGGAATTTTTTGTAAATAAAGGATAGGAAGTTGGAGGGTTTATAGGGATTTGTTTGGATTAGTTTGAGTTTAGTTTAGCCTATTCTTTCAGTATAAAAATGAGCCTATGTTGTAGCCAAAAGATGGGCAAGAGATGAAGGAATTGATAGTGTAAATAAAATTTGATATATTTGTGGTGTGAAATTTTTCATGTTGCTTTTTTTTTCGTGAGTTTATCTTTGCTATTGTTTGGGGCTGCATCAGTTTGGTATTAGAGCCAGATTGCTTTCCTAGATCGGGTTGTTTGTAGCTTTGTTTGGTTCCTGTGAAACTGAAGTTGAATATTTGGGATTGCCATGTTGTTCATTGGCTATATATTTCAATCCTGGTGACTGCGAGGAAGTTTGATATTTCCTTGTCAAATAGTGACCAACACTACACCCGACCAGGACATCACATTGGTCTTTCCTGACCCATGTGGTTTCAGACTTCATAAATACAAATTTTCTTTGTCGTGCTATGCTTGCCCAATGTGCTTCCCTATTCGTGGTTGACATGTATTGGTTGTTGGCATGTGACACTACAAGTATCACTTGGTGTTGTCATTGATGGCAACCCTAATCAATGATCAGATCCACACACTATCATTCGATCATACTGGCAGGAAGATTGAAGATTGTCAAGGAAGAACAGAGTATCTGGTAATACAGTTTTCATCGATCTGCATGAATATTTCATGTTATTATTTTGTATTTCACATGCTAGGGAATGTTTTTTGATATATTATCTATGTTTCTACTGAAGCGCAACGTCTCTTATCAATTCATGTGGAAGTTAGAAGATTTGGTTGACCTATTCTCAGTTTTTCTTGTATTGAGGCCAACTTCATGAATGTATTAAGTTGTGGGTGTATGAGAACTAATTGGTTAAGTATTTCTATGTTTCTATATATTTTTTTGGGTCCTAGCCAAGTTGTGACCAACTATCAAGGGTACGCATTGTGTATCTCTCATAATTTGAGGCTGACAGTTGTAATTCTCTTATGTTCTATTGAAGTCGACAAAGTGTAATTAAATCCTATGTTGTGAATATATATATATATGATCGTTCGTATCATTTTGATGGATGTATGATGTGTGTATTGGTGTGAATTATGAATAAGAGTAGAGAAAAAGAGCGATAATGCACAATTTTGCTTGCGCATAGAAGAACGGTGGTGTGTGTATGAGCAGAATAGAGTAGAAGTGCAGAATCAATCTACATGACATCAGATCTATTATTGTACCTAATCAGAATTGTAATCAAGCATTTGTAGATGCTAATTTTCTTAGTTCAAGCTTTCAGATAGTTTTAATCTGATTTTCCTTGTAAGGCAGCGAGCCTTCCCTTTGAGAAATGAGCTCTAGGTAGTGTACCTGAATGCAAGTGCATTCCCCATTTTGTAATCATCATTTGAGTATACTCAGATCAATTGTGGATTGGCCATCCACCGTGGTTTTTCCCCTAACAGGGTTTCCATGTAAAAATCTTGGTGTTATGGTGTTGTGATTGTTTTTATGTTTATGCACTATGGTTGAATGTTACTAATGTTTTAATAATAAAGATTAATGAAGTTAATTTTTGCACAACACTAATTCACCCCCCTCTCAGTGTAGCTTGTTTCCAACAATTGGTATCAGAGCTAGTTCCTCTGAAAGAAGTCTAACCACTCAGGGAGATCTTGAAAGGTATTTTAATGGATTCAAGTAGTCTTCAACAACAACTTTTGGTGGCCCTGGATGATCTTGATCAGTCAAAGGATGAAGTTCAGAAATTGCAAGCAAATCTCTCAGATAATGAGAAATTCATTAAATATCTAAAAGATGAAATCAATAAGTCTAGAGAGAAGAGAAAGGAACTGTGCGATCAGATTAAGCAGAGTGACATTAAGAGAATGGAAGAACAAAAACTCAGTCAATCCTTGAAAGAAAAGACAGAAGAATGTGAAAAGATTGCCAGAGATAATATAGTTCTAAAGCATGAGATGGAATCTATCATGCTGAAGATGACCAAGGAGATCGAAGACAAAAAGAAAAATGAAGAGAACCTGACACAGTCCCTAAAGGAAAAATCTGAATTATGCAACTGATTGGATAATGAATTGGAACAATCTAAGAACAGTGAAGAGGCACTTGAAAAGTAGATGGATAATCTCAGGAATGAACTTGTTGCTGCTAATGAGTATAAAGATAAATTTAAAGCTAGTTCTACCATGCTTGATGAACTAATTAGTAGTCAGAGGACTCATGGTGACAAGTGAGGTCTTGGATATGAAGAAGGAGAAAGTTCCAGATCCGAGCAAAGAAGATTTAAACAAGGACCCCAAGTGAACAAATCTGGAAGGTATCTAGTAAGGAAACCTAATGCTCAACAATTTAATGGATATTGTTTTAGTTGTAATAAATTTGGACACATGGCTACTCAATGCCGAAGTAGAATGAATCAAAGTGGTCCATCATTCTTAGGTCAATGTTTTAATTGTCATAAGATTGGTCATAATTCAAATGAATGTAGAAGTATGATGAATCAATTTCATAGAAACATTAGATGCTACACATGCAATAGACTTGGGCATAGTGCTAACTAGTGTAGATCAAGAGGAAATCAGTGGAATAACTGGTCTGGAAAGAGAAATGTTGTATGCTACAACTACAACAAATTTGGTCATTTTGCAACACATTTTCAGAACAAAAAAGGTTCGGTAAAAAAAAGGAAAACATGCAGAAGGATGTCAAAGGAAAAGGAAAAGTTATTGCAGATGTGGTTAGGCAACAAATGCAAAAGAAATGGGTAAAGAAAGAACCCTCGGCTGAAGAAAGTGTGCTAGAACCAAAACCTACTTCTGGTAATTCCTTCGAGAATTAGTCTCAGGCATTTGGCCTAGGAGGAGTTGTCAAGAAAATCATGTAAAACCCTAACTGGCAAATGACACCGGATGTGGATGTGTACAATAAATGCACAAATGATCAACAAATATTGTTTGAACTTATTGAGGAAATAATATGCCATATTGGAGGTCCACAGATGTTTTATCCACCATGGTGTACAGATACAGAGTAACCAGATGTATTAGGGTTAAAGCATTTATTGCGATAAAATATTTAGGTGTGTAAACGATAAAAGGTCATTTCTACACTTCACTTTTCACCTTACATTTGAAAGAAAAGAAGTCTGGAGAGCTCATATGCAAACATTGGTATTTTTCAGAAAACTTTGCAAGATTATGATTTGGGAAAATGAATACTCCTTTGGTAGTTGAAGTTAAAGATCGACCTCGTCCAAAATTTAAGTGGCATCCTTAAAAATCCCATGAGATCGATCATCTAGAAGCATTTTCGTCCATCCCATATGGACTATTGCACACAAAGGACATTAGGGTTTATAACCATGCCAATATTGAAGAACTAGGAAGTTCCCAACTAATGAACTTGTACAATAATCACATCATCGGTGAAGATTACTGTGTAAAATCAGAACATAAAATCCTGGAAATAAAGAAATTCACACAGATGGTTAAATTTCCCATGTTTCAAGAGTCAAAATTGGTTCATTATGTTTTGAGCCGAGTGCATGATGAGTTTATGTGGCTAACTATTCCATTCAAAATTACAAAGGAAGCTATTAGTGCAGTAACCGGTCTAAATTCTTCCAATGGACTACCAAATCTAAAGTCTATGAAAAACCAAACAGTCACTGATGCTACGGGCTCTACATATGACAGGAGGGCAATGACTATTGACAATATCATCGATATAGATGTGAAATTTTCATCTATGGTCATTGGATACAATATTTATCATTCTAACCAAGACAACTTTGTATCCAACATAGTAATTTATGCCGCCTATCAAATGGTGAAGGAAAACGCAGATTATGATCTTTGTGAACTACTGAGAATTCAGCTAATGGAAAATCTAGCAAATATTAAGAAGGATAAGAAGAACTCTTTCAAACATGGTACCCTTCTTTTGTGTTTGTTTTGTTATTTCATGGGTGAAGCTCTAGGAGTTGGAAAAGTTCAGTGGTAAAAGGACAAACCGGTAGCCAAACATATCAAAGATCTGTTATACAATGTTTCAGATATCAAAGAAAGGAACACAGCTATATGGGGATACTTCAAATGTTTTCAGACTATGATGCAAGAAAGGGAAAGGATTCCCACCTCTATTGTAGAGAAATACAATGACTCAATTTGCTTCATGGTCAGTATTGATCAATGTATGATGGAGGTTGTTGATCCTAGGACAATCTGGACATGCCTATGGGATATGAAGTCGATGGGAAATTTCTAGATATGTACACTCAAAACATACTGAGCAAACCAGTGGATCCGGTAGAAGAAAGGTTTGGTACATATGTAGAGAAGGAAAAACAGGTGCACAACGAGATCAAAAAACTTGATGTGAATAAAAGAGTCAGAAAAGAGGTTGAAGTTCTTGCAAAAAGTATGGGAGTATCTGTAGAATTTCTGAAAGAAGCTAGACAGAAAAGGCAAGAGGCTGAAGCTGCAAGGCAGGTAGCTAAAGAAGTAGCAAAAGGTCAATCAACTAGTCCAGTAGCACCATCTACCCAAGCTAGAACAACTAGAAGCTCTGCATCCCATTCAGTCCCTACAACATAATCAATCCCTATGACAACTAACTCTAAGGGATCTGGTAAAGATGGGAAGAGGAAGAAAGATAAGAGTAAAAGAATTTATATGGTTGTTTTTGATGATGAGAAAATAGAGTTTGATGAAGAAGTAAAAGAAATTAGACATCAATGCACCAAGGCAACATCAATCACAAAAGACAAGCCTTCTGGTCGAGATAACCAGGAAAAGAAGAAAGAAAAGACTAACAAACTAGGTATGTCAGCCAAAGTAGTTGAAAATAATTCTTTCAAACCTTCTAGGTTAAGGATGGAAACCTCAAACCACTTTTTCAATGGTATGAGTCTTTTGATGAATCTGACAAAATAATTCTTGAAGAAGCAATGATAAAGCACATGAATATTTTTAGTAAAGTGTTGATAGAAATAATGCCAAATCTACCAAAAAAATTATATGACATATTGGAGATGAGGAGAGTTAACGCCATAAATGAAGAAGAACGAATGAGAGAAAGGATCTTATAAGAGCTATGTCCGGTAATGACAATGGATGAGATGAGGGAGTTCCTGAAAAGAGCCAATAGAGAATTCAAGAGAAAATAAAGGGTAAACAAACTCATGATTGGGCAAACAGATGAAGTCATAAAAGAGACTGAGCATATTCTCAGGAAGATTTTGCTAAGTGATAGAATTGATGTTGTTACTGAGGAGACACATGTTGAAGAAGTTCCCTCTGGTACGGAAAGGGAAGAAGAAGAATCAAATGTTGAGAACATTATATGTGATCCTGAAAATGAAAAGACAAATGATGACATGTTTGAGGATACTCAAATTCCTCCTCTGGTAGACAACACAGAAAATCCTATGGAAGTTGAAATCTCTGAAAATGCATCAGTTGGGGAAATGGAAATCAATGAAGGAAAATCAAAACCTGCAAACATGGAAGTAATAGCTGAAGAGAAGAAAGATAACATAAAAGCAGTCCTGGTTGAAGCAAGAGACATTGCTGAGGTAGTAAAGAAATTTCTGGTTGAACAAAAGGAAGAACTAGATCTAGAATTTATTGAAGGTCCTATTGACCTGTCTACTTTAAGTCCTATCCAGAAAATGAAAGTAGCTATGATTTCTCAAGCACAGTCTAGAGAAGAGCTACTAAAATCACACATTGAAGATAGTGAACTGCTAAATCTTGCATCCAGAGTATTGGAGAAGATAATGTTGTCCTATGTGAAAGATCCAACTAAATCATCTTCTAGTGAATTGAAAAGGCTTATCAACTTAGTTGACATTCACTTTGAGTCACTAGAAAAGTTAGCCATGGTGAAAGTGCATGATGAATTTGATGTTAAAAGGTTTGATGGATTGAAAAAGATGATTGTCCAAGACAAAATCCTTTTAACCAAATGTGCAAAGAATGTGCAGAATGCTTTATCAGAAGCTGGTAAGATCTACAAAAGCATGTTTGTCTTTTTCACAGTTTATTGAAGGAAATGAGAAAAAGGTAAAAGATCTAGAAAATCAAGTAAGTATCATATCTGAAGCATTTGATCCTCTAGCTGGTGGTATTGGAAAGATAGAGAGTGAAGTGATGTCCCTTCTTGATAATATAAAAATCCTAAAGCATGAGAATGACAAAATTGTTGCAAGGACTTGTGAACTCAGAAGCATAATTTGTCCAAAACTTGACATATTGACAAGTGCTCTAAAGGAAGGAGAGGAATCTCTAGCAATTGCTAATCCAACCAACCTGGATTCTATGGAGACACAATATTATTTGATCAGTGGTCATATCAAACTCCTAGAAAGTCTCAAAAGAGTTTGGGACACAAATTTGATTCAACTAAAGAAAGATTTTGCAGACATCTTTCAACTCATGTAGGTTAAAGTAACATTTTTGCATAACAGTTTTGATGAATTGATCCATTTTTGGTATGTGACCCCTACCTTTTCCATTGATGTCAAAGGGGGAGAAGAAGTGGAGTGAAAAATGTTCAATTATCTCAGGGGGAGAATTGTATGTTGAATTTTTGGGTAGCAGTCCAGTCTATCTTGGTACTAGTCCAACACTTAGTCATTTTTCACTAAGTGTTGCCATCAATGCCAAAGGGGGAGATTGTTGGAAAGTGACACTATGAGTATCACTTGGTGTTGTCATTGATGGCAACCCTAATAGAATATCATATATGCACACTATCATTCAGTCATACCGACAGGAAGATTGAAGATTGTCAAGGAAGAACAGAGTATTCGGTAACATAGTGTTCATCGATCTGCATGAATATTTCATGTTATTATTTTGTATTTCACATCTTAGGGATTTTTTTTTGATATATTATCTATGTTACTACTGAATCAAAGTGGCTCATATCAATTCGTGTGGAAGTTAGGAGGAGATTGGGCTAACAAGGAAATCAAAGGGAGTGTGGCTATTGAACATCATCATTCAACAAATGTGGAACAAATAAATTGATCACTAGTTAGAGATTTTTGATCTATTCAATGTTATATGAGTCACAATCTACAGTAGAAGCTTGTTGAGATGATTGTAAGAAGACAAAATGAAGGATTTCATCTAAAAAATTTGTTATGAGATCGCAAAAGTCACGTGTAGAAGTCTGAAGGAAGATCCAAGGCTAGAATTGGGGATTAATTCCACATTAGCTATGCTTGTAGTTGATGATTTAGTGGCTTTAAAATTATGGTTGTAAAATTTTCTTGTTGTCATTGATGGCTCGATCCACCACACATTTTAGAAGTTTCTAGGGAAGTGTATGTAGCCATGAGGCTATTAAAGAGTGTAGGTGCTAATTTGGTCAGCCATTAAAGGTAAAGATTTTGGTCATTGGTGTTTTTGGATTGGAAATGATTTTATGAAGGTTATAGAATATTTGATTACTTGCTATTTGAGTCAAAAAATTTATCAAGCACATTTTATTTTTGTATAAGAAAGAAGAGGACAGGTATTGTTTAGAGATTGTAATCAAAATTTGTATGAGAAGAAGACTATTTTTCAGTCCTCTACCATTATTAGTATCTGAAAATGAAGAAGACCTAGTCAGTGCGAGACAAGACCTTTGTGAAGAGATGGCATTTAGAGTTTGAGGAAGAGGAATAGGATGAGGAAGATAAGCTGTGAATGGAGAGATTCTCGAAGAAATGAGACAGATGCAAGCATGATTACAGGCTATGGAACTTGCGCAAGGAGGAGGCATTGACATGGATGATGTCAGTGATAGAGAGGAAGAACCTCAAGAATAAGTAGCAAAAGAAGGATTTGAAATAAGACTCATCAAGGCAATTTTGGGAGAAAGTTATAAACCCAAGTTGGAGGTGCCTATGTATGAAGGTAGCCTGGATGCTAAGAAACTAATCGACTGGATCAGTGAAATAGAAAAATATTTTGAATATGAAAATGTTGATGATGACAAAAAAGTGAAATTTGATGTAACCCGATTGAAGGGTCATGCATCCCTCTGGTGGGATGGAGTACAAGATGAAATAAGATGAAAAGACAAGCCAAAGATCAAAAACTAAGAAAGGATGGTAGCTAAACTAAAAGTTAAATTCTTGCCTAAAGATTACCAACTTAATCTTTTCAAGAAATTACAAAATCTTAAGCAAAAATAAATGTCAGTTAAAGATTATACAGAATAATTTTATAGATTGACCATTAGAGTTGGTCATATTAAGAATGATACAGAGAGGGTTGCTCGATATCTCAATAGACTGAGATACAATATTCAAGATGAAATTAACCTTTTGTGTCCAAGAATAGTGGAGGAAGCATATTAGTATGCTCTCAAAGCAGAGGAGAAACTTTCTAGAAAACAAGCACAAAGCTCAAGAGGGAAAAGTAGAAGTTTCAGAGGAAGATGATCACAAGTGGTAAAGGTCAATGGCAAGCTCACAGAGAAGAATCCAATAGCTCACATCACCAGGAACAATCCTCCCGAGGTAATGATTCTTCTAAAGGAAGAAGACCTTGTTCAAGAGGTAGAGGTAGAGGATTTATTGGAAAATGTTTTAAATGTAATCAATATGGTCATAGAACTTATGAGTGTCTAGAGAACCTTACCACAAGTCAAAGAAGTGCACATATTTCTCATGTTGACGAGGAGACTGTATAATCACTTGTTCATACAGATGTACCCGAGGTTGGAGAGGCACTGATCATGAAACAAGTCTTTCTTAAGCCAAACAAAGAAATCCACAAGCCCACACAAAGGAAAGTATTGTTCAAAACTACCTGTAAGACTAAAGGTAAATATTTTAAAGTTATAATTTATAGCGGGAGTATTGACAATCTTGTATCTACCGAAATGATTGATAAATTAGGCTTGAAAAAGATAACACATCCAACTCCATATAAGGTGTCTTGGCTGAAAAAAGGACACACTGGTACACAAACAACAATATATGACTAAATAAACTACTAAAAATTGCATATAAATGACTAAGTTTAGTCACGTGACTATTAATGGTTTATTTTTAGTCATTTATAACACCACTAAATTTATGACTAAACAATTTTAGTCATTTATTTAGTCATTAATTTGGTCATTGATTTAGTCATTAGTTTAGTCATTTATTTAGTCGTTAATTGAGTCATTTATTTAGTCATATATTTAGTCATTAATTTTAGTCACCTGACTATTTTAGTGGTTTATTTGTAGTCATTTATAACACAACCAAATTTATGACTAAACTATTTTAGTCATTTATTTAGTCATTGATTTGGTCGTTGATTTAGTCATTTATTTAGTCATTAATTTAGTCATTAATTTAATCATTAATTTAGTCATTAATTTAGTCACTACTTTAGTCATATATTTAGTCATTATTTTAGTCATGGTAGTCATATATTTAGTCATTGTAGTCATATATTTGGTCATTGTATTCATTTATTTTAGTCATAGTAGTCATTTATTTAGTCATGGTTTAGTCATTTATTTGAGTGAATCAATGATTCAAATTATAAATCAAATATAAATTAATTAATTCTCACAAATTTGTGCATATGAACTTTAGTGTTCATACAAATTCACATAAATTAAAAAAATAACTTTATTGATTTGCATGTTTAAACAAGATGAAGCATAACTTAAATGAAAGGAATCACATAAAAATGACATAGAGAATTGTCTTGAGTGGAAAACCCTCTTGGGGAATAAAAACCACTTGAAATGCCTCACTGGCTATACTTCACTGTTCACAAACACCATTTGAATTTCATACACAGAGTATCATCTTTATTTCTCATCTATGTTTCTCTCTATAACATCCTCTGATCTCACATCACTTAAGATTCAGAGGCAAAAGTTCAAGTACAACATAATGATGCATATATATATGCTTGTATATACAACACTATGAGATACTTCTAAAATTAATCAACTTTACAAAGCACTGAGTGTGCTATCAATACAACTCTCATTTATAGAATATGAATCAATAAAATGCCTTGTACAATCTGAGAATAATATTCCATTTTTTCTCAATGCAATGAAGAATGAGTTCAAGGAAGTACATATAGTGTTTTGTATTTTCAAACTGAAACATAATTTCCATCTCTAACTATTCCTTAATAAGTAATAGTTACAATTTGATAACCTTTTAACAAATACTATTCAAAGCCTTAACAATGCAGTGCCTTGCTATTATGTCATAACAATCCTCATCATGAAGGTTAATATAAATATGATCACATGATGAGGTTTAGAGCACATTGTAATATGATGAGCATTGAATAAGCATCATATACTTGAAACCAACTGAATAAAATGATAATCATCATAGAAACACCAATCTTCTTGCACATGGACACAAAACAACATTAGATCTGCAAACCACCTTCAAGCAAACATAAACTGTTATAAAAAAAATGCCAATATCATCAATATAAAAAGACTTGATTAATATGAAAAAACTTCCTCAAGAACTTTTCATGTAGTGTAATGTAATCACATTAATAGGACAAGTAATACAATGTGCATTTGATCAGACATGTTTGTCACCTTACGTAATTTAAATTAGGAACTTTGATTGATATACCCCATACAATGCCAAGGAGAGTAATGTTGCAAGATCACCTTACTATCTTATTGCCTTTGAAATTAATGCTAGCATGCCTAAGGGGACAAAAAACTCCCCCTTTGGCATTGATTTCAAACCCCAATAAGATAAAACATCAAAGCCAAATGTCAACTAAAAATAATATACCTAGACTGGAAATGTCACTGTGATGAGCACATAATTTTCCCTGTCAAAAGTCACAAAGACTGTCAAATCAAATTGTGAATCTTCAAGACCAAACAAGAAATTAACAATACCACTACTCAAAATAAACCATTGTAATGCCAAAAAAAATTGTTCAATCTATAATAAAAAACTGCTCAAGAATCAATATTAAAACTTTCCACTGAAGCAACACACAATAGATCAAAAAAATTCACTCACTGTCACCAACTTTATCAGATTCACTATCACTACTCACTGATCAAAGTCACTATCACTGCTCACTGTCAAATTACTGCACATTTTCTCCCCCTTTTGACAATAATGCCAAAGGAGAGACAATCATAAATGCTGCAAAAATGAAAGTATGGTGCATAAAATATAGTGTATTGCCATGCATCATAGATACACCACAGAAAACCATCATGCCAACACTGCCAACAGGGGTAAAAATAAGCATGAAAAGCTCCCCCTGACTCTATGGATAGGAGTAAATCACTGAAGAGAACTGTTCTTTCTCTTTGAGTCAACTCAAAAACCACGAAGAAAATCATAATGTGAAACCAAAGAACAAATTACCAAATGTAACAGTGCACACCACTTGTGAAGTATGGATGTATCCAAATAATCAACACAATATGAACAAGATCACTATCAAGATGTATCGAGTGTGAGGAAACCAAAGAAATTTCCAAAAATTCACAATGAAGATGCCAAGTACCAATTGTTCCAAACAACCTGAATGTAAATGATATCAAATAAAGTGAATCAATATTTCAACAAGATTAAAGTGACCCAAGTGTTAAGCTTCAGATTTACTGTCTTCATATAGCAGCATAAACATTGAAGTTTCACTATCCAAGTTCCAACATCTAGTACAAGTGTTAAATGTATTGTCAATACTCTCCTCGTGAATTATCAAGGTGGAAACAATAATGGACCCATTATACTGACAAAAGTGTCAAGAACATCCTTGTAATACTTCATATTATAGCTTGATACTTGAAACATATATACCTTATATGCAATTAGCTCATCAATGACTTATATACAAAGAATATAATAATAAGTCAATGACTTATCAACGAAAGTTGATAAGTCATTAATTGCTTATTTAGAAACAAGTATATATAATTCATCAAAAATCTAATGCAAATAAAATAAATAGATTGTCAAGTAGCATGAATGCCAATAGAGTAGAAAGGATATCACTCATCTGAATCTGAAATAAGATGTTTCCTATAGCAGCTTCTTGTACTTGTGTAAAAATTTCCTCTGCAATATCAAATTGACTCCTTTCAGCTAGCACAATGGTTTCCCCATTTGCAGCATAAACATTTCTTGGTCTCTATGCCAACACTTTACAATATAGTTCTCTAGCCTTCTAAATATTTTTTTCCTCATTCTTTGGATCCCTCCTCTCATTGTGAAAAGCTACAAAATAATTCCAATTTCTAAGTGAAATGTCAACATAAGAATTCTTCGCATCTGATTCACTTTGTGCAACTTTAATTGTTTCTTTTTCTTTAAGCCAGTCATATGTTTTCAGTTCCATGTTTCCAAGCATACATAAAGCATTTAATGAGTTTTTATCCACCTTAAGTGCATCCCCAATCAATTCTAGGCTTAGTTGGATCTCATTCCAAGCCTAAGCCATGGCTGCAAGACATAGATATGCATCCACATAATCAGGAAACTTGAACCATATTAGCCTGTATAAAAGAATTATCATGTATTTGTTCAAATAACCTAGCAAGATTAAATAGTGTTGTAAATTTATCCCATGGTAACTCAAGTGAAACACCACCTTCTTCTAGTTGATGGAATAATTCCATTAAAAAAGCTTCTCCCTTTATATAAAATTTGGCAAATATGCACACGAAAATTCATGACTATCTTCACCAAGCTCATGCAAAGTTCAAGGATTTCATGTGCCCTTTTTCAATCTACACCTATTTAAAGAATGGACTGGGGGTGTAGAACTAGTTATTAGATAAGCTGGTACTCACTTTCAGTTTTTAGTTAGAAATGTATGTTGCATTTTTAGGAATAAGGTGATTGAGTCTTGTGTCCTTCAGTTGAGTTGTGGTTGAGAATGTGTGTCTCCCAGTTAAGCAGCAGTTGAATCTTTAGTGCCTATCGATTAACACCACTGATTGAGGTTTGGACTGACAAGTTAATTGTCACCAATTTAGGAGTAACTGCCTATGATTGTGGATTAACAGTTTTGAGGGAGTTTTGTTCAGTTAGCTACCTATATTTGAGGAAATTAATCAGTTAGTTTCCACCATTTATGGACTATCTTCTCATGAATGAGGATCAATGGTAGTTTGGTTTATAAAAAAGAGCACAAGGTAGAAGAGAAGGCACTTTTGGGAAAATTGACGAACATTCAACTCTCATTTCAATGTTAGTGGCATTGCTACAGTAGTTGGGCACGTTGGAGATGAAACCCTTTAGGTGTGAACCTATCATCTTGGGGACAAAAACCCTTGGGAGCAGAATATATCATTTATTTATGTGTATAGTTGGGGTTACTACAAAGGCACTTCATGACTGACTTTGAGTTCCTCATTTCTTTCAAGATGGTGATTGTGTTTGGCTTCTCTTGGACAAGCAAATTTCACAGCAAAAAATATAAACAAGCTGAATCCTATTCAATAAAGACTTACATTATTCTCCAAGTCCAAGCAATCAAACCTAACACCTTTCAACAAGATCTTCCAACTCAACTTGGCATCCATGATGTTTTCAATCTAAACAAGCTCAAGTTGTTGATCCATATCACTTAGCAGAGAAGATTTCTATCTCTCATCTTGAGGAAATCGTTCATGATTTTTAACACCTGTTGGGTGAAGATACTTTGATTTATGTGTGGACCCACACCAATCATAAAGAGAAAAACCACCACATACCTCATCATCCAAAAAGGAACTCTACCAACTCAAGCCACGTGGTTCTCTGTGTAAGCTTTCCCAAACTCATGTAGAAATTGGGCATAATTTCATATAAATAGAGAAGAAATGATGATGACATAGCATGTAGTTAGAAAGTTAACCATAGTCCACATACAAGTGCACTGATAAAAATAAAGAAGAAGTTAAGACAATTGTATAATGGACAAATGGAACAGCTGCAAGAGGAAAAAATAAATAAATAAAACATACATAGACATCTTTGAACACTAAATGAAATGAATCCATATCCTTAAAGCGCACAAAAAAAACTATAGAATTGACACTAGGGATTTTATTTTTGAATTCAGCCCAAATGCCATTTCTTATGCCTCCATAAAAGTTTGTTGATCCAACTCTAGTTCATCATGCTCAAAATGAAGAACCCCAATGTTGTTTAACAATTCAATGGGTACTTCTTCTCTTCTCTTCTTCAAAAGAGACTTTGTTGTCTTAAGAGATATTAATAACTCACCCATCTTAATAAATGAATGGGCATCACGTGGATCTATGTGAGTTGCCTTTCTTAAAATTTCCAAAGTCTTCTCTGCTTGCCCTTGCTGAGCATATATATGGCCTATAACTTTTAAGCTCTCACATTTCTTAGGGTGGACCTCCAAAACCTTTTCAAATTTGAGAGAGAACTCTTTAGATCTATGTTTCTTCTATGTTTTGAACTCATATATATATATATATATATATATATATATATATATATATATATATATATACTTGTTGAAGTCATATATTTGCACATTTGTAGGTGCATATATTTGAATGTTTCTTATATGTTTCTTCTATGTTTACTTGTTGATGTCATATATTTGCACACCTGTAGGTGCATATAAGGATAATTTGTGTCAGAGAAGGAATCTGCTTGGAAGAATGGGGTGTGTGTACATACCAGTGCAAAATTTAGAGGAAGAAGTGAAAGTAGCACTAGATCAACTACCGAGAGATGTCACTGAAATTCCTGACATCCTGAAAGCAAAGAAAGCTCCTCTCAATTTATGGCTAATTATAGCAAGAGATATTTTGAATGCATTATGCCAACATACTCGTCCTTTGTTTAATTTATATAGTTGATAAGGGTGGTTTTTAACAAGCTTTAGCATGTTCATTATTTTATGGCAGGTATCACCCTTCATGTCTGGGCTCAAAAAAATAGAATCATTAACAACCACACAATATGTGTGCCCTTTTTGTACTGTTGTTGCAACTAGATCTTTATCCAATGAAGAAACACACCAAAGGGTAAAAATATGGTTACTCTTAAACAAGAAGTTTTGTTTAGCAGGATAATTGATTCTTAATGATTTTTAAATAGCTATATAACCTATCTTTATTTGTTTCAGGTTTTCAAAAGGGATTGCCCAACAATTGATGTTTTTGTTGAACTCTTGAATGAAGCAAAAAGTCTCTCCCCATGGTATTATCTATTTTCTTTATAATAATTTTGACAGAAGACTTATTTACCACACTAAAATATTGTTCAGGTTCATATTTATCATTGGGACCAAGCAAATCATCACATTTGTGTGATAATAACTTTCCCAGTTGTCTAAAAGTAACTTTTTTTATACATTAAAATATATAATATATCTACAAGCTGGAAATAATAGACTTCTAAGCAAGAATTCTTATCCTGAAGCCCTATTTCATATGTTATTTTTATTCTATTCTTGTTGATACATCATCTTGAGAATTTATTATCCTATGCAACTTCACTTAACTACACTTTTGATCTCTTTTAAAATATTCCCATACAACTGACCTAAACAACCACACCTGATAACATCATATTACTAAGTAAGATGTTTTATTTATTTACTATCTCTACTATATATATTATAGATGTAATATTAAAATCCCAAGATTCCCCTCTTATTACATCAATTTGAACAAAGGAAGGAACACTGCACCGGGTCTAAATACAACAGCCCCAAATAGAAATCTGATAAAGTGGATTCATCATATCTCCTAACTAATCTAGAATACACCAAACTAATAGGATTAGTGGATGTCTTGACTGTTGAACAATACCTGTAACAAATCCTTTGTACCACATGAGAGAAAAAATCCCAACCACAATGATCAACGAGAGAACTCTCCTCTAAGAGTCCACCCTCCTTTGAAAGTGTCAAAATCCCTCTAGTGCTAAAAGGGAACAAATCTCTCCTCTATTGTATAATAGGAACAAAACCAATAAATGTATATACACTAATCACACCCCTTCCAGTGATTACACTATCCAAAAATATTGCCAAGAATTGCCAAGCCCCTCATTGAACTAAGATAGGACACAAAATTGATAGTGCTTCTTAAACAATCTACTATATGAGAGTGAGAATTTCTACTATTGCAATATTGCAAGATATGCAAAAAATGGATTTGTTGAAAAGGCTTAAGAAACTTTCAAGAAAATGAAATTGGCAGGTGTAAAGCCAAATTCCACAACCTTTGCCAACATACTCCCTACCTGTAATAAAAAGGGAGCTTTGGACAGGGTATGTACATCCATCAAAGCATAATAGAAGGTCAATTTCTGTTAGATATTATGGTTGGAAATGCTCTGGTAGATATGCATGCAAAATGTGGAAGCACAAGAAAGGCACGTGAACTGTTTGACAGAATGCCTCAAAGAGATTTCATCTCATGGAATGAAATGATTGTAGGTTTTGCAGAAAATTGTTTGTTGAAAAGGCTTTTGAAACTTTCAAATGGATGCAATTGGCAGGTATAAAGCCAATTTTTTGCCAGAGTCCTCCCTGTTTGTGCAAAAATGGGAGCTTTGGGATGGGCTATGAACATGCACCAAAGCATAATGGTAGGGGAATTTTTGTCAGATGTTATAGTTGGATATGCTCTAGTAGACATATATCAAGATGTGGAATCGTAGACAAAACACCTGAATTGTTTGACAGAATGCCTCAAAGAGATGTCATCTCATGGAATGAAATGATTGATTGCAAAATGTGCACAAAATGGATTTTTCAAGGAACCTCTCAAAATATTTGAATTAATGAAGCACTTTGGAACACATCCTAACAATCTATTTTCAATGGAATCAGGGAGGTTATTTAAACTTTTACACCCTTCTATTGTTCAAGTGTTGCAGTTGTGACAGGTTGCCAATGAATCAGGGAGGCTATTTAAATCTATACACCCTACCATGTTCAAGTGTTGCAGCTGTGACAAGTTTCCAATGGAATCAGGGAGCTTATTTAAATGTCCACACCCTTCTATGTTCAAGTTTTTTAGCTGTGATAGGTTGCCAAACGAATTAGGGAGCTTATTTAAATGTACACACCCTTCTATGTTCAAGTGTTGCAGTTGTGACAGGTTGCTAATGGAATCAAGGAGGTTATTTAATCAGGGAGCTTATTTAAATTTCCACACCCTTATATGTTCAAGTGTTGTCAGCTTATTTAAATTTCCACACCCTTATATGTTCAAGTGTTGTGTTGCAGTTGTTATAGGTTGCTAATGAAATCAAGGAGGTTATTTAAACTATGAAAATATTTTATTTTTAAGTGTTGCAGTTGTGATATATTGTCAGCAGAATCAAGGAGGTTATTTAAACCTTTAAAATTTCCTATTATATTCAAGTGTTGCAGCTGTGAGAGGTTGACAATGGAATTGGGGAGGTTATTTAAACCTCTACAACTTTCTATTTTCAAGTGTTTCAGATATGACAGGTTGCCAATGGAATTGGGAAGGTTATTTAAACCTCTACAATCTTCTATGTTCAAGTGTTGCAGCTATGCTAGGTTTCCAATAGAATTAGAGGGGTTATTTAAACTTTTACACATTTCTATGTTCAAGTGCTACAACTATGAGAGGTTGCCAATGGAATGAGGGAGGTTATTTAAATCTATACACCCTACCATGTTCAAGTGTTGCAGTTGTGACATGTTGCCAATGTAATTAGGAAGGTTATTTAAACGTTCAAACCCTTCTATGTTCAAGGTTTCATTCGTGATAGGTTGCCAATGGAATCAAGGAGGTTATTTAAACCTTTGAAATGTCCTATTATGTTCAAGTGATACTTGACAATGGAATCAAGGAGGTTATTTAAACCTCTACAACTTACTATTTTCAAGTACTACAGACGTGACAGGTTGCCAGTGGAATAAGGAAGGTTATTTAAACCTCTACAATCTTCTATGATCAAGTGTTGCAGCTACGACAGGTTGCCAATAGAATCAAGGATTTTATTTAAACTTTTACACCCTTCTATGCTCAAATCATGTGATCTGACGAAGAATAAACAAAAAATGCAAAAAAAAACCAGCTATTTATTCATGGTCGTGGCCTAGTAAAAATCATATTTTCTTCACAAAATCAAGAACCCGCTTAGGGTTTTGCAATGAAATTGCAAATATAGAGATATTGAAAGGAATAGCATAGAGTTTTGTTTTCAGGAAAAGCACAAAAGTATATAAAACCCTAGTCAGTTCTTCATGGCCGCAGCCAAAGAATCAATTTTTCTTCACAAAATCACACAAAAACACTTGGGGTTTTTGAATCAAACTTCAAATACAGAAGGAAAATGTTAAAATTTCACCTGTTATCAATGGTTGGAGCTCGAAATGAGCTTTATTTGTAGAAATAAAGTGAAGATTTCATCAGGAAAAATCTTACCTGAGCTCGAATGGCTTGCTTTTCATGAAATATGCAATCATTTAACTATGAAAAACCTCCATTTAAGCTTCAAAGAGCCTCAACCATGGTGGCTTAAGACAAAAAGAAACACACAAAGAAAAATGGAGTTCAAAAATTGCATCAGAAAATGCTTATGGCCGCAGCCTTGATCCATGAAATGACTTTCAGAATGGATAAAAACTAGATTTATGTCAAGAATAATACTTGCCTTGTCTTTCCACTGATAAATCTTCAAGAAGATCGTTCATAAATCACCATGGAGGAGAATATAGAAACCCTTGTTGGTGGCCAAGAGGAGCTTCAAGAAAGTTCGATGAAAAAAATGAATGCGTTTTTGCATTTTTTCCTTTGTTTTGTTTTAGCGTTAGAAACCCTATGAAAGCCGACCACAAAGGTAATTTTTAACTTTGTTTTAAAATTGCAAACACAAACTAATGTATTCCATGGTCAAGAAAGTCTTATGCCTTATATCTATGCCAAACCTAGGCTATGCCTTAGTGTTTTTATGACTTCACCATATGTGCCTTGTGATTTCATGTCCCCTTAAAGGTTGCAAAGTCTTTCAAGAATTAGTGTTTTATTTTCAAATTCTCATCACTTGCATAAAATTCTTCAAGACTTATGTTGTGCATTAGGCCGACCCTTGCTTTCTATGGGTCTCAAAATGTGTGACATTTTAATTAAGTATAAATCACTTAATTGTGAATGTCATTTCGAATGCAAAGTATGGTGAGTAATGCCTTAGGGGAGATTGAGTTAGGTGGTGTTCTTGCAAGCCTTGAAGAATAGTTGAGACAATTGTTATTATTTTTGCATTTATAGAAGACTTAATATTATATAGATGATAGATAATTTGTTAATCAACTTCTTCCACGAAGAAGGGAGCTATAAGTAATAAGTAATGAAATTGAATTTCATTGAGAATTTGATCATGGCTCAAGATGAACACTGGCGGCATGCTTAACACATGCAAGTCAGATAGGAAGTGGTGTTTCCAATGGTGAATAGATGAGTAATGCATAAGAACTTTCCCTTGGGAGGGGAACAAGCTTAGGTAGGGGTCCCATGAAGGGGGCTTAAACTCTATGGATTATGATCAAATTCGAAAGAAAAAAGAATAGATGAGTAATAATCATTTATTTAGTCATTTTTATTTGTCTGATATTAGTCATTTAGTTGTGATTTTACTCCATTAACAAATTAGTCACTTATAATGATCAAATTAGTCATATATTTTCAAAATACTACTAGTGTTAGTCATGTGACTAAAATTTTTAGTCGTGTGACTAAAATTTTTAGTTGTGTAGTCATTTATTTGCCAAATTCTACTAGTGACATCAAGTATTGGTAAATGTATAGTGTCAAGTAGAGTTTCAAATAGGGAGTTACAAAGATAAAGTAATATGTGATGTTATGCCAATGGATGTCTGTCATATTCTCTTAGGTAGACCTTGGTAGTTTGATAGAAAGGTAATCCATGATGGAATATGTAACACATATACTTTTGAAAAAAATAGACATAAGCACACACTCATACCCCTTAAGGATGAAAATACGGTTGAGGAGGTCAGTCCTAAGGTGTTGATGGTAAGTGGGAAAGAATTCTTGCATCAAATGAAGAATGAAGAGGTAAATTTTTCTCTAATTGGAAAACCAAAATTAATTCTTACAAGAAAAAAATTGGTTGATTTACCTGTAAAAATTCAAAAAATGTTAGATGAATTTATTGATATTGTTGTGGATGATTTTATTGATGTGTTGCCACCAATAAGAAGTATCCGTCATCATATAGATCTCATTCCTAGAGCTAACTTGCCAAATAAAGCAACTTACAGAATGACTCCAAGGGAGAATGAAGAGATCAAAACCCAAGCATAAGATCTGCTTGACAAAGGATTGGTCAGAGAAAGTCTAATTCCCTATGCTATTCCTACAATTTTGAGCCCGAAAAAAGATGGAGGATGGAGAATGTGCAGAGATTCCAGAGCCATAAATAAAATCACCATCAAGTATAGATTTCCTTTGCCTCATATGGATGATTTTATGGATTGTCTGAATGGTGCTAAGTATTTTTCCAAAATAGATTTAAAAAGTGGGTATCATCATATTAGAATAAGGGAAGGTAATGAATGGAAAATGACATTTAAAACAAATGATGGGATTTATGAATGGTTAGTACTGCCATTTGGTTTAAAAAATTCTCCAAGTACTTTCATGAGATTAATGAATGAAGTACTTAAGGAATTCACGGGAAAATTTGTAATAGTCTATCTTGATGATATTTTAATCTATAGTCAAACAAAGGAAGAACACCTCAGACACTTAAGATTGGTTTTAAGTAAGTTGAAGCAAGAAAAACTTTTAATCAATCTTAAGAAGTGTACATTTATGAAACCAAAGTTAACCTATTTGGGTTTTTTAATGTCTAAAGATGGTCTAAAAATGGACCTTGAAAAGGTTAAAGCCATAATAGAGTGGCCTACTCCAAGGAATATCTTTGAGGTAAGAATTTTTCATGGACTTGCTAGTTTTTACAGAAAGTTCATAAGAAATCTCAATGGAATTTTTGCTCCAATTGTTGAAACAATCAAGGGATATAAACAACTATTCCAATGGACTAAAGAATTTGAAGCAATTTTTCAATTGCTTAAGAAAAAGATTAGAAAACAACCTGCTTTAGCCTTACCTAATTTTGGTAAACTTTTCCAAGTTGAATATGATGCTAGGGGGATGGTTGTAGGTGTTGTTCTAATTCAGGAGGGTAAGCCAATTACTTACTATAGTGAGAAACTAAATGATGCAAGAAAGAATTATTTTGCATATGATAAATAATTTTATGCTCTTGTTCAGGCTTTAAAAAAGTGGAGGCATTATTTAATGCCTAAATAATTTGTGTTGTATACTGATAACGATGCTTTAAATTTTATCAGTAACCAAACCAAATTAAGTCAAAGGCATGTAAAATGGGTTGAATTTCTGCAAAATTTTACCTTTGTTATCAAGCATAAAAGTGGCCAAACTAACAAATTTGCAGATGCTCTGAGTAGAAGAAGCTTGATCATGCAGTGATCCGAAGTGAGTATAATGGGTTTTGATGACCTAAGAGAAATGTACAAGGAAGATATAGATTTCAAAGAGGAATATGAAGCATGTGCAAATCCTCTTAGTAGGGATAGAAGTCCTTGGATGGATTTCATGATACAGGAGGGTCTACTATTCAAAGGAAGTCAACTTTTCATTCCAAGAAGTTCAATGAGAGAGAAATTATTGAAAGAGAAACACAGTGGCAGCTTAGCAGGGCATTTCGGGCAAAAAAAGACACTAGCTCAATTGAGTGCACACTATTATTGGCCACGCATGAGTAATGATGTTGAGAAGTTTGTAGAAAGGTGTAAAGTGTGTCAACATGCCAAAGGAAGCAGTCAAAATGTAGGTTTATATCAGCCATTGCCAATTCCCAACAGGCCATGGGATTCAGTAAGTATGGACTTTGTACTTGGTTTACCAAGAACTCAAAAGGGGAATGACTCAATCTTTGTAGTGGTTGATAAATTTTCCAAAATGGCGTATTTTATTCCATGTACAAAAACAAGTGATGCTACTAATATTGCCAATTTTTTCTTCAAGGAGATAGTTAGGCTACATGGACATCCTAAGAGCATTGACTCTGATCGAGACACTAAATTTGTAGGACACTTTTGGAGGACTCTATGGAAAAATTTGGGCACCAATTTAAGCTTCATCTCAGCTTACCATCCTCAAATAGATGGTCAAACAAAAGTAGTCAACAAAAGCCTTGGAAACATATTGAGAAGTTTTGTCGGTATGCATCCCAAATAGTGGGACTTGGTACTTGCACAAGAAGAGTTTGCATATAATGACTCACCTAACATGAGAACAGGTATGATTCCTTCTCAAATTATGTATGGTATGCATCCTAGAGGAGTATATGAGTTAAGAAATTTAGGTAAAATGGAAACAAGAAGTGGTGACGGAGAAGAATTTGCAAGTACAATGCAAGATTTGCATGAATAGGTAAAAAGGAAATTTGAAGAAAGCACCATCAAGTACAAAAGAAGAGCTGATCAGAAGAGGGAAAAAGTAAATTTTAATGTTGGTGATCTTGTTTTAGCTCATATCAGAAAAGAAATATTTTCAAAGGGTGAGTATAACAAGCTAAAGACTAAGAAAATTGATCCATGTAGGATCTTAAGGAAGTTTTCTAGCAGTGCATATGAAATAAAACTTCCAACAGGCATTGGAATCTCTCTTATCTTTAATGTTGCAGATTTATACCCTTTCAAAGGTGAAGAACAAATAATTGAAGTACCTGAAAAAGGTGAGGAGTAGATTGTTGAGTGGATGCAGCAGTTATCCAAAGAAACGCCAAAGCAACTTGAGCAAATTTTGGACCAGAAAGTGGTCAAGAAAACCAGGGGCAAGGAATATTTTTAGTACTTAGTTAAATGGAAGGGATGCCCACTTGAAGATGCCACATGGATGAAAGCTTCTGAACTATTCAACCTTGGTACAAATATTGAAGACCTCGTGGACAGGAGTCCATGAACAAATCTTTTGTTCCTTGGGAGTCTGATGCAGGCGCATTTTTATTTTAGCTTATGTTTGTTGATGGATGAAATAATGTGAGGTTGTGATTTTTTCACAAACCTCCAAATCAATTTTTTTTAAACTAAAGGATAGGAATTTGGAGGGTTTATAGGGATTTTTTTGGATTAGTTTGAGTTTAGTTTAGCCTATTTTTCAGTATAAAAATGAGCCTATGTTTTAGCCTAAAGACATGCAAGAGATGAGGGAATTAATAGTGTAAAAAAAATTTGATATATTTGTGGTGTGACGTTTTTCATGTTCTTGTTTCTTTCATGAGTTTTTCTTTGCTATTGTTTGGGGCTGCATCAGGATTCCAAAGAATACAAAGAATGGTTATCCCTATCAAAATCCATTAGTCAAAGAAACTATGGGTAAAAATAAACAAGGGAAAAGTATCCATCAAAGATGTCCACAAAGGCAAAAGAAGGCTTCTCAAACAACATACAAAGTATATCAAGTTGTTGGTCCTAATTCCATGCACACTTTCGTATCCATCCATCATTGTCCATCTTCCCAAGTTTGGATAGTCAAAGGTTCCAAGTTGTCAACCAATCTATCTCCTATTCCTAAACACACAACACCATCCACTCATCCACACATGATATCCAATTCTCACATTAACCATGTATTGGTAGCAACCCTTCATCATAAGGATTTGGAAGACATTCTATCATGATGTGCACACAAAGACAAAGTTAACCTTGGTATTAGCAAAGCAGAACAAAATTCTCAAAAGTTGCATTCAAGTATGTGTATCTTAGCAAAACAACTTCTTCAAGAAGGATATCAATGGTACATTATGATAGAAGCATCAACATCAGCAGTACCAGGTGGTTTAGCATGCGCATAAATATTTCACAAAAAATTAAAAAAAAAATCAAAAATCATGAAAGTAGTAAAGATAAAAACCGTCCTTCAATGAAAACCACTATGGTGGTGCTTTGGATAGGTACCATGAAGAAAACCCGGCAAACAGGCATCATGTGTAGAATCGAGCATCTGTGTGTGCTTATTTCAAGTGGAAGCATCTCATCCCATCCATAATAAAATCCCAACATTCCTTCCATCTTATCCATAATAAATCCATTCATCCATGAACCATTTATCCAATCCATTTTCATATATATGCATCTATCTTCCAAATTATCTTGATCTTGACAAAGTTTGGTGCACACTTTACACTTTCTTATGGTAAACATCTTGACATGGGTCATTTTCATTGATCCTATCCTACCCAATATTATCTAAACCATGAAGCACTATCCAAATGAGCATCCTCTATTCGAACACCTTATCTTATCACAAGATAATCATTGGAATCCTTTGTGTGCTTACCATATCCATCCATCCATACATCTATCCAATAATCCACCCATGGTATTCCATACATTGCTAGACATCGGGGGTAGATATTTACATCTTGCTTCGGGAATAAATCTTGATCTATATCTTCACACTTATATGGTGATCAGAATATTAGCAAACATGAAATCAAATTGGTCAAGAATTTGTGATCCAAAATCCAAATCACAAACCCATGACATATTTTGATGAGAAGATATTCCTTATCAAGCTTTATCTTTCATCGAACATCAATCCAAACAATC
This sequence comes from Sequoiadendron giganteum, assembly GCA_007115665.2. NCBI lineage: Eukaryota > Viridiplantae > Streptophyta > Pinopsida > Cupressales > Cupressaceae > Sequoiadendron > Sequoiadendron giganteum. Next base: position 160,806,705 of record CM021100.1, on the reverse strand, counting down.
AATATCAGTTGCATATAACTTGCACATTAGTGTCACATCAAATCATCAAAACAATTTTGTTCCAAATCAAGCTTCAAAGTCCTGATCAATCAAATCCAACCAATCCATCATCATCTTGGGATATCCTTCCCAATCCACATGTTGCTTAACACTATCCTTGCATTGTTGTGTATCCTCAACAATTTTATCATCATCAATCCTTTAATCTGATCAAACAACCTTAGCTTGGTTTTCAAAAAAAATACCAAAATAAAGCACTGATATCATCACATATCCATATCCAAATCGTCAAAATCATGCGAAAATCCAAAAACATCGAAAACATGTCAAAATCCAAAAATAGGTCAAAAGTCAGAAAAATTCAAAAATAGAGTCATTTTGTTGACTACGTCGTCTATGAGCTTTGAATGTAGGAAATTCCATCATCGATGTGCCCTCGAGACACTTAGGTTAGTCCTTTTAGGAGGCTGTCCCAATAAATTGGCAATCCATTTGTTCATATCTCATCAATAAACGAGTTTGTGTCAGTCAAACTACGTGGTATCTACATGTATAATGTAGGCAAGGCTAATCTTTGATCAGCCCTCGAGACCCCTAGGATAGGTCCTTAGGTTAGGTTCTTGGTCAAAATCTCAAAAAATACCAAAAAACTAGAAAATTTGAAAGTCAAAACATTTGTAAAACATCTTAAAAATACCAAAAGTAGCCTCAAAACATTTCAAAACATCAAAAACATCCAAATATTTGAAATAAAGTGCGTCCATCCCATTTCAACATTCACCCGCAATAAGAATCCGCTCATAATAAATCAATTGTCACTTTCATCCTTTGGCAAGGCAATCAAAAGTAAGTTTAGCAGTCAAAAGTGTGTTCTCAAATGTCAAGGGTCTTAAGTCTAGGATTGTAAGTATACAGGTTGGTGAACTCTTGGTATCACTAGCCCATCATCCAATCTCATCATCATTTGATAACATCATGTACTAGGATGCATCCTTCCTACAATGGACATCAGCATCAAGCATCACCGTAGTTTAGTCTTGGCTAGCGGTATGAAGAACACTAGCTTGTTTGTTTACTTAGTCATTTTCTTATGATTTATCTTATTGCGCTCATTCCAAGGACATCTTGATGATGTCTAATCAAAATATTTAGAGAGAAAGGAGTGGGGCATGGATCAATATCTTTTTCTAATGTGCTTGTTGGATATTCTTGTAATATAACCTTGGCGAACACTTGCTTTATTAGGTATGTATGGAGGATGTTTTGGACAATTTGTTGATTATCACATTGTTAGGTTTTTCCTTTTTGTGTTTTCATTTGAGATGTTTGAAATATTGAAAATACATCCTAGTAAGGTTTCTATATGTCAGGTGTGAATAGGGATACTCCTATTTGATCCATCACACTAAGTACAATGCCATCTTGGTTCTTTATACCTTGATGCATCATGCCTATGTGTGTTATCAAACATAAGGTAAGTAAGCCATTTTAAAGTCCCAATTCTTGATAAGAAATACATCATCATCATTCATCATCATCTCTAATAAAGTCTCATAGATCATAGACTTAGTGGATCCTCCTTTCATCATCTTATTTCTTCTTTCTTCTCCCTACGCTAACATGGTATCATGATAGTCAACCAAAAAAAACATCACCAATGTATTCATCCTGCATCCACAGATTATCAACCTTTTCGGACCCTTCCTAGAGCCTTTGTAGATCCTTCGGGCAGCTTGTCATCTTCTTTCGAGATCTCCCCCAAAAATCCAAATTTTCATCCAATCTCTTGAGGGGACAGCATACTAGCATATTTCTTGTCGTTGGGGCAACAATGGGGCATCTGAAAAAAATAAAATAAATTAAATTGACTTTTGATATTGCTAGTATTATTCTTTGAACCAACGCAGCAGGTATATTGCTTCAAAGAGGGGCAAAATGTAGACACTTGAAATATCTTGATTGATATCATACACTCGATCCTGATTCACTAACATCATTTCTTCCTAATTCACTTCTTTACTAACCAATTAATTGAATAATCCTTATTTATTTAATTTCATCATAATTCCTTTTTTAATTAAATAAATCATTTTATTTGATTAAATCATTATCTTCTTTCAATTAAATAAATCATTTTATTTAATTAATCATAATATTCCTCTTTTAATTAAATAAATCATTTTATTTGGTTAAATCATATTTCCTCTTTTGATTAAATAAATCACCCTTATTTGATTAAATCTAACATCATCCCTTTTAATTAAATAAATCAAACTTTATTTAATTAAATCTAATGTCCATTATTCCTCCCATTTGATTTAAAAAAAATCCAAAAATCTAAGTCAAATGTCAAATGACTCTAATCTCAATCTAAGTTAATTAAATCCTAATTAAATCTAACTCTAATCCATCGAATCCTCTAGATTTTGCAACTTGCACATGTAAATCAATTGATTTATAAATTGTTCTATTTTCATTCAAAAGGGCATCTCATTGGAATATTCCTCCAATTTGAAATCTCCCTCCCAAAAGGACTTATCCTCCAACATGGCATTTAGTCTCGGTTCATCTTTAATCCCACATCCTTCATGTTTCTCATTTCTCCATCCTTCTTTCCTATAAATAGAGAGCTTCTCTATTGATTTGGGATCCATAACTTTAGACAAATTCATTATCTACAAATTTTATGCAAGTTCATCCATTGTTCATCAAGGTTTTCATTGCATTTTATCAATTTTAGTTAGGTTATGGTCAATTTTTATCAAGGAGCACAATCATCAACAATATTCATCAAAGTTCATCAAGGAATTGGGAAAGGGCTACTTTCCACATCAAAGTAGCACAAATTCCCCCATGGGATGCTAGTTTGAATGTTTTGAGCAAGATTTAGTAGCTTTCATTTGATTAATTTCACTTTGTTTCTTGTTTTTTGCATTTGAATGAATTACATGGAGAATGATTATTTTAGACTTGTTTAATGACTAACATTGGGTTGTTTGATGATGTTTGAGCAAGTCTAGATCAACCATTCACAATTATGCATATGCTTTTCCACACCACCTATTATATTTCTGGCAACCCTATTTTATAGCATTTTCTCTTGTTCTCTTGCCACCTCTTATGACATTATTTATGGTTTGTGGGTTGGAGTAAAACCAGCCATAAAATAAGAGTTTGTTGTGTCATAAAAATAACTATTTATTTTTCCTTCGTCCATCAAAATTATATTAGTTAAAAAAAGAATAATACATATTATTCCATGCCATATGAGTATTAAAATATATTATTTATTGTTAGCACAATAAATAATTATTTAAAAATAAATTTATATCTCAAATTATTTGTTGTTGTGAAGGTGACATGAAGTGTATGTGAAGGCGACATGAAATCTGCATTCTCCTCATGTTGTAGGATTTATTTTATTAACATAATAGCAACAAATATAGAATCTAATATTTATTATTCACATATTTAACCTTAAGCAGCAAAAGGTGGTAAAATGGTATGTGAATAGGTTAAAGGGTATAGGAAAAAGGTTAAAATATGGCATAAAATGGAACATGAACGAATCTCATCATTCCCCCAACTTAGCATATTACATGTCATCGTGCAACCTTTATTTTTAAAATGTTTTGATTTGAATTGGTGACCTTTCGATCTATGACTTTTCCTTCTTCACCCTTGACTATTATAGCTCATGCTTAATTGCATTTCCCTTTGATTTTTATCAGCCCCTCTTCATAACAAGCTCTCGTGGATTTTCTTTATTTTTTAGCTTATATTTTTTCTTTTCACTTTCAATATTCATACCTTCAACCTTTTTTTCCATCCATTTTTCTTTTCTCTATTTTTTCAAATTTTTTCTCTTTTTGTCAAATTTTCATAGTTATATGAAATGGGTGAAATGATGACCAATAATAACTTGAGCACAATATGAAACATAGAACCACCGCTACAAACAATCTTGATCTCATTTATCTCATCCCAGCATATCTAAAAGGTAAATATAGAACTTTGGAATACATGCCCACTCACTTGGTTGAAAGAATTATTTACAATGGCTGCAATCTTTGAAAGACACATCATTCTATGATGACCAATTCGAAACAAGTCATATTGACATATCATGAAGCTATGTTATCCTTTCCTTTTAAGCATGAGAGATATCCATAACTATTACCAAATTTGTATGAAAATTTATAGTTGAAAATAATACATCTTTCTTACCAAAGATAAGGTTGTGTAGTGAAAGAACAATTGTAGTCTCAACTTGTCCAATGTGTCCATACAAATTGAGGTAGGTGGATACTCATATCAATGAAGGAGTGTGATGATATGCATTAATTATAATGTATTCAAGCTCCTTGCTCATGTCTTCAAGTTGTCTTTGAATGTGTAGATCAAGAACATAGTACTACAAGATTCATGGATCTCATAGTACTTCTTCCACATGATCTATCATCAAGAGAAGTTCTACCCATGAATGTTGTTCACATTTTTCCGAATAATCCTCTTGTGATCTCCAAGAGAGAAACACAAAAGAAACTTGATGTTCCCCATACAACTAGCAAGTCCAAGAAAATGTGTTTTTGGATGCTCATGTAGAGAAGCATCATCAATTGGTGCAAAAATGTTAGGCAAACTGGATAATAAACCTACAACCATTTTCTCAAGACCAAGCATATCAAGTATAGTAATGTTAAATTTGTACAATGGCATCCATTTAATAACTCCACCATTAATGAGTAGATTATTCATTTTTATAAAATGAAGGGTAGATTTATTAATATCTAAATAAAATGGATGAATTACGATGAATGCTTGTGTAAACACAATATAGATTCATGTCCAATTAACACAAGAATTCAAACTATGATTGGTCCAAATATCACACATGTGGTTTTATTAAAAGCACCAATGAAACAATCAATGAGATTTTATTATAAATCAACCAAGAATTATCAAAATTCAAGGGATCCCCCCAACTTAACTTCATATTGAAAAGGCATGAGAGCAGTAAGATAATCCAAAGAAAGAATAAAGATAGTGACATATTTAAGAATACCTTGAGCCTTGTTCAATGAGCAATCAACCAAATATTTCCAAAATTCAATAGATTTCCCACCAACTTAATTTCACATTGTAAAATCATGAGGGTATTAGGATAATCGAAAGAATTAATAAAATACATATTTAATATCTTAGATCATTAATGAATGATCATACATTTGTAGCAGGTCATTAATGCATTGAAACTCATCTAGTTGTGCTTAATCAATTAATTATTAGTGGACCTAAATCAATAAGTGTGTGAGGAATATACATTTTTAGCATAGGTCTCCCAAGATCTAAATGTTTGGATATGAAAACATTTATAAATGATAGATCTTGTAGTTGTTGATTCTTTATCTCAAACAATCCATTAATTATTAATGTATTGACTGTAAGACCTCTTAGTGTGTGATAAATTTCAACACACACATTTATGAGTGCAATGATAAAATTAGACTCAAATTGTATGAGAGGGAGGTTACGAAATGGATGACCAAATGGATGACCAAGACAAGTTTCTAGAAAGATGCCTAGATCAACGGTGGAGAATTGACGCACCAAAAAGAGGTGGGTAATGAAGGCTATGACACCAATGGCTATGACGCTCGACGACTATGACAGACCATGAAGGCTTATGACAAAGGAAACTATGACAAAAATAAAAGCCATGAACATGGCATTTTTTACCAAAAGAGGTGCATAAATAATTTGTTTTAAATTATTTATTCAAAAATGGAGAGGGACAAGTGGCAAATAAATAATTTATTTGGGGGAAATGAAAAAGGAGATTTAAATAAATTCAAAAATTTAATTAAAGGAGGAGATAGAAATTAGAGATGGATAATTAACTTATTTAATTATTTATTCAAACGGGATGAATGACACATAATTAAATAACTTCCTCAATTATTTAATTATAGAAGAATGAAGGGTCAAATATTTATTATCTGACTATGGATGCAAGAAAAATAATCAAATAAATAATTTATTTAATTATTGGAGAAAGGGATATATTAGCGACACAATTAAATAACTTTAATTGATCAGGATAGAAATGAGAAGGTGAATCAATTAAATAATTAAAAACTATTTAATTAATAGAGGAATGTGATCAAACATTATTCAATTATTGAAAGATGATGACCAATAAAAATGACGCTCGTAGATTTAGGACATTTTCCAGTGTCTACAAGGCCAATACTAGGGTAAAGAGTGAAATAAATTTAATGTTTAATAACTAGATTCGGTTTGGTATAAATGTCATTTTGGGGGCGTAAACTTGTGAAAGATGTCGTGGATATATGCATAAGGGTTGCAAATAGTGAGGTAAGTATAGATGAAATGCAACTATAAATAAAATCAATTATTTAAATTAATACAAAAAATTTGCACTACTCTGAAAATTGCGACAAGAACTGTAGTTTGTAACAGTGTGACAGGAACAGTCCAACAACTACTCTATTTTCTATGCAATCTTCCAAATCACCATAATTCTATCAAATAATACTTTTAATTAGAGAAATAAATACAAATATGATTTTGGATTTCTCAAATAACTGAAAAATAAATCTTTATATACTATTCATAACCAAATCACTCCAATCTTTAAATCACACATGGAATAAAATAAAACATTAATCACATAAAATACTTAATAAAAAAACACAAAAACATCACCAAGATTTCTAAGTAGTGGGCCCTTCCTCTTGGTCAGAAAGGTGGTTAAAATGGTGGCACAACACTCAAATCATGACCAACATATATTCATTAAAATAAAATATATTACATTTTATTTCTGCATTATGCTCACTGTTGTTACATTGTTGCTACCTTTATTTCATAACCCATGCTGCCATATTTTTTCCTTTCTATTATCTTATGTTGTACTACTTTATAACATGCCAATTCATCCTCATTTATAGCTATTACATTGTCTTACAAGGCATGAAACAAATTATAAGTTGTTTTACTATTCTCTCACCATATGCAACAAAAGGTGGTAAAATGGTATGATAATTTATGGAAATGGAATATGAAAATGGGTTAAAGATTATAGGAAAAAGGTTAAAATATGGTATAAAATGGAACATGAATGACTCTCATCAGGGCCAAACAATGATTCCATACTTAGCTCCCCCTGAAATTGTACTTCTCCTTATAAACTTACTAGTACCACTTGTGCATGAAATGCAACTTGAATTTGCATAGGTTTATCCTTCTCATTATCTTGTACAAGAGTTTTTAAATTGATCTTGTAAGAACATAGTCATCTTGGAATATAAGAATATAATTTGATCATGCAAGAGTATGAACCTCGACCTTCTATATAATGGATAAAGATTAGTGGTCTTTGGTCATTTCAACCTTCATGTTATTTATTCCATTATTTGACATCAATGATAATATTCCAACAAGCTTGGACAAAAAAATCATTCTTGGCATTAATGACGACATTTAACATTCTCATTATACATTTGTAGTGTCAAAAATTGTACTCCTTTCTTGGGTATAGTACAATTTCACACTTAGTTTGGATCTATTTTAGTACCCTTGCATTCATGCCCTTTAAATCATCATTAATAGGCCCCTAAGACCCCTTTATTATGTATCCTAAGGCTTATTTCAATTGAAATCTTGACAAATTCAATAAATACATTTAATTTTTCAACCCCTTGATATTCTCTCACCCCAAAAATATAGGGTGGGACCCATATGCCACCTTGGCATATGAGTCCTATTTGGGGCCTTTTTAAGGTTTTGAGCGGGAAATTCAAGTTTTTTAATTCAAATTTCGGCATTTAAGATCTAATAAATAGTAAATTAGATAGGATGCCTATAAAATATAAGTCTCACATTTATTTTTTCAACTAGAACTAGAGAAAGAGAGAGAGATAGAAGCAAGTAAGCAAGAGATTCACATTCAAAGAGTAAGGAGCAAGCAAAGTTGAAGTCTTGGAGCAAAATTATAGTGTTTTTATAGGATTTTAAGCTCACTTTCATTTCAAGATCTAGCATTGTCAAAGATTGATGATGGTTGCCTATGAAGGATCATGATGGATTCTAGGTTGGGGAGATGCAACTAGCCATTGAACCAAGCCTAATGAATTGTTTCCTAAGTGATTCCATCTTCCATTATCATTCTACTTTCTACCTAAAGGAAGGTACATGCATTCTTATGGGTTATTAGGGTGATTGGAGATCTCCCAAAGTGATTCATCACTATTTTCATGTTTCATTTATGTATCCTATTCTAGCACATTAAAGTAGGGTTTTATTGCATTTTATCTCTCATAATCTTAGACACACTTAAGATTAGGGCTTTCACACACATTTCTATTTCAGATCTCTATTTTCTATCAAGGTTTAATTACCAAACCAGGGTTTGACCAAGGCAAACCCACCATAAGAAAATCAACACAATATTTTATTTTGTAGATTTTTAACAGTTTCAAATCTGGAAGTGAAGTTTGAAAGACATACGAAGGAAGTGCAGAGATAAGAGAACAACTTCAGATCCTAATTTTTTGGAAAGGAGTATTGGGACTAAATCACCCATCTAGGCGTATGAGTCCCAGTATACCCCTTTTATCATTTTTTTGTAGATCCTGCACAATCACCAAAATATTCTAGATCTTGCCCAGATTCTTGTAGCGGGACTAAATTGCCCTACTTGGCGTATGAGTCCCACTGCACCTTAAAACAACATTTTTTAGGGTTTTTAGACCTTGTTTTGACCTCTTCATTCTTCCAGGTACTTTTATGTTTCATTTTATTTGTCAATTTGATTTATGCTTTAAAGTTTCTAGGGTTTTGTGCATAAGAGTTTGCACTTCTCCTTTGAAGCTTCTTTTAATGGTGAACCCCCATCTAATAACAAAAAGAAACCACTGGTCCTTCCCTCAATTGAGTCACTTGGTTCATGGATCTTGGTTTCCTAATGAACTAAAGTGTGAAATAGGTCCTAAAGTTCCATCTCTTAAAATGTGGACCCCTATTTCCTTTGGTTCAACATCTTTGACATTAATAACAACAATCTTGTTGATAGTCTCATCCATACACTTTTGACACCAATGAAAATCTCCTAACAATGTCATTCATACTTCAATGATAATAATCTTGCTCATATGTCTTTGACATCAATGGTTGATATTTCCAACAACCTTGAATAAGAGCATTATCTTTCCTTTACATACAATCTACATACACCTTAAAAAATACAAGTTTAGTTTTCTCAATTCCCAATTACCCATTCATACCTAGGTTATCCAAAACAATATTTTAACTTATTTTATAATATTTTATAATAAATATTCAAAGCAACATATACATGATGTTTTATACAATCATTAAAATTTTCTTAATAAATAAATTTATAAAACAAGATATTCCTTTTCTTTCTCTTCCTAAAATGGATAGTTTCACACTTAAAACAAATGCCTTATATACATTTTACATTGCACATTTACAAATGTTCTTAAATAATTCACCAAGGAACACTGTAGATTCATCTTTAACCTTCATCACACTTCACAAAACTTGAAAAGAAACACAACAAGAGAATGGGGGAGAGAAATTTTTTAATACTAATGGGCTCTCCACCCAATCGTAGGGTTGTGAGACAACCCAACCCCAAGCTTGGGATCATTTAGCCACTTGGATAGACACACATTTCACAATCACAAAAAGATTTGAGTAGAAATTTACACACATGTTATGCACATTCACATACTTGGGCTCACATAGTAAATATTTTCAACCAACCCTTTTAATTCTTTCTAACACATTGGATGTCCTATATGGAATCCACTTAGGGGGAGTGGAGACTCTTCCTAATAAGGAAAAAATAAATTATCACAATAACCAATGTAAATCTCCATATCATGTTTCCACATATCACAATGCATCACCAACACAACCATCAACCACCCCTCTTTTTGCCAACACAAAAATCAAATATGGGATACTCATATCCTTACACATAATGATGGTTATTCATACCCTGAAATAAATGTCCCTTAGAGGGAGCCACACCCACTCAACCCCTTGCACATGGAGGACCAAAGAAACATCTCTCAAGAGGGGGTCAACTCAGCTACTAAACCACACAAAATAAAAAGAACACATAAAGCATTGAATAACATTTTCACCAAATCAAAACCCCAAAAATCTCAATGAGAAAAATATATCACATACACTCACATTTATTCATCAAGAAATGAAAATATCCTACCTTGAAATTGTACAATATTTTTAGGATGAACTTTGATTGAAAATATCCTCCACACCTTCTCCTTCCTCCCTCCTCCCTTCTTCACACACTCCTAAAAATAATTTAAGTAAAGTGTCAAGATCTTAAAAATACAAATGAAGCAACTCCTTGCACACTATGGAAGAAGAGTTATAAAGAAGAGGAAGAGATAACTTCCTTCCCAAAATTGACTCAACCAAATAACTACTTCCCCATTTTCGCCAGTTTTGAAAGTGGGACATAAAGGAGGGTCATAAATCCCTTCTTAAGTTTTTAATGATAAAAATAAACTCCTAACCTATATACCCACACCTAAGAAACTTTATAAACCATAAAATAAAACTTAAACCTCATAAAATCACAAAAATTTAAACTCAAGAAATAATTCAAAAGACAGTTAAATAATTTTCACATTAGCACATTGATAAGAATTTAAATTTTTTGTTGGTTACAGGAGTTAAATTTCAAAAAAAGTGTCACCTGTGGGTCTTCAATGTGTTAGGGCTTTGTTTTCCAACCACTAGGGTTTAGTCTTAGGTTTTGTTGATGGTGTTTTCTACACAGCAACAACTCAGACAGAATATGATATTTTATCTCTCTTGAAAGGTAAATCTCTATGGAAAAAGAGATAACCCCAAGGTCTCTAATGTCAGGTCTTGACAATGAAAATAAAACAACTCAGAGATAATGTAAAAATGTTGGTAATCACAAAGGGACCTTACTACAAGCAAACACTGGACTCGAATTTATCAAATCTAGCAATAAGTTGATACTCCAAACCCTAAATTTAACCCAGATAACAAAGAAATAACGAAAGATAAAGGTTTCAGAGATAATTCTAAGACTAATTCTAACCCTAAGATTGACAATGCAAAAGATAAGATGCTCAAAATGGATCGATCCCTGATAAACTACTTTCTATTTGACCCAAATAAGTCTGCAATCTTCTAAGGTGTTAAATATTTTTAAATCATGCATATTCATTCAAGACAACCCTATTGCAATTGAAATGAAAAAATATTCATAATTGAACTAAGCACAATTTTAAGTCCAGGCTAACTTTGCAAAGCAGCTAACAATCAGCTAACTACAAAAAGTATGGACTAGAGATCATTGTAAACATTTCAAACATGAAACCCTAAGCATCACCAAACTATCTAACAATAAACTTAAGCAATTTTAAAGATAGAATAAAAAGAACCATGCCAGATAAAACTCAACACAAGAGAGATACCAAATCACAATATCCTTTCTTATATTAAATCATCCAAAATGGAAACAATTCCAATCTTCTGTTACAACACTTGCTTGAAGATAAACCCTAATTCGCTCAAAATGTGAAATCTTCTAACTTTCCACTATTCTATTCTTCTATATGCTACTCTATCTATCTTCCAAATGAGGCATCATGCTCAATTTATATAGTACCCCCTAAGATAGGTCGGCCCAAATAAGGGCCAACAATAATAATTTTCATACAATAGGTCGGCCCAAAAGATATTCGAATACAACATGAAATGTGCAATTGCACCAATTTCATCCAAGTCGACCTGGGGTCTCAAAAACTCGATCCAATGCATTTGAATAATGGGAAGCACAAAATTTGATGTAGCCCTATATAACTACTTCCCATCCTTTTCTTTGGCACGCTCCACTTCACCATGCACTACCAACAATACTCTATCCAATTCAGCAATAGGTGGTACAGGTAAAACCCTAACTTTCCTCTCAAGAGACTTGATGTCATCCCTTGCTTGCCTCACTGCACCATCCCAATCAGCCCTATTTGTTAGATACCTGTCAATAAATGCAATGTAGGTTGCAACATCATCTAGATAATGTTCAATGACTGGACCTTCACTAATTGGAGAGTAGACATCTCTCCACCATTTCCTTAATTGTTCCAAACTAAAATGTTTTGGGGCGAACTTCTTTCTCCCTGTCATGATTTCAAAGAATGAGATACACCTGTCATAAATGCCAGTCAAGGTTTCCTCAATCTACTTCCCTTGTTTATGTATCTTCTTCAAGGCCCTTTGCCTCATTTGCAAAATCTTGAACCATTCCCAAGGCTCACAAACCCTTGAGAAAGGAAGAATTCCACTCTTTACTAGCTAATCCTCAGTGTACTCCATGATGGTCCTTATTTTCTGCAGCAAGAGATCTATGTCCTCCTTGTCCTGAGCTAGCACAGTCTTCAGCCAATCAATTGACCTCATGGCATCCCTTGTTGTTGACAAGATATCCTTGATGGTGCCATCTCCCTTGGTCTGAACTCCCTACAACCAACCAACTATGGCATGTGTAGTACCCTTCATCTTCTCAAGCTCGAAGATTGTCTCTTGGGGAAAGAAACCTACAATAGAGGAGGAAGAACTGATGGACTGCAAGGGTTTCATCAACTCCTACAAGTACCTCTTTAATCTCTCATTCTCTTTTTCTAACTCATTCTTGGTTTGTACCTCCTTCCTCAATCTGCCAATAATTACAACACTAGAGCTTTCATACTCCTCAATATCTTGCTCCATAGAAGCATGCCCCAAATTGATGGTCTACACATGATAATCCTCTGCAGTCACCCCATCTCTATCCTTATCAGGAGCAAGAGTAGCAATATGGGCCACCCTGTTATTTGATCCATCTCTTTCAATCCTAGAAATAACCCTAACTTTCTTCTTTGTCTTTCCTTTCCCAATGTTAGCCATTAGGTCATCCCAATTGGGAGGAGTGTCCTCCACTATAACCAATTTTCTCTTTAGCTCTCTATCCAACCAACCTGGAACAATGGATTTGGTCTGCACTTTATCTTGTTTATCCTGTTCCTGTTGGACACTAGGTGCATCCTTATCAATACTTGGCTCCTTAGGGATCTCCCTAGCTGAATCATCCTTATCTTGAGATTGATCCTCTACCATGTCCTGTGTTGGTGAAGGAATCCTAATCAGTATCTCCTCCTTTTGAGGGGATTTTCCCTCCCAATCCTCTGTAGGCAAATTTGCATAAGCTACCAAGGGAGACTGAATTACTTTGTCAATTTCTACCTCTGCATTATAGAGGTCTCCTTCCTGGAACTCTTCTTCCCCCAAGTCCTTAGGATCTTCATCCTTCTTTGGTTCTTCTGGTACACTGCCAGTCTCCTGAGGAAGGGGAATGTCCTCTTGTTCAATGATAGGAGCACTCACAGGAGCACTTACTTTTGTTACAACATCCTTTGGGGAATGATTCCTTGACCGCCTCATGTATACTTGTGTTTTCTCCCCTGAACTTTCTACCTCTAACATAGGTGGCTCAACTTCCTTATCAGTCTTGGAGGTTTCCTTTTCTTTTTGTGACAACTTAACAAGTCTTCTTCTCTTAGACAAAGGAGCAGTGACATGCACTTCTTCCTTTTCCAATTAATCTTTCTTAGCCCCCTTTTTCTTTGAAACATGCCTTCTCTTCTTGGCAATGGGCTTTCTTTGTTTGCCTGCCTCTACTACCTCTTCAGTTTGAACATCCCTAACCTTGATCTTGAAGGGAGAGTCCACCTTGGCCTTACCTTTAGGATCATGCTCATGCAATTCCTTGGAAGCAGAATGAGACTCCAAGTCTCCCATTAAATCAAGGTGCATTGCACACCTTCACTTTCCAACTCTAGCATTTTATGCTTAAGCCACAACTTGGTATATTTGATCACTGGAGTCATAATTTGCTCCAACTCTATCTTTTCTTCTTCCAACCAATTGATCTCTCTAATCGGCTTGTCCTTCACAGCCTCAAAGATGTGACCCTGAATCAGATTCCCATCTTCTTCAACTTGATTAGGAATGGATTTTATGTTATATAACCTCATTAGGTCCACTGGCATCTTGGAGAATTTCTTCGTTCTAACTTCAAACTCATCACTAAGGTTAGCCCAATAATCTTCAATGTTGTCCTTGTGACTATACTCTCTGGTGGCCTTCTTCTATGCCTCACCAGTGATATCAAACCTTTCCCTCTTGGAATGGAAGGAGAGACCAAAAGTACTCATCTCCTCCTCAGAAGCATGGGCTAACTAGATGGAAGGGCAGACCTCATTTGTGCCTATCTTCAATGGGAATTCATTCCCAAACCCTATTTTATGTTTCTCTCCCTTCACAATCACGTCGAAGTCACAAATCTACCTTGTGACCTCCAATAGTATAATATGGTGTATTGGGTACCTAGGAATTCTATAGGGAGACCTTTGACAACCATCAATCCTTATGTAGGAGAAAGTAGGGAACTGAATGAACCAGGCCCCAAACCTCTTGATCAACTCTTTGGCTTTGTCTAAAATTCTAACATGTTCAGCACCCTGTAGCAACCTAGTAATATACATGGTGAATGCATCATTCACCCTCTTATAGCTTCCTCCTCCTAGGTGAAGTTGTGGATACACCTCATAGATTACATCCTGCCCAAATATACCTCTAGTACTTAGCCCCTTGTATGGGCATACACCAAGTAAGAAGTCATGGTGAAGCTCATTTTCTGCAAGACATTGCAAATTTTCTCATGAATCACTGCACTTATAGCACCTGCCCAGTGGTAGTCTATACCTTGCTCCATCCGAGAAATGACATTGAACATCCAACTTTTGAATACCCCTGCATTCTTTAGTCCTACCAACCTGTTGAGGAGTGTGATGGCATCATAGTACTCCCTCCTAAATTTGAGTCCGACTAGCTGTTTAGGAAGCTTGGAGAAGTGAGACTTGGGCTTTTCTAGCTAAGAGTTGATTACCTGTTGAGACTTAAAAACATTCTCTTCGTAGTACTTCTTGGCTGCATCCATATCAAAAGCCACCACATGTGACTTATCAAGAATATCAAAGGTTCGAGCAATGGATACAGGGTCGAAGTTTGCAACAACCCTCCCCTAAGGACCAATTATTCTTTGTGTTCCCTTGTCATAATTCTTGGCACACCCAAGCACCAAATCATAACATTGTACTATAGAGGGGAATCTAGCCACATGTGCCAACCCAGACTCCAATGTTCTTTTGGCCAACAAAGGGAGGTTTTGTGCTTCCAGTCCAGCTTTGAATTCTTCGTAGTCCCACATACCCACATTGGTATCAGTAATCCCTGACCAGATGGAATTAAATCTCTTCTCAGGAATCCTACTCTTTACATCCATTTTTACTATTTCTACCTCGGAGATAGCAGATCCTTTAGCACTTGGATCCATTGCCTTTCCCTTGCCATGCCCAGCAGCAGCTTGTCCTGATCCTGCCTGCAAACAAGTAAAGACAACAAAATAAGATCCAAGATAAACAATAAGTGTCAAAAATCAATTATCCCAAAGTTCAGGATTTAGTCCCCCTCACGGAATCCAGACTGTAGAGGAATTCTGAGGAAATCCGGACCAGGCATACAAACATCCATATAATCATTTCAAGCAATCAATATAACCAAGGAATGATTTGATACAACTTAGCATAAGTTCATTTAGTCATTTAAATGCATCATCATCCAATAAATTATTATATAACCATCAAATTCCTCATTCCCACAAAACCTTAGAAAAATCTGCCTTAGATGGAAATCCCCAAAACTGGCAATAGTTTCATCAAACTAGAAAAATGAAGGAGGTGCAGAACATTAGGGAAAATACCGAGGGTGTGAATTCTAGTGAAATCAATACAATGTTGCCACCAAAGCACAAATTTAGTAGAATGACCAAGCAACGGACATCGGGAAAATTCAGAGGAAGCGGAATTCCATGAGACAAGTAAAAATCTAGATAAAAGCAAATTATGAAGAACAAAGAGGAAATGGGAAAACTTGGGGAAATCCAGCAGAGATGGAATTCCACGAAGACATTGAAAACCCGAACACCTACGTTTCTCTCGTCCTCGCCCAAATAGATCGAATGATCTCATATTTAAGAACCTGGAGCTCGATAATGACTCGACCTAGAGATCCAATGGATCAATCTTGAATTCAAAACTCACCTCTCAACAAAATTGAGAGGGACTTGCTATGCCCTAGGTCAAGAACCCTAAAACTTTCACCATGAAAGCACATAATAGCTTGGGCACAACTTGCTTTCCTGCAAGGATATAAATTTTATGGCAAATGCAAGCAAGCTACCCGAGATAGAAATGAAAGACAAGCCCAAAGCAAACACCCAGGAAAAGCACCTGAACAGAACGGCAAGACATGGACACCCAAAATGCCCAAGAAGCACGCACATTCAAGAAAGAATGTAGCAATGAATAACATGAAGACGCATACAACAAATCAATCCAAATCAAAAGAGAGAGAAGCATTCACATACCATAAGAATAGAGGAAACGAAACCAAGGAAGCTGGAAATAAACCTCAAGCACGAGCAAAGCAAAAATGGCACTCAAGAAATCCAAACGCAACACTTGAAGTCACTCCCAAACGCACAATCCAGCAACACACCTCAAGCTCAAGCACTCCAAACTCAAATGGAAAATCATTTCCCATAAATCAATATAACACTGGCCAAGAATTTGTTGAATCACCATTAATGCGATCAACAAGACAACCTAGACCAAATCCGGGAATCCAATAGGGCAATGGACTTCGGAAAAATCCAGACATGATGAAATTTTGCGGACGATTGAAATCCCCAAACTCAACAAAAGGCAGCCACCACCGGGCTCCGAAAGGAGACCGGGAAAGTCCACTCATGGCGGATTTTCTCGAAAATAGTGAAAAACCAGGAATGCACCCAAAACTTAAGGTTTTCAATATAAATCATAAATGGACTATTCCAACCAGCATGATGAACATCAAATCACATTCCCAAGCAAGAAAAACTCCAAAAATAGGAAGGCCAAGACACCAAAAAGCGAAAATGAGGGTCCCCACTTTCAGTGGGGTGTGTGTGCAAAAACTGCACAACAGGGTTAAAACCCTCATCTATACAAAATCCCTAACATGATACTAATTCTTCATTAAAGTGCCTTCACTTTTTGAAGTCACTTAAGTTACAACTTAATTCATTGAAGTCATTGGCCCCATCTTCCTAGTAATATTTGGTCATGTGCACTTTTAAATATTTGCTTGTCTAATAGTTTGCGAATCAAAATATTTGTGTCTTCATACTATGTTCTTAAACTAGGGTCTGAAATATTAAATTTAATGTTATGTGTTGACCTAGGGAGTCCCCTTTTTAAGTCATAACTTAGAGCGTGTGTTGTTAAAAGTTCTTAAAGAAGCGGCGTAGCCCCATAGATTAAATTTGAATCATTCCCCACCATCTTGTTCTATAAAAATGATGTCACTAAATACTGTGAGGGATAGCAGGCTTGTGCCATGTGTCTCATCTCTTTGGTGGGCCTTGCAGTGTCTAAAGCAACACAAATGGTGGGCTTGAGATCTAAGGGATCTGATTATTTTTGGCAATTAAATCCTGACCGTTCCTCGCCAGCCCATAGGGAATCTTTTCAACATGTTGATACTATGAGGGATAACAGGCATCCACCACGTGGCTTCATCTAAATCATTCTAAGGACTATTGAGGAAGGAAAATATTTCATGAAATATTTACAGTGACTTTAGGCACATTCAAGATCAAGCTACTAAAAGGGTTTTCGGTGCACGTGGTAAAAAGGAAAGCAAGATGTTTTAATCTCAACCATCCATCTAATAAGGGTGTTAACCATATCAGTATATGACTCAGGGTTAAGTGTTGTGCACATTGAACTATATTGGTTTGATCTAGGTCGTTTCCTGCTAGCCCATGGTCATTGTTCAATATCTTGCAAATCTCAATGGGATAGTAGGCTCGCAACATGTGGAATTTCTCATAGCTTGTAAAGTGTGGTGGAGCCCATGGTGACAGTGAGGAAGGTTTCCACATGGTGAATTCTAATTGGCTAGATGTTGAAGTCAACACAAGTCAAATTTTCAAAATTTTATGACTCCATCTGAGCCATCCATTGATCCAACTCACTGGGAGATTGACAGTTGTAATTTAAAATTGCAAACAAGATTGATGAAGCCTATTTGGTTCACACAAGTGAACAATAATAGTGAAATTTATGTTTAGCGAGCGAATTAAAGTATTTTCTCACCATAAAAGCAGGAATGAAAGCATTTGGCTATTTGCAACAACACTTTTCGAGCTCTTCACAACCAGAATTAGGGTTTTTCAAGTGTCAAACATGAGTAAGTAAAAATAACTCATTCTTGTGCTGAATTTCCAAATAATTTGCATGCAATTGCTTGTCTTTTGTATCAAATTGTAGATTGGGCTTCTTTTAAGGTTTGGCATTCAAAGAATTATACCCTAGTTGTTTTGAATTTTCTTTACTTTTCTACATTAATTCCAAACCCTAGTTGCACTTAGGGAAACCCTAGACCACATCTTCCTTTATTGAAATGGAACCTCCAACGGCTTGAGCTTATATTTTTTATTCCAACACATGATCTGTGTTTCAAGATATACTAGACCAATTGAAACCCTCCACCAATAACAAGTATGATGTCCAAGTGATGTTTCAAGGCCTTGGATTAGAGGATGAAATTGTTGACAGATAATATGCCATAAGAGATGCTATTCTACCAGTCACTGGATGGGCCATGTTTAAACATTGGTTTGGGAAGAGGTTTTTGAGCATTCCCTTGTGTAATGGATGGAAGTTGGATATAGGTAAATTGGTTTTCCCTAATGTATATCTAGACAGGGACCTATTGAAAGCTATAGCAACCAACTACGATCCAAATGTTAGGGTTGTGAGGACACACTCTGGGATAAATATGGTGGATGTCACTAGGCTAGGACTCTTTGAAGTTTTCAAATTAAGCCCTTAGCATTCTGAGATGGTACCAATTGATGAGAAGAAGTTGAAAGTAGAATCTGAGAAGGTGAGGTTAACCTTCAAGGTGTCAATATTGACAAAATTTATGGGAAGAGGGAAAGGAGGAAGAAGAATCACACTCAACCCATCCGACAAGGAGCCCTATCAAATCAACTTGTTTGAACACTATTTTTAGAGGACTTTCTACACCCTATGTCAGATTCTAAGGTTTGATTCAAGAGAAAGGATGTAGACAACTTTCATGTATATGGGAATAAACATCCAACATGGAATGATTAGTGCATCCTATGACTTTGCAGGTTATTTATCAGATGAGATGCATAAGGGTCTTGTGGATCATAAGAATGGTGAAATAGTAGTAAGGTTTTGGTGGTACTCCATGTTTATGCACATATTTTTGTACAAGGGAGCTTCCTACTAAAAATGAGAGGGGTGAGGATATTCCTGTCCAAATGTGGAATTCTATATTGGATAAGGATGAATAGGAATCTAGTTATGTGGTGTTTCACAATGTATTTTCCTCAAAATTGAAAAGAGCATTGGTGATGAATCCTCCTAGGATTCTAGTGGAGTTGCATGATTTCTTAAGACCTAGGGAGAGGAGGCCTGAAATAGGCATAGAGCAAAATTGGGGAGACATTATCCCATATCTTGACTATAGCATCCTTAGGATATATGCCACAGGTGAGTCACCTCATGTAATCCCAAGAGATGTGCCATTGAGTATTTGTTTCCTTGAAGTTATGTGGCAACTAGAAGATGTTGAAGACAATCACTTGGTTGGAATGAGGAAAGGAACTCTATTTCTTGCATATACAGTTTTTAGAGATTTTTTCATGGTCAAGGATGGATGGAAGAATATTATGCAAAAACTCAAGCCTTTAGGGATTAAATGTTGTAGAGCAAGGAACCATGATTCAGAGGGTTCCATGGTTGCCTTGAAGAACATACTTATAGTAGGTAAATTCTATTATAATTTTGGTTTCCCTGAAGATGTAGTCAAAAATATTTTTCATTACAATTTGAAAGAAGAGAGGAAAATCAAGTGGTCAACCTTCAATAAGTTGGAGAATGCAATGCAACAAAAGGATTCTAACTTTAAGGCTCTCCCAGATATAAGTGATGAAATGTTGAGGGTGGAGACAATGTTGTAGAACTTTGAAAAGGTGGTAGGGTAGCTGAAAGAAGAAATAATAGTGAAAGATAAAGGGAAGGCCAAGGTGGCTGATGAAAAAGGAAATGGGAAAGCCCCCATGGTGGAGGAAATACCACCATATCAGCCTCCAAATAAGTTGCATCTATTTGCAAGGAAAAATATAATTGTGAAAAGCAACAAACAATTTCCTCCCCTACTCAGTCAGAGGGGTAAAGGGTGTCTTCACGTACACCACAACTGCCACCACTTTCACCTCCAGGGTTATCTACACCCCAAGTTCTTCAACTTGATTCTCCACCTAGAGAATCTCCACCACTAAGGTAGCCTTCACCGAAGAGAAGAAATCTTGAAACAACTGGGCTTGTTGACTATTCAACTAATTCAAATGAATAAATAATTGTGACTAAGGATGAAATGAGGCAGGGTATGTGCTCATACCCAAGAGATATGTTTCCACAAATAGTGAGCCTCAGATTGAGCAAGGCTGATTTGAGTGGAATGAACAGTGTGGATGATGTTAGAGAAAAGTCTTGTAATGGTTTTATGGATGATGACTCTTTTTTGAAGACCAAATCCTTTCAAGAGTTTGTATGGAGGGATAGGAGAGATGAATATGATGAGATCATAAAGATGAGAAAGATTGAAATACCATAACTCCTGAGGGAAGTGATAGAATGAAAGGTCCTCATAGAGATGAAAGCCAAGTACAAGGACATCACACCAGCTAAGGGTAGGAAGTTAGTGAGAAAAAGTGGAGTGCTCCAGTTACCAGAGTGGGACTTGGCTTCTACCATTGTATTTGATACTATAAGGAGGAATGACACTCCAATATTTTCTATAGAAGAAGAGGCAACAATTTCCTTACAAGGATCAACTTCATCCCTTAGTGGGACACTTTGGAAATTTAGGTAGTAGTCCCCAATATAGGAAAGCTAGAAGTAGTAGAGCTTGCATATAATCTAAGGGGTGGGCTAATAATTAATAGAGTATTAGATACCTTAGCTATGGAGGAAGCCACATTGGCTGTAAATTTTTCTCAATTCACCAAGGCTACTGCAGATTCCTTGTAGGAGAAGTTTGAGGCCATGAATAAAGAATATAATGATTTAGTGGTGGTGTACAATAAAGATAAGAAAACAATTGTAGAATTACAACTTGAGATTGCACTATTGAAAGAGAAATTGCATGCATTGCAATTTATGCCATCAATGTTGACAGGGCCATTGGTGAATCAAGTACAGAGTTCAACCCCACAAACTTCTCCAGTTCAATCACTAGCTCCTATTCGTTCTCCACCTCCCCCTTCCATAGAGATAGTAGTATACAATCCAGATAATGTGCCTATTGCATATCTCACTCCAGGTGCATCAATTGTAGCTCCTCCAAGGGAAGTAACTAGGGAAGAATTGATACAACAGATGGAGGTTTTTGATGAATTATTTGGATTGTATAATTATAATAATATTTTTATTGTCACTAATATATTGGAACATTGTTTATCCAAGGCAATAAAAAGAGTGAGAAGTGTCCACTTTAATTATTAATTAATGTTTCAATCAATAAGTAAGTTGTAGAGGGATAGAACCATTGCTCTTCCATTAATGTAGACATGCCCGTTCCAAGGCTAAGTGTATGGAGGAACACATTCATTGGGTCTACACATGACCAAAATAAGCCACCACAAATAGCTCCAACTTATAAATTGGTAAAGGAGATCATTGAGTACCGAGGATTGGTTGACCCTTTGGAGAAAAGAATTAAATCACTACTACAAAAGTTTGATGAGAGTGATCTTGGCCTTTTGCTAGATATTCTCAATGATGAAGGAGGTGTTAAGACCTATGAGTAGTGGAGAGGTCACATGGATATGGTCATCAATGTTGAGGCCATTTTGATTTGTCAAAAGGAAGATGTGAATATGGCTATGTTGAAGGTCAACATGAATAAGTTGTCAGATACTAGAACCTTTTTGGAGGAATTTGACAAAGATGCAACAAAAATAATGGTGAAATATGGTCCTTATAGAACTAAGTTGGATGAATTTATGACATTCAATTGGCCTATTGAGGAGGAATATATAGCATGGGATGACAAGTACAACAATATTCTAGACTTGTAATTTTCTCCAATGGTGATATAGCAACATTTTTGGTCTACTTGGCATTTCCAACTATCTACAAAGTTTCCAAGGGTCGTTAGCAAAAGGTTTTTTCATTTTTCATACCATTATTTTGTTCCTCCTGCCAACTTAGGTTTCTTGAGTCCATCATTTGAAGATTAAAGACTTGAAGTGACAAAGGCATCAAATAACCATTTTAAGATATTTTGGGTAAGGACTATGGTTGTAACAAACTTTGTAACTACCTTGCATTCTGAATATTCTCCATGAGCTCATAGTTTCTTTTGTAATTTTGAAATGTAAAGTGAATCTCAAATGAAAATGTGACATGTACAATGGCTCGAAGCTTGTTGCTCCCTTATTTTATAAAAGGGAATTCAGGGCCATTTGCATAGGTTGTTGATTGATTTTGAAGAGCAATTGTAATACAGAACACAAATACAATTTTGTCTAAGTTTGTTCTAGGTTTTGTAGTTTTGTGTCTTTTGATTATTAGCATTGTATACTAGTACTATCACTTTTGAATGCAAATGGAATATTTCTAGAGCCATTGTTCTCCATTGTATACTTCATATGAATCATGAATTAAATGGATTATAGATCATTCAATTCATCATTTTATTTTCATTGAATGTTTATTCATTGTTGATGCTCTTGTTCAAAGAACAAGTTAAATTTTCTTTAACATGAATGAAGATTTATATGAAATTATTGAAGAACAATTAAGTAATATTGGCTTGTATTTTTGAGTTAAATGGTATAATGCATTGTTCAATAGCTTTGTTGTGAAAAATAGAGCATTGTTGTAGGTTTTAATTGAATGGTTTAGGACTCCATGCCCTAGGACAAGCCACTGATCCATAAGTTGTCTCTATGTTACAATTTTTTGGTCATTCAAAGAAATTACATATAAAAATCAACTTAAATCTTTACTTTCAATCAAAGTGTATGTTTCAAATTATATTTCATCATATTATCATGCTTTGAATTGATAAATTTTGTAAGATTTTTTGGATCTTTAAGGTTTCATTTATTAAACAACAATTTGGAGAATATATCTATTAAGTTTGCAATGTGCAAGGTAATTTGGCACAAGATCATATGAAGGATATATTGCAGGGATCGCCCTCCTAGGTTTTGCAGAGCCCAAAATGTAGAGGGAAATTCTAGCAAACTTTCACTTGTTAGTTGGCCAATCCCTCCATATAGTCAATCATTGGAAATGGAAAAGTCCATAGATTGTATGTGAGATCAGACTGGTAATTAAAAAACACCAACAGATTGGTGACTCTATTGGGGATAAAGCTCGTCTAAACGTCTCTAGTTTCAAATCTTACATAGTCAGAGTCATAAATTTTATTGTTCTTTACAGTCTGAAGAACTTATTCATATAAATTCTCATCACAAGCTACGTGTGCATTCTATAAGTCAAGATCCTTATTTTCATTTTGTTTCCTATCAAGGTCATGTTCAATTTCTCTCATTATTTACAAGAGTCTTTCAAATTTATCATATATTTTCATATCCCACTAAGTGGGTGGCGACTCTGAAGTCTCTTGTGCTAGTGCATTTTGAAAAAAATAAAGGAGAGAGAGAGAGAGATTTGTAAGAGAATCTGGAGCCATGAGAGGAAGCAAAAGCAACATGAAGAATCATCATCAACAAACTCTGGAAGGGGAACTACAACACAACAAAAGGCCATCCTAGAAAGTAAAGAATGTAGAAATGAGTAAGTCTGCTAATCCTCTTGTAAGTGATTCTACAAATGTAAATGAATCTATTCAAAGTAATCTATTTGAATATGGTATGCCCTCCAAAAATGAGGAAATCCTTGTGACAAAAGAGGCTAATACCTTGAATCGGCCTACTACAACTAGTCAGCCAGGTCCAAGTCCTAAGGTCTCAAAAGAATCCGAGCCTTGCAACTTTTGGGATAGACAATTTGATTCCAAACTGGCTGCTAGAAGAGGAAATATTGGGGCTATTGCCCTTCATAAGGATTTTAACCCAAGGGGAAGATCTAAGAGTATAACTCCTAAGCCTTTTACTCAGAGGCAGGTATTGAATTTGACAAACTATACTCTTGAATGCTCTAAATTTGAACTCACTCTAGAAGATGTAGAGGATATAATAAAATATATTCCATCCCTTAGAGAGGAAGAATTAAGACTTGATGAGCTAAGGATAAAACATGAAAAGGAGGAGGATAAGTTAAGAACTGCTACATATGAAAGGGACCAACTAAGAAGAAGGGTAGAAAGAATGAGACAAATGGTTGATGAAGAACCTCCTAATGAAACCATTGATCAACCTATCCTTACCCAAAATATGGATCACCTTAATGTGAATATCCTTGTTGGAACCACAACTACAAGTACTTATACAAGTTCTATTGTGACAACCAAAGTGTAAGATCCTTCTGCTAATACCAAAAAATCCTAGCCTATTGATATTGGAAAAAGACCTAGAAGTCAACCACAAGGAACCACTACTCAAGGAAAAACCACAGAAGGAAAAACCAATACTGCAAGTACTACTATTTCATCTGGTGTCATCCCTACAAGTACAGTCCCTGACCCTACAATTCTGAAATTGAAATTAGCTAATGAACAACTACAAAAGGAGTTAGACAAGATGCAAATTCTTGCTGCAAATACAAAAATAGAAAGGAAAATTGCTTTCCTAAAATTGTCAATTCTTGATCCTCAACCATATAGCTCACAAAATCCACCTCATTCTTCATCATAAACTATTGGTATGAAAACCTCTTCCACATTTAGTTTTTCAATTCCTACTTCCCAGCCACACAACACTCAATCTGGTGGAAACATTCCTAGTGGGAGTGGAGGTGTAGGTGGTGGTCAAGGGGGTGAAAGTGGAGGAAAGAACACCCATTTTGGAAGTCAGAATATTGACGGTAATGATGGTGGATGAGGACAAGGTGGTGGTGGTGATCATTTCACTAGAAGACCAATGCATCTTGATAGGTCTAGACAATTGTGCTTTATTGGGGTACCTAGTTATCCTAATCCTCTCCCAGATCATATAAGGAATGTACTGGTTGGATTCTTTGGTAAAAATGCAATCCTTGGAGAAGACCACCTAAGTTCATTCAACAATATGATGGATTTTTTAGAGGTGGAACATGAGGTTGTAATGATGAAATTGTTCATGCAATCACTTACTGAGGATGCCAAAGATTGGTATCGAGGTCTTCCAATTGAAAGTATTGGCTCATGGGAGGAGTTCAGGAGAGTATTTAGGGAGAAATATGGTGATGAAACTTCTCCAAGGTTCATACTAAATGGATTTAACAATATCACTAAAAATGAAAATGAAATGGTATCTAATTTCAATACCAGATTTTAGAAAGCCAAGTACAGATTGCTTGTTGACTTGAGGCCTAATGACCAAGTATGCTTGATTAATTACTACAATGCTTTTGATTCAAAAATGAGTTATCACTTAAGGAAAAGGGTCCTCAAAATTTGAGGTATGCCTTCAAGATTGCATTGCATATTGAAAGTAATAGAAGAGCCTCAGGAAAGGTAGGGAGAAGAGATGACATTAAAATTTTGAAGAATCCTAAATAGGATAAAGGAGCAATAGAAAAGAACTCTACTGAAGAGAAACTGGACAAGATCATAAATTTAGTAAAGGATCTAAACTACAGGATTTCCAAACAACACCTATTGGCACAATGGAAATCCAATTCTAAACAATCAAAATAACACACAAGGTAAAGCTACCCTGAACCCATTGTAAAATAATTATGCTAATTTTGCTGACGAAGTCCCATGGTGTATTTTTTGTCAGCTACCACACTCTTCTAATCAGTGTGTGGTAGAAAAATATTTAGAAGATGATCATAACAAACCTAATGATTATGATTCACCCCAGGGAAATGATGAAGAAATAAATGTACTTAATAGAAAAGCATATTTTTATGGTGAATAATGTCCCTTTGATGGGGAGTGACATGAAGTTGATGTGGATAATCAAAGATATAGGTCAAATTCCTATCACCAACAAGTTCTCTCTGATGAAGAGAATGAAAGTGATATTAATATTTGTACTCTTGAGACAAATGAGGATGATATGTTGTTAAGGAGACCAACAAATGAGGAGATTGAAAGAATGAAAACTACCATCGTTGCAAATTCCAAAAGCACTTACCATTTGAGGAACAAAATTGTAAATGGTGATTAGGGTAAGGCTAGTGGTAGCTTCGTCAAAGAGAAAGGTGTTGGAAAGAATGGAATTAAACTAGATGTTAAGGTGGATGATCCCAAGGTCAAGGAAAGTAAAGGAAGTAAAATTTGGGCCAAGAAAAATGATGCCACAAAGGTTGATAATGGTGTTGTGTCTTCAAAAGTAAAGGAAACGGATTAGAAGTACAAATTGGAACAATCAAATAAGGATGACCTCAAAGGGGTTGAGGATAAGAGTGAGCGACAAAAAGATAAAGTTGATGAACAAGGTGTGGTTCCACATGATATCCCTAAGTACAACTTTGTGGATATGTTTCAGTTGTTTTCCCAAGTCAAAGTGACAGTTACTTTGCTTGAGATGATGAGAATTGAGGAACACAAACAAAAGGCAGTCACCCTTATCAATGGTGCGGCTACAACTTGTGATGATAAAAGGGTGCCTACTCAATCTCAAGTGAGTAGAAATGAAATAAGTAATAAGGAAGTGGAGGGAGTAATAACTAATATCCCTTATATCTACCTAGGTACTACCATAACAACTTGTCCAAACCAGGTAGATCCCTTTTATGCAACTCTTATTATAGATGGAAAATTGGTGAATAACTACATAATTGATTCAGATGCTTCATCAAATATTATGTCAGTTGAGATAATGAAAGAGATGGGTTTGAAGATTAATAGTGCATATGGCAAGTTTTATGCAATGGAATCCAGAGAGATACTAGTCATTGGAGTCATCAAAGACATTCCATTCAAATTAGTTGCATTCCCTGACAAAGAATTCTCTACGAGTGTTACAGTGGTGGACATTCCACCCAATTATGATATGATGCTATCAAGGGAATGAAGTGCATCTATGGGAGGAAGTATGTAGTATGACATACCATATGATACTTTTCTTGTTGAGGGAATACTTTCCTGATGAAGATATGATTCATTTTGTGGATACTGGTATAGATAAATCTAGGATTGAAGAGTTACAAGAAGAGGAGGACAAGCAACCTACACCTCTGAAAAATGAAGTTTTAAAACAAGAAAAAAATAATAAATTATGGACCATGTACTTTGATGGTGCTTGTTCATAAGAAGGATCAGGTGTAGGGGTGATATTCATTTCCCCTAGTGGCAAAACTTTTAAATTTTCATTTTTTTGTCATTTGTATGCACCAATAATGTGGCAGAGTATTATACATTGTTGTTAGGGTTAAAGTTGGATGAAAAGCAAGGAATCAAGAAATTGAGGGTCATTGGTGAATCAAAGCTAGTTGTTTCCCAAGTCAAATCAAAATTTGCATCCAAGAACAAAAGTTTGAAACAATACAAGAATGTTGTTTGGGATTCAATTGAGTAGTTTGGCACTTTTGGCATAGACTGGTTAGAGAGGACTAGGAATCAAGTGGTTGATTTGTTGGCCAAAATTTCTCTCAGACCAGATGACATATCATTTTTAGGCATGTCCAAGGTTGAGGTGCAAACAATACCATCAATCCCTAATAACATACAAAACTGGCAAGTCTTCAATGATGATGAAGACATACTAAAGTTTTTGAAATGTATAGACCAATATGAGAGTTAGTAAATTGACTTTGGAGCATTTGTTGAGGTTTTGGATGGAAGAAACAATATTTGGTAATGAAATCATTTAGCTTAAGACTAATAAGATTCCTAAGGGTCTTGTAGCCTTAGAAAGGGTTTTTGATGGCCCTGAAAAAAGAAATTCCAAGCAAGATTTTTCACACCAAGAAGATCTAGAGGAGGTGAATTTAGGTACTGCAAATTCTCTAAATAAAATGTATGTGGGAAAAAATATAAAACCCCAAATTAAAGCAATGTTGATTGTTTTACTAAGAAAGTATAGGCATGTTTTTACTTGCTCATATGCTGACCTAAAGGCTTACAAAGAGGATTAGTTTAGACAAAAACAAAGGCCTATTAACCCTACCTTGGCACCTAAAATGAAAGAGGAATTGATGAAGCCAAGGGATGCAGTTGTAGACACTGAAAAATTTATTGGTCTGTGAGTGTCATTTTTCAATTGTCTTGGTCTTCTTCCTTGCATAATTAAATAATTTAAATAATTTAATTCATTCATTTCTTGACCTTTATTCTTCTCTGATCAATCAAATTATTTATTTAATGCATTGTTAACATTCTTTCCTTCTATAATTAAATAAATTGTTATTTATTTAATTCTTTTCTCTTCATTATTTGTTTATAGTTAAATAATTATTAAAATTATTTAACTCCCTCTTACCACCTTTCCTCTATTAAATAATTAATTTGACTTTATTATTTAATTCCTCTTTCTTCACTTGCCTATATATTTAATTTAAATAGTTGCATAATAACTTTTAAATTAAATATTCATTTTTTCTTTCTCCATAAATAAATAATCTAAAATGATTATTTATTCCTCCTGTAAGAGAGGGGGACCAACCACTGCAAGGCCCTGGGTCACGAAAGGCCAAGAGCAGAAAGGCTGCCCTAACTTACCACAGTTTAAAGGAAGGTTAGGATAGAAGAGATGAGAATGATGAAGACTATGAAGTCCTTGATCACCCTACAACCCCAGAAGTTGAAGGGAGATTAGATGAGTCATCTTTTAAGGTCAACTCTGCATCTCAGGTAGCTCTCTATCCGAGGACAGAAGCACAGTTCTAGGACGGCAGTGTGGTGCGTCGGCGTCTCACAGGCACGTTGGCGTCTGTATGACCATAAAATTGGAGAGACGAGGTTAAATCCTCAAGAAAGGAATACTAGCCTAGTTTAGAGGTTTCTTGAACAATAGAATGAGATTAAGAAGAATGAAACATAAATACAAACGTGATAAAAGAAGTATATTACCGCAAGGGTGACGAAGATGATTTCACACAACAATCTTCTCGCCAACTTGCTTAGAGATTTCTCCACCTACACACAATAAAGAGGGAAGGTGTTGGGGCTGTTTAGGGGTTTGCCTCAATCAAACCCCCATTTTGGTGTTTCCACCTCCACGGACAGCCAAGTTTGCAATGATAGAAATAATGATAAAGAAGGGAAATACAAGCTACGTAAACAAAAGACACTACAAAATAGTATGTGCTTACTCAACAAAGACAATAGAGAAGATAAGAGGATCTTACCACCTTCTTCCAAAGCGCTCAAGGCTTGTGGAGGAGAAAATGAGAGGAACTCAAGCCTCTGCTGCAATGGTGTTTGTCCAGCACTTACACTATCAGAGTGATGGAGTGGTAGATTGCTACAATGGAGTGTAAAGTGCTGCTACAAAGCTTGTGGATGTTTGAAAGAGTGGATAAAAATGTGGAGAGATGAACTCAAGATCTTGCCAAACCTCATCCAAACTTGAGAATGGATGAGAGAGTGAAGATTATGAAGAAAAAGATGAAAAATGGCCATATTCGGGTTGACCAACCAAAGAGGAGTGTTACACTTTGAATTCCAATCGAAAGTGTAACATCTCTGCAAACTTCAACCGCAGGAATTTTCCAAGGACATAAGCATGCTGCGTGGATGTCTGCATTTTGCGCGAGCGTCCTCGATAGAAATGCCCCCACCGACATGAAAAATAGGTGCCAAGTGGAATGTGAGTAGCAGGCTTAAGTGGAATTAAGCCTCCTCCTTAGGTTTTCTAAAGTGTAAGGGGGTAAAGGGGGAATTTGCGTTAGGGGTGCAAATTTATGCTTATACATTTTTCCCCCACTTTAGTGAGCACAAGTACTGATGAGTTCTTCAGTAAATTAGAGTAGTGAGAATATGACAAGGTAAGAAATGTATTCCTGAACCGACGAGGAAGCAGAGCATGGTTTGGTGAACTTGGAAGTGTAGGAAATGACTTCATAGTTTCATGGAACTACAAAGGTAAAGTACGAAAGTGCCTCACAAGCTCACGGTCCTGCAAGGGAGGTATCCTTCAAGAACTCCCACATGAAGGAAACTAGGAAGAGCAACTTACAGACCCGTGGACTTGCAAGGAAGATATCCTTCAAGAACTCTCACATGAAGGAAACCAGGAAGAGCACCTTACAGACCCGTAGACTTGCAAGAAGGTATCCCCCAAGAACTCTCACATGTGGGAGACCGAGCAAAGGAGACTTTGCAGATTCAGAGATGGTGACATGTTTACCCACAGATAGAACACATCAGGAAGCGGTCACATAGGCTAGTGAACAGACAGTCACACAAACCATCGCTAAGTTGTAAGACTTTCAAAGGGGTCCCTCGGGAACCCTTCAAAAGGAAGGAGGGTCCACTCAAGGGATGCATTATTTGAGAAGTGAAGTCTATTCGGTCTGCCCCTAAGCTAGACGTAAGGATGTGAAGAAGGTCTAGTCGGGTTGCCCCTAGACTAGATGTGAAGATGTGAAATTGGCCTATTTGGGCTACCCCCAGACTAGATGTGAAGATGTGAAACTAGCCTAGTCGGGTTGCCCCTGGACTAGATGTGAATATGTGGAACCGGTCTAGTCGAGTTACCCCCAGACTAGATGCCAAGGTGTGAAACTGGTCTAGTCGAGTTGCCCCCGAGCTAGATGCCATAGAGCTTGTTGAAAACTTTTGAAGGGGTCCCTCAGGAACCTGGTGTGAAAAGAGGGGGTCCACTCAAGGGACTCACTATTCGAAAGCTAACGTCTTCTTTCTCGAATCAATTCATCATCAAGGAATCCTTTCGAAAGATATTCACTTCATCAAGGAATTCGAAAGGAAGGATATGCGCCCACGCGAGGGGAAGATCAAGATTGTTCTTGCTTCAGAGGAAGGTTCCCAAGTCCTTTCCTTACGAACCCATGATGAAGGAAACACGTTTCGTTAGGGTTTTGAGTTGAGAACACAAATCTAACAAAGAAGTATGTGAAGGGTCTTTGAGAAAATATTTGTTGGCCACGAATGCATTTTATAAAGACCACTTAATGTAGAAGTAGCATTGTCACACAAAAGAGGGACAACTCAAGCAAAGAAGAGAGAAAGATAAAGAGAAAGGTAAAGGAAAATAGATCACACACATAGGGCACAAGGGGATCTGGTTTTGTAGGGTCGGATCTACCTTTATTTATATATATATATATTAGGTAACCATGGTAAGAGTCGAAATATCATCAATCCCCGACTAGATCAAGAAGAATGCACGAAAGAAAAAGTAAAATAAAAAATTGGGTCAACATGGAAGGAGGCCTAAATGCTCTTGATGCTTTGCATCATCCCTAATTTACTGAAAGTCAATCACAAACATGGAAGAATGAAGATACATCTAGAAGAAGGTTTACAACACAAACACCATGCCTGTATCCAATCACCAACAGGAGTGACTAGGGTCATCCAAGCATAGATAGCATGATCACGAAGGAAGCACACCACAACACACACACATGTCTAATCTAAAGATCAAGAAGAGGGTCTCCCCCTAAAATTGGTCAACCAAGAGGTCGTCAACCTCCCATTCAAGATCATTATAGGAAGGATGATGAGCCTACATCGGTGTAATGTTAAGGGGAGGAGCTTCTAATCCTCCCACAACAAGGGCCAAGGTGGAGGGACCCGTGAGGTCTTCGTCACTCAACTTTTGTGGGTCTAAGGTCAGCTACTTCACGAGGATCGCTGGCAAGGTCGAAACTTCATCTACCAAGTTAAACATACACCTAACAGGAGTGCCATGCTTCACCTCGGTGAATGGCGGAGTTTGCACCTGAGGTTCACCGCTAGGCTCACTGAGAGATTCGAGAGCGGTGACAAACTCGGGGGAGGCTGGAGTTGGTTTTGTTACTAGTACGAAACAAGTCAGCACGAGGCCACATTTTGGAGAAGGTAGGCTCTTCTTATATCCCTCGTTGCTGGAGGGACCATGCTCTACCTTCTTCTTCATCATAGGAGGTGAACTCCCCACAGATGAAGCAAGGACGGTCAAGGAAGAAGAGGAGAGAATTGCAGTGGATACGACCAAAGTGTCCACCATATCCACGGGCTTAAGGAAGGGCGAGACATCCGAGATAGAAGTCAACAAGGGCGGCTCCACTAAAGGAGTGATAAACACCTACACCTTTCCAAGCACATGTGTGCTCACAACGGGTGCTGGAGTGACTTAGAGCTAGTTTAAATAGGGACAAAAGAGGGGAGAGAAGAAGACATAGTAGGAGGCACGATCATCTCCTACTCCTTCTTCTGTAAGGAGGATTGCTCAGCTAGGAGAGCCTTTTGTCAGCGCTTATGCTTGCACATAAGGAGGTTTCTACAACTCTTCGAACCAGAAGTCGGAGCTTGTGAAGGAACAGAGGGTTCCTACTCAACCATGGGAGTGTCTTCCATGGTTGTTTCCAATGGAGGGATGGACTCCTTAGTGGGATCAGGAGGAGCAGGTTCAGAAACAATTGGCGGAATCGACTCTAGCACCTCAGCAGTGGGCTTCTTTCCATTCACCGTTTTAGGGACAGGAACAGTAGGAGGCCGTGGAGGCCAAGACATAGAAGACTCTACATGGGGGGATTTATGTCTATCATACCGAATGGGCCTAGGATTTGTGGGTAAGACATGAAGCTCGAATGTGGGACACTTGGCCTTTCCCCAAGCGGGCACCATGGGGTTCTCTCGCAAGCGCGAGACAGAAGCTGATGGCACCACAGTAGGGCTAGAGGAAGCATCAGGCTGGACAACGGTAGAGGAAGAAGGAGGTTCTTGGGACCGCTTCTCCTCTTCGCTTCTACGCACCTTGGAGGCTTCACTGTTAGCTCTTAAGCAAGCTCTATGTGAAATAGCGTAGGGAAAATGAGGATATCTTACTTTCAGCCTAGCACACCCTTTCTTATAGTTTTGATATGTGCAATGTAGGAGGTCCTTCCTAGGCGAGAGAGGACCAAGGGATGCGGGCCAAAAGTAATCTAAGGTATAGCTGCCACCTGCAACCGGTGGTTTATAATCGGTGTCATGGATAACATTTTATGAACCTCTATGAACAAACTTCAGACACTTGTGCACAACCGAGGGGACTGCATTCATAGCTACCAGCCAAGGGATGCCTAGCTTCACCTTGAAGAGTTCAGACCTCGGGATGATGTCAAACTTAAGCTGGCTCATAGATTTAGGTCCTACGAGGACTGATAGGACAACACTCCCTATAGGAGGTATACAAATTTTGTCGTGGTTGCGAATGATACTTTTAGGTGCATCATATCCATCCTTATGCAAGAATTTAATTAAAATGATCTTAGTTATGATATTCACTTGAGATTTCGGATCAATGAGAACACCTACTATAGTATTCCCATTTATCCTCGTCAGAATGTAAAGAGGAGATGGTTCCCTATTAAAGCCCATTGGCAGGTTCTGTGAGGTGAAGGTTATGCTAGTACCACTACTCACATTCTACGCAGAGGGAATAGGTTGATTTAAGAAATAGGTCATCATGCACACCAAACAGTACTTTTACAAAGCCTCCTAAGGTTTATGAGATAAGGTAGTGACCCAATTAAGGTTTCATTGTACAACATGTCGGGACCTTCCTGCTATGCCTACTAGGGGTTGCAGGTTGGGTTGCAAGGCGAAAGCCTCACAACACTCACACCTACAACACTCCTAGGATATGAGGAGAGGAACTTTCAGTATCGAAAAATGGAACCAAAATGGTTCACGTCGAGTTCACCAAAAATGTAAGAGACGAGGGCCAACTACTGCAAGGCCCCAAGTCATGAAAGGCCAAGAGCGGAAAGGTTGCTCTAACTTACCTTAGTTTAAAGGAAGGTTAGGATAAAAGAGATGAGAATGATGAAGACTATGAATTCCTTCGATCACCCTACAATCCCAAAAGTTGAAGGGAGACTAGGTGAGTCACCTTTTAAGGTCAACTTTGTGTCTCAGGTAGCTCTTTGTTTGAGGACAAAAGTGCAATTATGGGATATAGTGTGGCATGCTAGCATTCGTACGGCTAGAAAACCAAAGAGACGAGGTTAAATCCTCAAGAAAGGACTACTAGCCTAGTTTAGAGGTTTCTTGAACAACATAATGAGATTAAGAAGAATGAAACATAAATACAAACGTGATAAAAGAAGTATATTACCACAAGGGTGACGAAGATGATTTTGCACAACAATCTTCTCGTCAGCTTGCTTCGAGATCTCTCCACATGCACACAATAAAGAGGGAAAGTGTTGGGGTTGTTTAGGGGTTTGCCTCAGTTAAACCCCCATTTTGGTGTTTCCACCTCCACGGACAGCCAAGTTTGCAACGATAGAAATAATGATAAAGAAGGGAAATACAAGCTATGTAAACAAAAGACACTACAAAACAGTACGTGCTTACTCAACCAAGATGATAGAAAAGATTAGAGGAGCTTTCCACCTCCATCCAAAGCGCTCAAGACTTGTGGAGGAGAAAATGAGAGGAACTCAAGCCTCTGCTGCAATGGTGTTTGTCCTAGGCTTGCACTATCGAAGTGATGGAGAGGTAAATTGTTGCAATGGAGTGTAAAGTGTTGCTACAAAGCTTGTGGATGTTTGAAAGAGTGGAGAAAAATATGGAGAGATGAACTCAAGATCTTGCAAAACATTTTCCAAACTTGAGAATGAATGAGAGAGTAAAGATTATGAAGAAAAGGATGAAAAATGACCATATTCAGGTCGACCAACCGAAGAGGAGCGTTACACTTTGACTTCCAATTGAAAGTGTAGCGTCTCTGCAAACTCCATCCATAGGAATCTTCCAGGGACATAAGCGCATAGCGCAAATGTCTGTGCGTCGCATGGGTGTCCCTGACAGAAATGCCCCCATCGACATGCAAAACAGGCACCAAGTAGAATGCAAGCAGTGGGCTTAAGTGGAATTAAGCCTTCGCCTTAGGTTTTCTAAAGTGTAAGAGGGTAAAAGGGGAATTTGCGTTAGGGGTGCAAATTCACGCTTATACACCTCCATATCTTTTACCACATTTAAAATATGGTCAAAGATGCCTTCCCTGAATTAAATAATTTATTTTATTCCTCCACTTCCTCTCCCAAATTAAATAATAATATGGTTTAATTGTCAAGATTCCTTTCTTCAATAAAAAATTATTATTTAATGGCCCACATGCTCTCCCAAATTAAATAATTATCCTCTACTTTCCCTCCACTTTCTCATTTCAAATTTTGACCATGGATTCTCTTTGGTCTTCTTTCAATCTTGACCGTCTATCCTTAGTCATCCCTAGCCCACCACTTTTTGGTCCATGTATCCTCCATCGTTGATCTTGGCATCTTTCTAGAAGATCGATCTTGTCCATCCGTTTGAAACATTTTCTATAAAAGGTCTCTTCCATTTTATCTTTACAACCACATTTATCCAAAGTTCTTGCTATCTTGTCATTGTCATTTGCAAATATTCCAACACTTAAAAATCTAAGGGCAAAGATTTGAAATTTGAGAAAGAATGGAGGAGAAGTAAGGAAGATGAAGGAACTTTGATAGGGGAGTTTTATTTTATGCATTCATTCTTGTTTTCTCTCTTTTATCATTTGTACTCTCTTGTTTGGATTTGAAATTTGGGCTTAAATCTTTTGTAGAGTGGTTGCTACTTGGTCTTAGCTATTTTTTATTTTTGAATCTTACAGCAAGCATCATCATCTATCATTCAAAAGTGTTTGAAACTACATGAAACAAAGGAATTTATGGATCAGGTTGCAAAACAATGAAGAAGCTACATAAAAATGTGGAGAACTTGAAAAAGTTTAGTTTTCCCTTGGATTTTGACACGATAGAGTGATTCATTTGAAAGGATGCTTTCAAAAATAATATGGAGGATACAAGGAAGATTGATTTGGACCAGTTTCCTCAGAACCTATATGAGGAAATCTTTTTGGATTTTATCAAACCACTAATAACCTTGAATGCAACTTTGATTGAGACATTCAAGTCAAGATCCAATTATGAATTATTAACAAATTTTCAAGTCAAATACTATTAGTTAGAACAAATTGGACTTCCATCAAATTAACAGTGGAGCATGCTACAAAATTTGATAGAATGATTTGATAATATGAGTTTCTAACTCAACTCCATGTAAAAATATTTTGCATTGCCTCTATGTATTCCTTCATTTTAAATTCAATACAAAACTCAAATTCTTTTGTGTTCAAATAATTTTTATTTTTGACTTGATCAATTCAAAAAAACTCTAATTTCTACTTCTAGATACACAGTAAAGAATTGTTGATGTTGTATATGCTAATGTTGCTATTAAGCATTAAGTTGAATCATTGAGTGCACATAGAACTTATCAGTATGAAACAATAAAATATGAAATTATTAATAATGTTTTAATTAATAAATAGACTTTGAATTATGTGTTTAATAACTAATTTATCAATTTGAAAACAATGTTTGAAATTTAGATTCTACATTGAAATAGTGAAAAATAGTAGTACGTTAATTTATTCAATCTAATTCATGGAATACAATATAAAATATCATCAATTAAATTTTGGAATATCATTAATGAAATACACTATAAATGTGTAATAATTGTTAAATCCCTTGCATTTTCCAATTCAGCTCCTTGTCCTCACTCTAATGATGAGATTGAGAGTCATCTTGACTCTAAGTTTGTTCTTCGTTTTCTTTTCTCTGCATGCATCCGCTTAATTGTATCTCAATATTCATTTTCATTATCATTTGTGTCATTGCCACTAAGGTTTGAAGTGTTGCACAACCCTCTTCTTTCACATATGGACTTCTAGATTGTGAGTGCTCTTTCAAAACAAAAACTTTGAATATCATACCTAGTTGTATACATCCTCAAGAAATTTTCCAAATTCTTGTCTAGTTTATTTCTTATCTTTGATTTCAAAAACCCCAATGCACTAAAAACTCTCTTATCTTCAACTAATCCCAATATCGTGGTTTGACATAAATCAACAAGTATGAAATATTTCAATATTGAATCACACAATATTTCACTTTGACCTAAGGTTGCCCAAAGCCTTGTTATTGATCCCACTTGCATGGGATTCTCCAAGGATTCAAAATCTTCGATCATAGATGTTGCAAAATGACCAAATTGCTCTAAAATTTTAGTTTCACTTATCATTCCTTCTATTTTATCCATTGAATTATGAACTTTTCAAAAAATATTCAACTAAGGTAACTACCCTTCTATGACAATCATTTGGTAAATGGACTCAAAATTGAGCATACATAATAGACATGGCTTCAAGAAGTTTATCTTGAGGGAATTAATCTATAATCTCCGAGAAAAGAGGTTTTGCAATACCTTTTAAAGTAGTGCTTACAAAATTAACAATGTCATTAAAAAATTCCTTTGTAATAGTTACTTCTTTGGTAAAGCACCTAACCATCATATAATACTGCATTAGTATCCCGAATCCACATACAAAGATATATAACTCCCCACTTGTATTAAACTATAAAAATTTATCAGGATTGTTCAAATTTGTAATCAATTGTCAGCTTCTAAATTTTTGACTTCCAAATGGAGAATATGCTAGATATAAATTATCAAGGGTCATGCATGTCATTTTATGTAGTTCACAATATTCTAAAATATACATACTTCTTTCTTGGGTTTTTTTCACAAGATTGTTCATTTCCTCCAACATGGGGAGAAGACTAGATAAAGTTATGAGTGTCTCTATATTTCTTAACCTATGGTAGAGGTTAGAATCTTTTTCTATTATGTAGCAATATTCATGCATTACTCCAATCAAGGATTAATATTCTATAAAAAAATGTTGCATTGGTCCTTGCAAGGAGATTCATCTGGTATCAATATCCTTAAGAAGCTTGTTTCTTATAGTTATTCCCTCAGCAAAATTTTGAAATTTCATAACCATTTGGGGCTTCGGAAAAAGTATGAGTAGATACTAAAGGAAACTTGCTTACAATTTTAAAAGATAAATTCAGTCTATGAGCCATGTGTTACCTGTCAATTCTTTTTGCTCAAATTTTAAACTTCTTCTTTTATCTTTTAAAAAGATAAGTTTTGTTGGTTGTTGCGGCTTAGTCCAATTCTCTAACTCAAGTCGCGGGGTTTGTAAGTTCCACAACTTCTCGATTGTCCAACTTCTTTGTACCTTTTTTGTGTCAAGTCTTATCTGTTGATTATCCCATGCAGTCGGCTTATCGGAGGTTCTCAAAACCTTAGAACTTCCAACATATGGTTATAAGTTTTTGTTTCTTAGTGATTTGGAGACCTGGCTGGATGCACAATTTTCAATATGTCATCTCATTTAATGAATCGTACGGTGTCTTTAAGGAATGTCTTCTCAAATGCTTGGAAACGCCAACTCAAGGTTTAACCTAATCTTTTAAATTTCTTGAAAAGAATCCTCTTAAATAAGGAGTTGGTGAAACAAATATGGTAACGGATTCGCGCGTTCTTTCTGGAAAATAAATGATCCTTCATGTCGCCGCCTTTAAGGTGATTCCACATACGAGCGAAGGTGGTAGTGTTTCTAATTTCAATATTTTCTCAAGATGGTACTTCCTGGTGGTATCAGAGAGTGGGAAGATGAACTCGTGCTTGTCATACATCCAGATTTAATTTGGCCTGAGGAAGAGCAGCTAGACATCATTTCTAAATTGTGTTCATTGGCATGGAAGGAAAAAACCAGTTACGCTGAATACTGCAGGGTAATTTATGTCTTAGATAAGGAAGAAGAATGAGCCAAATTTAATGATTTGATTATGGAAATGCAATTGGAGTTGTTTAGAGTTCTAGCCCCTCCAGTGGTTTAGTGATACAACCTATTTATGCAACTGATGGTGGAAACGGTTTTCTTCAGGAGGAGTTGAATCTCCTATTTTTGCATGTTTGGAATCTTTTGTAATTATGGGTGGTAACTGAAGTTTTGGGTTGTAATGGAACTGTTCCCGTTTCTTGGTGACTGTTTCGATATGGGTCATTTTCGATGACCGTTATGAACACTTATTGGCTAGTATAAAAGACTAGGAAGATATAGAGATAAAGGAGGGGGGAAGAAAGTTTTTTTTTGGAAACTCAGTCTATTTGTATAAGGGCACTGAGTCTTTGAACTCACATTTTTGGCATTGAAGAAATAATGAAATATTTTTGAATCTTTGAATTTATAAGTGTTTCATTTCATTATATGGACTTCGCTTCATGATAATTACTTCTCAATGTTTAACTTATTATATTGGACTACACATGTGTTTAGTTTTAAAACTTTGAATTCAGTTTAAATCATCTGTGGAAAATTTTACTTCTCTCTCTCTCCCTCTAGGTATAATTCGTAATAAGTGAATTTCAGGTTATTGTTCTATAATTTTCTTATTTCATCTTTATGCATCTACTTTCATGGTTATGGGTAGGTGGTTGTTACCTTTCCTGCTTTGTGGTTAAAAGCATATCCCAAGTTATATTTACAATAAATCATTCAAAGGTAGTTGTGCCTTGTAAAAATAAGAAGAGAGCACTCACAACTATCGTTGCAAGTGACTCAATTGTTAGCCAGTTTGTCACTTGTGTATGAGCTAGGGGATATTAATTGAAGGGAAAAATTTGTCGACCAACATATTTTT
Source organism: Sequoiadendron giganteum (assembly GCA_007115665.2). NCBI lineage: Eukaryota > Viridiplantae > Streptophyta > Pinopsida > Cupressales > Cupressaceae > Sequoiadendron > Sequoiadendron giganteum. Next base: position 160,766,605 of record CM021100.1, on the reverse strand, counting down.
GGTGACTCCACTAGGGACGAATCTGAGGTTCTGAAGATTAAAGGACTGATAGTTTCTTGTTTTAAATACAAAATATTGCCTTCTCAGAGATGAAGGCTGGCAACTCTATTTAATATCGATCTCTCAGAAAATGGTTCTAAGCCAGTCCAAGCAATGGAATTCATGTGGGAAAAGGTCTACACCAACAATCAGGGAAATATTGGCTGAAGAAGACAGGATGATTCATTCACTATGGAATGGTCTCAAAGCAAGTATATCCGAAGCCAAAGAGAACTTGGGTTGCACCCTTTACAAGACCATAAATCCATTTTGTTATTCAAGGATTTGTGTTGCAGATATTACATCCTTAAAGATCCTGATTACAAGACTCCACAGATAAAGAAGAATGAAATCGAACAATCATATGTTTCTGCATCTACGGATGAACCCAATATAGTTCTCATTCCTAAGTGGTGTCTAGGGGGTTCAAATGATTTTTTGTGCGGGATTGTGGACAAAAGTGGTCATATTGAAGAAATTGATGTAAGTGCATTGACCTCTAAAAAGAAAGGAGATATAAATATACCATTACTAGGATTTCTCGGTGAAAGGTTTGAAAAGGAGAAGCTACAAAAAGAAGAGATGCATGCACATAAAAGTATGTCTTCTGAAGCTGTCGAAGGTATGAAAAATAAGATCTCACAATCTCCATATTTCCTTACCGAAGATATTACTTGTGCAAAAAGAGGGGATATGGTTCCCATTAAATTTTATCCCATGTTTATAGAAAGAGATATTCAGACATCACAATCATCAGCCATGTACCCAAAAATTAATTCATCTTGTAGTTTGCAAAAATAATATTTGGCACTGGATGTTTTCCTCACATGTTCAGAGGAGGTAATGACAAATGTTGTAGAAATAAAGGCAGAGGAAGGGTTAGGAAAGTTTGATAGCAAGATTAATTGGGCCATACCTAATGCATTATTTGTGCCAGCAAATTTTGAATTTTTTGAGAATCCCCTTTTTGAATTTGATAATACTTCTGAATTAGACAATGCAAGTCTGCTCTATTCTTCATGTAATGAACAAGTTGAATCTGTTCTTGTAAATGATTCTGATGACAAACAAAAAGGAAAAGATCAAATTTTCTCTAGCGATTGCCTATTTGAGAATGGAGCCATTATGTCCAACTTGCAGATCAAGGACAATGATTTTTCAACGAATGAAGAAGAAGATGAGCCTTTAGGACTAGTTGTTGAAGGCAATGACAACTCTTCTTCAGTAAGTAATGACTTCTTGATTATCAATACTAATGGGGACATTTCTGGTTTCTGTGAAGTGAATACTTCATATCTATCTGAAACGAAAAATGAAGGTATGGTTGGTTGTACTCGAGTGGTATATGATGAAGAATAGATTTTTGATGGCATGTTGATATACCAGAACATTTTACACTTGGAAAGTTTCCATTGGGTCCATATGTTGAATCTGCAAATTTTTCACAGTTGCACATCCCTTTTCTGTTGTGGATCCTATTTTTCTCAGGGTGATCCCACAAAGCTAGTTTACAATTTATGAGAGGAACTAATTTTTGCTGAAATCACATATTTTTAGAAAATATAATGATTTAAGCCTTAAAAATTTCATTTTAAGGATTCCAATTGAAGGGGGTTTGATCAAACCACCTTAGATAAAACCCCCTGGGATAGAACCTCGCTAGTTTTAAACCATACCTATAAATGAGTCTCCTTTACACCTATCAAAATGCTAATAAAAAATCACTTTTGATTTACCTTTTGGGGGATCAAATGAATTCATTTAAAATTTATTTGAAATGATTATGGTAGTCCCCAGAAAGAGCTATCCAACGAATATAATTTTAATATGTTTTGGTTTTATTATGTATTTGTTTTTTTAGTTTTATTAAACATAGGTTTCTCATCGAAAATGAAGGTCTCTATTTTGCACATGTGGAAAAATAGCAGATTATCAAAAAAAATTGAAAAATATGAGTGCACGAGATATTGAAGTCATTATCCAACAAAAAAAAATGAATTTCGATGTATACAAAAAAAATTACGCGTTATATGGTCACGCTATGTTTGAATTGTAATTGGTTTGACTTCGAAACTTGATTAAAAAAAAATTATTCAATTAAAACCTATCTAACCAATTGGAAGCACTAGATATCAGAGTTACAAATCTAAATTCAAAATAATTATAATTTTATCCTTCATGGAAAAACAATCATGCATTATACGGTGTGCGTCACTTTTTAAAAATGTTGTTTTCTGAAGAAAAAAATAGTTTTCGTGGGAGATAGAAAAAGAAATGCAATCTGATTCCAAAAAAAATTGAAAAAAATATTTTTAGAATCTACAGACAAAATATGACGAGACTCTAGTTTGCATCATCTTCAAATTGCTCATAGTTTAGCCGCTATAGGTGCATGAATGTGACGATTTAATTAAAAATAATAATTTCAGTGTCCAGTTTGGCCAAAAATTGTAAACCACTATTGTGGGATCACCCCTCAACCCGTTAATGGATTTGAATGAACATATCAGGTTTTCCTCTAAGGTAGGGTTTCTAAGACCATGTATGTAGTAGGCCTTTTTGATGTGCTCTAGTAGTTAGTTTGCCCTCTGGTTTTGTGTTATTTTTGTCTTGTGTCTGGTTCCCCTCTATCCTTCTACACGCTGCGCCTTTCCCCACTTTTCTTCCAACTCCATTGCCCAATGGATTTAGACTAGTCTTCCCCTAGGATATGGAGGTTCTCTATATTTCGCTAGGAAATACAACCCCTAATCGGAGCCAATATTACCTGTCAATGCTTTTCGCTCAAATTTTAAACTTCTTTTTTTTCTTTTAAAAAGATAAGTTTTGTTGGTTGTTGTGGCTTAATCCAATTCTCTAACTCAAGTCGCGAGGTTTGTAAGTTCCACAACTTCTCAATTCTCCGGCTTCTTTGTACCTTTATCTTATCAAGTCTTATATGTTGATTATCCCATGCAGTCGGCTTATCGAAGGTTCTTAAAACCTTAGAACTTTTGACATATGGTTAGAATTTTTTGTTTCTCAGCTTGGGAGACCTGGTTGGATGCACAATTTTCAATATGTCAGCTCATTCAATGAATCGTATAGTGTCTTTAAGGAATGTCTTCTCAAATGCTTTGAAATGCCAACTTGAGGTTTAACGTAATCTTTTAAATTTCTTGAAAAGACTGCTCTTAAATAAGGAGTTGGTGAAATAGATATGGTAACGGATTCGCGCATTCTTTTTGGAAAATAAATGATCCTTCACGCCATCGTCTTTAAGGTGATTCCACATATGAGTGAAGGTGGTAGCGTCTCTAATTTCAAGATTTTCTCAAGATGGTACTTCTTGGCAGTATCAAAGAGTGGGAAGATGAACTCGTGCCTGTCATATAGTCAGATTTAATTTGTCCCGGGGAGGAGCAGTTGGACATCATTTATGAATTGCGTTCATTGGCATGGAATGAAAAAACCAGTTATGTTGAATACCGCAGGGTAATTTATGTCTTAGATAAGGAAGAAAAACGAGCTGAATTTAATGATTTGATTATGGAAATGCAATTAGAGTTGTTTAGAGTTTCGGCCCCCCCAGTGGTTTAGTGATATGACCTCTTTATGCAATTGATGGTGGAAATGGTTTTCTTCAGGAGGAGTTGAATCTCCTAGTTTTGCATGTTTGGAATCTTTTGTAATTATGGGTGGTAACCGAAGTTTTGGGTCCTAACAAAACTGTTCCCATTTCTTGGTGACTGTTTCGATACGGGTCATTTTCGATGACCATTATGAATAGTTACTAGCTAATATAAAAGACTAGGAAGAGATAGAGATAAAGGAAGGGGGGAAGAAATTTTTTTTTGGGAAACTCAGTCTATTTGTATAAGGGTACTGAGTCTTTGAACTCACATTTTTGGCATTGAAGAAATAATGAAATATTTTTGAATCTTTGAATTTATGTTTCATTTCATTATATGGACTTTGCTTCATGATAATTACTTCTCAATGTTTTAAACTATTATATTAGACTACACATGTGTTTAGTTCTGAAACTTTGAATTTAGTTTAAATCATCTGTGGAAATATTTACTTCTCTCTCTCCCTTTGGGTATAATTCGTAATAAGTGAATCTTAGGTTATTGTTCTATAATTTTCTTATTTCATCTTTTTGCATCTACTTTCATGGTTATGGGTAGGTGGTTGTTATGTTTCCTACTTTCTAGTTAAAATCATATCTCAAGTTTTTATTTACAAAAAATCATTTGAAGGTAGTTGTGCCTTGTTAAAATAAGCACAGAACACTCGCAACTATCGTTGCAAGTGACTCAATTGTTGGCCAGTTTGTCCTTTGTGTATGGGCTAGGGGATATTAATTGAAGGGACAAATCTATCGACCAACACCATGCAGTGAATGAAAATCATGTACGGTGAACAAGTAGTTTGTAACTTTATGCAAAGACCATTCATATGACCTTGCATTATTGAAACTCCATTAGCTCCTACACACCAACTTTTTGGCAATTGTGAATTCATCCATACCTCCACTTTCATTCAAATATTTTTTAACTAGTTCAAAGAGATTTTGTGATGTTGAACTCTCCTTCATTTTATAAACACAAAGTAGAGGAGGTTGGCGGACATGTTTGTGTACAGTATACACATGCATACATACCCAAGAAGTATTACCTACCGTTGTAACTTCATCTAAAGAAAATGCAATAAAAGTTGACTCTTTTATTTTTGTAAATCTTATTTTTCCACCTCAGCAAGACAACTTGTCCATTCTCATCCACAATTTATTGACCAATGTGTGTTAGGAAAGTTAGAAACATCTAAAAAATGAATAAATTGTTATATTCTACGTAGTCTGTCATAGGATGCCCTCTAGTCAAAATATAAAAAACAATATTCAACTGAACAATTTTTGCTAGTTGTGCTCCTGTCATTATCTTTCCAAATTGAGGTTGAATTGAACCTCCAAATTCAGCAAGCTTCGAATTTCTTTGCATGTGCTCATCATGTTCCAGGGCATGCCTAACATGAAGAAATTCTTCCTTTGATTTTGATCTTACCACTAATTTTTCCTTTCCATCTATGATTTATTTCTCATAAACTTTATCAATATGTTTTTCTATAGTGTCAAGTTTTAGTTGTAACTTCTTGCTTCTTTTATATTTCCAACTACAAATCTTACACTCATTTTTTGGACATTCAAATGTTTGTTTGCATTCTCCACTAGCTCGATGAATGGGTACTTTGACACTCGATCAATTTGAAAATTCTTTGCCATATCCCACTCACACCCCATTTTTTATTTTTTATTTTCCCCTTCCTTGTAGCAACATCATCTATGGTGTTGGCATTCTCATCCAGGTTAATTAACTCATTTCGACTACCTTGGGGACCCCTTGAAACATCTTCTACAACATTTTCATTCGACTTAATTAAATCATTTTGATCTTCCTTTAAGGTATTTCCTTCTTTGTTAATATTTGGTGCAAGTGTTGATGTTATAGTTCTACCTTGATCTAATGAACCAGAAACATTATCAAAGTATGACATTATGGTAACTACATTTTGTGTGTTTTGATGGCCTCCCTTAACCACCTTGGGGAATCTTAGTCTTCTTCTTGCTCAACATCTCTCATGAAATAAAAGCTACCAAAAAATGTCCTCTTGTTTAAGAAGGAATCATAGAATTTAGATCCTTGGGTCCTAGATGTATCCCTACTCAATGGAAAAGAAATAAATGATCTTATAACACTATGAAGAAATGATCACTTACCTTTATGTTTTCATTGACTCGCTATTCACTAATTCAACAATGCTTGTAATTGTAAGTTGCCTTTGATCCAAATCAAGAACTCACAAGTTCAAAACTAAACAAAATGTGTGTAAAAATAAATCAGAGTTTCAAGTGTATTATATCAAATCCATATTTGGCAAATCTTGTGAGATTTTTATATGGTATAGTAAAAATTTGGTGAATCATGCATGATTATACAATGACGCATTTAAATTTTGGGTGAAGCAAACCTTGAAAAAACACATACATTATAATTTTCAAGGTGATTATGAACCTAGGATTAGCATGGAGTTATCACAATATTGGTGAAATGGATCCTCATATGCAATTATTTTTAATATTATTGGTGAAATGGGTCCTCATATATAATTATTTTTTAATGTTGTTGGCGAAATAGGTCCTCACATGCAGTGAACATTTAATGTTGTTGGTGAAATGTGTCTTAATACACAATGTCATTTAAATAGTTTGGCGAATATGTGGATGAGTTAATACATGCTTCCAAAATTCCAAGTGAAAATATTAATTAGACCATTGGAAACGCGTGGTTTGTTATGGAAAAAATATTTATTACATATTCCTCATAAAATAAATTGATGGTGAATTGAAATGCATTGGACCAATAATTCATAAAATTCAAATGATTTGGCCACCCTGTTGGTTGCAATGTATTCGCCAATTTCAAATTGATTAGTATAAATTAGTCAATTGGCAAAGATTCACTACTAAAATAACCCTTGGGCAACAAGATGTTGGTTGCTTTGGAAACAAGATGTGAATCCATTTTGAGGTGGAGGATGGTTGTTGGATATTTATTGATTATCTTGTGCGAAAAGAGCACCACAAGTAAAGGTGAGGGAACAAAGTGTTGGGAATTAAGGTGTCTCAAACTTTGCAAGTTACTAATGTTTATTTAATTCATGTGATGGGAAATCAACTATGTTAGTTTCCACTTTAAAGGCATAGTAGCAAGTGTTTGTATCAAGTTGTTAAAAATATGATTAAAAAGAAACTTAGGATACTAGAAGGTGTGGTTCATCTTTCCCTTTCATCAAGAGGATAAAGTGATGGTGTTGGGGTGGTTTTGATAGGAGGTGGGTAAGGGATCATGAAGGGGAATAAATGGAATTGTAGAAGCTTGATTTGGAAGGGGGGGTTTTTTTACATGTTTTGGAACAATATCATGGCACTATTGGGTTGTGATGAGGGAGGAGGGTTCGACATGGTTTGACTCAAACTTGGTGGAGAGAGAGAGATAGTGGATTCAAAGTGCCCATGGGATGGGGATTGGATGGTGTTAATATTTTGGGTGCATTTAGATGATTTTGGATTGTTCTAATTATAGGTGTTGGGGGAGTGATGCCCTCATTAATGATGCATTTAGATGATTTTGGACAAGTGGTTTGGCATGATTCAACTATAGATCTTTGGTTCATTCCTTGGAGGAAGCTAGAAAGGTATGATTTTGATTTTGTGAGATGAGGTGGAGGATTAGGTTCAAGGATTGGGAAATAACAAGATATGGGCTTTGCATTAGGAGTGGAGACTATGGGGATCTCACAAAATGATATAGGTTGATACGTGGATGGGGGATAAGATTGAGTTTGGGATATGGATGGAGGATAATATGGGTTTCTCTTGTCGAAGGTATCATAAGGGTGACCAATAAATATGCATGTAGGTGTGTTGGGGTAGACTATGCTAGCCAATTCTTGGTCAAAAGATAGGGGTGACCAATGAGAGTTTGGGGAATGCTTACTAATGATTGTGACATCAAGGGGGTCAATTTCATACTTGTTTTGATCAATAAGACTATCATCATCATTGTTTTCAAATAGATTTTTGGGATGGTCATGATGAGGGGGCTCATAAAAACAAAATGGATTCATGATGATCATTTGATGAGTAGGATGAAGACGAAATATAAAATTGGATGGGAAGAAATGATTATAAGATAAAAGGAATGGATTGAAAGTGGGAGAAGAGATCTTAATATTTTATTGATATCAAAATACCTTAAGGTGGATTTACTAAAGCTCATATTAGGGATATGGTTGGTTTTGAACAATTAGATGAAGGAATCCCATATAAAGAAGTGAACACACTAGAATAGGGTGTAGAATCATTTAATCAAGGCATGCATGTGTTGAAAGGTGAAAATAGCTTACAAGTAGATGCACTAACGAAGGTAATTGATGCACTGGAGAAAGTGTGGATGTGTTGATTTATGAAATTCTTAGGAGAAGGCTAGATGTGAATGTGTTGAAGGTTGTTGTGGATACACTGAAGGGTGATGTGGATACGCTAAACTGTGTGGACTTCAATAGAAATTTGATGACCTTGGATGGAAATGGTTTAGATTTGTAGGGTTTATCAAGGACCTTGGGATGATAATTTTGAGGATGAATTAGAGGGGTGAATTTGATGATAAAAGAAGGATGCAGAGTTAGGAAAAGCAAGATTGCTTAAGAACCAATACTTTAGATGATGATTATGATTGGATTTGATTTTATACTTAGAATACTAAGTTCTTAAGAAAAGATTATTTCAATTACCAACTTAAGATATGCTAAGTTCTCAAGTAAATGTTGGTTTGATTTTGATTTTATTCAATTTGGGTCTTGATTAGTGATGGCTTTTAATTTTGATTTTGAAGGGAGTTGGTTTGAAATGATTAGAGGAATGGGTAGAATTGAGGATTGGAGATATATTAGAATGATGAAAGGGTTTGATTGGGGTTTTGGATTTGAAGAGATGAAGGATTTGGACAAGAAGAAGGGTTTGGATTATATTAGATGATTAGTAGCTAAGGTCCTTAAAAGCTCAAATATTGGGACTGATTTGGGTTAAAATATTAAGGATGTAGGCCAATTTGGATTTGGATTGGGTGGATTAGAGGAAAATTAAATATTACTATATTGGATTAATGGATTTATATTTTGATGGGGAGGGTTGACCTTTGGCAATGTTTGAAAGTAATTCACACAAACATTCAAGGCATGCAAATAATTTAAATTTTTAGGATTTGGTTTTAAGGGGTTGCACGGGTTTTGATGATGAAGAAATGCCAAGCACATTAGTAACATGATTATTCAAGCGGCTGTATCAATCCTTGTAGACCTACAAACATATTATTTATGCAAGTGATTGGTAGTTGGGGAGTGTCAAGTTACATGAGATCCCTTACCATTGCAAGCTAAAGGTCTTGTCTAAAGGTGAATTCTACTTCTCACCACTTGAAAGCATGTTTGGATTATATTAGATGATCACTAGCTAAGGTCCTTGAAATCTCAAAGATTGGGACTGATTTGGGTTAAAATATTAAGGATGTAGGCCAATTTGGATTTGGATTAAATAGATTAGAGGGAGATTAAATATGACTAGATTGGATTGATGGATTTATATTTTGATGGGGAGGGTTGACCTTTGGCAATGTTTGAAAGTGATGTCACACAAACATTCAAAGGCATGCAAATAATTAAAAAATTTAGGAATTGGTTTTAAGGGGTCACATGGGTTTTGATGATGAAGAAATGCCGACCACATTAATAACATGATTATTCAAGTGGGTGTATCAATCCTTGTAAACCCAGAAACATACTATTTATCAAGTGATTGGTAGTTGGGGAGTATCAAGTTACATGAGATCCTTTACCATTGCAAGCTAAAGGCTTTGTCTAAAGGTAAATTCTGCCTCTCACCACTTGAAAGCATGTTGCAAGTAACTTTCTCAGCTAACCGCTTACCAATGCACTATAAGAAAGGATGGTTGATTAGCTCCTATCTAGGATGAATAATAGTTGCTAGTTGCAACCTTGATATACCTCAAGGGTACACGAGGTTAAGTCCATATTTGAAATAGAGAAGGAAATAGGGTGGCAAATTATTTAGCCAATTTGGGATGCAACCAAAATGAAAAAGAAATGACTCATATTGTCCAAGTTGGGAAAATTGACATTGAGTTGGAAAAATTAATTTCAAAAGAGGAAATTTCTATTGAACAAAACTGATAAAAAGTGATTAATACATTTTGCTAAATTTGTCGACTATGGACGTGTTAGTTTTAGTTTTAAGTTTTTAACTTTCAACTAACATATTTATTGTTGACAAGTTATCAAAATTCTATTAATCTTTTTTTTTGTCTTTTGATATTCATGGTATAATCAACATTAGGAATATATTTTGATTGATTGTAACTCCTATCAATCTTGCGTATCACTTTTAATGTGCAAGTGTGGTTCAAGTTTTATGAAGTTGAGATCATAAGGCTCTTTGGTTTGTTGTAAGAATGATTATAGGGGATGAAGGTGTACATTTCAAAAAATCTGATGTCAAGTTTTGACAGAATTTATATATCGTGGCTTATCTTAACCTGCTGACAGCTACAGATGGGATGGTTTTGTTGGTTCGTTGTTGTTCTTTTGCCATCAAATAAATTTTCTATATTTATTTAGCACATTCGGCAATTTGTGTAAAGGATATCAAGGTACTATGTCATAACAAGGTGATAAGGTATTTGTCATGATAAAGAGGTAAGCTTTTAAGAATCAAGGCAGCTGAAAGCTTATATATAGGACAACATTGTCTTATTTTCTTCATCGAATAAGTTAAGGTGGAGATTTAGTAATATTTGCTTTGTCTGTTTAGCTAGTAAGCAAGTTAAGACACAGGTAGAGAAATGGAGTATCTCCCACAAAATTTTTGAATGTGGCTTCCAGTTCAGAGTTGGGAAACACCAATTTCTGTGCTTGGAATCAATTAATGCCATTGCTAATAAAATGGTAAATGAAATATTTTTGAAAAATGAGGCATTCTCGCGTGGAGAAGGTTATATTGGTGGTATCTTCCCTCCTCACTTTTTACCTCATAACAAAGTAATGGTTAATGCTTTTGATGCTTTAAAGTTATCTTTAGAACTTTCTGACCCAAGTCATTTGAATAGGGCACTAATGAGATACTCTCGCCATTTGGGGAGGGATATGACTGAAAGTTTCAGGGAGAAATTCTATTACATTTCTTTTCTTCTTCATCATAATTGTCATCATGCAGCATCTTCACTGCAAAGAAATTCGAGATCAGTGCACACCCAGGCTCATGAAGGTTCTCATATGATGGTACAAGCTTAGTCACATGGTGGTAACAATATGAGGCTTGCTATTGTTAGCATTTCGGACATGAACATAGCTGTGAGCTCTCAGATGGAAAAAGAAGGAAACGAAGATCAAGGTGACAATTTGAACGACTTCATGCAGATGGAGGAGTAAAAGGAAATGCAATAGGGAATTTTGTAGGTGTTGCAGATTTTGTAATTGCTTGTAAACAAGCTGGATAGTGTTATTTGTATCGGATATAATCTATAAGATTATAATCTTAGATAGCTAGACCATGACATGTTTGTATGACTGTAAATTGTCATCATTTTGTAATTTGAACCTTTAAATATTGTTCTGTTTTTATAATTTGGGCTATAACCGAAGGTTTTCTCACTGGCTCTTTCCTGCTGGTATGCCCTTTGAGCCAGTAAGATGTACATTCTATTACATATAATAATTAAATATATAGTGGCTTGCCACTTTTATCAAAAACAAAAACATGGAAAAAGGTGTAGCCCACTCTTAACCTTCACTACCCCAAGTTATAAAATTCTTGAAGGCTTAACTTTTGTGACATGATTCTACTTCCAAAATGCATGTATTTCAATTCAACCCTCACTTTTTAGACTTCCACAAAACACTAGAGTTCAAGTTGCCCCCTAGGGTGATCAAATCCCTAGGTAGACCCCTTAGAAGGATGATTCAATCATTGTTTATCACCGAAGATTGCACAAAGCATAAGGGGAGAGCATACACAATTGAAAATCTTGGGGTAAAATAAATTTGATGAAAGAGAGCAAGTGATGTTTTTTATCCTCAAGCTCACAAAAAGGTGCAAGAGGAGAGCATACACATCACTCACCTAAGATGCAAAAAAAAAGATTAATTCCCCTTAAGAAATTAAAATTTGCCTAGATTAGCGAAAAAAGGTATTGCCTTTGACAAACATCTTGCAACAAATGATTAGTAGTTTTGTATTTTTGTCATGGACAAGCAATTTCAAACTATACAAACAAGGGGTTAAATAGAAAAATGATCAAATAAAATTATGACAAACCATTGGCATCAATGAGTTGGAAAATTGCAAAACTATTGAAACACAAGGCCATTGAATGATAGATGGATACGTTGAAAGACAAAAATGATAGAAAGTTATACCTAAAAGTGGAACCAATGAAGTTTGTAGTGCATACGTTGTTTCAAGAGTGCATACAACAAATAAAAGAATGGAAGATTATGGTTGAAAGAGTAACCGCCTAAGTACAAGAATATATACCATGAGATGATCCCTACACAAAAAATGATCAAAGTTGGATGAAAAAAATCAAATTGTGTTGTTTGTCTTCCAAACATAGGTTGAGAGGAAATTTGGGCAACATATCCCCCTATGAGATCAATTTCTAATAGAAAGCTTAGAGTTAGATTAGTAAAAAATCAATATAAATGCATTTAAAGTGATAAAAGTGTATACACCAATTTATGATAGAACATGATAACCTATAAAAGAGATCCCCTACCAAAAAATTGAGTGTTAGATGGGTGAAAATCACTAAAAAGACATTAGAAATGGTGTCAAGTGGAACCATCAAGATATGTACAAATACGCCAAAACATAGGATGCATACACTAAAATGTAACCTAGAAGCACAAAACAACTAGAAACATAAAGAAATATTTTTTTATAAAAAAAAAAATAGAAACAAGGGCGTGCATACCACCAAGCATACCAGAGATATGTACATGAAATTTTGAGCATCAAGAACAATCTAACATTTAACCTATTCTACCAAAACAAATGCAACACTCAAGATAAAGCATAAAGATTAGTAAACATGATGAAAATAAGAACAAGCTCTCACCAAACTAGCCCTTGTTGCACAATAGTATGGTGGTTGTGCTCAAGATTGATGCATTTAGTTGTGTAAGTTTTGTCATCAACGATATAACAAGTTTGTGGCTATAAAATTGGATGGCTAGGACCAAAAGTAAAGATCAACGATTCATATTGATTGAGACTCTTCGGGGGATGAGAGGACAAGTATCCTCACATGATTGGTGGAGGTGGAGGTGGAGGGTATGTGTATTGAGAGGAAATCAATGGTAGAGATTCCCCTTGGAAGAAGTGGTTAGTGAGGATGAAAAGGTTATTTTGGGAGTACCCTTGAAGGATGGGCAAGATTTTTAACCCATGTGACATGGTACCAAGGCCATGTCATATGTTCAAAGGCCATATCTTTATACGCATTTGAGGATGTGCATGATTTGAGGGGATTTGACTAGGATTAAGAATGTGAAAAAATAAATTAAAGGGCTAATTGATTTTGGCCCATTTAATAAAAAAATGTATCGAAAAGGGGAATTAAATGAATAAATATTTATTTGACTTTTTGGAAATAGGCTAAGAGACTTAGGTAAATATTTAGATTTATTTAGAGGAAGGTTGATAAATGATTTAGGCTAGAAAAAGAGTGTAGGTGAACAATGATGAATAGTGGATGAATAGTGACTTTATTAATTAAATAATAAAATAATTAATAAGGAGATGAAGATTAGATAACTCATTTGATAAATAAGGTTTTTTCAATCAATTATAGAGGAAATGGTTGGATTATTATGTAATTGATGATGCATCAATTTCAAGTGTCTCCAGAACCAATCACCAAGAAATAGCCAATAGAAAAATAACACATAGCCTAACTAATACAAAGTGCATCCAACTATGAATTCATGCTAAATAGACAACAAGGCCCCACCAAACACTACCTTGACTAATAGATTGTTAGCCACACAACAAACCTAGCAATTTATAATGAAGATCCAACAAATCACACTCATACCAAAAGATGGTCTGACTACTCACAAGGCTTGAGACTAATATTTCTAACACACAAGTAACTCTCATGAAGTGCATGATCAATGCCATATTGTTCAATCCAAAGGCCCAAATTCAACCTAATTGTTTCAACCGAACCTACTTGGATAGCTCATTATTGTCAAGTGGGCCACCTCGAAACCATTGAGTTCCATCACTTCATCAACTAAGCTTGATGCCATCATCCCAATAGCCAATAGCTAGAAGTCAATCACCACACAGATGTAAAAGCATCACTTAAGCTACATATGCCCACCAACAATTCATTCTTCAGATAGAAATAAAATCTGTGGGTAAAAATAAGGATTTAAGCTATTAAACCAAGCCACCATGAAAGTGGATATGAAGCTTGACCACATCACAAAGTTATGGAAATTTACACAAGGACGAGGAAAATGAAAAGGATAGAATTAAAAAAGCACAAAGATTAGCAAAGGTACAAGAATAAAGCCCTACTAGAAATATATTTGATTGATTATCAATGTTAAGGGCACCAAAACATTGTGAAGAACCAAGCAAAGATCATTTGTGAGAATAAAGGTCAACAAAATGTACTGTTTTTTATGAAATATATGAACTTATATCTAAGAAATGGAATGTTTTCATGTTGTCTTCACAAATGTTGTGAATTGTGATGTGATTCATTCATGCTCATGTTGACAATACATTAAATTATTTCATTCTCTCTATCTCTATAAACAATACTGATATGATTGTGCTACTAGCAAGTGAGCAGAGAAAAAAGAGCTATTAATTTCAGGCATTTCAATCACATAATAAATGCTTTCAACAAGAAGATGAAACCGAAAAAAAAATTGGTACAACTTTAGAGAATTGTTAAAAATTTAATTAAGAACCATAGATAAACTATACATAGGGAAAAATTTATTTCAAACCCAACTAATATTGCCAATGCGCCAAGAATGCCCATCCTCATATTTGGGATGAGGACTTGGCATACATTTGACATGCTTATAATAGAGTTCTTAAAAAGACATAATCATCTTAGAAATCATATGGGTTGAAACTTGTAGCCCCTCTTCACATTGCTTTTCACACTCATACAATTTCAGAAATTGGTGCACAAAGAAAGGAATTGGATAATGAAATTAAATTCCTCCACACATTTAACAGGTGTATTATAAAGTTCAGCAGAATTTGACTTGAACACAACATAAATGCAAGGAGTGGATCCTACACAATTGAGCCTATCAAAGAAAGATTAACTCATCGATATGCAGTTTACCAACTCTACTGACACTCGCCATGGGACACATCAATTGTTTCAGGTTGTGAAGAAGGGGAAATATGCAGTTTAATCCAAGTGGTATACTTCTCAGCAATTACAACTAGAGTTTCTGTTACTGGCAACACACAATGGGTGCCATTTTTTTTCAGGAAAGGACAAATGATCCAAGCACACTTGGGTTCAATTCGCAACTCCAAGTGAGCTCCTTGCAAGATTTGTAACTTATGATTATTAACACTTCACAAAGTGTATATCATCTTGTTGAGTTACACGTTTACAAGAAAACAACACTGAGACATTGGAAGGTTATTTGTTTGGAGCAACTGATCACAACATACTCCATCACATGGACAAGCAGGCAATGTCGACACATTATAAAGGTTGTTGTATAAAGTAATTGATCACTTGACACTTCATCTTCCAATCCAAGAATCGAAATGAGCAACTGAATTCATTGGCACATCAACGGTTCTTGGAACTAAGTTGTCTTGTAGAACTGATCCATATATCCTACAACTCTAATCCACTCAATACCTGTCACGTGGAAAATTGTACAGACTCTATTTGTAACCCATTCTCAAATAAACCATCCATCTTTGAGTTTGGCCCACAAGCCTATACATTTTTGGTATCCAAGTCAAGAATTTTATGTGTATAATATCTTATTCATTAGTAAATAGAAGGGCTACTTTACTAACTCATATTCTATATGAAAACGGAATGGTCCTTCCAAGTTTTTATCACACATCTCTCCCGGTTTGATTTGCTAGACCTATCTGTTAGTTATTCTGGAAGTTGTTTGTACAACTCTTGACTTTGGTTTTGTAAAGGAGCTCAGTTGTTTCTCAGACCCCAGTAGCCTAATTTTTATCTTACTCGTGAAATCCTTACATTTGATCATATTTGTATGAAACTTCCAAACCTTCATGTTCAGTTTTAGCAGAACAATTACATCATTCTATCACATGATTTACTACTTTGGAAGAGTCCACAGAAATGATACTGAGAACCATTTATGCTCAGTTATGTGTGGATGTGGTCCTTAGATGGGGATTGTTGTATGAAGTAATCTTGGAATGTTACAATAAGGAACCATAAAATAGATTATGAGAATATTACTTTCTAATACATAATAAGGAGCCATAAAATAGATTATGAGAAAGTTATGAGAAAGTTATGAGAAAGCTACTTTCTAATGCATATGTATTTGTTGAATATGGACATTTAGTCCCTAAATGCTGCACAATCATTCAGTTATACAATCTTTTCAAAGTCCTCTCCTCTAGACTCAGATGAAGATGAGGCTAAGAATCTGCATAACACTGCAGTATATGTATTTAAAAAAGAACATCCAAAGGACAATATCATGTTGATCCATTGAACTGCAAATCAGTAGTTGCGATTGCTATTTGTATCTTCTCGACTAAGGAAGATAAAAAAACACAGAAGATTCCGATCCCAAATCCAATGGCATTGCATGATCAGCAACATTCTAAATGTTTGGCTGGAGAGGTTGTGATTCAGTAGCTGTAGTTGTTAGTCATTTGTTTCCTGCGGATTGTTTTCTGTATCCAAAGGAACATTATAATCATTTGTAGTTTCTGATTTGCTGACAGTGTTAAATTTCCGTTTTCATGTTCATGAGAAAGAGATTCAAGTCAAATCTGGTAGATGTACTGTTGGGTCATTCAGGAAGTGTGTACTACCAATAGACTAGCAGCCACCCAAGGGTCACCTCATCAGCTATCTCATGATCAACACATAAATTTATTGGTCGTCCAGACAGGTCATGATTACAAACAAGTCATACTGTCGGATGTTTTACCAAGGCATTACTTTTCCTTTGAATTTGCTGAAAATGGGTATCTGAAATTACTAATTTGAGTAAGATCCCCAGCCAATTAAAGCATATGCCACTCCTAAAGACAGGACAATATACTTAACAGTTCTGTAATAAAAAGATGCTTGTCAGCTCAACTCAACCTGGTTCCTATCCTTACAAATTCAATACAACCATATTCTTAAATCTATATTGTATAATGAAGATAATGTCTGTCATGAATAAGTCCCGCCCATCAGATCTGATTCAACGTATCCTGGACAACCAACTTTTACAAAAATTCCATATTTAGATGAAATTTAAAGCTTGACAACTCAAAGAAGCTGAAGAAATGGTGACATAATACACAAAACTAAAAGAAAGATTTTGTCACAATCATTCTCTATAGATGATTGTGTCGGAATGTATAAACCTAGAGTATTAACAATTTCAGAAAAGCACAGGCATACTGAAAAGAAACATAATGAAGGAGAGAAAGAGCTCTATAAAAGAGAATTTTCTTTTATGAGTTAAGAAATTGTGGTGATTACTTAAACGGTGATGACTACTTCAATTCTCACAACAACGGCATGGGATTGACTTCAACCAAAATGATAAATTCATTTGGAGAATGTACCCTTGTTTGCTCTGTTATCCAGAATATCACCTAAAAAAGTTGTGTCCTATGGAAAAGAGAAGTCTGAAATTACATTTGTGAGTATCAAATGACAAGGAAGTATGGCCTTAACACAAGGACTGTAAAAGTGAACAATAAAATGGCAATATGCTTTCCCCATATTACTCTAAATAGGTAAATTAGCTCAGGTGTGGCTGAAAGTCTTAAAAACAAAGATATATTCAAGGGCACAGTGTAGAAGTTTCTCATTTTGTAACTCATGTCAGCTAGAAACAAACTAACCACCATAACACATCTGCAGGATAACTCAGGACCCAGTCTAAGCTTTTTGCATAAGCAAACCCACAAGTGTCAATAAAGTTGTTACTTAAGATTAAATTACACACTAGAGGAAAATCACATAAACACATTTAAGACATACTAATGCAATAATTCCATGTATATTTAGACATGATGGTCTGGGGATCTCAAATTGAAGTACCAAGGAGGAGGTTCTCATTTATACAGTCTGATGTTGTATATAATGCATTGAGCACACACTGTTGTATGTACAGTCTATGACGCACATGATATATAAGTAGGGAAATGCCTTTCAGGGAAGGTTATTGGATCATCACACAGTGAGTGTTCAAACAATCCTTGTAAGAGCAGGTGAAGTCAAATTATGTTTGGCATGGGTAGTGACAAGAGATGGGAAATAAAACTAACCCCGTTGAGTCTGTTGTTAGCAAGCCATTGGATATTTGTAAACCTGGAAAAATGAAGGAATTGCCTTAGATACAATAAAGAACAAATAGACCCTGTATGCTTATGGAATCCACCCTTACAACAAGCAAACTAACATCATAACTTAACCGAGTTGCCTTGCAAGGCAAAGCCTGGAATTTAAAGATCATATGAGACAAGCTGAGAAAATATCTTTGCATACTTGCTTCTGAAGTATTAAAAAACATAAGGAAAATTAAACAATCACATAAAATTGTAAAAGAAGGTGACTTCGGCCCCATTTGTTTTATAAAAAGATATTGGCCATCAGAACATAGATAAGTAACAGGGGCTATTGTCACTGGTATAGTTTTCACACGGGCTTTCTTTCACCAAAATTGGTTGAGAAACAGATGCTCTCTATGTTTCATGAGTATGTTTGGAATCTCATGCTAGTGTTCAGGATTCTCATGCTGCTGTTCTTGGAACTATATGGAATAGGGAGGAGGAGGAGGAAGAGGAAGGAGGAGTTCTTGGAACTATATAGAAGAAGAGGATCCTCATGCTAGTGTTCAGTATTCTCATGCTGCTGTTCTTGGAACTATATGGAATTAGGAGGAGGAGGAGGAAGAATAAGGAGTTGTTGGAACTATATAGAAGAAGAGGATTAAGTAGAGGAGGAGGAGGAGGAGAAAGAGGAAGAAGAAGAAGAGGAAGAATTAAATAAGATGAATAAGGAGGAGGAGAAGAAGGAACTATATGGAGGAAGGCAGAGGAGGAGGAGAGGTGTTCTTGGAACTATATGGAAGAAGAGGAAGAACAAGAAGAAGTAGCAACAAGTATTATTGGAGCTATATGGAGGAGGAGGAGGATTCCATTGTTGTATTCAAAAGGAAAAGACTATTGTTTCTATAAACACTTGCAGCAAGTTTAACTACATCAACATGGAAAAGTGAAGAAACTATAGGTATAAGCAAGACAATCAAGGGCATTCAAATAGTAGGTAAAGATATTCAATTTTTTAAAATTTGAAGCTATCTATGGATAAGTATGTTTTCCACTCAAACTTTTATGCTTAAGGAAAATAATATTGTTTCTATAAACCCTTGCAACAAGTTTTACTTCGTCAATGTGGAATAAGCCATGAAATGATAGGTACAAGCTAGGTTACCGGTATGTAGGTACCTAGGCCTAGGTTCCGATCCGATCCGACCCGGGTTTGGTTCCCTGTGGGTCTAGACAAGGTATGGCCCTGCCAAACCCGAAACGAATTTAGCTGTCTTTGGCCTTTTTTAATTTGTGTGGCTTTGAAAGTCTTAATTTGGGTCTTATTGTGAATGCAAAATGATGTACGCCATGAAGGTTTGTGTGGTTTTGGAGGTCTTAATTTGGGCTTGGTGGTGGGGGCTCCGCTCCTCGATCCCACCTTGTATCACGACAAGGAGTGTGCTGGGGACACTGCCCTCCAACTCCACAAGGGGCACTACCCCTCAACCCCGCTGGGGGCTTTGTCCCCAAACCCCCATGAGGGGTGCTGCCCCCAAACCCTTGCGAGGAGCATTGCTCCTCGACCCCATTGGGGGCATTGCTCCCAAACTCCCATTGAATTCATTTGATTTGCCATGTACTCTCCAAGTCCAAGTTTTCAAGTTTGCCTACAAGTCTTCATCTATAATGTCATCATCCAATTGGACAATCTTCCCTGATGCTTAACTACAAGGATAAATGCAGCAATGTAGCTAATTTTAATATATAATATATATCATGACATTCGAGTTTGACTAATTGACATTCTAATGTTTTTTATTTTTATAGTGGTTTTGTTTTATTATACAATATATGATGTTGTGTGGTATTTTGAACTTAATTACTGTTGTAAATATGTATATATTTCTGATATTTAAAAGTTTTTGTGTGGACGTGCCCAAAACGAACCCAACCCTCAAAAATTTTTGACCAAACCCGCAAACCAAATCCTCAAACTTGAACCCGAACCGGTAACTTGGATACAAGAAAGAAAATTAAGGACATTCAAATACCAGGTAAGTATATTCAAAATTTTGAAGATTTAAAGCTCTCTATGGGTAAGTACATTTTACATTAAAATATTTATGCTTTGGAATGGATGGGTTAGATATCATTCTTGGTTATCCTTGGTGAGAATCTTTGGGAATAGTGAACATTAATGCGCAAACAAAGTTCACGAAGCTTTGGTATAGGACAAAAACATGTTACATTATATGATTTACACATAATGAAGACCAAAGGAAAGTCAAGGTTAAGCAAGTTCAAGAAGCTATAAAAGAGTGCACCAAAGAATCAAACGATAGATACGAGGAGACATTTATCAAGTAAAAAGAACAAATGCTTGTTTCCCTTCCTGAGTCAAAAAAGCAACATAGCATGAAGAAACAAACAGGGATCTAGAGACAGCAAAGGGTGCAATATATAAGGATCCATATCATTGTGAGAGGAAAGAATCATTGAGGTATGATAATACATAAAATCAACAAGCCAATAACTGTGGACTTGTACTTGGAATCAAAGGAAGAACTATAATTATTAGCAGCACCATAGAAGTAATGGCTATTGATTGCAAAAAAAGGACATACCGTGATAAAGAATGGAATTAGATGAGTACAAAAAATGTGGATCAAGGATGGGATCTACGACCATCAAGCTAAACTGATATGAAAATCAACTATGGATGGTTGGATAATTGGTCATGGAGTCATATTTGTAATGATTTGTGGCAATCACACTATTTGTCTTCTTCTCATGTTTTTGAGATGAAACATGTCAATAGCATATTGCAAGTTATATACCAAGGGATATGGTATTATAATATATTTAGGTGGATGGAAATGTTAATACACGGCACACATCCCTTAAATTAATTATATTGAGTCATGTAATTTGTGTAATTAATTATATTAGGTGATGATTAGGCCATCATTGGGATAACCCCTCCATAATATTATTAGGATGATGTCTATATGATATTGGATTTGGGAGCTCTTGGAGATATAGTGCCGAGTGGCTTCTTCTATAAGGGGTATTATATGATATAACCCTACCTCAAGGGTTTGCATCTTGGCCCACAAACATTTCTTGCATGTTATATGATCTCTATTATACATTACATTATTGCAATTATTCAATGTGTGGGTCGTATCATCTTATGTGTTGGCTATAATATGCAATAAATATATCCCTCCAACAAACTGAGTCATTTATGTTTTTCTTCTTACTAAAAATATATAACGAGAAGAAAATAATAATTGAACAAAGTTTTTTAATGAAAATGAAAAATATTATATAATATTTTTTAATTTAAAACAATGTTCCACGGGGTTTTGGGGACGGGGACAGGGGGACGCGTTTCGGGGATGGGGGACAAGGGGGTCTAAGTTTGAGGGCGACGAGGGGACGGCAGGGGGACAATGGCAAAGGGGTGGCAGGGTGCTGAAATACATATAGTACTTGAAAAAATAGTTATTAAAAGATGTATAAGTATAAGAATTATACATCTTGGAGACAACTAGGAGTCCCCTAGATGTGTTGAGGACACCCCAACATCCTCGAAGTCCTAGCAGCATCTTGGAGACAGCGAAATTGGTGGTGGGATGGTGGCGTTGGCGGTGGTTTGGTGGGGGGACGTCCCCCCCAAGTCTCTGAGACGTCCCCGTCTAGGAAACGCATGGTTTTTTGGGGGGGACGCATCCCTGTGGAACACTGATTTAAAACAAAGTTTAAATTAAACACAATTATGATGTCGGAAATGTATCCATTAAAATTATTTGAAAGTGTATAGATGTAGGGCGATTGGCATAACTCTCAAGCAAAGACCACGTGTTCGTTAAAAAATATAAAACATTAGAATTGCCCAAAGTAGTACAAATTTCTTTTCAAAATAAATTTATGGAACGGTATACATGCACTCCAAGCCATTCTACACCTTATATGATTGAAAATTTGGGCCACTTTCCTAGACTAAATCATTAAGCAAAGCCCAATGTCCCTTAAGAAAATAAGGTTTTCAGCATTGAGATGGAGACCATTGAAAATGCAAAGAGAAGGAAAAGAATTTTAAGGCATGGTCCTTTCTGAAAATCAAAGAAAATGAATTAGGGAACCTCCACACTGCCTACAATCCCCACGAAAATGGTATTTAATAATGCTTGCATGTGGCTAATTTTTCACACATCTTCTAAATCATATTTTCAAATCAACTATTGATTATGCCGTAGGTTGCAAGCTACTATGAATCAAAGAAATTGGTAAATATAAGCTAATGAGGAATACAATAATCGTGGCAAACAAGGGCCGTGAAATGATAGTCCGAATGGTCCCTACCTATATGCTAGTTGATGATAAGCAAAGGTCAATCTAGTTTTTATGTGAGACATTAGAATAACATAAAACAATTGTAAGGTGTTTGGTAGACAAGAATGGATAGAATAGAAGATTTTTAACATCCACAAAAACAAAAAGATGGTCTAGTGACAACATACCATGTTATTTTTGTTTTCTGAATTGTCAATTTTCTACTATTCAATTTGATAATAAATTTCTCATTTTCTCAATCATCTTTTTGTTGAACATATCTTGTAATGAAGTTGCCACTAAAATACTTCTGTACTTGACTTAGATGTCATTATTTCCATACCAATTTTGGCCCTTTCCATCTACCTGTTTCACACCGAAGATGATGTGAATTAGTCCTTCACTAAGCTAGGATAATCTTTGCTTTCAAAAGGATATTAGCCTCTATATAGACCTTTTGTTGATTATCAAAAGAACTTAAAACCCTCAATATAATATTTCTTCTTTCTTCCTAATACCTTTTTCCACTTAAATTTGCAGAATTTACTACAACAAATACCTTTATTTTTTTTAATTATTAAGGCATACATTTAAATGAATGTGTCATTTATTCATCCAAAACTTCTTTCTCTGAACAATCTATTTACCCCCATCTACTACATTTCTATCAAATATCTTAAGAGTAGCAATGGCTGATCAAATGTGAATGAGGCATATGCCGGTGAAGTCTGCTCAGATTTTATGAGTTTCTCGAGGTCTGGGAAATATTTGGCTCGGGTTCCCATGCTAACAAAGCCTGTCGGCTAAAAATTGTCCCTCAAATGAATGTTTTAAAACTTAGTTGAGGAAGTAAACTCTGCAATTCTCTAAGATAGGCTAGTTTTGTGGTCATTGCCATTGTTATAGGAGTTCTATTTCCTGTTCTTCCAGATGAAATTGGGCGGCAGTGCCTGCTTAGGGTGGAATTAAACTCCCATCACATCCTCAGATGTTTGTGCAAAAACTGGAAGGGGTTACTAAGCACCCACCCTGTTTTATCAAGACAGAAAAGGATCAAAGATTTCTGAGCAGTGGATATAGACGGTCTATAATACAAGATTTCACTGGCTTCAATTCTGTGTATGCTCATACAACCCTTGAGAGAAGACTTGGAAAGGCTTCCCCCCCATTCCCAGAACACTTGTAGATGGGAGGGAATTTCCAATCATTGCTCACTGCCATTTTGTGAAACAAAATTTGGTTTTCATCTCAGATACTGAAGCAACCCTTGCAAACAGCAGCTTATCATTGTATGATTTTTGGTTTTCCAGATGACATTGGAGTACCCTCATATCCACACGGTGGGGGCACTTCGCTTTCGCATCCAATGAGGACAAACCACTGATTCATGTCAGTGGAGGATTTAATGTGTTTGATGACTCCCTCCATAGTGCTGTAGTTTACAATGTGGGGGAGAACAGATGGGATCTTCTCTCTGATGTGAACAACCCTCTGGAGCGCTCACGGCAAGCTTTACTTGACAAGCAAATTGCATGTGCCCACCATTGAGGTTTTTTAATCCAACACACGAAGCTGGAAAACTATGGAGATCACACTCAGGTCTGTGTTTACCATAAATGCATTGGGGTGTGTATATTGTTTTTCTCCAGGACAATTGATTGAATACAACAATAGCAGGGATAAGTTGAACATTCTAGGGCCTCTTGATAAGCATCCTTTTTTAGTTGGGCTACAATAGTTGGCTTGACATTTTTGTGGGTACATGCAATCTTGATTCCTCACTGACCTTTTATATGCTTGTACAAGGAAGTAGGAGTAAAGTTCAAGTGGATTTGCATTGACGACCCTCCAGACTTTGACTACTGTATTGATGGTGCTACCACCCAGGATCTTTGACTGTTTCTTAATTTTGAAGACAGCCGTACGAACAATTATCAGAACACATCTACCCAGATGCACGTACTGGCAGTAAGAGGACAGTGAAGCAATCCTTACAATTAGGGGGGTCATACACGTGCGAATAAGATGGTAAATCATTGAAAACCTAGGCCTTTATCTTCAGTTAGAATTTCAAAAAGGCCTTTATCATGAAATGTAGACAGTGTCGGCAAGTCTTACATAAGTATATCCACAGGGACTCTCAGGTTAGGGAATTCTCAATTAAGTAAAACAGGACATAACAGTCTTGGCAAGTCTTATACAATAGCAATTGCATCCAAGGGTGCAATGAGTATATCTATAGGGACTCAACTCTCAAGTAGTAAAACATGATATACATTGAGAATTTGTTTTGTTGGTATATTGGCTTATGCATATCTAGGTCAGTAAGATTCAAAATAATCAGTATCACATCTATTTTAAGATTACTGCAAGAGATGTTATTTTATTTTTTAGAGTATTTATAGGTTTGGTCATAGAATTATCCGTTTTATTGGAATGCTAGAGTAATTATTATAAGAGATTATGTTATTTTTTATTTTCTTCTGAAACTAACTTAGCCACTCTCCAATCAAATTTCTCTTTCTAGAAGCTTTACAATGAGTATTGTTAAAAACTATGTTGTATTATGTAACTTTGAAATGTAATAACATCTGTCCATGAATAAACTTATGATGGAAACTTTAAAACAATGATTGAGATAGAGTGATATGGCTCTGTTTTCAGATCCCCACTTAAGCAACCAAAGCCCCCAGGCCCCAGGCCGAATAGTGCTCAGAAAAACTAACAGCAATAGCTCAAAGGGAAACTCCTCAGGTTAAATTGCAGGCGACATCAAAATCACTATGAGATTTGGAAACCCTAGTGAGAATATGAGCACAAATGTTAGCATCAGGAATGTTCAAACTCCAATATCATCAGGCCCTGATTGACTCTAACTCCACTTAATTAGTGTTGAAGCGTGAGTACTGTAAATGCTGAAATATGATTTTATTAGTCACTAGAGACCTTCCCAATGCATGACTCATTGCTACCATTGTAGAAGCGCTTGTCTGCATGACTTCTAGGATCTCTGCCTCATCTGCCATGAGAAGCAATCAATGACCACGCCACCTTTGGAACAAATTTCACATACAGGAAAAAGACTGACACAAACCAAATAGAGAGATATTTTCAAGATAATAATATTAACAGTAAGAGGACAGCCAAGTAATCCTTAAAGGTAGGAGGGGTCATACATGTGGAAATAACATGTCAAATCATTGAAAGTCTAGGCCATTCTCTTCAATTAGGATTTCAAAAAGGCCCTCCTACTTGTTATCTCAATTGCTGGATATAAGACTAATTAACTCTTGTTCGTCCTGGATTTGCATGCAGATCAGCAGGTTTGGTCCTTTCACTAAAAATGTGAACAAAAGAAATTATGAACCGCCCTGCAAGGATCAGGGCCATCATCGGTGCAAAATTGAGCTTCTAATTAGGCACATAGCCCTTCATTGTACCCTCAAAACAATTTTTGAATTATGTTCAGTGAGAAGCTCTGAGATGCCTCTCTTTTTTAGCCAGGGCAGAAATCTCTGGTTCATTGTTAGTGCATCTGGAAAGAAAAATGAAGTGGAGCTCAATCAAAATCCCTAAAACAGCTGGTCCTGCCTCATCCAAGTTATCATTTGAGGTGCTGTTTAAATTTAATTTTACAAAGCCATCAACAGATGGACACCAATGAGCTTGTTGCATAGGATTATTCTGATTTGGATGAGTCAGCTTTGTCAATGTAATGTGAGGCCAATCGTTAAGAATAGTTAATTCCCAAGCCAGAGAGGGTCTTAAGCTTTACCAGGTTTCCTTAAATTAACTAGTTATGTGACAGCGCTCATATATTAACATCAATGACATCTTATTCTCCTGGACTATATTTATGCTATCCTTCATTTGCTAGCTTCAGTTTTGCAGAGCTCATGTTATTGTCTCTAGTGATTTAAAAGCTTTGTCCTCATCTCAAACACAGCATTGAATGAATGCAGACAAATGGAGTCCTCCTGATGTTTATTATACAATGCAGACCTTAATTACATAGGAAAACATATTCTCCTATTTCGATGCTCTCATTGTCACTTGTATTAAATGATGCACCTGATGTACATGTAAACCATTATGCTGCCTTACACCTTCCGTGTATATCTTTTGTAATCCTTACTACTTGGTGTGAAAAAAACTGCAGATGGACTGAAACCTTTCCGTTCATTGGGAGCATATTATTAAATTCTTACCATGATATGCTCTGGTCTTCACAATGGAAACCATAGATATTCAATTATTTTACTTAAGGTAAAATGGGCCAATAAACTTGGTAAATGGAAGATAATCAAATATAGACTACTTGTTAACAAGAATCCCAAAAGCACTTGTCTTCAATGAGAATGGTCCCTTACACAATTTTCAATTTTGTTTTAACAGTTGCTAACCTGCAAATGTATCTAACCATCGGACAAATCATATAATCATTTGACAATAATGCAACAGGAAACTTGAGGTCGTTGAGTGCATGCATGCTAGCCAATCAGGGCATAGAAAGTCTATTGTGTGATGCTCCATTTCAAAATTTTAAAAGTGAAGAAAGCAATGAAAGAACGAATTGTTTGTGTTCTTTTTTTTCACAGCAAGCCCCTCCTGCGCTTGTAATCATTCACAGATAAAGTTAAGGTATGCCTCCTTCCGTCACTGCTTGGAACTTGGACTCCACAAGTGGCCTCAATCCTCTGCTTTCTAGCCATAAAAGCCAAGTGGGCACCCTGAGCACCCCCAAACTTCTGCAGTCCATTAAGTGATATGGTAAGCTCAAAATCATGCAAACTATATAACTTTGTACCTTCAGCTACAGGAGCTTCCGTATCTACAAGCTTTCCAGCATCTGCAGCAGCTTCCAATGCCTTAGCTGTTGCTGCTTCCCCTGCCTGAGTTGCATCTGACTCTTTGTTTGCTTCTGTATTTGCTTCAGTAGCACCACTCTTTGCACTATAATAATTTTGTGATCTAGTCCAGCGACGAGAGAAAGGGTCATACCCAGCCTCACCTGCTTTAAGATTAAAGTTAGCAGGCTTGATCATTGAAGCATTCTTAAAATTTTCGAATCTGTTTTTCTTATTCATCTCGGCAAGCATTATGGCTTTTGCATCCTTGCTTTTTCTCTGAAGTGAAAAGACTTCTAATTCTTTCAGCCTTGTTTTGATCCTGTCTACTTCTGAAAAATCATGTTTGCTCTCTGCAAGCTCCATCTCCTTCCTCAGCCTATCCTTCTCGGCAGCCAGATTTGATGGCCTTGCAGAAGCCATCTTCTTCTCCTGCAGCATCTGCTTTACAGTTTCTGCAGAATAGACAAAATTATTTATATCCGTCAGTGCATTTCTTTTCTCTTCAACATCAGCTTTACCTAAAATTCGGCCACCAGTGCGCTCTACTTCCCGTTCCCATTCCTTAAACTCTTTCTCAAGAGGGGGCGAATCAGACACCCTTTCCATTTGCCATCTAGCTGCACTATCATCGCTGCCCCAAACACAATCCAGGTACTTGTGAGTAATCCGATTCTCAAATTTGTAATGCTTGTCAGCATCAGTTGCATCCACATTTCTGACCATGCAAAGACGGTAAATACGTTGTCCTGACCTTGACATACCAATCCCAATTCTCACAAAACAACCCACAATGATCTTTTCGAAGAATGGTTCCATGAACCACTTGGCAAGCTTTGATCTCCGGATTGTTATACTCTTAATATCATCAAAATTAGGAGTATCAGTATTTGGGCCATCTGGATCACTGTCATCTGACTCTCCGCGACTGCTTGGGCTCTGATCCCTGTTACTAGAGGATGATGGACTAACACTAGGACTAGCATGAGACTTTCGTCTGCCTGGTGAAGAATCCCGTCCTCTAGATGACCCAGCAGTGTCCCTTCGCTTCCGTTGTACATCTGAATCCTGTGCCTTCTGTCTCCTTGCAACTAACTCATTTAAGGCATTTTCTTTCACTGACCTGGTAGATTTCACAGAAGAGCGCATCCGTGAAGATGGTGGCCCTACATCTTTTCCTCTCTGATTCCTAGTCTCATTTTGTCGAGCTTCAGCCCTCTTCCGCACCAAAAAATTATCCCTCATCTCTGCTCTCTCTGCCAAAATCATCTCCCTTTCTAGTTCAGACATCTTTCGAAGCTGCTCCCTATCTTCGTCATCTTTGTACAGATCACTCCCAAATGATAATTCATCACTGTCTGAATCATCTCTCTGCCCCCCATCATCATTATCCTTTTCACCAGAATCAAATCTCTTCTTTAAAGGCATCCTTGACCCAGATGCCTTTCTATTTGTTGTTCCGGCATCATCAGAATCATCTCCATTATCTGAATTGGAGTCACTGCCGTCATCTGAAAAGGAATCAGATTGCTTCCTCTTTGCTGGAGCTCGATTCCTATGCTTTCCATCATGGGCATTAGTTCGACCAGCTGCCTCTAGCAGCAAATTCTCAAGATCTGCCATACGCCTTGCTTGATTTTACAACCACTAGAAATACAACCTTCAAAGGGCTTCTATATGTGTGCGTGACCAAATAGAATCATTTATCCTGAGATGCAAGTAAACAGAGGAGCATCACAAAACAGCAAACTCAACGTATACATCTACCCACTTACCAGAAATAACAAGTTATCCCCCGATGCAAGTAAACACAGAGGCATTAAAGGAACTGTCAATAAATCCTAATGTTAAGACAACTGCCCTTCCTCATCCGTTTCTTAACAAGAACACAATAATTTACCCTGAAATGCAAGTAAATATGGAAACTGTGCATCGATGCGAACAACACTACTGAAAGCGCACATGATCCATAATTTGAAAATCCACAAAGCCGAAAGCCTAAATCTCATATAAAACCCTCTATGAAAATTTTGCTCGGATATGATCTTGAACACGAAATGCAATTTAAAAGCGTTTTGCAAAAAGTGCATATAACCATACTCGAAACACAAATGAACCCTAATTTTAAAATTATTGGCTCGCCAAAAAAACGTGGCCAGTAATTTCGTTTACGACGTCGTATTCAGAAGAGAAGCCACTCTACCTGCTTGCACTGCCATCCGTGCTCGAACGTTGCGAGAACCGACTCGAACAATTGACGGGGCTGCATCCACAGTTGAATCCAAAATGAAAAACTCATTCCAACTAGGTGTTGCTGTTAGATAGCAGAGTCTTGTGAAACTCGTTTTAGAGACACGCCATTGATATTTGCATCAGCTGCTCCGCTTTTCCTTTGTCCCCGACTCCATTGATATCTGCAGGAAAGCAGCTTATAACACTACCGCTCTCTATTTATTCTATGTGCTAAAGAAAAGAAACCAATTTTTTCACTAAATAAGTTTAGGGTTTTAAAAACCCTGCAATGTTGTTTGGACTAAAAAAAAAAAAATGGTTCTTTTTTTACATTCATAGATATAAATATACTTGAATCAAATATTTTATAATAAATATAAATTATTATTAATTTATCTATTTTTAAATAATTTATATAAACTAGCATACATATATTAAATATTAATATATATAAAATATGTTGAGAGATATCATTATCAATGTATGGATAAATTTTATAATTTAAATGTTCAATTTTTAAAAATCAAAGTGGAAAGAAATTTAAAATTATGTAATCATTTTTATCAATATTACAAAATTATCATATAATTATTAAAAAAAATATTATAATAATAAAATACGTTGAGAGATATCATTATCAATGTATGGATAAATTTTATAATTTAAATGTTCAATTTTAAAAAATCAACTATAATTTTAAGTGGAAAGAAATTTAAAATTATGTAATCATTTTTTGCAATATTACAAAATTATCATATAATTATTAAAAAAAATATTATAACTTTGTTAACACTATTGATTATTATGATATTGCTATCAGGATCAGTTTTGAGTCAAACTCATTGACCCATGTTTCATGAGTAGTGGTTCACAAGAACCCATCTCTCATGATAATGAATAGTCCACTTAGCACTCATTGCATCTAGGTGGTACTCATAGAGGTGAAGCATTGGACCGTCCCAGGAGGTCACTCTCATGATAATGAATGGTCCACTTAACACTCATTGCATCTAGGTGATGCTCACAGAGGTGAAGCATTGGACTGTCCCGAGAGGTCACCCATTTTTTGCTCTAGCTCAAGTGCACTTAACCACAAGGTTTCCCCCAAGGTTAAGCCCACTTAGCTTGCAACCCCGCTATTGATTATTATTAAAATTAAATAACTATACGATAGTTGTAAATGTGAAACATTTGGGCAAATTTTCCCATCTTAAAATATTGTTCATATTCAAAATACAATATAAATAATGTTTACTTATAAAACAAGAGTTGTAGGGCAACGAAGTTCCTGCCAAAAAGTTATAGAATAGTTATGTTTTAATTAGTTGTATTTGATAAGTTTTAGCAACAATGTTGATAAAACAAATAAATAAATAATAGTTATAGTTATAAATCATTTTATATGTCATACAATTTCCTTTTTAGTTTGTTCAAAGCAAAAAACAATAATAATTGATCTAAAAAAATTCCTTTGTGCACTATTCAAACTCAAGGAATTATGTTTCAATTCTAGCAAGCAATATCACAAATGATAAGTAACATAAAATTTACTCTATTTTCCAGTTTATCTAAAGCCCAAAATGGGATTCCAGCATTATGTTTCAGAATATTACATTAAAAACAAATAACTTATTTGCATACAAAAAATCAACACCATAATGCATGTCAATCAAAATGTTAAGCATCTATATTCAAATTTAATCTTTGTGCTCATGTAAAACAATCATGAAATTCAAAACAAATTGTTGCACTGATGCTAAATTTTTTAATTTCACTATTAAATATTTTGAACTTCTGTAGTCCACCAGGCAATCTGAACTTCATCTCAAAAATTGTGATTCAGTTGAAAAAATATTATACTCATTTAGTAGACTGACATAGCTTCTATCTAAAACATTTTGCTATAGATGACTATGGCAAAGACCCGTGGTACAAAGAAAATGGATTCCTGTAAATGAATATGTAGAAACCCTCAAAACATAACATGCATAGTTACTCTCCTATGGGAGACTTTCAATTTTTACACAACCTCAAATTAATAGGATTAACCAGTCTACCTAACAATTATTTACATAACATTTACATAAGATTTATAGTTGGTTTGGCTCTATCTCAACTGCTTAACAACTTGCAAAATTACAATTTTGACATAAACTGCCTCTAAAAAATGGAACTACACCATAGGCACGGTGATGCCAAGAGATTGTCGATATTAATAGTGGAGTCACAAATAAGTAATTGGTAAACATAACAAGTAGAGCAAGGCACCATGTATTGTGTGTTCTAATACAATGAACTACCTTGGAGTTGGTTTTGAACCTTGATTGCTTAATGTAGGATTTGATCCAACAATACCATTATCTGGAGGAGGTCCCACACCCCACTTCCCTTCTGATTTCAAAGGTTCAACAACATGAACTCCTCCATCAATCATTCCAAGAGCAAATTGATTTGGTTCAAATGGATGTGATGCAATTACTAGAGGATAGACATTGCACAAATAGTCAAGAATACATTAAATCATAAAATGATTGATCCGTTTATCCCTAAATCACTTAATTTTGCCTCCCTGAGCCAACTTACCTATTCATGCTTGAAGGTAAATATGCAAAAGGTGCAATATGACAGTGTGGCCTCAAGCTCTTTGCATCAAATACTCCTATTGCACCATCACAAAAGCTTGCAAATACTAGGAGGTTGTCACATGAATATATTGCACTTGAAATGGGAGTAGATAAAGAGTCATGAGGTATCCACTGCAGTGCAATAAAATGTGATATTAGTCATACAGTCATATACAAAAGGTAGCTAACATCATAATCACTGGCTAAATTTGAATTCCCAACTACTGAGAAGGTCTTACATAATGCAAACGGTCCAACTTAGAAGCATTATATATAGCAAGTTGGCTCTCGTGAACAACCAACAAGTGAACTTGATCATTATAGAATTGTACTCTTATATCCCCAACAGGTAGTGATGATCTTCCTGGTTGTACTTGTATAAATTTTGATTTTCGCTTCTCCCATCTATATGTGCTTCAGACACATAGCTACCAAAATGTTGGCCAAACATTTATTAATAATAATCTATAAGAATATGAATATACAAAATGGGATGGCAATTGATCTAGAAAGAAAAGGCATATGTGGGCATCAGCCCCAGAGGATACCAACACATTCAATGAATGTGAAAACATCAAGCCTGTAATTTTCTTTTGGTGGCCCTTAAGCTTTGTTTTTACCTGTTTAGTTCAAACAAGTTTTGAAAGGACACAAGTTACAAACAAAACAAGAACACAAA
Organism: Sequoiadendron giganteum; assembly: GCA_007115665.2. Classification (NCBI taxonomy): domain Eukaryota; kingdom Viridiplantae; phylum Streptophyta; class Pinopsida; order Cupressales; family Cupressaceae; genus Sequoiadendron; species Sequoiadendron giganteum. The sequence goes on along the minus strand of CM021100.1, from coordinate 160,733,704 downwards.
ACTCTGGAACACCTTATGTGTGTATAGCATGCACTTGTTGTAATTAGAAACTTCGCTTAGTAGATCTAAATTTGGGTTCATCTTTTTTCTTACTTTATTTTTAGGTACCTTTTTTTTATTTATTAGATCTTATCTTATTCATGTGTGCACATATACCTATACTTCCCCATTCATTATGTCTATTTTTTTACTATATTTTTATATTAATTTTTTATATAAATATTAGATGAATCTCACACTATAAATCTTGATCTTCAAAATATAAAAATAATATTTAAATTTTGCCCACTTCAATTTATCATTTATGTTATTTGAGTTAAAAATATATATAAATCATACTCCCTATTTCATTATTGAAAAAAATGATATATAAGTTTTTATTAAATACATTTCAGCTTATTTTCATAATTTGTAGAAATATAGTTTTTTATTTATATTTATTTAATTAATCTTTCTATCTTTTTTTTTTTTTAATTTATATTTAAAGATCTAAAAATAAATATGTTCTATAAAATATTCACTTGAAGCCTTGATTACATTAAATGGCATACATCATTGAATCACTTATAAAATATCCTCAAAATAAAATACTAAACAACATATGAGAAAATTAAAATGCAACTTAAAATTATTCAATTATCAACTACTGTAATTTTGAGTAACTTACCAACAAAATCTTCATAAATTTTAATATTTTATTTTTTTAGGCGTGGTTCTTATTCTTCAAATAGGTGGAAAAATAACTACACAACAATATTATACACATTTAATAAATGATCATGGCAATGCCTAAAAAAAATGCTCAAAAAACATTCGTCAAAATGTTGCTCACATAACAACTTTTAAAAAGTTCAATTTTTTTTGAAAAATTAGTTAAATATTTTCTTTTATTATAGTTTTGTGGCTGAAAAATGCTGCGATAAATTTTTTTATAGTTAGCATTCTTGAAAATCTGCCCTTATAGCTCAAAATTTTTTAGCCTTCAAATTGGAGAAAAATAATTTTTGAAATTTGAAAAGTAAAAAATCGTGCATTTAACTTTAAGAAACTTCAAATATAAAGTATTAAAATAAAAATATATTATATAAAAAATAAAATAATGAAATTTGATTGGGTACAAGCAAAACATTTAATCACTAGTTAAAGCACAGGTGGTGCCTATAGTTTCTTTGACAGGAACTAACAAGACACAAACCAATTTGAATCTTCTTAAGAAAGTTTTATTTAGAAGATAATGGGAAAAAATCTATGCATAAATCTTTGTATATTCTGCTATTTTTTAATAGGTGGCGTGGTAAAAAAACAAATGGGATTGACAATATAGAATGTTAATTATTATAAACAAAAAAATAGAAAGATTTGCTCTACATCCGAGCCAAGAATATAGAGATAAAGCAAGTAATATTGAAAACACAATATCTTGTTTATGCTATTTTTTAATTTATTTTTAAAAAGGTTTTATATTAGATTTATAGCTTCTTTTATCTACTCAATACAAATAAGAAATTTTAGGTTAAATTTTTTCAATCGAGGGTTTTGCATTCAACAAGATTTGATCTCTTATAGATTCATTCAAAATCATTCAATTTTATTAAAAGATTGAAAACCCAATAATATTTATATCATTTAAATGCATATATATTATGCTAAATTAAACAATTGACATAATACTTTATATATTATGCTAAACTAAACATTAAACAAAATATTTTTTTGAAACTTCAATTTAGTTTTTCCAATCAAATTCTTTTTTTTTATTACATGAACATAGTGCACAATAAGAAGCAAAAGAGTCAAAATGGTGCCCATTAAAGAATGAACTAGTGGAAAGGGAAATGAATAATAATGAATACACAAAGATTGTAGAGACATGTATAAGTAGAACCAACCATGCAACTCCTTATTGAATACACTTATTCAATATATGTTGAATTCAATTATTCATATCTAATAAATCAATTTTTAAAAGTCATCCAAATTTAAAGAATATACAGATTCTTGTCAATTTCAAAAGGTATGTCCAAGAATTAGAAAGGTGTAGGTGCAAGCAAAGGGGTGAATATCTGAACCCAAGGATAAGTGTCTTCTATATACAATATTTGAGCACTGAAAACATCCACAAACTCGTTAGCATCCAAAACTTGAATCAAGATATAATAGGTAGCCTCTTTGTTTGATGTTCCTTCCACTTTTGCTCCCACCACTTTCTAAAATACAAGTCCAGCATGCTATCCAACAAAAAACATCAAACCAATTGTTCAAGATTAATGCACAATTACACAAATACTTTGACCATTAGAACATATTATATGTATCCCAACTATTGCAGCTCATAACCCAAATCCAAACTTTTCAAATCAAAGAAAAGAAAAGAAAAAAAGTGAAAAATAATCAATTTTCATTATATGGAAAGTGTTATAGTCTATTAGAGCATAGTCCACCAGCTTTAGAACAGTTGCATTGGTTTGAAAATCAAGAATGTCCACAACTTGGGATGGATTTGCAGAGTGGGTCTTAGATAATAAGCACAGTATTGTTATCATTATCACAACCATTCCAAGTCTCATGGAAACCATTACAGGAGTATAATTACTTAAGAGAAACGTATGAATATCTATGCTATAGAAAAGGCCTTGAAACCATTTATAATGGGTTGATCAAAGATAAAAACAGTTTTAAAGTAGAAGGTCATGTATATCTACAACACCTCTTAGTTGTCCAATTATTTTTTTTGGCAAATTTCAATGTTTCTTTTATTTTCCTAATAATTTATCTATTTATTTAGAGGATGATTTGTGTGGTTAGGTGGAATTAGAGAGTGATTTGGGAAGATTGTATGACTTTAAAAACAATAAACATATCTAATACAAAAAAAATAAAAAATAAATGAACCAAAATGTATCTATAAAATCAAATTTTCTATTCTTTTTTTCTTTAATTATAAAATTAAATTATGTACTTAAAAATGCATTTAAAAAAATATAAAATAATTTAAATAGGGAAGTTTTTTATTAAAATCTCTTTAATATGTTTGCAAGAGAAATCGCCACAATATCTTGAAAACTTAAATTTCATTTTAAAATTAAATTAAATTCTAATTTCTAAAATTTATAAAAAATATATTATTTAGTTTTTAAATAATTAATTAAATTGTAGTGATTATCTATACAAATGAATTAAATAATTTCATATTCATTTTAAATTAAGATATAAAAACAAACTTTTTATCTATTTATTTTCCTTTTTTTACATGTAAATCATTTCATTTTATAAAATGATACTTAAAAATGCATTTAAAAACAATTATTAGGAAAGTTTTTCATTTAAATCTCTTTAATTTAAATAAGAGTTGCATTTTCATCTTTGCTTCTATCCAAGTTTTTTTATTTTATGTACAAACAAGATTTTATTGCCAAAATATTAAAAAGAAAGAAAAGAAAGATCCAAACAAAAATATATCTAAGCCAAATGGAACACATTGCTTTTTGATGGATGCCATTGTAATACGCCTCGACGTAATAACATGGAGATATATTTTTATTGATCATTTTTTTATCATATTAATGTAAAATGAAGATAAATTAATTTAATTTAAAATAATAATAAAAATTATATGAATAATAGGAAAAATTAAAAAATAATAGATTACAAAAATATTATTATATTTTTATGCCGAAAGGCGTTATTACGCCAAAAGGCATTATACAGTGAAAGCAATGTGTAAAATTTTTGAAGCTATATTTAAAATGATAGCCAAGTGGAAGTCATGTGTTGGACGTCAGAATTCGTGGATGCCAAAAAATTGGACGCTGGAAAACGCTTTTGTCGTAAGGTTTTTCATTTCCGCGGGCTGGTAACTGTTTTCTTTGGGAAGTTTTGGTGTGCAAGATCATACAAAAGGGGATTTGTGCGACTCCCTCGACAGGGAGTGCCTCAACAACGAGGTCTCCATTCTGAAATATGTGTGTGGCCATTGCGGAATTGTTGAGCTCCGTGATGTTCATGAGAATGATGAGTGCCTGTGGCTCTTGATGGAGCTTTGCTCCGGCGGAGATCTTTTTGAAAATATCATTGAGAAGAAAACCTTTGGGGAAAAAGAGGTAGATGTGGTGATGAAAAGCCTCATGGAGGTCATTGATTACTGTCACCGCAAGGGCGTTGCACATTGAGACCTCAAGCCGGACAATATTCTCGTCGCTTCCACTTATTTCTCCAATAACATCAAGATCGTCGATTTTGGCCAGGCCGCCTACTTCTCTCTTGGTAGGCTTCTTGTTGTATCTTGCATGCCTTTACTGCATTTCTTCTTCCTAATTTTCATAAAGATTGATTAGCGAACTATCTTTTCTTCTGTAAGTCTTGTTTTCTTAGAATTGAGTGGAAATGAAATGCAGGGGAAAGGATGAGCGGAGTAGTTGGAGTTGCACTCCAACTACTTTGCTCATCCTTTCCCCCTTTCGAAAAATTATGGGAGTTGCACTCCTGTCATGACTTAGTGGATAATATTTTACTTGAAGTTTCTGCAAAACCGAAAAGTATTATTACTTTTAGAATGCCTGCCACTTTTCACCTTTGTTTAATGTTTTTGTTTTCCCGAATACGTGTTGTGAATGCATATGCCCATATGTATAATGATTGATATTTGTAAGCTTTTTCTAAGACTCCAAAGGTTTTTGTGTACAGGTTAGAAGAGAAAAGATTAGCGAAAGGATGAAATATTTGCAGGATTTGGTGCCTGGTTGTAATAAAGTAAGTTGTATGAATTTTCTTTATATTCCACACTTTATGGTGTGCCCTCCTCTACTCCTTTATGTTATCCAATAGGGTAGTTAATGCTTTAAATTAGCTTTTTGACAGAGGGAATGCTCATCTAAAGTAGCTTTTAACAATGTATTCCCTTTCAACCAGTCTGTATATTAGTGTAATGCTTATAAAACATATATGATTTTTTTAGTTATTTAGTAATTTTTTCCTTGGTTTGCATTCATTTCAGGTTATAGGCAAAGTTGTTATGCTTGATGAAATCATTAACTATGTACAATCTCTACAAATACAAGTAGAGGTATTGTAAAATCTCTATAAAATATGCACTCTAAGAAAATAGAAGATGAAAAATACTATCTCAGTCTAGGATTTAAAATACTTAGAAAATTCTTAGAGAGGTGCAAAACCTCCAAACCCAATCAAACTATTCAATGGATCCAAGAAGACCAACACAATTTGATACACTAATAATCATCATAAAGTGATTAATTTTACATGGAGCTTCTATAGATAGTTTTCACATAATTTGATTTTTTTTTAAACATTTTCTTGATTCTGGCTTAGTCTACTATCACAAGCTAAATCAGTAATATATATATTGTTTACATTCTTTCAAAACAATAATCACTAATTAATTTACACACTGTTTCAGGTCATTTGAAAATCAATCACATCAAAAATGGAGTTGTAATTCCTTGCATTGAGATTTTCATGTGGGCGAGTGGAATTTGGGAGGCAAATTCCATATAAAGATTTATGATTCTTTGCTAATCTATATCCTAAATCTTCTTTGTAATTTTATAATTGACGGATAACGCTATTTATCAATGTAAGAGAGAATAGTAGCCAAGGTTTTGACTATGTAATTTCTAGGGTTGATTCTTAGTATAATCAGAAATGTACATAGATGTAAGCTTATCTATTTCAGAAATTTAGAGGTGGCAGATTCGCCACATTCTTTCTAGGATTCTCATTCCCAGCTTTAAAGTAGATTATATATGATATAAAGCTCAGTATTGTACAACTATAAATATAAGAAGCATAAGTGACCATTTTTCAAAAAATAAAATCTATCCGGTTGCAAAATGAGGGAATGTTGTTCCATAGAAAATACATGTTGTCCATGAGAACCATCATAGGAAAGTACAACGTGCTAGCGGTGTGCGACAAACTTCACAGGAAGATCCATGGAAGGGTTAACAAATTCTTGAGTGCCGAGAAAATGAGCTCAAAATCCATTGGCTATATCCAGAACATATTTGAATTGGGAATGCAAGTGTGAGGGCCACAACAGAGAATTGCATCTTCAGGAGGAGATTATTTTGTAAATTGCTTCTGCTTTTACTTCGAAAAGAGTAGTCAATATTATTTGGAAAACTCGGTCTATTTATTTTATAGTTTTTTGTGTTTTTGATAAATTAACATAAAAGTGTGTAAAAAATAGTTTAATATATAGGGGAGAGGATCCTATCGTTGAGCATGTTTCAATAGTTGTGATAGTAGTTGTTTATATAATGACCAATAGTTGCGGCATGACTACCCTAACTGAAACAAAATGTATTCCTTTGATTTAAAAAGCAACCAATCATGTGATGCCACATCAGCGCTCAACTATTCATGATGTGAATGCACAAGTATTGGTAGCACTTTTTTTTGGGCCTTTTTGGACACCTTGACAAAAAGCATGTTGATGTGGCATCATATTTCATGATGTGGTCTTGAAATGAAATTTATAAGCAGGGGACTTGCCAAGTAAGTTGTTGTAAAAAATTTGGAGTGATTTAAAATTTCCATGTAGGATTTTGAGAAGCGTGAAGTTAGGGTGCACAACTATTGGGTCCTCTCCCCTAACATGATAATTATGAAAATAAAATTACTTTTATGAAAGTCTTGTGAATATTTAGCATCTACATCCAACCTATGTTAAAATGAATGTCTTTATATTTATTTAGTTTCTTTATTTTGTAGTTTGTAGAAACAAGTAACTTGTAGTTACTTAGTATTTTGTTTCTTAAATCCCTAACTTCTTGAGAATTTTGATTAGACTATTGAATATGCATTTTTCTTATGATTATTGAATTTCATGAGTTATAAAGTGAATATGATTAAATGTAAGATCAAAAAATAATATACATGTCATATGAAATAGAAATATTATGAAACTTATTTTATTCCAATATGTTTATTATACAGTTATATTAGGTATGTTTATGTAGATATCTATAATCACAACTTGTTTTATGAAATCTTAAGTGAAGACAACAAAGTAAAACATACAAATTCAAAGAACAATATAAATAAACGTATAACATGATATCTTATAGTAATTCAAAATTTGTTTAGATGAAAAAACTCTTAAAAAATTATTTCTCTCATTATTGTCTCATTTAGGGTTAGGGTTAAGGTTCAAATAGCGTTAGGGTTAGGGTTCTAGATTAAATCTTGGGTTTAGGTTTAGAATTAGGAGTAGTGTTAGGGTTAGGGTTAAATTAAGGTTTAGTTAGGGGTACAATGCAAGTAGAGTTAGCTAGGGTTGGGAATCAACTAAAAATAGGATTATGGTTCAATAAGGGTTCAAGTGGGGTGAGGGTTATGGTTCAATAAGGGTTTACTTATGAGTCATTTAGGGTTAGGTAAAGTTAGGGTTTAGTTAGGATTAGGGTCATGGTTCAATTAGAGGCTTAGGGTTTACTTACGGTTAGAATAATTAGGATTAGGGTTATGGTTCAATTAGAGGCTTAGGATTTACTTACACTTCAATAGGTGTTAGTTAGGATTATGGTTCAATTAGGATTAAGATTTAATTAAGATTAGGTTTAGGGTGGATAAGGTTAAGGTTAAATTTCTAGGATAAAGCTTGGGGTTAGTGTCAACATTAGGATTAGGATTAGGGTTAGGTAAGGGTTACAATTAAACTAGGGTTTATTTAAGGTCCAATAAGGGTTAGGGATCAATCAAGGTTAGTAAAGATACAAATAAGATTAGAGTTAATTTTAGGTTAGGGTTCTAGATTAAATGTTGGGTTAGGGTTAGAATTAGGGGTAGTGTTAAGGTTAGGGTTAACCTAGGGTTTAGTTAGGGGTACAATGCAATTAGGGTTAGCTTTAGGGTTCAATTAGGGTTATATTTAGGGTTCAATTAGGGTTAGGAATCAACTAAAAATAGGATTATGGTTCAATAAGGGTTCAAGTAGGGTTAGGGTTATGGTTCAATGAAAGTTCACTTATAATTTATTTAGGGTTAGGGTTAAATTAGGGTCAAGTTAGGGTTAAGGTGTAATGAGGATTATGGTTAGGGTTAGGGTTCAATAAGGGTTAGGATGCAATTACAGTTATGGTTAAGTTTATGGTTTTGGATTAGGGTGTTATTAGGGTTACGATTAAATTAAGGTATAGTCAAGTTTAGGGTACAATAAAGGTTTAATTACCGTTAGGGTTAGGGTTCAAATAGGGCTATGACTCAATTAGGGTTTAATTATGGTTCAATAAAGGTTAGGGTTAATATTCAATTAGGGTTAGCATTCAATTGGGGTTTGGTTTTGATTAGAATTAAGGTTAGGGTGTAATTAGAGTTCATTTAGGGTTAAGATTATGGTTCAATTAGAAAGTTATAGTTTAATTAGAGTTAGGATTCAATTATAATTAGTGTTACATTTGGGTTAGTATTCGAGTTCAATTAGGGTCTAATGATGGATAGTGTTCAATTAGGGGTCAGGTTTATTGTTGGTGTTCAATCAAGGTTCAAGTACAACTAGGGTTAAGATTTAATTATAGTTAGTGTATATTATCATTCAATTAGACGTCTATTACACTTTTATGTGAGTAATTGATTAAATTAAATAAACACCTCGCTTGAAGGATATCTCTCGACGTTTTTATATATATTATTAATTAATAATATAGATATGCTAGTTATATTTTTATTAATATTATATTAATGTTATTATATTAAATATTGCATTGATATTAAAAAATTTAATTATTTTTGTAGTATATTATTAGATTGTTTTGATTAATAGGGGGAAAAAAAGTTTTGAAGGGACCCTGAAACCCTTTACAACAAAAGACACAAAATGCTACTTAAAATGCCACATGACGGATGCTAAACAAAGATAAAACAAGAAACAATTATATTATATTATATTATATTGCGTTATTATATTATTAATATTTTATTTGTGATTGAGTTTAATTAAAATATTTTTTTTGTTTCGTAATAAAGATTGTATTGATTTCTATTAAAAAAAAGAGGGGTACAAACGTCTTGCAAATGTAGGATTCAACTGAATTTTGCATGTCCACCACCTAAAAACCCCAAACAAGCCCCAAAACCAAATGCCAACAATAACATCGACTATAGAAAAGGATAGAACAATCGATTACAAGACTTAGACAAAACAACCCATAATTGGGCAAGCCACCAAACATATAACTAAAACCTGATTACCTGTATGTACCCAAAACCAGACACCAGACCCCTTCACATGAGATCAGTTTCCCTTGAGAATGCATTGAACTCTGCAATCCATTTGAAGCCTTCCGCTTCCACCAGCCTCATCATCTTTTTAAAGAAATTTACTCCAACCGCCGCCACCATCCTATGTTGCACCAGAGCCGTGCCTTTCAAATCTAGAAGAAATGGATATATTTTGATGACCTCGCCCTGCTTCTTGACCAACTCCAGGTCCTTAGGTCTCTGCACTATGACCCTAAGAATCACCACCTTGAGAATTTCATCCATCCCCTCCATAAGATCATTCTTGAAAAGTTTGCAAATCAACACCTTCGCTTCATCTTTAGCAGTATGGAGATCCAGCAGGGACGCCAGGAACCTCAAAACTATTTGAGAATTCACCCGAGGAGTTTCATGGGGCACCAAGTGCTCCTTCCCCAAAACCATTTTAACAACTACCACTGTATGCGGATCTATATTCAGGAGGATGCGCTTAAGGCGCTGGTCAGAAATACCCCCGAAAGAAATTTAACGCTCTTTTCTCCCAAGCCAAATTAGGGTATCGACCCCAAGACAAACCAAAGAATTGACAGACATGTGCACCGTGTGTTTTTTTTTTCCGCCATTGAAGAAACCCCAAACTTGCCCAGAGTCGAGAGAAGAGAATGTAGAATCCAAATACCACCTTCGAGAGAATGAGTGACTTAAATGCGCATAGGGTTATTACGTTGTACAAGGTGAAATTGCCACCCTATGCGGCCCAAACCACAAAACCATGCCGCCATATGATGTCATGAATGCATCGATACAAAATGGAGGCTAAACATGATGCAAACGGGTGTGAATCTCACATCAAAGCTGGGTACAAAGAGTTTGCATAGTAATTATCAAACATTCACCAAGAAACTGATACCAAGCCATGTGACTATTGCTGACGGGCCATCCACTTGCCTTACTTGCCCAATCTTACCCCTTGAAATGGACTTTCCACAATCCCATGTGGAAAGTCGCTCGCCCTTCCACCCACTTAATTAGAGTAAGTATTATTATATTATTATATTATAATCTTATCTTTCTTCTTCTTTTTTTTTTAATTTTATATATATTATCATTATATTTATATATTATTATTAATATTAAAAAATTATATTATTCTTATTATTTTAATATTATATTATTAATATTAAAATTATGATATTATTTTTATTATTATTATAATATATTATTCTCATTATTATTATAATATTATATTATTCTTATTATTAAATTAGTCTTATTATTAAATTATTATTATTATTATATTATTATTGATATTAGTATTTTAACATTATAATTAATAAAATATTATTAATTTTAATATTATATTATTATTAATATTAATATTATATTATGCTTATTATAATATTATTCTCTTTTTTGGTAGATTAATAGCTGGATAGGGCCAACACCATATATTATCGAAAATCAAAAATTTATAGTTTCAAGTTCAGATAGACACAAAGGCCCAGCTATAGATCAAAATTGTTGTTACTAGCCATTATCGCTAGACCCACCCGCTTAACAACATACATCCTACCACCCAAGATAACTATCTATAACCAAAAAAACTTATTTACGCTAACTAACATCAGCACGGGGGTTTGTCAAGACTTTCTTCCCTTCCTTTCATTTTCCTGGGGCCGCGGAGTGCAGTGAAGATGGGGCTCAACGCCTCTCATCCCGAACCTCAGTTCTCCTCCTCCTTACGCATCTGCCTTGCATGGACTACATGAACTTTCACCGAGCATTCCAGCTTGCATTTCCTATGAGCAAGGCCATTGGCTATCTCCTCTATGTCTCGACCGTCCTCTTCCTGCCAGTCTTCCCCTAAATTCGGTAGCACAGGTTCCACCAGGGTATCTTCACTGTCACTATCAATGTCCACCTCAAAACCTTCGCGAGCCATGAAATTCCCTAGTTCCTCCTTCGTCATGGGAGGGAGGAGGGTTGTCATTCACAGTAAGAAGTTGAGGTTTATGTTAATGTCCCCACCCCACACCTCCAAGTTTTCAGGCTCCACAGTTGAGATGATTGGAAACTTTGGGATTGGCCTTGCTCCCCGTCTTTTGGTCAGGTAGTAGTGTTGAGGAACAAGAATCAACCCATTTTCATCAACATTGTCCAGCACTACATCAATCTCTCCTAGATACATGTGCTTGAAGCGTCTCTGGCAGAGATTCTTCACCTTCGACTTCGCCATACCTCTGTAGAGTGCGAAAGCCAGGAACATCATTGGTATGTCTGTGTTGAGTTGGTGCTTGTGGTATGTCCAGATGAATTCATGTCCCAAGACCTCCCTCACTGCATGAATGACCAACTTGTCTTTAATAGAGAGAATCCCTCTCAGCCTGACATCCATCACCTCACCTTGGAAATACACCATTATCATGGTCATTTCTAGGCACACAAGCGTATCCATATTGCCTCGGCTTACCACCTGTATCCTCCAGACACTTTGCTAACAAATTTCCAAATGTGGCCCTTCGAAGGCCGCCACCAACACTTATAGTTGCATACCATCTTACTGACTTCGTCATTAATTCGTAGTCCTTTCACACAAATTAATCATAAATTCAGAGGTCTGACATTCTCCAAGTGCTCTACTAGAGGTGATATTTTCCTATCTTGAGTAAATAACTAAGATCTGTCTAGGATGATTTCGTGCCATGTGTGGCATTTTTGCGTTTCCAATGTTCGCCATTCGTACACGCTATAAGTCTCGAGGGATACGAGTTCCCAGTTGGATCCCATCTGTCAATATGAATCGACCTCTTCACAGTCACCTAGGTGTCCTGTCATTGCTTTCAACACCTTGCACAGGCCAAAATTTAGCTGGCGTCCCCTTGGCCATTCCTGACCTCTGCCACTACCCCTTTGGCCAACCTGTTTGCCATAGTATTCTTCTCATGATAGATGTGGCTAATTTGGAATTCCTTGAAGGAGGTGATGAGGTTCCTGATCGGAGGTAGCCATCGGCGTAATAACCAGTTGGGGGTGGAATTTCTTCTGAAGGCATTCATGGTTAATAGCGAGTCTCCCTCCAGGTGCAACTTCGTCACCCCAATGGATTTTCCCAGTTCTAGCCCACATAGGGTAACACAAAATTATGTTGTGTTATTTGTTGCTTGGCCAATGTGCTCCACCTTTTATGCTACCACTACACCCTCAGAGTTTCTTGCTACACATCCAATACCAGCTGCTCTTGGGTTTTCGATGGAGGCTCCATTGAAGTTTACTTTGATCCACCGAGATAACGACTTCTACCACACCATTTTCCTTTTGATTTCAACCTTCGAGGTGGCATCCACAACACTGACAATAGGAGGGATGCACAATCCCACAAATTTGTTGGTGAGTTTGATATCCCTACTAGAGAAAATGTTTTTTGGAAAGGCTATCCTTTTGGCAGCTATGTTTACTAGCTCCACCATCGCCCCAACCAATTGCTTTGCTAGCACTTCTCTACCCATGGAGTGCTCTTGGAAAATCCACCAGTTCCATTCCTTCTAGAGTTCCCAACAGACTATGGAGGGCACTATTTGCCAAATGTTGCTAAAGACTCCTTTGTTGGTCTTTTTTGGCCATGTTGACAACTAGTCCCAAAGGTTCGTTGATAGTGTTGTCAAAAATCCTAGGATCCCGAGAATGTTCTTCCAATAGAACTTAGCATAGGGGCATGAGAGCAACAGGTGAGTTGTTGTTTTCGCCTATTGCTTGCACATTATGCATCTATTGGGGCCCTTGAACCCCAACTTTTCCAACTTGTCTTGTGTTAGGATTTTATTTTGGATGGCTAACCAGGTGAATACCCCAGCCTTGGGCAGGACATTCTTCCCCCAAAGGAGAGCATTTGGTCAGGTTCTCTCGAACTCTGCTCTTTCTTTGAGCTTGTTCCCAATCTTCACGTTGTACTCGCCATCTGCTGAGGCCCCCCATCTCAAGATATCTTCCCCATCCCCTACAAGAATAGTCCTTGCTTTCAAGATTGATTCAAGGGCCTTTTTTTGGTCATCAGGAGCATTAAGCTCACTGAGGTTTTTCCAAATCCAATATTGCACTCCATTATTCCACACCTTCCTTCCGTAATCACTAACCTTCGAACCCCAAACTTTTATTGTTTTTGCCTTGATCTCTACTAGGAAGTCCATATTTCCTAGCTTTGGGAATCCATCCCATGAGTCTCCCCAAAAGGAGGCACTCTGCCTGTTATGAACTTCCCATGTAGCATGCCTATAAATGATATCTTTGCACTCACAGATGAAGTTCCAGATTGTTGAGCCTTTCGGTGGATTGAGTATTCTGATTATACTCACCAGGTCATTTGAATCCAGGTATTTTCTCCTTAGTATTCTCATCCACTTTTGGTTGTCGGTATACATTTTCCAGACCAATTTGGCTCCCAGTGTCTGGTTCATGACCTTCAATTGCCTGATACTTGCACCCCCTGATCTGTGATTAACAGTTTATAATTTAACTTGTAAATTAATTCCAATTACAAAATTCCCTAATCCAAACAGTATTGTGTGACTATGCTTTTAACCATTGAAATTACGAAAAATTAGAATGCACTTGTTCTTTATCCAAAATTAATAAAACATAAACTAATTACTTAAATTTGTAATTAGAAAAACTCAAAGAATCAAATACTGAAAAGAATTATGAGACAAAAGAGAAGAATAGAGATCACGAGCTCGATAATGGAGTTCACTCGATTTGAGCTACGTCTTCGGGTTCGCTTCTCAACGTTGGACCTCTTTATTGATATAGCCAAGATTCAATAGCCTTCTTACAATATCCAAGCTTTAATCACTCACAATCTCTCTCTTTACAATTTTACAATTCTTGGTGTAACAACACCTTGTAATTTCTCTCCTTCAGTAATCCTCCACCTTACTAGGAGCATAAAAACTCTCAAACATCTGAATGAAAAAACTCACCACCTACACCCCCTTTTATACATAAAAATTGGCTTAATAAGGCTTAACCACCTTATTTAATAAAATAACAAATTAACCCCCTCTTTGGCTTTTATAATTATAAGCCTTACAAAAAAACACTAACCCATTTATAAAAAACAATAACTTCCCCATAAAAAAACAATTTAATTTGTTTAAGCCCTTGACACCTATTCACGAGCTCATTTGGTTTTAAGTTGTTAAGTTGTTTTTCTTTAAAATGGAGGGTTATTTATTTGTTTTTTTATGAGTTAATCTTTTTGATTTTTAGGAGATTTGGATCCCACCAAATCCGGTTGGGATTCCACAAAATTCGATCCCACCAAATGGATTTTGTGGAATAAACTTCCATCACTTTATTATTATTATTATTTAAAATAAAGCATGGTGTATGTGAATTTTGTGAAATTTTTGCCACATCACCTACAATTTCTACGTTACCATCTAGTCAATTGCCATGTCAAATGCTGACATCATCATTTTGAATAAAACTTTGACTGGCTCTATTTTTCTCATACGAGCTCTGTTTTCAAAACCGAATATAGTTCCGGAATTAACACGATAAGCACTATGACTTGGCATCATTTTTGTTTCATTTTGAGACGATCAATATTTTTCTTTTTTGAATGCTTGATTTGCTTGTTTGATCAGACCATTGACTATGCATAACTTCTGCATACAGACTCCTTTTGAGCCTGTTCAAGTTGTGTCAGGACCGTATCGGCAAGCTCTGTGCGATGATGTTGGTTTCATGAGATTTTGAGACTGTGAAATTTTGAGGTTTCCTAGATCCTCTTGGATCATTCCTCCCCACTGAGAAGTTTTTGGACCTCCAAAAGTTCTATTTTATGTACAATTTGAGCTAGAGCAATGATGCCCCACTTGCCCAGTATCATTTGTCCTTCCCGCTAGAATTCTGAACACCTGACTCATCATAACAACAATAAAAATTGCACTGATATTGTTAAGTACATTAGCCATATACACATCCACATCCAGTGTTGCCGCTACCAACCATACACTACTGGAAAGTAGAAGACTGAATAACAAAATTGAATTTGTGGATGAGAAAAAAGAATGTACCAACATCACTCTTGTCTTTCATAACTGGAACAACCTTAGAATCATGCATGATTTTATGCAATGACACTTCTTGTGGTATAGACCTAAGTGCCAAATTATTGCTTGCATTAACTACCCTTTTCAATTGCCCCGTTGTCACAAAAGAGCTATCAATCTCAATTGGATGAGAATGCATAATGTATTCAATTACTTCCTTAAACAAGTGATATTGATTATGTTCCCTTTAGAATATTTCTTTTCTTTCATATAAGTATGGGCTACCTAACACAATCCCACAGATATCAAGTGGAACCTCATCTATAAACTTAGATGTTATTGCAAATCTTAAATTGCATTTCTTAGTTACTTGCAATTTGTTATCATTGAAAACCCAACCTAATGGATAAGGTTCTTTATGTGGCTTCATTTTCAATCCCAACTGTTCAACAACTTCTTCTAAAATTAGATTAACTTGGGAACCACTATCTATCAGTGTATCAATCTTAGTGTTCTTAGAAATCACCCTTATATGAAATAATTCACATCTTTTGCTATCTTCAGGAACAACCTGACTTTTAGAAGTAGAAGCACATGAAACATTAGTGGAAAAATCATTACCAAAAAAAGCTTTACCTTTCAAACCCACAATTGAAATCTTCGATTCATCACCAGATTCCATACCAAGGTCTTGCACGATAGTTGTGGAATTATGCTTACCCTTTTGATCCTTGAACCACTTAGGCTTTTGATCAGGATGCAATTTCCAACACTTCGCATCTTTGTGCCATTGCTTCTTGCAATGTGAGCAATAAGGCCTCTCACCCCCCTTCTTTACAGTAGCAGTTCACAGTGATTTCTCCTTCCCTTTCTTGCTGCTTTTCTGCTTATTGGAGTCCAACAACAGATTGTATTGGCTATTCCTCGAGCTTGTTTCCAAATGGATAGCTTGCACACTAACTTCATCAATGTTAGTTGGATTAAACATAAGTATAGTACGTAACAAAGTTTCTTGTGTGTATAAAGGAATGCCAAACATTAAAGCCCTCTTCCTAAACTCCTGTGTATATTATTGCACACTTTGTCCTTTCTCTTCCTTTAATGATTACTAATTCATCATTGTTTTTTTGCATATGCCCTAATGGATAGAACCTATTTTTTAAGTGCAGCTATAAACTCAAACCAGGAAGAAATTATTTTACCATATTGACTAATATCTTCCTGAGTCTTACTCTCCCACTAGATTAGAGTCGTGCCTCCTAGACGAAGAGTGGCTAACTGGATCTTTGAAGCATCATCAGTGAACTTTTGAACGTTGCAATAAAATTTAACTTGTTTGATCCAATTTTTGAGTTTCTCTGCATCCAATTCTCCATTATAGACTGGCAAATCAAATTTAACATCAAGTTTCAACAAAGGTGTATTAGCTTGCACAGGTTGTTTCTTTTTAGAAGAGTTAGACAAAGAAGAAGAAGAGGATGAAAAGGATGAAGAAGATGAAGAGGACAGGGATGGAGGTTCAGGAGGGTCACCACCACTTACTACTCCTTTACCTTTGTCATCTTTTGAAGATTCACCTTCGTCCTTCTTTTTGTTCTTGAGTTATTTTTTCCTCTATCGCTCTTGCCTCTCTTGGAAAATAACTTCCACCATAGCCTTCATTTCAAGAAAAGCTTTCCAAAAGCTTCTTTCATCAAGCGCTGGAACTTCATGTTCAGTTACCATTTCTTCAACATTTTTGATGGCCTTCATTTCTCGATCTCAAGATTGAACTCTGTAAATGCACCTTCTCTTTGCTTCAATTTCAACCTAGTTAACATTCACTTATGCAATTTATTGCAAAACAGGCTCTGATACCACTTGATCTATAATTAGTGGTTTACAATTTAACTTTTAAATTAATTCCAAATACAAAATTTCTCGATCCAAATAGTATTGCATGAATATGCTTTTAACTGTTGAAATTATGGAAAATTAGAATGCACTTGTTCTTTATCGAAAATTAATAAAACATAAACTAATTACTTAAATTTGTAATTAGAAAAACTCAAAGAATCAAATACTAAAAAAATTATGAGACAAAATAGAAGGATAGAGATCATGAGCTTGATAACGAAGTTCGCTCAATTTGAGCTACGTCTTCGGGTCTGCTTCTCAACATTGGACCTCTTTATTGATATCACCAAGCTTCAATAGCCTTCTTACAATATCCAAGCTTTAATCACTCACAATCTCTCTCTTTACAATTTTACAATTCTTTGTGTAATAACACCTTGTAATTTCTCTCCTTCAGTAATTCTCCACCTTACCAAGAGCATAAAAACTCTCAAACATCTGAATGAAAAAACTCACCACCTACACCCCCTTTTATACATAAAAGTTGCCTTAATAAGGCTTAACCACCTTATTTAATAAAATAAAAAATTAAACCCCCCTTTGGCTTTTATAATTATAAGCCTTACAAAAAAAACACTAACCTGTTTATAAAAAAACAATAACTTCCCCATAAAAAAACAATTTAATTTGTTTAAGCCCTTGACACCTATTCATGGGCTCATTTGGTTTTAAGTTGCTTTTCTTTAAAATGGAGGGTTAATTCTTTGTTTTTTTATGAGTTAATCTTTTTGATTTTTAGGAGATTTGAATCCCACCAAATTCAGTTGGGATCCCACAAAATCTGATCCCACCAAATGGATTTTGTGGAATAAACTTCCACCACTTTATTATTATTATTATTTAAAATAAAGCATGGTGTACATGAATTTTGTGAGAGTTTTTCCACATCACTTGCAATTTATATGTCACCATCCAGTCAACTACCACGTCACATGCTGACATCATCATTTTGAATAAAACTTTGACTGGCTCTATTTTGCTCATGCAAGCTCTGTTTTGGAAACCAAATATAGTTTCAGAATCAACACGACAGGCACTATGACTTGGCATCATTTTTTTTTCGTTTTGAGATGATCATTTTTTTTACCTTTTTGAACGCCTGATTTGTCTATTTGACCGGACTGTTAACTACACATAACTTCTGCATACAGACTCCTTTTGAGCCTATTCAAGTTGCGTCAAGACTGTGTCGGCGAGCTCTGTATGATGATGCTGGTTTCGTGAGATTTTGAGACTGTAAAATTTTGAGGTTTCCTAGATCCTCCTGGATCATTCCAGATTGTCGAGCCTTTTAGCGGATTGAGTATTTTGATTATACTCACTAGGTCATTTGAATCCAAGTATTTTATCCTTAGTATTCTCACCCACTTTTGGTTGTCGGTGTACATTTTCCAGACCAATTTGGCTCCCAGTGTCTGGTTCATGACCTTCAATTGCCTGATACCTGCACCCCCTGCCAATTGGGGTTTGCATACCTGTTATGCCTTGCATAATCACCCCATCTTTTTCCTTGGTCAAAATGGGTCCCCCTTTTTTTTTTGTTTTATGTCCTTGTTTATTTTTCAACAAAGTTTGGAAGGTTTTCTTTCTTCCAACACAATCCTCACTAGAAGCAATCTTTCTCAAGAGGAAGAGCCCTCACAATTTGAGCAGACTCAGGTTTTATGCTCTAAGTTTCAAAAGGAGATTGAGGTGTCTTAGCCTTTCTCCAATACCCTTGCCCTGGGTACTCTACCAATGCCTAAGTCTTCGATAAAAGGGGAATCTGATTACAATTTAATCCAAGAAGTTGTTCAGGAAGTGATTCTTGAACAGGCTTTAAGTATAGAAGAATCATTGACTGATGCCTGCCCTCAATCACCTTCAACTCTTGATGGCCAACAACAGTCCGAGCCGCCACCTATCCCAATCTAGTCATCTCCTGTCATTAAAAAAGGGAAAGAGATCCCAGCTAAAGACCAATTATGGAGTCTTAAATTTGATGGCTCCAAGTCCAAAGTAGGAAGTGGAGTAGGGATTGAACTAACCAACCCAATAGGGAAGGTTTACTTTGCATCCTATAGGTTGCAGTTTGGCTGCACAAATAATGTGGTTGAGTATGAGGCACTCACTAGTGGGCTCATGTTTTCCCATCAAAAGAAGGTCACTGCTCTCAGAGTAATGGGGGATTCTGAGGTAATCGTAAAGCAGGTATGCAACCGGTATACTTGTCATAATAAAAGATTGGTTGCATATATAAATAGAATTTGGAACTTAACTGAAGACTTTGATGCTTTTGGGATCACTCTGATCCCTAGAGAAGCTAATCAAATTGTAGACGCACTTGCTATTGCTGCTAGCACCTTGGAATCTATGCAAGATTCCAAGATAAATAAATTTTCAGTTGAATTGGTCTTAGTCCCAACTGTCCCGGATAATGTTTGAAATTTTTTAGGTTTTTAAGGATGGCCAACATATATTGGCCTTTCTGGCAAGTTTAGATGTCTTTGAAGGGCAGATAATAGATGAATATAAAAGAGATCAGGGATATTGGGATCCTGAGAATGGTGATGTAGAGGGGATACTAGATTTGAAAAGCAACAGTATTCTAAAGGGGATGGTGGCTTTGGAGAGAATATTTGATTTTGACCCACGGGCTCATCAAAGGGTACCCACATAGGGTGATGGAGGGAAATATGAATCTATCAATCTAACTCACTTGAGCCCTGAAAGAAATATCCTCATAGGGAAGACTTGTCTGGAAGGAATCAAACAGAAAATAGTCAAAGTTTTGAAGTAGAACATTGCAACCATCACTTAGGGGTATGATGACTTGAAGACCTTTGACACTTCGGTGAGCACACATGCCATACCTCTTAAGCCAGAAGCCAAGCCCTTTCATCAAAAGCAATGCCTAGTCAATGCTTTGATTGAGCCTCTGATCCAGAAGAAGGTGCAAAAGCTCCTATTCGCAAGAATAATCTTCCCAATCAGATATTCTATGTGGGTGGAAAATTTAGTTCCTGTGCACAAAAAGAATGGTGAAATCAGATTATGTGTTGATTTCAGGAATTTAAATAAGGCCTTTGAGAAGGATAATTATCCATTGCCTTCTCTTGATGAGATACTACAAACTATCAATGGATCCCAAATGATGTCATTTCTGGATGGCTATTCTGGGTATAATCAGGTCCTCGTCAGTCATGAGGATAGAATGAAAACCACCTTCACCACCAAGTGGGGCACATTTTCCTATCAGAGGATTCCATTTGGCCTTATCAATGCTGGGGCAACCTTTCAATGTGCAATGGATGTAGAATTCAAGGACCTAATAGGTAAGTGCATCATTATTTATGTGGATGACTTAACTATTTTCTCAAAGAACCAGGAAGACCATGTTGAATATTTAGAAAAGGTTCTCAAAAGGTGCATAAGCCATGGTGTCTCCCTCAATCCAAAAAAGTGTGTGTTTGGAGTGTCTGAAGGGGAACTCTTAGGCCACGTTATATCAGAAGAGGGGATATCCATAGATCCTGATAGAGTGGAGGCTATCTTGAAACTGACAAGGCGAGGAAGTAAGAAAGAAATGAGGTCCTTCTTTGGAAGGATTAATTTTGTCAGAAAGTTTATAATAGGGTTTGCAAAAATTGTAAAACCCCTTAATGAAATGATGAAGAAGGAGGCAAAAATAGAATGGAGCAATGAGGCCAAATATGCTTTTCGTAGATCAAACAGTCAATATTTGAGGCACCTGTTTTAACTAGCCTAGACTATCTAAAGCCTTTTTATATCTATTGTTTCACATCTGATCATTCATGTGCAACTATTTTAACACAACAAAGAGGTGAGGGAGAAGAAAGACCTATTGCGTTTATGAGCTCTCCCTTTAAGAATATTGAATTTAGATACCCTCCCCTGGAGAAACAAGCCTTTGTATTGGTTTGAGTTGTAAAAATGTTCAGGCATTACATTCTTCAAAGTCAGGTAAGGGCCATAGTTCCTGATCCAATTGCAAAATCTCTCCTGATGCAAAGCGAATTGGGAGAATGAAGAGGAAAGTGGATGACAATTTTGCAAGAGTTTGACTTGGAGATTCATCCAATGAAGATTGTTAGAGGGCAAGGTTTATCAAAGGCAATGGAAGATGTAGACAAGAATATTACATACCAATAGTACACTGTCCAATCATTTACTAAGGATCCTTGGCACATAGACTTGATCTTATTCCTCCTCAATAATAGATGTCCAGAAGGAATGAATGCTACTCAGAGGAGAGCATTGAGGATGAAGAGTGCACATTACATGCTTAAAGGGGGATATATCTATAGAAGGAACTTCCAAGGAATTTACCTACGTTGTTTGGATCAGCAAGAAGCTAAGCATGCCATTTCTGAGTTTCATGGAAGACATGGTATGAGACATGGATCTGCTAATGCTTTGGCTCATCATATTCTTAGATCAGGCTATTATTGGCCTTATGTATTTTTGGATGCACACCAACAGGTCAAGACGTGTCATGTATGCCAAACCTCTGCACCCAGGGAAAGAAATCCAGCAATGCCTTTGCAACTTGTGTATGAGGTAAGACCATTTGCTTAATGGGCACTTGACTTTGTAGGTGTTATTAATCCAAAATCTTTTGCAGATCATGAGTTTATCTTAACTGCAACTGACTACTATACACATTGGACTGAGGCTCAACTATGCAAAAACAACACCACAAAGGTGGTCATCAAATTTTTAACTGAGAACATCACCACCAGGTTTGGAGTTCCATTTGCCCTGGTATGTGATAATGGCCCTGCTTTTTCTTCAGCTGAATTTATTCAATGGGCTTATGAGCATAAAATCATTTTGAAATATTCATCTAATTACTACCCTCAGGGAAATGGTGTGGCTGAGTCCACAAATAAAAATCTATTGGAAGTAATAAAAAAATTATTAGAAAATAACCCTAGGGATTGGCATACCCAGCTGAGATTTTCCCTATGGGTAGATCGAACCCGAATCAAAGCTGCCTTAGGAAATTTGCGATTTAAGCTAGTCTATGGCCAAGACCCTGTCTTCCCAATCCATTTGCAAATACCTGTCCTTAAGTTCATGTAGGAATTTTTTACAAGGGATGATAGGATTGAGGTCAGACTATCCAATTTGCTCAATATGGAAGAATAAAGAGATGTTGCTTTGCAACAATTCTCTAAACATCAGGCTGTTGTCAAATGCTGGTTTGACAAAAGGGCCAAGGTAAAAGCCTTTAGGATATCAGATCTTGTATTGATATGGGATAAAGCTAGAGAGAAGAAGGGAGATCACCAAAAATTTGATAGACTCTAGTTGGGTCCCTATCAAGTGGTTGAGATACTAGGCGAGAATGCTTTTCACTTGAGTACCTTAACAGGAGAACCTGTTCCATTGCTAGTTAATGGCCAGTTTCTCAAGCATTACTTTGGTTCATGAAAGGTTTGATGTTTTGAATGAATGTATTATATTGTATCATATGCAATTATGTTTTTGGCTTTGGTTTTTTTTTTGTTTGGTCTTTGTTTCTATTTTGTTTGTTCTTTTGTTTGTCTTTGTTTTGTCTTGTTTCGTTGGGGATCTTCATTTCTGTCCACTCTTCAAATCGGGGGTTGTTATGCAAAGTATGCTGCAGGCACTGGGAGGGAATTTTATTTAAGTATTTTCAATTGACTTATGTTAAAGGATTTCATTTTGAAACTCATGTCTTGTGATCATTTTAATGTTGGTCTGAGAAGCTATTAAAGAAAAGGTGCATTGTAAATGTCTTATGAATTATGCTTGAAGTCTGTCACAAAATAGAGAAACATTTTCCCAAGTAAATACCTATTCATTTCAGGGTGGATATATCTCTGATTCAAGCGAAAAATCCGATTCCAAGACTATCATGAAATCCATTGTAGTTCGCAACCCACATTTCAGATCAATTGCATCTGAGTATTGAGAAAGGTTCATAAAGAATTCCCACAAGTAAAGCTTAAGTAAAGAAAAAGAGAAGATAAAGAAAAGAAAAAAGGGGCAATCTTAGTATCATGTGGGTGAGTCAAGTATCTCTATTGGGGCTATGGACACATGTTTGGCAGTAGAGCAATGCTTCGAGAGAACTAGAGGTATCTCCATTGGGGCTATGGATGCCTGTCTAGCAGGGAAACAATGCTCGAGATTTCGTTGCACGACAGTTGAGGGACTCAACCCATGTAGTTTGAATCTTAGGCATAGTTGTTCGGGAGTGAAGAAAGTGTCTATGAGGAAGGATACACCATATATGCACACACTCAGAGTTGACATGGTTCATTAGTACATACATCTGAGATTCCAGCTCAACCTTGTTCTACATATCTAATCTTATTCAAGTTAGCATGCTTCATTGGCTAAGTAGTTTTTGGGTGATTGAAGTCTTTGAGGTCTTGAAAATGGATAAACCATTTCCCTAGCCGAGTCGCCATTTGTTATGCCTTGCATAACCACCCCATCTTTTGCCTTGGTCAAAATGGGTCCCCCCTTTTTTTTGTTTTATGTCCTTGTTTGTTTTTCAACAAAGTTTGGAAGGTTTTATTTCTTCCAACACTTTGTTTTCCTTTGTTTTTCTTTGTTTTCCTTTTGTTCTGGCGGGACCAAAACCAAAATGGAGTCAAGTTTGGGAACTTGTTTTCTGGATTCCATCCCACTCCCAATCTCGCTTGTCTTTTGTTCATCTCTTTTGTCTGTCTTTTTCGGAGTCGGGGCCGGGATGAAACTTGACTTTGAACTTTGTGAAAGTTCGCGGTTTAGTTTTCTTTCCTGTTCTGCCTCCGCCTCTGCCATTTGGTTTGTTCATTTGGCCTTGGGGTGGGTTTTGGATTTGGCCTTTGTGTTGGGTTCCTGGTTTCCTTTGTTTTTTGTTTGTTTGTTTGAGACCTAAGCGTTGGTTTCCTCCCTTAGGTTTTCCTTGTTTGCCTTGTTTCTTTTGGTTCTGCCAGAGACGGAATCAGGATGGAATTAGACTTTGAACTTTGTGAAAGTTCATGATTCGATTCCTGTTTTGGTTTCGGTTCCAATTCCTCTTCCTGCTCTCTTGCTTTCTTCTTCGTCTTGTTTTTTTTTGTCCTAAGGGTCGGTTTCCTCCCTTAGGTTTTCCTCGATTTGCTTTTCTTTCATTTTGTCGGAGGCGGAACCGGGATGGAACTCAACCGTGAACTTTCACAAAGTTCATGGTTCAGTTCCCATTCTCGTTCCGACTTTGCTCTCGCCTGTTTTGGCTCTGCTTCCATCCCTGCCTCCACCTATTTTGGCTCCACTTTCGCCTGTCTTTCCCTTCATTCCTGTTCCTATTTTGGCTCTGTTCCCGCCTAGTTTTGGTTCCGCCTTCGCTTGGGTTTCTGCTTGACTTTCTGGTCTTGGTTATCCTATTTTGACTAACTTGGATTTTGATAATGTATTGATTATTAATGATGAATCTTTGTCTGCAGGTTGAGTCGGGTGGGTTGGTTCTGCCATAAATAGGGGGATGAAGTGTGCGTGTTTTGAGGATATGGCGGGGTTTGCAGGATCTAGGTACACTATTGTGGCTAGAGGCAGGTTTGGATCATGTGTTCAGTTCCTTTCTTCTGCTCTGGGCCAATGGGGCATTGATGGTAGGTAGATGTGACGTGATGGGATCATCCTATCTTGGTTCGATCTGGGCTTCTCGTTGGTGGCGTGGATCCGATCGATGACTCATGTTCTTATTGGTTTCGTGCACATTACTATTTGCGCGGGAGGAGATTTGATGGCGGGTGTGGCTCGGGGTGTTGTACCCTAGCTTTGTCTGTCCCAGATTGATTTGATGTGGTATCTTGTTGCATTCATGGCTAGGCAGTGAGTTATTGTAGGTTGTCAAGGTGTTTTTTGGTGGCCATGAGTTTTTGAAATCCTAGTTCTAGTTCATGCAGGTAGGTGTTCTATAAATCGAGCATTCTGCCTCTTTTGTAAGGGTTGGTCATTCCTTTGTTCTTTGGCCACTAGTGATAGCAAATAGGATTTTTTTTACAACTTTGAGAAGAGATACTGGTTTTAGTTAATGTTAGGTTTAGATACAATTTTTATACAGTGATATGTTGGAGTTGAGTTTACTGGATGAGGTTAATGAATCATAGTCTGTTTGTATGCCAGTGAG
The DNA here is from genome assembly GCA_007115665.2 of Sequoiadendron giganteum. Lineage (NCBI taxonomy): Eukaryota > Viridiplantae > Streptophyta > Pinopsida > Cupressales > Cupressaceae > Sequoiadendron > Sequoiadendron giganteum. The sequence goes on along the minus strand of CM021100.1, from coordinate 160,708,408 downwards.
TCTACTGAAGCATAAATGTTTCTTATTTGATGAGAATCAATAGAAGGAACCAGATTTCAAGATTATTTCATTAAATCCTCTATGGATGGAATTGTTACATGTATGTTGATCTATGATTTTAGCAACGAATGAAGAGTTTGTTCTTTTTTTTTTAAAATCTTAAAAGTATTGTGATGAGTGATTGTGATGGTTAAACATAAGCACTGTAGATGTATGCACTTGTATGGATTATTTTGTAAATTGCATCATGTTATGGTTTTCTTGCTCTATTGAAGGAGCATTCGTTGTTGAAAGCATATGTCTGGATATTGGAGAATTTTATTCATGTTTTACTGATTTATGCTTTGACCTTTTTCTTTTCTTTTTTTAATTTTATTTAAACCCCCCTTTCATTAAGTATAGATTGATGAATCCGTTGCTGCTTGCATACCTGATTACCGAAAAAGGCCCCTTGAACATTACAGTTGCATGGACTAATTGAGTGACACCAGACAGTTGAGAACCAACTACCAGGACCTTGGGAGTTAGGCTGCTATATGTTGTCTTTCTTTTTCAGGAGAAATAGAGTAGAAATATTTTGTTTAATGTTGTTTGTGTCATTTGCACCATCAACAATACCTTGTTCCAGGCTAACAGTGGAACCTTGTTTATTTCCTCTGACCCATTCTAGAAGAACTTACACATAATTTGATTAAGCTAGTTAGCAATACCCTCGGGAAGTTTCAGGCAAGACATTGAATATATTGGGATGGCTGCCAAAACGGTTTTAACCATGAGTAACCCTCCAGTTGAGGTAAGCCATTTTCCTTTCCACAATTCCATCTTCTTTTTAAAATTTTCTACAAGTATGTCCCAAAAGCCGATTTGATTGGCCCTAGCAAACAAAGGCATACCAAGAAATCACCCAGGAAGACTAGTTGTTTTTACTCCCAAAATCCTTGAGAGGTCCCATTGAAGGCTAGGTTGTACGTTTAGGAAGAAGACTTCTTATTTTCTCTAATTGATGGCATGTCCTGAGGTCCTATTGTAGTCATCCAACAACTCCTTTATCTTCCTTGCCTCCGACCTTGAGGCTTGTCTAAATAGGATGGTGTCATCCACAAACTGTTGATGCGTGCTAGCCCCAACCCCTGGGGCAGCCTTAATCCCTTTCCAAGAGCCATCCAACCTAGCTTGGCCAATTTTCCTACCAAGGGCCTCTGCCATAATGATAAATTTGAAGGGGGAGAGGGGGTCCCCTTGTCTTAATCCTCGGGCGATCTTGAGGATTTATCATCAAACTTTTAAATTCTCCATGTTCTCCAGTTTCGGTATCATTAAAAAGTGCTCAGGATCCTGATTGCAGCGCAACTCGAACGAAGTCAATCGGAGTCTCAGAGCTCAAGATATTTATGGTCAAACTTCTAGTCAACTCCCAAACTCAGGCCAAAAAAAGGGCAAAAATGAAAGTCATCAAAATTGGTCAAAGTCAACACCATTGCGAAGTGCTCATCACAACAAATCCAATGGAGTTCGTTTCACAGAAAACGGAGTTATTATGGCGAAGCTATGGAAGGTCAAAGAGTGGGTCAAATTGTCCCAATGATGTTAGCACCCAATCAACTCAACGACCAATCAGACCTTGACACATGGAATCACCTCAACCCTCTAAATGGCAATAATATTATTTTATTAAACAATAAAAAAAAGAGAAAGAAAAAGATATATATATATATATATATATATATATATATAAAACATTAAATGGGTTTCCCCCATCCTAGGGGGGTGGCCCACATTATGTGGGCACCACCCATGGTATGGGGTGCGATCCGCATAAAGTGGGGTGCCACCCATGTTATGGGGGGTGACCCACATAAAGTGTGGCACCACCCATGGTATGGGGAAGTGACCCACGTAATGTGGTAAGCCTCCCTTACCATGGGGAGAGGATAAGAAGGAAAAGAGGGTGGTGGGACCACCACCCACCATCCTCTCAAATTTATTTTTTTTTAATTGATTTTTTCAAAGCCTTAAGATAAGGCTATATCCTTTTTCTTAGTGGCCTAACATATCCCATAAATTAAGGGGCCTAATCAATCCCTTTTTACTAGAGGCCTAAATTATCCCATATTTTTAGAGGCCTCAGAAATATTAGGAATGTTATTCCTAAATTAAGGGGTCAAATAAAACCTTACATAAAATATCTCCTAAATAATAGAGAATAAATCCATTCGTACCAATTCAAATGGAAATGAATTTTTTTTGAGGGGATATTATCCTTCCAGAAATTATTGAAGGAGGATATTATTGAATTTTTTCTATGTAAGGGAGATTGGGTAGTTAATTGGTTTTACACCAATTTTGGCATAAAATGTAATATAAAAAGGGGTAGAATGGGGGGTGTGAATTAAGTGATTTTGGAAGAACTTTGCAAGTGTGAGAGTTGCTTTCCTTGGAGAAATTATTGTATTTCCTTGCTTTTGGAGAAGCTTGTTTCCATGCACTTTGGAAGTGCATTTGAGAATTTCTTTGTAAACCAAGAGGAGGTTATGTCGACGAATGTAACCAAATTTCTGGAGGAATAATTGGATCGGTCCACTCATTGGAGAGGGGCTCAGAGACGTATTCATTTTAAACGACAAAATTTGTTATCAATTTCATTTGCACTCTCTTTCTCTCTCTTTCCGTTATTTCTTTAATCTCTTTGTAATTTCGTTAATTTAATTTTGTTAAGAATTAAATTTTAATTAAGCTCTGATAAAAGAAGGCCAGGAATCCATCCAGCCCCAGGGCTTTATTGGTACCCAACTAGAAAGTTTCCTTCTTTACTTCCTCCATACAGACTGGTTTGGTGAGTTCCCTGTTACTCGCTTCTGAGATTGTATTTGGTATACCCCCAATGAAATCTTCCCTGATCCTCCTTGCTTGTTGGGCCTCTTGATAAAAAAGAGCCTTGAAATACCTGATAGCCTCCTGGCTGATCTCCTGCTCATCTATGGCTACAGACCAATCTTCTCTTACCAAATTTGTGATCTTGTTTCTATTTCTATTGACCAAGGTTGTGTTGTGGAAATATTTGGTGTTTTTGTCCCCTTCTTGAAGCCATAATTCCCTAGATTTCTATTTCCAATGGCACTCCATCCTAGCTAGGATCTCTGATTGAGAGCTTAACAAATCCTTTTCCTTCAAGAAATCCTCTTGCCCCATGCCATTTTCTATTATTTTCTCATTCAAATCCTTGAGCTCCTTTTCAATCTTATCACACCTTCAAATATATTTTTAAAATGCTACTTATTCCAGACCCGTAATTTGTCTTTGATATCGGAGAGTTTCTTCTAAAAGGAGAATAGGTAGGACTGGTTACCTAACCAAACCTCTTTCCACCACAGTGATATCTGGCTTTGTAAATCCGGGTTCCACAACCAAATCTTTTCAAATCGAAAGGGGGAGCCACCTTTGAATTTGTCTGGTTAAGTTGTTAGTTGGATCAAGAAATGGTCTAAGCCGCTCCAGGGAAAAATTGTGGCTTCCATTAGACTCGCCGCCTGGATCCAATCCCCTGCCACCAAAAACCTATCCAACTTCTCTACAATACTCGTGTGGCCCATTCTTCTATTTGTCCAGGTGAATACTCCATTCTTTGTTTGTATCTCCCTCAATGTGTTATCATCCACAAATTCTTGGAAGTCCATTTGAGGCCTGTACAACACTCTTATACCTCCTTGTTTTTTTGAGTTGTTCAAGGTAGCAATGAAATCCCCACCAATCAAGATTTTCTCTTCCTTTAGTTGTCCAAAGGAAGTTGAAATTTCAGCCCAAAGGGTCCTCTTCTTTGCTGAAGCCATATGACCATATACATTGATTAGTTTGAACTCTAAATTGCCCTGGTACATCCTTACAGATACCATCAACCAATTCTGGTTTGACTCTAGGAGACTGCAATAAACCGTGGATGGGTTCCATACTATTCCCAATCCCCTAGAAGCCCCAATTGACTCCCTGAGAACCCCTTCCCATCCTTTCCAATACTTCAAATTCTTCTCTTGCTCTTCCCTACTCCATTTTGTCTTCTGAATGAGCAATAAGTTTCGTTTACTATTCTCTATTTGGTGTTTAAAGTGACACCATTTGCTAGGGGCATTCAAGCCCTTAGCATTCCAGCTTATAATCCTCATGGTTCCCCGAGAAGGGGAAGTACCTTCCCGTTTTTGAGGATTGTTTGGCCCTTGGCTGTTCCTACCACAATTAGTTTTTCCTTATTGGATTTGTGCCCTCTTTGGCTGGCAGACTTAATCCTTGGAATTTTTCTGCCTGAGGGGATTTGCTCAATCCCTCTTTCGACCAAGATACCCTCTTGATACTCTTTAAAGCTTTCATCATAGTCTGACTTTGACCCCATGCTTCCCTGATCCTGACCATCTTCTAATCCCTCCTCCATATTCCTGTTGCAGGTGTGGGCCTCCAATTGAGTTTCCTCTAGCTCCTCCGACCCCACTTCGGTCGACCTCCTCCCTAGGTTTTCCTCTGGTTGATCCTCATTCTAGATATCTATGAGGTGAGGGAATCCCTCCTCGATTTGGACACCCAGATCTGGGGAGGTTGATTGATCATATTGAACTAGCCTGTATGTGTTTTGGCTTTCTTCCACCTGTGGATCCACCAAGGGCTTGGTCCCTATCCTTGCTCCCTTTGTGGTTGACTTTGGAGGCCAATGGTTGTTGCCCAGAAAAGGATATAAAAGTCTTAGAAAATCGTAACCTGGGAATTGGACATTCCAGCAGGTGACTAACATCTTCTCATGGTCATTCATTTACTTTGTCAAACTAGGGAACGTATACTTGAAATGGAGCGACACTGTATGTGCACTAAGAACTGATTTTAGCCACAACCTACTAGAAATAAATGCATGAAAGGAATTCTATTTCTGGTATAGGAACGTAAAGCAAGGTCTTATCAACTTAAGCATAACTTAGTTAAAGCAGAAATCATAACAACTATTTCTGAGAAACAAACCATGAACTGGTCTTATGCTGCAGGAACAGACACAGGGATGGATTCCTTATGCTGCATGAACAAACACAGGACTGAGTTTGTGCTAAACTTCCTGGAATGAGATTCTAACTGATAAACAACAGGAAATAAACTACTAACTAAAGATACTTACTAAGTGGACCCCCTTAGCAAGCATCAACCAACTATGCAAGAATTAAACTCAAAAATTCATCAGCTTTTTATTCATAACTCGGAATCACATACATGGTTGTTTTTCTTGTAAGAAAACTAACACAAAAATCCATTCATCATTATAGTACTTCTCTTACATACTCTGTAATGTTTCTACTCTCCAGTCTAATCTCCTTAACCTTTTTAATCCTCTAAAAATCCTCTTCTGTTCACTCGCGCAGGAGGAACATGTATTTATAGAAAAACAACTAACTAACTAACTTGACAAAGAAAGATGCGGACGTAGATGCTTCCTAATTCTGAAGAACAGATTTCCATAAATGAAAGTGTATCTATCCAACTGATTCAGAGAGAATCCAACGCTCCACTCCTCCTAGATTGATGACCATTTAGATCTCTTCCCGATGACCCAGACATAGCATCTTCGCAGGAACAACATCCTTGGTGCCATGGTGGAAATGGTCTTCACTTCATAACCGAGGTTCGTTGTGCTTGACTTGTTCATACTATCTTTAACAACCTATGGAACACATGGCAAAAAAGGCAAAAGAAAGAATACATATAATAGCACGATACTTATCATTAATCACACACATTAAATTCATCTTATTTATCAAAAACCACACGTATCATATCAGTCAATTGGAAGGTCAAACAGGGCCATGAATATAGGCATATGGAGATATTAAGCTGGAGGGATATAGGAATGCATTGTCATAGGATACTACCCAATTTAAGATAAAAGTTTATAATCACAAAGTTTAAAACAACCACTAGAAAGAGTAAAAGGTTTTCAAAAATACATCATGATATATAAATAATGAGCATATTTCAGGCTCATCAGCCAGATTGACTCCACAAGTTCTTTTCCAAGCTATTGGTTGGTGAACTTATCTTCTGATCTTTTTCCATCACCAATCTTAACTCTTTCTCAACCATACACAAACTGAGGTTGTTGATCCCAACCCAAGAAGAGCACATATCCCTATCATGCTCCACTGATTTTCACTTAAGCCATATCTGCAGGCTATCTTCCTTTATCACTTCCTATCTCCAAGAGCCCGTTTCTGAGATGAGTTCCACAACACTTGGCAATTCTATGCCTTGTGCCACTGATACACATAGCCGAAAGTATGTACCTCTTTCAAAATCCTCCTGAGCTTTATGTAAAAATTAAAATTTTCCCAATTGCCTCTTGATCTCCTTGAGAGAATCTTTCATTCAGTACTCCAAGGGTAAGTTGTACAATCATAACCAAACTACATTTTCCTCAAGCCCTAGCTTCCCCGGGTCGAAATTAGGGCACCAATCAAAGGGATGCATTTGAGTTCCATCTAAAAAATATGGCTTTGTTTTTAGAGCCTTTTTCTTTTCTCCTTGCCCAAGGAAAGTGATAAAAAACTAGTTACATTCAAGGGTCTTCATTGCTATTTTGTCTCCCCAAGTTTCTAAGCACCATTTTTCCATGACTTCCCGACTCTTGTGACCTTCACCGCCCCGTTTGATAAACATTCCTATTTCTTGAAGTAAATCCCTATAACTTTTGACTGTCTCATTTTTTAAAGAAATCAAGGGCACTAAGATCGAAGGGGACTTACCAATATCTTCTTCACCAAGCTTTAAAGAGCCAGTGCCCTTGACTATTTTGTACTTGCCTTGGTCGGTCATCCAATATCATGCCTCATTCAAATCCTCCTGGTGCCAATGTTTGGTCGTGTCTTTGTATGATCCTAGCTTTCGAACCACCCATTCGCTCTTTTGCGATTTTGCTTTCCCCGGTTGCCTGATCCCTGCCTCCTTCCCCAATTGTCATTGACCTTGGTATAGTGATATGGTCTCACCCATTGGGCCCTTGGCCATCAAATCTCCATGAGTGATCCCTCTTTGCTCGAGTTTAGCTCTTGACCGGTGTCTTGGTTTGTAGTAGGGGTGCATTTATCGACCCAAATTCCATTCTCCAGCACCCACTGAGGTCTATATATTTCTGCGTGTGCATCCCTACCCGCTTTCCCATAGGCAGATCACCCATTGTTAATCTTCTCCCTGAATGCTTCCAATGGTACCAAATGCTCCAATTCATCGCTCCACCTTTCTTTACTTTGGTTCTCCTTTTTCATTGGCCAATCCCACTGGTTACCAATTTCATCCTCTGGCGTGTCATGCCTCTGTGCTCCTCCCTTCAACTCCTTCTGGTCTTTGATCCTCTGCCCTTCGCATTTCGTCACCTCGCACTCTTGCGCGATTTTTTTATTTGGTTTTTTTATTATAATATTATTCTTATTATTATATAAAGAAATAATATTATCTTAGACCAAATTATATTATTAAATTATTAATAATATAATCTTAATATCATAATGATTTTGAAGTTATAAATGTCATGATCTACAATAAACAAAGCCATGATGCTATGAAGTTTGTGCCAAATGCTGGTAGGATGGTTTTGTTCTTTGACTTGTATTTATTTAAGTAGTTTTGTTTAAGCAATAAGATACACAACTTCTACTATAATGATAGTCAAATAGATAAAGTATGCAGTTGATGGAAAAATCAAATAATATTTTAGAGAATTCATAAGTTGATAGGGTGAACTTTCAACCAAACTTAACTAGGTTTCATCATATTATATCTTTTTTTAAATTAAAGGGATTGATTTTGGTGCAGTAGCTAAATACTCAAAAGTTGAAAATCCATAAAGAACATTTGTAGTTTCTTATGTGTTAACACATATGTGATATGAATGACTCTTGTTGTCCAACTTTCATTTACTCCAAAAGGTTTAGAATAGTAATCATAAATCTTCCTTGTAATTAAGAAACAATATACTAGCATGTAAGAATATCAAGTTAATCATTTTAGGTTGTGCATGAAGCCCTGGTGTAGCTACCATTAACATTAGGTGAAAAATAAATTGCTCGACCTTTCATAAGAAGGAAGAAGACTCTGTCTAGTATTGAAAGGTATACTAAAGGGAGAAAGGTTATCTACTGAAATGCCTATAATTGAACAAGAAATCAATCCCAAGAAGCATCAATGTTCAGATAGACTATCCAATTGATGGTAAAAGAAAATAGAATTTTAGAGAAATCATAATTTGAAAGGGAGATATTCATCATATTCATAGATTCATGCAATGTTCATATTCATAAGTTAGTATGCACTTTGGAATAATCTCATTATGAGTACATTATCCTTACCCAAATTCATCTTTGCTTAATACATTGCATATTGTGCATTTGGTTGGGTGGAGATAGTAGGCTACTCTACTTATGTTCTCCTATTAAAGTTACTTGCATGACTGGTGAAGTTCCAATGCACCAATAAATTAATAGAAATAGGTTTGGAGGAATATGTCTATAGAATAACTCAATAAAAAAATGTTTTAAGGTTAATAAGGAAACTGAGTATGGAAAATTAAATCTTAAAACAATCTTGATAAACTGAGTTGAAGGCCATGAGCAATAGCATAAATTATTAAATTACTGCACATATCCATAAATATATAAGAATGATAAAGGTTTTGCAACGAATGCCTCACCAAGTAATGTTTGTGTGTTTAACTTTGATTAGACGGTGTGAATTTGCATTTATATAACATGTGACTATATATAAGTTGGCATCTACATATTAGAAAAAACAATTAGTAGCAACAAAATAATAAGAATCTTGTCATACACATATCAAACTACCTATTTTTCAACAAACTCAAACAACTATTTTTCCTAAGTAACTGTTATCAATCAGATATGCACCCTTTGTTAGATTTTCATAAATCAAACTATATGTTGAAACATGGAAACCCTTTTCAGATGTGGGTGATCTATGTGAAAAGGGAATCTCTAGAGTGAGCTGGTTCTCCGAATAATGAATCCTATTCTAAGTGATATTTTGGGAAAAGGGAGATAAAATATGACTGAAATGTAAAAATTTGATCTAAGATGATTCCAAAACTTAAAGATGACTTTGATATTCTACCCACAAATAGTCTTCAGAAAAACAATAATGAATTCACAATCTCTCATGAACATCCAACACATAATTGATTTGCATGAAGGTTTAGACTTTAACACGACATGCAACCTGCATTAAATGAACTTTATGTATCAATGATCTGCAATAATAGGACGTGAAAAGGATATGTAAACAAAATCACAATGTAGACATCATACTAAAACTACAAATAGAGCCAGAAATTGGAGATAGGAATGCTGCTTTTATTGAACTAAAGGAGTATGGCAAAGTCTGAAACTGCGTACAAAATTTTTACAAGCTCTCAGAATGTGTATCAGAGCAAGAAACAATAATCTGAACTCAAAAAACACTAAGTTTTTCTCTATATGTATCACTAAAATCCTAATCCGAGCTCAGGGAAAAAACTCCAAGAAAGGCACCAAAAACTGCCCAAGAAGTTGGCACAAAAGTGGAAAAGTATCACTTTTTGCATGTACATACTGAAAAGCTCCTAAAAATAGGTTTGCTTTGCTTTAAAATCCAAAAAAAACACCTTATCTCTCCACCAAGAAGCCCAAATCCAACCAAAAGAAAGATCACTCATGAATCTACTAAAAATAGCAAAGAAATAAAACAATTTATAAAATATTGCTTTATTCTTGCTTTACAATGATTTGCAGATTCAATACTCTCACAATTTGACTATTTTTGCAACTAAAGATTTAGGAAAATCTTTTGCAAAACAATATAACTTATTTCTCCAATACCATTTGATTTTCTTAGAAAAATCATAAAAATATAGATACCATCCTCAATACATATTTAATTGATTTTCTTTAAAAATCAATTGAAAAATATATAGATGCCTAAAGTATATCTTTAATCTAAGGCAATCATTTTACCATTTACATTTTGCAACTGTCATTTTTTGGAAAGAAAAGCTTTGCAAGAGGGAATGCGCCACCACCATTAGGGTTCTCATTTTGAAGCTTGAAACTTCACATTACTCTTCAGATTTTCCTCCTCCAACTGGGTCAACTCTTACTCTGCAATTTCATGGTAAGATGTTCATAGTTTTTGTGAGCTCCATTCACTGTCTTTTGAGAACAAAAAGCCATTAAGGCCGTGACTTTTGCATGCACTCATGGTCTGATTTTTATGTGCTCCATTCTCTATCTTGTTTGATATCCCTTTGGCCACCATGAGAGAGTTCGAGCTTGAGTTTGAAGCTCTCCATTAGAGCTTGGCATGGCTAGTTTACTCTTCAACTAGGATCACACTGGTAAGCTCACTTCCTCTATTGTTTATTTCTGCATTTCTCTTTAAGTCATAAGCATTTCAAAGCAAAAAAAATGCAAGAGAATAATTGTTGTTTTGAATAAAAAATGCAAACCACAAACTGGCCGTGCCGAGTGTGTTTCATTCTGGGTTTCTTTTTATGAATCTCTCACTCCATTTGGCCACGCCATGAGAGTATTGTATTTGTTTGCATTTTTTGCAAAAACCCTTACACGGGTATTCATTTTTCCAAAAGAAGAGAATATTTCCATGTATTTTCCCAAGCTTGGGCTCAACCCATGATAGATTTTAATGTATTTTCTATATTTCATGAAAAAACCCAAAATGGGTAATGCTGAAACAAGGATAAATCTATATTTTTGTAAAAACCCCTCATGGGTATTTGGTATTTTGAAAGAAAACACCTTTATTTCTTTATTTTATGAGAAACTCCCATGTGGGTACTCTGTAACTTGAGTAAAATTTTATGCTGAACCATGTGATTTTTCCCTTTTCTCTGAAAATTTATTCAAATGAAATAAGCTTTCCTTCTTGTCGGATATTGAAAAAAATATAGCATAGTTCATTAACTTGGAAGAACAAGAACACTTACTTCTCACTGTAGCTTCATTTTACCTCCATAATATGCATATTCAGGCTTACCTTTATGCTGAATAAAAAACTCAGAAACCTTTCACTTCCCTATAGCAAATATTATGACTATTTTTTCATTACTTGATCACCTAGGTGCATATTTAAAAGGCCTCAGAATCACAGTGCATTCTCAACTCACAACTCATAAGGCAAAAGACAATCGAACTCCTTCAAATACTTTATTTATTGTTGCTCCATTGATAAGGCATTATGTATTCCTATTCACCATCACATTATGAGCATGAAAACCTGCTTGAATAGCCTGAATGAAGGTGACCAACAGTATATGGCAGCAAAGATACAATTGATTTGACAGTATTTAAAACCTGCATTTCAGTTTAATTGAATCAATTAAGTTCATTGTCCACCTGTAGCTTTCATTTCATTGCTTAGACTTGTAAGTTATGAATAAACAATAAAATTAATTTCTTTGATGACTGCAGGTCTGTTTTACTCCTTCAGTTGGATAGCTCAGACGAGCATGATAGTTGTACTTTCCTTATAGTTCACTTGTAACTTTCAGGGGCAGCATGTCAAGCTCTATCCTTGTGTGAGCCCATTTTACCCCACATGCTTTATGTCTTCAGATATGATCAGCTACATGAATTTTCCTATACCTACACATGAAATGAACAATGTTAGCAAAAATAAAAAAAATATCATGATGTTTACTCCAGCTCCGATTCTTGCACTTTTCTTTTAGTTGATTCTATGCATCCCAAGGATTGAATTATATTTATGTTAGTAGGGCATGTAGTATAGCTCATATCCCGAGCTCTTAATTAACACCTTTTTCAAACTTTTGTAGATATAGTCAGGAGCGGAAGCAGAATGGAGCAAGCTACAAGGCATCAACTGAAGATCAACTCAAGCAATGACGAATATGTCCTATATTATTTATCACTTTCTTTTAGTTGTATATTTCCTTTCTTGTAATGAATAGAACAAGCTAAAACCATGGCTTGTGTGGATCTTTTATTTTCTCCTTCTGCTTTTCATTCTAAAAAGAAATGCATCGAAATGCAAAGTTGTACCATCATTTGTATACTTACAATCAAATGAAATATGTAATGTAACAATGTTATTGAAATAAAATGAAAGCAATGAAATGCTTAATCATTTGTATATTCAGCTTGTACTTCATTTGTTCTATAAATTATTGAGCAATGACTCTGGACTCTGTTCTCTCAAACAATGCATAACTGATACTTAATAGAATAGATGCAATCAACAATTTAAAACCATGTAGCAACTAATTGAACTTCCACTCAAAGATATAATAGACTTTCATCAACTCCACCAATTGAGCTATAGTGAAAATTGGTAACAGTAACATATGGCTAATTCAGATACAATAAACAATAGGAAACAAAATTAGCTCAATGAAGCTCCATTGGCAGATAGCACTCAACCCTAGAAGCAAGCTTTATTAACTAGGCCACAAAATATCTTTGAATTGTTTCTAAAAAATGATTTAATAAAAGTAGAAAATAAAAGATTAAAATAAATTGTAGAGAGTACCAAACACCTAATTCCTCCATATATTTTAATTGAACTTCTACAATCACTATAAACAACAAACTCAAAATAAAATTTTCTATTATTTCTTGTCAAGTCTCAAACCTATATATTGTTAATTGGACGATGGGGTACAAAAGGAACATTCTAATGTAATATGTTGGAAACTTGCAGCCATAAAAAAACAATTTCCACATAATCCAAAAGAGATCTATGCAAATAAGTACTCAAAATCTAAATGCAAGATAATATACAACATACCCATGAAATATGACAAGATATACCCTAGGAAAACCCTCATGAGGGAAAAACCCAGCCTCCAAAAGCATCCATCTCTCATGTATTATTTAGCAATAAAGATTACAATACATCTTTAGAGTCTCCATGAACACCATGAAGGGAAAACGAGGTGGATCTAATGACCCAACAATGCGGAATACATTCCCTTAACACTAATACAATAGGGGAGAAGAGCATAAATAGGTTCTAATAGTTTCTAAAGCTACTTGAGATGAATACAACTAGTAAAATAGATAACAAAATTAAGCATTCAGAGATTGACACAAGATATACATGGGAAAACCTTTTTAGGTAAAAAAATCACCACACAAAGTCAAGACTATTGTATTCCAGTAATAAAAAAATTACATACAATGTTCAGTCTTCTCTAATTAGCTCACAACAATCCTTCAATTTATATCTCACTATTAGAATGTTTTTTTTTATTCTAACATACAGTTCGAATTCTTGACACATGCAATATTGTACCCAACTTACTAAGTCATACGTTGCATTCAATATCATCAACCAATCACAGACCTCAGGTTCATGAATCTTTTATCCAATCATGCAATCTATTTGCCCATGTCGATCTCCCTGCATCGAGCCACTTAGGCATTAACTTCTTTACCCAAATTGGGTCTTGTTCTCCACCCTGAGTTGACCTGCAATAACTGTTGTTACGACGTTGGCCTTTAGCCAATCATCGCTCTGACACTGAGCTACATGTCTACATCCCAATTGAGTATCGCTTTTGACCCCGAGTCCAACTCAGTCAAAACTATCACCGAGCTCGCCGAGCTCTCCAAGTCCTTACCATTCTATCGCCGAGCTTGTTTGACCAACTCGCGGTATGGCGGTGAGCTCATCTGAGCTCACAGTGACCATACTTGCGCTACCCTAGCTCCAACCGAGTCGACCTGCAGTATAGCGGTGAGCTCATCGATGACTTCACCGAGTCCAGCTCGCCTCACCTCCAAACATCCACCGCACTACCGTAGCTAGGTTTAGGACTAACCGTGGTGAGTGGATCCACCACCCGCGGTATGGCGGTAACCGTCGGACCCGACCACAGGCGGTCTCACCGTGGCCACCGCGGTGAGTGGACCCACCACCCACAGTAAGGCGGTAACCCCCAAGACCACTGCCGATGGCTTCACTGCGGCCACCATGGTGAAGGACTTCGTCGAGTGTGGTAAGGCGGTAACCGCCAAGCTTGTCATCGTGGTACCGCCAGGGGTAGAAATAAGTCAGGCACGGTATGGTAGTAAAGGGCAGAAAAAACAAAATTTTTCCAAGGCAAGAAAACAGGGCCTTCAAGCTGGAAGTTGAGACACATTTTCTCAACAAGCTCCCACTTGGCAAACACTTCCATCTCCCTCATGACTTTGAAACTTACTGACGATCATAGGCCCCAAGGCCCATTGATTATGCGGACCATCTAAACTTGTCTGTGCTAACTAGCTTCGTCAAAGCATCTGCAACATTCTTCAAGGTGTCGACCTTTTCTAGACTGACCTTGCCATCTTCAACCATATCCCTCACGAAGTGATATTGCACATCAATGTGCTTGGTCCTGGCATGAAAGGTCAGATTCTTTGCCAAACAAATGGCACTCTGATTATCACAAAAAATAGTGATCTGCTCAACATTAAATCCTATGTCTGAACATAAACGCTTCAGCCAAACAACTTCCTTACAAGCATGAGTTGCATCCATGTACTCTGCCTCTATCATGGATAAAGAAACTATAACTTGTCGCTTGCTTATCCAACTGATTGCTCCACCATTAAGCATGAAAGTGTATCCATTGGTGGATCACTTGCTGTCAATGTCCCTTGCCTAATCTGAATCAACATACCCATGGATGCTAAGAGTCCTTTGTGTTGTAACCAAACTACCATGGTAACAAAGGGTGTAGTTTGAAGTTAACTTCAAATACCTGAACACTCTCTTCACAACATCCCAATGTGATCTTCCCGGATTTTCCATAAATCCACTTAGAACTCCCACTACTTGGGAAGTGTCTGGTCTTGTACAGACCATAGCATACATCAAACTACCAACAACACGTTCATATGGCACATTGGTCATGTCCTCCATCTTAGTAGCATACTTTGGACATTCTTCAATAGATAGCTTCGTTCCCTACATGACTGGAACAACTAGCTGCTTGCAGTCAATCATACCAAACCTCTCCAGAACTGTATTCACATACTTACTCTGACTAACCCAAAGATTTCTACTTGTTTTGTCCTTGGTTATCTCCATTCCAAGAATGTACCTTGCTGCACCAAGATCTTTCATTTCGAACTTTGTAGACAACTGAGATTTAAGATCAGAAATCATAGACTTGCTATTTCCTATGAATAACATATCATCCATGTACAATGTAATAACAAGCACATGATCATTCTCAATTTTATGATAAACAAAATGATCAGATTTTGATCTTGCAAATCCCATAGACAACACAAATGTGTCAAACTTATGGTACCACATTCTAGGGGATTGCTTTAAACCGTACAAAGATTTATTTAACTTACAGACCAGATTTTGTTTACCTCTTTCAACAAAATGCTCAGGCTGGGACATATAGATTTCTTCTTCCAGCTCACCATGGAGAAATGTTGTCTTCACATCCATCTGCTCGATTTTAAAATCATACATAGCTGCCAATGACATTAAAAATCTGATGGATGTCAGCTTTGCTATAGGGGAAAAAGTCTCTCCATAATCAATTCCCTCAATTTGAGAAAATCCCTTTGCAACCAGTCGTGCCTTATACTTCTTAATACTGCCATCAATGCCTGTCTTATTTTTGAATATCCACTTACAGCCAATAGGCTTTCGCCCTTTTGGCAGTGGTACCAAATTCCAGGTTTCATTCTTTTTCAAATAATCCATCTCTTCATTCATGGCTTCCAGCCAAGAATTCGAATTAGCCATGCTGATTGCTTCTTTGACAGTCCTAGGCTCATCAGTGCTGGTATTTAAGGCATCGGCACAGTTCAAATTTAATAGTGAGAAACCCTACCTTTCAGGTTTCCTTTTTTCTCGTGTAGATCTTTTTACAGGCCGAGGTTGTTCTTCATCATCAGAACTTCCAGAGCTGCTTGAATTCTCCTCAGTCTCAGGTACACCATGCAACTCTTCCCTTTCTGGAGTTTGGGGAATCTCAACTACATCCTTCTTCTTGTCACTCTGATTTGTCTCAAGCTATTGATCACTTGCTGAGGGTTTTAGCTCATGAAATATCATGCTTCTACTGTACAAAACCTTCTTAGTAACAGGGTTCCAAAGCTTGTATCCTTTCACACCAACTCCATAGCCGATGAGAATACATTTGACAACCTTGTTATCCAATTTAGATCTCTTTTCATTTGGCACATAAACACATGCCTCACAGCCAAACACACGGACATGCCTCAAAGAGGGCTTCTTACCAGACCATGCTTCCAAAGGTGTCTTGTTAACAAGAGTAGAGCAAGGAGATTGATTTATTAGATAACATGTTGTAGCCACAACCTCAGCCCATAAATTCTGCTCTAGACCAGCACCGCTCAACATACTCCTTTCTTTTTTCATCAACTTCTTGTTCAACCTTTCAACAACTCCATTCTGCTGTGGAGTGTAAGGCGTTGTCTTATGCCTTTTAATTCCATGATTAGTGCAATACCTTTCAAAATTTGCAGAACAAAATTCACTGCCATTGTCTGTCCTCAAACATTTAATTTTCTTTCCAATCTGATTCTCTAGCAAAGATTTAAATTCTTTGAACCGATTGAACATTTCTGATTTACTTTTAAGAAAGAATACAAATGCCCTTCATGAATAGTCATCAATAAAAGAAACATAATATATAGACTTCGATAACGAATGAACATTAACTGGACCAAAAACATCTGAATGAACATAATCCGGTATACCAGAAGATTTGTGAGGACTAGAATAAAATGAAACACAATGTTGTTTTCCATAGATACAATGTTCGCAAAAATCAAACTCAAGGTTACAATCATCAAGCCCTTCTACAAAATTTTTATTCTTCAAGTTTTTTAAACCTTTCTCACCTATGTGACCAAGTTTATGATGCCATAGCATAGTCTTCTCAGCTGGGAGTTTTACCCCCAAAGCATTTGCAGACAAAGAAGTGTCTTCATCTTTCTCTATAGGTGCAACATTGCTTGACTTTATAGAGGCACTGTTACAAAGAATAGGTCATGCATCTAGCTTGTACAGAGTGCCAGTACAAACACCCTTAGCCAACACCATTGCACCTCTAGCCATTTTACATCCCCTACTTGAGAAAGAAACTTCTACACTAGCATCATTTAACTTACTTACAGAAAGAAGATTTCGAGCTAGACCTGGTATGTGAAGTACGCCACCAATACCTTTGACTCTCCCATCAGGAAACTGAATTCTGAATCTTCCTCTACCAACTATCTCCAACGTTGAATCACTTGCCAAGTACACCTTTTCACCATCATACTTCTCATATTTAGAGAACCATTCTCTATTGGACGTTATGTGAAAAGACGCACCTGAGTCAACCAGCTAGACACCATTTGATGCCTGAGTTATCAAGGCTTCCGCAATGAAGGCGTCTGCATCACTTTGAGAAGATTCATTGTTAGAGACATTCTTCTTCTTCTTCTCCTTCCAGTCCTTCTAGATATGACCAGGTTGCCATCAGTTCCAGCATCTCACCTTGAACTTTTTACCAGGAGACTTTGATCTCCTTGCAGATTTGGATTTCGACTTCTTATCCTTCTTCTTGACTTTCTCCTTTGGTCTACCTCGAACAACAAGAGCCTCTTTGGCAATCTCAAAAGACTTCTTTCACATTTCTTCAGACAAGAGTGAAGCAACCACGTCATCCATCTTGAATGCAGTGGTTATGCTTCCAATAGCCATCACCAAATGATCCCAACTGACAGGTAATGAACACAATAGGAGCATGCAACGATCCTCCTCCTTAGTCTTTACACCTACAGACGCTAGCTGAGTAACACTCATGTTAAATGATTTCAGATGGTCTACAACAGATGCACCTTCATCCATTTTCAAGGAGTACAACTTCTTCCTCAGGAATAACTTATTTACCAGAGACTTTCCTTGATAAATATCACCAAGCTTCTTCCACAATGAAGCTACAGACTGCTCCTCATGGACGTTTAGGAGTATAGAATTGGCTAGACTCACTCTTATTAGACCTCTTTCCTTTCTATCAGCAAGATCCCAAGCTTCTTGCATCGTACTTTGTGGCTTAGTTCCAAAAATTGCTAACCAGAGGTCTCTATCCACCAACAAGTCTTCCATTTTGAGTTTCCATAACTCAAAGTTGCTACCATTAAACTTTTCAATATCTACTCTACCTGATGTACTCGCCATCTCAAACTGAAACAATTTTTAACAATGCAATACTCCCACTAAAACAATATTAGCACAAAAAAATGAGCTTTCTTTCGAGGATAACACAACGAGCCAGGCTCTGATACCACTTGAAGGGAAAACGGGGTGGATCTAATGACCCAACACTACAGAATACATTCCCTTAACACTAATACAATAGGGGAGAAGAGCATAAACAGGTTCTAATAGTTTCTAAAACTACTTCAGAAGAATACAACCAGTAAAATAGATAACAAAATTAAGCATTCAGAGATTGACACAAGATATACGTGGGAAAAGCTTTTCAGGTAAAAAACCCACCACACAAAGTCAAGACTATTGTATTCCTGTAATAAAATAATTACATAGAATGTTCAGTCTTCTCTGATCAGCTCACAACAATCCTTTAAGTTATATCTCACTGTTAGAATGTTTTTTTTTAATTCTAACATACAGTTTGAATTGTCGACACATGCAATATTGTACTCAACTTACTAAGTCATACATTGCATTCAATATCATCAACCAATCGTAGACCTCAGGTTCATGAATCTTTTATCCAATCATGCAATCAATCTGCCTATGTCGATCTCCCTGCATTGAGCTGCTTAGGCATTAACTTCTTTACCCAAATTGGGTCTTGTCCGCCACCCTGAGTCGACCTGCAATAACTGCTATTACGACTTTGGCCTTTAGCCAATTATCACTTTGATACTGAGCCACATGTCTGCATCCCAATCGACTACCACTTTTGACCCCGAGTCCAACTTGGTCAAAACTATCACCGAGCTCACCGAGCTCTCCAAGTCCTTACCTCTCTACCGTTGAGCTCGTTTGACCAACTCGTGGTATGGCGGTGAGCTTGTTCGAGCTCACACCGACCATACCCATGCTACTGCGGCTCTAACCGAGTCAACCTGTGGTATAGCGATGAGCTCATCCGAGCTCACCAACAACTTCACTGAGCCTAGCTCGCCTCGCCTCCAAATATCCACCACGCTACTGCAACCAGGTTTAGGAATAACTGCGGTGAAGGAAAGAAAATAGGGCCTTCAAGCTAGAAGTTGAGACACATTTTCTCAACACACCATTGAAGCAACAAGCCCCCTCCATGCAATCCATGTGAACAAGCATGCAACCACACATCCCATGCCATGCTTAAAACCTCCAAAAATGCTAACCAGAGCTAATCTGCTAGCTGACCAACCTAAACAACTAGTCTTGTGGTTGCTTTTATAGACACAAGCTCCCACAAAATCACCGTGGTATTACACAAAACCATGCGACTAAAACTATGAGATTACAAAACCATGTCCCGACATTTAATATTGGGTACTTTATTTAATTATTTTCCCCAATATTAAATAATTATATTTTTACAACTTTAACTTATGTCCCAATGTTACATACAACATAAAGTGGCCCCAAGAATAATTACATTAAATATATTATACAAGGTGTACAACACACCTTTTTCTAACATTCTCCAACTTTTTGTACATACATTGTATAAGGGGAATAAGTAACCTCAAAAAATGAATCAAAATGAACAATCCATATAGCCACATGCACCATCAAGGAATCAAAGTACTCCATGTGCTCCATCAAGATACTTGCAACAAGAATCAAAGTGACCACCATCCCAAGCATGAATTCTCTCATCCTCCATCATGCCAACGTACAAAGATAAGAAGCCATCTTGAGAGAAGCCACACAATCTGTCACAACAAAGCATAAGTCCTGCCTTAACTGATATCCCAAACACAAACATCAATCCAAAGGTATCAATATGCACCAATAACTATCAAGATACACAGACCCATAGCTGAAATAACACCCACAAAAACTGCCAACACATCCAACTATCCATACATCCAAGGTATACAAAACACAGTAAACTCATGCCATAAACATATACACCCATAAACTCTCAAGTGAAACCGCTGAGTAGATCAAGAGTGGGGAATGAGAATTCTCCTCCAAGACATCCAAGTCATCATGACTCATCTAAGAACACATGTTGAAATCACGTCCAACCAAGGTGTAGGCTCCTTGGACTTCCTGGTGAAATCTCATCAAGAGTAACCATCTCAACACATGTCTCTAATCATAAGAGAACTCAAGCCTCACCTATGTCTCCAAGTATCCATGAGTACCTATAACCAACCAATCCATGCCAAACTCCAAATGCAATATAGCACCATCATGAAGTAATCAAGCAAATGATCAATGTACTAAATACCAAGAGAACCACACTTAATCAATCTCAAAGCTCCAATCAAAAATTAGGAACATAAACATGGCATCCATGGTCTAACCATCTCCTCCTAGGAGATCATATGCACCATAACATACATATATACATCCTAGACTCAATATAACATGTACCATGCCACAAATCTAAGCATGCATCAAGAGTAAACCATGACATAGTAGCAACCACTCTAAACCAAGAAACCATATCCCCAATCATGAATATAACCATACCAATGATGCATCCATGTCATTGCCAACAACTCCCACTGAACCATGATGCGAGATACACATGGCATTGTGACAACCATCCTCTCCATGAAGCTCATATAGGTCTACACACATAATTGAAATGTTAGTAACATAACAAGTAGAACCAAAATCTCCAAGCCAAGAAGATACGCCAAACTATCATAAACATATCCAATCACCACCAATCCATCACTGTCAATAGCTCCCATTGAAAAGTGTAATCAAGCTATCCATGAAATCATGATAACAATCTCCTCATGAAGATCAACCAAATGCCCTCACACAATCAAAGAACTCAAATTTAACAAGAGATCCCAAAAGGAAAAGTAAAACCATGATCATCATACCAAGAAGATACACCACCACAACCATAATTAGGAACCAATCCAACACCACCAACAATGCACCTGCATAAACCAATATGACATGCCAAAGTCTCTAAAGCACAAGAAACATCCATGACACCATGATCACCACCAAATGTACCAACAACTCAACCCAACCGTGTCCACATATCTGCATATCATAGTTAACTACATATGTCTCACATCATGACTATACTTGGTAATACCATCTCACCTCCTCAACATGACATCAAAACTAGCAAGCCAAGTGACTAAACCAAGCCACTAAACTAAATATGTATCAATACTAAAGTATCTATGGGAATAGACAACCCATGTCCAAGTCATAAATGCAACATATAAGTATAGACTGCATACAACATTGCACAACTTGTAGATAAAACAATGAAACATACAAATCCAACCAAATTGATAACTATTTCAAAAATAGAATAATTTGAGATGTACAATTGAGCATACAATGAATCCAACATCAAATCTCCAAGATACTATCATCCATAAACTCATAGTATCACCATAGTCAAAGTAACCCATAAAAATCTTAAATAAGGAAAACAACAAATAAAATATGCCAAAATAATCCTAAACCTAATCCATTGTGTAGTTTTTTGAACAACCTTTCCATCGACTATTTGAAGTCCAAAAACTGACTTCGTATGCACCCAATATCACCTCTTGAAGCTCAAATAGAACACTTGACTTCTAGATAGAAAAACACTATTAAAACTATAAAATATCTGAAAAACACTGTCACCACAGTGTAGAGCACTGAGTCAGCTTTCCAACAAATGCAAGAAGTAAAAAAAAGGACACCCTGGGCAAAAGTTATGCCCCTTTGAAGTAAAACAACAATTTGCACCTGAGGCAATTTTTTTTTAAGGTGGTTGAGCGGTGGCCCCACCCAGGCAGCGCCTCTCAGCTGGTGGCAGACCCAAAATTTTCATTTAATTTGATTAAATTTTCAAATATCAAAATTTTCGTCGGCCTCCTTTTTTAAATGAATAGGCAGATTTCATTTTAAATGAAATCGATTTTTTAAAAAAAATATTTTTCATTTAAAAAACCCCAAAGGGGTTGGTGGTTAGGGCCAACCCACTTGGCAAGTTGCTGAAGGTTGTATTGGCAACAGCCGATAGGACTATCGTCGACAGTACCTACATAGAGCGGGTATGGGGGGTGGCCGACCCCCCATAAAAAAATTCATTTATTTTTTATTTTTTAACTTTTTCAATGAAAATTTTTTCAGCCCGCCTTTTTAATTTTTTTTTCTTTTGCAAGACAAAATTTTTAAATGATGGGATTTAAATTTTTTTTTTTTGACGACTATAGCGTTGACGTCCATATGACCGAACAAGGGTATGGGCAAAAAAAAATTGCATTTTTTTCTAGTAACCAAAATAGAGCAAATTATATATCAAAATTCGTCTCTTGGCCCACTTGAATCCAACCATGAGGTCTATTTTGTCCTAGGAGGTCATCTATAAATTTTCCCCCACAAAACCCCCACTTGAATGCAAAACCAAGAAACCCATTTGACCCAAAATTTCTCACACCCAAATCTACAAACTACCCATCAAAACAACAAACCATAAAACCCTCATATCTTGCCATGCCTTTCATATTCTCATGCAATGCATAGATTCAAACTCAAATAAGATTTTTCTCAACCAAGGGTTATACAACCATAACCAAAGCTCTGATACCAAATGTTGGAAACTTGCAACCATAAAAAGACAATTTCCACATAACCCAAAATAGATATATGCAAATAAGTACTCAAAATCTACATGCAAGAGAATAAACAACATACCCATGAAAATATGACACAAGATAATACCTGGAAAAACTCTCAAGAAGGAAAAACCCAACCTCCAAAAGCATCAATCTCTCATGTATTATTCAACAATAAATATTACAATACATCTTTAGAGTCTCCATGAACACCATTGAAGCAACAAGCCCCTCCATGCAATCCATGTGAACAAGCATGCAACCACACGTCCCATGCCATGCTTCAAACCTCCACAAATGCTAACCAGAGCTAACTTGCGAATTGTCCAACCTAAACAACTACCCTTGTGGTTGCTTTTATAGACACAAACACCCACAAAACCACCAAGTGGTATTACACAAAACCATGTCCCCACATTTAATATTGGGTACTTTATTTAATTATTTTCCCCAGTATTAAATAATTACATTTTTACAACTTTAATTTATGTCCCAATGTTACATACAACATAAAGTGGCCCCAAGAATAATTATATTAAATACATTATGCAAAGTGTACAACACACCTTTTCCTAACACAATAGTCGATCTCTGAATAAAGCATAAGCATTTTAAAACATATTGTTGATGCATATATAGATGTGCTTCACCACATAATATCAAACAAAAGAACTGTAGAGGGTGTGTAGGATCAATTTCCAATATTTTTTTCTCTTTTTTGTTTTTTTTCAACTTCTATTTTTTTCTTCATGCTAAGTTGTAAAGGATGGTCAGTTGTCCCTTGCCATCCCCTGTCAATCTTTGCCTACTTGTGGGATGAACCATGTGTTCTTTTTGTGATTGGGGACATCCTTGGAGATGTTGCCTAGTTGTTCATGCATCCTTGAAATGTCCCTGGGATGGGAATGGCAAGAAAAGCCTAGGGGGCACGTCCCTATGTAACATAACTAAAAAGCCATAATGAACAAACAATTTGTTGCAACCTTTTTCCATGTATCTATTTGAATATTGCATCATTTTACTATGCCAAAATGGAATTCTTCATCAAGCCTTTTAGGTAAGTTGCTTAGTGTTGCCTAACAGATTGGTCACCTTGAGAAATAATGAGTTATTTTGCATGAAAGTTGTGATTGTTCCCCAACAACTCTGCAAAGTTCACAATTTCATTTGTGAATTTCCTTTGAATTTTGGAGGTACAACTCCCTGGTATGATATGCAATAAATTTAACTAAACTAACTAAACATACATATGCTTTTAACCTGAAAGTAGGAAAGACAAAAATCAATATGAGGAAAATTCCTTATACCAAGTGCAGAGAATAGTAGTAAAGATATTGGCTCAAAGACCAATTCTCATATGGTAGATTGTTAAAATACTAACACAAAGACTAGTTTGCATGAAATAGATTATAAAACTATTGGCACAAAGACCAGTTTACTTAAGATAAAGTAAAATATATATCAACCCAATATTACTTGTGAATTGAAATCAAATACAAAGATGGATACATACACCAACACTCATGAATAGCATAAACATCCAGATACACCTTAAATACATAGATTTAAGAATATCAACAAATAGAGATTTCATTTTATAGAAAAATTGTATTCAAAATAGCATAATATCAAGTCTTTTTAGTGATGTCTAGAGAGAGACAACTTGAAAATAATTACATATATAAAGCAAGTGAGTAACCGTTTCTTTTCCCATAACTAATTTTAATTAAAAGTCTTTCAAAAATAAAACAACTAAAAATTAAGACACTGGCGCTTCACTTTCGGCTTCTACAGACGTGGCAAGTCATTTCTGAAAGTAAAGTAGAGTGCGAAAAATGACTTCCTAATACTAATCTTCAGGAGAGAGACAAAAAAACTTTCAAAACATTGCAATTATAGTTCATTTAAGATGCACATACATGAATACAAAAATAGGAAGATGCTAGAAAAAAGTAAGGGCGAGTTCAGTTGAAATTGGGTGAATGATCTCTGTTAAGGTTTCTTGTGTCTGGCATCATCCTTGGCCCCTCTTGCATCATACTATACCATAGGCACATGATTTTCTCATTTACTATGTGTATGTCTGCATTTACCATGGACATTGGTTTTATTATTCCTTCAACCAAATCTAACCCAATAGTTCTTGCCAGTGTTGGCGGTGTTGGTGGTTTGATAACTCTGCTCAATGGCCCCCCCTTCGAACAAGTGACCCTGAAAATTTGTTCCAAAAGTGTTTCATGAGGTAAGTCGTTTGACTCCCTAGCTGATGTGGTTTTACCCTTGCCGTATTTTGATTTTGCATGACAATGGCTTGAGCAACATACTCTTGTTGGTTATTTTGTTGGGAGGACTCCCCCTGAAAGTGTGCTTAAAGAATGGGTCCACAAGACCTGGGTCCCTCATGGGGTCTGCCTTAATATGCTCCAAAATTTAACGAAGGGTTTTTTCTTTTTTGCTTTACGGAGGTTAGTCATGTTTAGGCAATCTTGAATCATGGTCCTTGGTATGTTTGGTTATCTTTGTTGGTCTTCTAGTCGTGGACCCGAGACTTTGCTGTCTCAGATGACACCAAGTTGTGGGTCCCAGTCTAGACTGAGTTTTCAAGTTTTACTTTGCCTTGTGTGCCTTTCTTTCAACATATTGCATCCTCTCTGGGGAAGGTCATTTGTATTGAACTAGATAGGTTCTTTTAGGTTCGAGCACATAAATGGGTATGTGTCGAAGTGGACCTTTCACAAGATTTGAAGGAGTCCATTGACATCCAAATTGGAGCTCTCTGACATTCCTAGAAAGTAAATTATTTTAATCTATCGAACACATGTTATAGGTGTCAGTCCACATACCACAAGATTAAGGATTTCCCTTTAGCAGTTCCTCATACTCCTTCACCGCCGTGGGATTCTAAAAAGCTCCGTCAGGTGGATAGTTCTGCTGCCAAATCAGAGAAGAAATGGAAAATGGTTATGAACCACAAAAATAAGTCCAATGGCTCTAGGATGGTTTCAAAAGTCCCTGATCCAACCAAAGAAGTTTCAAACCCTTCAATGAAGGGGAAAGAGGCCCAAGTTGGGTCTACCACTACTTTGGTGTGACCAAGGCCTAAGGCTACATCTCATCCTGTTGTCATCATGATAACACATTCAAGTGAATCTTATCCCATGTTAGGAGCTCAAAGGCGGTCTTGCAACCCTTCATTGCCTCTAGAAGAAGGAGAATATGTTCAGGAGAAACAAATATTTTCTTCTTCGGACATTCAAATTGGCTTAGATCCACTAGAATTTTTGTAGAATCGCTTCTCGACTTTGGTTGAGGAGTCAGAATCTGATGGTATGGAAGCATTTCACTCATGGAATGTTCAAGGTTTGACAGACCTCTCTAGGAAGTATTCCATTAGGGATACTTTGTAGAAGTATACTGGTATTGAAGTGCTTTATCTCCAAGAAGTGAAAGTCACTGGTTTTTTGCTTGCGTCAATTTGTCGGTCTATTTGGCTAGCTAATACTAAAATGTTTTTTACTAAACATGAGTCTGAACATGGTGGAGCAATCACCCTTTTGTCCCCATAGTGGCATGCTTGTGTGATTGATCATGGGTTTGCCCCCACACATTGGCTCATCTAGATTCTTCTTAACATTGATAATCATTCTTTTGGGATTATCAATGTTTATACCTCAAATGATGTTGTTGAAATATCTCTTCTCTGGCACTGGATTGTTGATTCACTACTAATTGCTACTTTACTTTTGTGTGGGGATTTCAATATAGTTGAGATAGCGTACAATAAAGATGGTACTTTTCCATTCAAATGAGTAGCTGACAAACGTGAGGCATGGTTTTACATGCGTAATAAATTGGGAATTTTTGATCCCAATATTGGCTGTTGCCATTCTCATTCTCTCTGGCACACTTGGTGTAATTATTGAGCTAGTTCTGATATGATATTTAAGTGCCTCGATCATGTGATGATCTCAACTCAATATTTTTTCTCCTTTGATAGCTCTTCACTTTCAGCTAAGCCGTTAGTGGATGTGATGTTGCCAGATCGTTTCCCCATCTCTTTTTGCATTAAATGGGAGATAAGACAACCTCGTGCCAACAAGTCCGAATTATTCCTTAACATGTATTTGTTGCATCATCAACCCATGCTGGTCCAGAGTCATATGATTTAGAATTTGGAGTGTAGGCTACCTCATAATATAGTTTGGATTGCTTGGTGGAATGATGCCATCCATCGCACGACAAGGTTTCTTTGCATTTATGGGTGCCAGTTTGTCCTCTTTCGCTGTAGGTCTTATAAGGTGATCATGACTGACCTTTGCTCAGCCACCAAGGCTCTAGCGGCTAGCTCTTTTTCCACTACATTGTAAGTCAAGGTGGTGGAATTAAGGAACCAAAAGCAAGTTGCAAATAATTATGCTGCTAGAGGTGCACAAATCAAGGCCAAACTGCACTAGCTTAAAATTGGTGATCATGCCTCCAAAGAATTTTTTCTAGCCCTTCATGCCAGGCACTCATCTCCTAGTATCAAAAAAATAAAAGAGGGCACCCAGGTGATTTCTAAGCTACTTAAAATTATCCAAGCCTTTTTTAGGCATTATGAACAAGTGTTCACTGCTCAGGAGTACACACCAAAGTGTTAGCAAGCTCTATATGATTATCTTGTTGCTATGCCAAACAAGCTATCTTCTCCCCGAAAAGTCTTTTGTGAGA
This sequence comes from Sequoiadendron giganteum, assembly GCA_007115665.2. NCBI lineage: Eukaryota > Viridiplantae > Streptophyta > Pinopsida > Cupressales > Cupressaceae > Sequoiadendron > Sequoiadendron giganteum. Next base: position 160,680,854 of record CM021100.1, on the reverse strand, counting down.
AATTTATCACAATTGAAGACTTGAAGGAGGTTGGTCACACCATGGGAGATGAAAAATCCTTGGGCATTGATGGATTCCTGTGTGAATTTTACAAAGCCCTTTGAGACTGTGTTGGGCATGATTTGCATAAAGTTTATCTTGAAGCTTTTTATTTTAAAACCCTTGGAAACATAATTAACAAAGGGAATATTAAGTTTATACCTAAGTCTGGTGATCCTGAGGATATATGCAACTGGTGGCCTATCACACTCCTCAATGTTTCCTACAAAATTATTTCCAAAGCCCTTGCCTTGAAAATTCATCATCTCTTGCCTCAAATTATGTGCCTGAAACAAACTGGTTTCATCAAATCCAGATTTATTCTAGATAATATCATTATCATGTGGGAAGGAATGGAATGGACTAGGTGTTCTAACCAAAAATCCATTTTTCTTAAAATTGACTTTGCTAAAGCTTAAGACTGCATTGAATGGCCTTTTATTCCCACCATGCTGGTTGCCTTGGGGTTTGGACCTAATTTCATTTAGGTTGTCCAAATGATTTTTGTAGACGCCTCTACTTGCATCACTATTAATGGCCACCAGTCCCTTGCCTTCATCTTGTTCTGCTCCATCAAGTAGGGTTGTCTACTTGCCCCCTCTCTCTATGTGCTTATTGTTGAAGGGTTTGGTTATTTGTTGGCTAGTGTTATTTCCCAGCAGCAAGTTAGAGGCATTTTTTTTCCTAGTTCACAAGCTCAACTTGTTAATGGCCATTTTAAAGATATCAAGTTTCCACAATCAATAATGTTATTTACAATGATTTATATCTTTTATTGATGCAAAAATTCTCACACAATCAAAGCCAAAAATCATTGCAAAGAATGGCCATTTTGCTGATGACTATTTTCTCACTCTTCTAGAAGAGGAAAACAATATCAAAGTGACTTTGGATTTCCTTGAGACTTTATGCCTTGCTTTTGGTTCCACCATTCAATGACATAAAGCATTATGCTATAGGTAGTCTATTATGCCCACTCTTCAATGGTTTCAAGAGTATGGCTGGAAGTGGGTTGGGCCAGGGGAAATCTTTCAATTTTGGGGCATTCCCTTTGCCTTCTAGGCTTCCTCACGGGGTTGTGGCAACCAGTTCTCTCTTAGATTGAGCAAAAGTTGGCTTACTAGATTACCACGCTTATTTCTCTGGCTGGGAAATTTCAAGTTTGTTCTAAAATTTTAGTTGCTACGCATGTCTATTAATCTTCATTTTGGGCTCCTTTGAAGGTTGCTTACGCTAAGCTTGAAAAGTTGTTACATGACTATTTTTGGGCCTCTTCTGAGGCTCATCGAGGGTTGCACAACATAGCTTAGGAGTTTTTATACCTATCCAAAGACTCTAGAGGGCTTGGCTTGCTCTCCACTCAATGACAAGGGAATGGCCTGTGTGTGAAATGGATAATCCATGCTCTTAATGGCGATGAATCCTAGAAAATTCTTCTTAGGCATTGCATTCAGGCTAGTTTTCCTATTCATAGAACGACCTAGAAGGGGATTGGATTTGAAACCCTTTTGGTTATGAAGGAACCAGTCCAAATTGTGGGAAATTTTGTGGCCAAAAGTAGTTGGAGAGCCTGAGAAGCTATTAAGCCTTAGCTCCATTGGGTTGGCTCTAGTTTCCGTGATGGGCTTTCGCTCAATCAACAAAATGTGTGGAGGTCACCCCTCTTTGCCAGTAATAGTCAGTCGTTGGCCAAATCACCTTGGCTTAAGGATTTAAGATTCCACAAGAAAGGTATCTAGACCTTGCAACATGTGTTTCATAGACCCACGATGTGTATTATGTCATGGGAATATTTTTCATGCTCATTATAGACTTCAAAACTAGGACCGTGATACTTATGATGGTCTAGTGAATTCTATTTGAGTAGATATGCTTCATAAGGTGGGCATTCATGGCACCAAGCCCTGGTGGAAGGACTTGAAGTGGTACCCAAACACCCCTTTTAGAAATTACAAGCCTAGACTTGGTTATTGGTGGCTTTCACCATACTTTTCTATGATTGATAGTTTGAACCAGTGGAGGCATCTTCAGTCTTCTATGGTTGTTTGGTGAAAATGATTCTCTGCCACTTGGTCTACAAGTTTTGAGCCTAAGCTCACCCACTTTTCTTGTTATATTATTTTCCAAGGCTTACTAGTGGGGTCTCAGCTTGTTCACTTGGGGGTTGAGGACCCTTGGTGCCCATTTTGTGGGCAAACTAAGTCTTTTAAGCATCTTTTCTAGTTTTGTACCAGAGCTCAACAGTTTTGGAATTAGATTCATGACTTATTTTGATCATTTCGATCAGAGTTGTTCTCCTAGCACATGGTTCTGCTGGGTGACTCACCCAGGATTTCTGCTAATATACCCAACTTTGGCACACTTTCAAGGTGGAAATCCTCTTCAATGTTTGGAAAGATAGAAATGCCTGCATATTTGCTCACAACCAGATTGATAAAAATGTTTCTTTGTATTCTAAAGCTATTATTTTCTCTAATGTGCTTTTGCAGATTCAAGTACAAGAAAATAATTTTTCACTTGATGTGTCTCACCTCCAGGTACTTCTAGACCATTAGGGCAATGCCCCATGTACTGTGGCTCGGGTGCCCTCTTCACCCACCTCCTTGCATGGTCGGTCACCTTGACAGTGCCAACGTTGAAGTGGTTTTTCTCGCCCCCGCTTTTAGGCTCCTCCTCATTGTGGCTCATGGCCTCCTTGGTAGTTGCATTCTCCTCCTCTGCGGGTTGACCTGGGGTGGCCCTCTGGGGGGATGGTAGGAAACGGTTGTGGCAGCTCTAGGTGGCCCTCTGATAATGTTCCTAGTAGCGGCTTTGGTTGGCCAAACACTAAAAAATGTTTCTTGCATTTGGCTTTGGCAATCTCACCTCGACGCGAGGATAAAGAAGAAGATAAAGAGAAAGAAGATGACAATGGCTAGGGCCCTCTTGACATCACTCCAGCCCCACTGATGTATGGAGTAAAAAGATGGATGCCAAAGACCCTCTTAGCTCTGTTGGGACTGCTTTGGCCACTTAATGGCCTTTTTTATTTATATGTTTGTAATTTTTATGGTTTTCTAGGCTAGGCCCAAGTGACTCTACTTCTGGTTTTTTGGGCTTGACCCATGTGACTCTCAGGGTGTGCCTTCTTACCACCCATCACTTTTTGTGAATATGTACTTTATCTTTATTATTAATATAGATAGCTACTTATTCATCAAAAAATAATAACATAATAGACAATAAGACATCAACACAAGAATTTACGTGGGAAAACCCTCTGAAGAAAAATTCCACACACCAAAGCAGAAATCTCTTGTATTATAGTAAAATGGCAATTACATACAAGTTACAGAGCTATGCTCTTTTAGGTGTCAATTCACAATATCAATTCAACAGCTTTACATCCACCCTTGCTTCAACCAACAACCCTTCGACCCACGGTCAATCCAACACCACTACAAAATTCTCTCTATCTTTATATATCTATCTCCTTCAAGTTGGCTTAACCTCTTGATGTCTTTGTATCAGCTCATCAACCAATGAACATCAAGATCCCGCAAGTAGCTACATTGTTATCAAGAACTTCAACTATCAACTTTAGGTTGAAATTATTGGGCCAATGATCACATTTATTCACAACAACGATGTGCAATCAACAAATAACTCTGTGCCACATGTCGCCATCTAACTCATTAGTCTATCACCATCGTAGTATCAAGGGAAATTCAAATCCTCTTTAAAGAGACCATGTAGCAACTCATTTAGATATGGAAAAGTGTCACCAAAAAACCTTGCAACCTACCACCATACCGCATAATACTGCTACATCGCAGTCATCCCCAATTGACCTTCATAGGATCACTTGTTCACCGCTATACAATAGGCTACATTCCCCGCACTACCACAGGATATCACTTGGACCATTGTAGGATGATGAGATCTATACCACACCACTAAAAACCATCTTCATGGGCTATCATAGGGTGGTTGTATGACCCACACAACTGCCAACCACTCCAAACACCATCATGGGGTGGTGGGGTAACCACTGCTCTACTGAGAACACCTTCCATGGACAATTGTGGGGTGGCGGGTAGCACCACTAGCCCACATAAGCTAATGAGGACTACCATAGTATGGAAAGTAACATCACCAACCCACACCCCTCTTAACTGCACCCTAAAATACTATGGTAAAGACTTGAAAGCAAACCTTTGGGAAGTCTAGCAACTGAGCTAGGGTTTCAATAATGAGTTTGAGACACACATTCTCAACATTCTCCCACTTGATGAAGAACTCACTAAACCCCTTCCAATGCTTGAAGTCACTAAATATTCTAGGCCCCAAGGCCCATCAAACTAGTGCACCATTCAAACTTATCTGTGCTCACAGGCTTCGTCAATGCATCAACAACATTCACCAAAGTATCAACCTTTTCTAGACTAACCTTTCCATCCTCCACCATATCATGAACAAAGTGGTATTGCACATCAATATGTTTTTTTCTGGCATGGAAAGTTAGATTTTTTTCCAAACAAATGGCATTCTGACTATCACAACAAATAGAAATCTACCCTACATAAAAACTGACATCATAACACAATATTCTAAGTCAAATGGCTTCCTTACAGGCATGAGTTGCTGCCATGTACTTAGCCTCAGTAGTGGACAAAGTGACTACAACCTACTGCTTGATCATCCAGTTAACTACACCACAAAACAATGTGAATACATATCCATTGGTGGATCTTCTATTGTCAATGTCCCCTACCCAATCAAAATCCACATATCCATGAATACTAATTGAACTCTGAGATCCAATAGAGTAACCATGATAACATAAGGCATACTTAGAAGTACACTTCAAATACCTGGAAACTCTCTTAATAACATCCCAATGCAACCTTCTTAGATTAGCCATAAATCGACTAAACACTCCCACTGCTTGGGAAATGTCTAGCCTAGTACAAACCATTGTATACATTAAACTATCAAATGCACTTGCATAAGACAACTTGGTCATGTCCTCCATCTTAGTAGGAGATTTTGGAAATTTTCAACAAAAAGTTTCATTCCCTGCAACACTAGAACAACTAACTACTTGCAATCCGCCATATTAAACCTCTCTAGGACAACATTTATATACTTGCTCTAGCTGAGCCAAATTTTTCTATTTACACTATCCCTTTTGATTTCCATCACCAGAATATACCTAGTTAAACCTAGATCTTTCATTTCAAACTGTGTTGATAATTAATACTTCAATTAAAAAATAATACCCTTACTATTCCCAATGAACATGTAATCCACATACATGGCGATAATTGTTGATGTTGTTTGTCATTAAATTCAAAGTTGCAAATATTAGTGGTGCAAATGTCACTTATTTCATGTTTTTGATCCTATGGTATTAGTAAAATTGTGTTGGTGTTTGTTGCTTGATATTGATATCAAAATGGTGCTGCTTCAAGGTATTGGTGCATTCAGACATTCAAGTTTGATGTTGCATTTATTTGGAACTTTATGGTGATGATGATATATTTCATGTTATTATGTCAAAAGTGAAGGGTTCAAAGAAACATTGATGGTGTAGAGAATAATTACTGAGAAAAATTGCAAAGTTCAACTTTGGTGACTATGAGGTTTAAGGTTGATACTTTCATAACATAAAATACTATGGATCATATATTAGGGTCTATATTTTCTTGAATATATTGTGAAGATATCAAAGGGTGCATACAGTAACTATTGCATTCATGTAATGATGCTTGAGGCATTCATTAGGGTTTAAGTTTAAGATTTAAAAACCCTAGAAGATATAAGGGTTTATGCTTTTTGAAAGACTTCATTGTAGTATTATTTCTATGTTCTATTTATGAGTTGATTGGCTATGAACGGTTAAGAAGTATTTTAAGTGACAATCAAAAGGGTTCATATTCATTAGGTAATCAACCCCTTCATTAGTTAAACAGGTAAATCAACTTCATTTCATTGCTCCATATGATATCAATGGTCACAATTTAATTGTGTTAGATGCAGGATTATAAATCTAACCTGTCTATGTTTAAATCTTCCAACAACTATTTCTTGAATTCCTTCCTTTGAAAATAATCTACCAGTTGCTTCAATTGTTTCTTTATAATTGTTAGAAAATGAAAAGGTGTATGGTTACATTTATGGCACCAATTTGTAGGAGGAGAAGGTTCTAGTTTTGAAAATATTTTTGGCTATTGACGGTAAGAGGTTTGTAGTTTTTTTGATTGGAATATGGAATGATTTTGGTGAGAAGATAATGCATGTCTTTTATTGAATTGTGATATGAATCTGGACTATGAAAATGTGGAGTGAAGAGTATGATATTATGTTCTCATCTCTGGATTATGTGTTGTGTTGAATAGTTGTCAAGGCTATGAGATATGAGCTTGGTGAAAGTTTGTTGAAAGTGATGATACCTTGGTTCTTGTCAATTAAGCATTGAAAAAGAGTATTGATTAATAGTTTATACAAAGATAGTCTGTACAATGAAGATTTTTTGAGATGTATTCACTATTGCACAGTATTGTGCGATATGAGTTTAGGTGATTTTTATTTCAATTGAAGAGAGGATAATGTGTGTATGTGCTAAGTATGAAGGTGTTCATGATATTGAATTCTAATTTGTTTCATCCATCGCCTTTCTTTAAGAAGGTTATAGCTAGAGTTTTGATTTAAAGAAAAGTACAGTAACAGTGCTATGGTATGTGTGTGTGTGAATATGTGAGCTAACTAAAAAGATAAACAAACACACCAATGCGACATTATATCAAAGGAAACTAATTTAAATGTAAAACAAACTCTAAAACAACAGTTCCTTCAAAAATGTCCCATTGTCCTCTATCTCCAAGGATTTAGTGTAAGTTGTTGGCTCTCAGTTGGTGTAAGCAACAACTTGGTAGAATGACAACTTAGAGAATGAGCTTATGCAACATGTATGTCTATTTGCTAAATGATTAAGCTAAGATATGAAACTAAAATACTCTAAAAAATAAACACTATGCTTAAGACCAAGATTGCTAAATGCTGGATAGAATGAAACTATAGTAATCACATTAAATTCACAAAATCTAGGATCATTTTCAACTCCCAAAGGGGCTATATTTATAGATTTTTGGAGGCAAAAGTCTAGTTGGCAAAGATCGATGGTCAAAATCAAGCTTGTCAAGATGAATGGTGAGAGATTCTGGAGGTTGAGAGAATAATGGAAAATGTTTCCTCCTACACAACCTTCTCCATTCAAAATTGAAGGAAAGTTGCCATTTGTGCAATTCAATTATGAGGAGTTAGTTGGTAGTTGAGGATAAATCCTTTAATTAAATAATTAAGTTATTTAATTATATGTGACAAGGATTTTAGAAGCTTCCATAATTAAATAATTAATACTTAATTATGTGTGAGAGATAAAAAAGGAAGTTAATTAAATATTTAAAATATTTAATTAAATGTGAACTAGTGAGGAAAGTGTTAAATTAAATATTTATAATATTTAATATAAATGTGGGGTGAAGAATGAGTTTAGAAGAATATTCCATTATTTGAATCTTAAAATTTACAATAATATGATAATTAATATAAATAAATTATGATTTTTTTTTAAATTTAATTAAGAGGAAGATGACAATAATTAAATAACTTATTTATTTAATTAGATTAGAAGAATTAGAAAAGTGAACTGTATAAATAAATAATTAAATTTATTTATATGTAGATGACTTTAGATTTTATTTTTTTGGTCAATAAATAGCTGCTTGTGGGGTAGCACCCATAAAGTGAACAAAATAAATATATGGATTGCTTCAGACCCAAATTGGGGAGCACAAAAATCCTGCTTCAGACCCACGAGTGGGGAGCACAAAGAGGCAACACCTAACCAAATTTACCCTTACCTATAGACTGATCAACTTCCCTCTTCTTTGGTGTAGGATCAGAGGTGCATATTGAATTTCACCTCATTCTTCTTTCTTTTTCTTTGCACCCTTGTCTAGTTTTCTTCAGAAAAACCACCACCCATGTCCTCTGTTTTACCTTTGATTATTTGGATTCCCCTTGGAGACATTATTTATGAATTTCCATCCTTGGCACTATGATGACCAACATGAGGATAAACTGTTGAGGCCTCTGAATCAACTTGTTTCCCATTTTGGGCCCAGTTTCTTTTCTTTGAGGTAGTGGTGGGGGTTTTGCTAGGTGAAGGAGCATCAACAACAAAAATTCACTACAAAAGAGGATATACCTGCCATTGGAGTGGATTAGGAATTTCCTGGTGGAGCCATGCCCGAGGCAGTGTCAACAACTTTGGGTGGCTCTACAACTTCACCATCTAAACCATCCTTTTCCACTGAGTAGTGCTGGGGGGTGGAATCTTTCCACCAAGAAGCTTGGTTTCCATACCAAAATTTTGAGCAGTGTGTAGCCATATGACCAATGTTGAAACATCAATGACAACGAAAAGGTAGTCCTTCATAATCGAGCAATTGATTCCATTCCATCCCTGCCATTTTTAGAAGGATATTCATAGGGAGATCTTTGGTTGCATTTTTAGAAGGATAATCGAGCGTAGGTAGTGTACAATTTTTTTGAGGAGCCATCATCCACCACCAAAAACTTCCCCAGCGAGCTGCCAATGGCTTCAAAGCATGAGTCACACCAAAACTATAGAGGCAGATTCAACATCCTTACCCAGATTGGAACCAAGTCAAAGGATTCCGTGAGAGGGTTGAAGGAGGAGTGCCAGGGTTTCAAAATTAATAAATTTTGCTCCTTCCAGCTCCATTGGTATTCATATAGAACTGTATTACGATCCTTCACATTATCGAAAACCACCATGAAGAACCCCCTTGCATTGGGGTATATCTCTACATCCCCACCCAAAATAGGTTTCCAAAATTATGCGATCCAATCATGTAGCTCTGCTAGGCTTGGTCAAAACCCCCAGAATCTACCAACCAACCCTTGATCTGCAAAATAAGATATATTTTCAGCCACTTCTTCAAAAATCCCTCTGACGAAGGAAACCATTGGGATAGTGGTTGCACACTGGAGAGCCCTAGGAGCCTTCCGATCACCACAGTCAGTGGTTGGTTGATTCAACACTCTTTCCTACCCATGATTCTTCCTTTCTCGTCCTTCTACCACCATGAAATATGAGTGGCCAAGGTTTGAAATAGTTGGTTGAGGGTTTTTTCGCCTCCCATCATTTGGGCCTGGGGTTTCCATAGAGGCATTGAAGGATTCCCTAGTTGCACTAGTCGACGACAAAGACTTCACCTCCTTCCCATCTGATGCCCCTTCCTTGCTTTTGCCATGCCTCCATGATTTTGGTTGCTTTTCCTGCACTTGAGAGTCATCCCTAGCCAGTTTGTAGCCATGGAGATCTGGCACAACAGCAGGAGGGTAGGCCAAAAATTTTCACAGAGCATTAGAGACAGCTGAATTCATTGTACACCTCTTTTTATAAATAGAAGATATTAAGGTTTGGGCCTTGGTTGTTAGCACTACAGGCAAGAAGCCCGACCCGTTCACCAAGGAGCCTCCCCTCAACACCAGGGTTAATAAACTCCATTATTGACATGGTAGAGAACAACCCCACTAGGTTTGAACCTTGGTTGTTGGCTCTACATGCAAGAATCCCCACCATTTCACCAAAGGGTCACCCCTACAATAAGAAAGATATTAAGGTTTGGGCCTTGGTTGTTGGCACTATAGGTAAGAAGCCACACCAGTTCACCAAGGAGCCTCCCCTTAACACTAGGGTTTATAAAATCCATTGTTGACGTGGTAGAGAACAACCCCATGAGGTTTGAACCTTGGTTGTTGGCTCTACAGGAAAGAAGCCCCACCATTTCACCAAAGGGTCACCCCTAAAATATAATATGGGGTGAGAGAGGCTCGAACTCTCTTTTAAAAAAAAAGATATTAAGGTTTGGGCCTTGGTTGTTGGCACTATAGGCAAGAAGCCCTACCAGTTCACCAAGGAGGCTCCCCTTAACACAAGGGTTAATAAACTCCATTGTTGACGTGGTAGAGAACAACCCCACGAGGTTTGAACCTTGGTTGTTGGCTCTACAGGCAAGAAGCCCCACCATTTCACCAAAGGGTCACCCCTATAGATGACTTAAAAAAAATAATTAAATAATTCATATTTAATTGATTAATAGGCTCTATTTCTAATGACCATTTTTAGATGTATACAATATGGATGAATTGATGTAGGGGAAAAGTAGTGGTTTTTATTGAAATGGAGTAACCCTTTGGTTTTTCTTTTGTTTTTTCTTTGAAGATTTCTAGTGAGGCATGATGGTTTGCCAGTGAGGCATATTGAGTTGCTAGTGAGGTAGATTGAGTAGCCAATGAGGCTTGTTTTTCTAGTGAGGTAAGTTAGTTTTCCAGTGAGGCAGGTTGAGTAGCCCGTGAGACATGCAATATGTAATTAGCAAGGTTTTAGCTAGTGAGGCTTAATGAATTTATTTTTTAGAGTGTTTTTCCACCCTTTTAGGGTTTTCCACTCATAAAACCTGTGTTATGTTTTCTTTTGGTGGTGTACTATATTGTGCTTTATTGATCATCTTTGATTAAAGTGTTATGTTTCGATTTACATATAATATCTAGAGTGTTTGAAGTATTTTCATGGGTCTCTTTAAATTAACCAAAGGGTTAATTTTTTGAAATTGATTTTTCATTTGACCATTGATTCACCTCCCCTCTTAGTGGTCCTATACTCCAACAAGTGGTATCAGAGCATTAGGTCCCTTTGCATAAGTTTAATCAACTTGGGAGATCATGGTAGTGGAGCACTTATCATGGAAAAAAGTAAAAGAAAAAAAGGAAAAAGAAATACGCAACAAAATGCTAAACAACAAGAACCACCTAAACCAAATACAAAGGATGATGAAGTAGTTATAAGAAATGACTTAAAAATTGAAGAAGATATAAGGTTAGAAGATGATTTTGTAGTTGAGAATTTTGACAACGAAGGAGACTGCTTTGGGAGTGAATATGAACAAGACTATGATGAAGATGAATGTGAAATTGATCTTGAAGGTGAACTTATTTCTACCCTAGATGAGATCAACAAACTCAGGAAGAAGAATCAGAGTTTAGAGTTGCAACTTCAAGAAGAAAAGAAGTCTAAGGTAAAAATACTTTCAGCCCTTGAAGAAGCATAAAAATTGAAAGTGAAGTGTGAAGAATCTAATCAACTTATTAAGGATCTAAAGTTGCAAATGGTAGAGTCTAGAAGAGTTGAAGAAGTCACTAGCACAAACTTGAAAACCAAAATGGAATATTGTCAAAAGCTAGAGGCTGAAGTGTTGTCTCTAGGAAAACAACTAGAGAAGGTAAATTAGGAGCTAAAGAGGAGTCTTCAAAATGAGCAGAGCACTAAGTTATTTGAGAAAATGATTCTAAGTCAAAGGTCTATATCAAACAAGTTTGGGTTAGGATATGAAGTAGAAAATAGTTACAAAGATGCTACAATGTCTAAAAAGAATGTTGGAAAAGCACCAATGGACTCAAACTCATCAAAATAGGCAATATATAAAAAAGGATAATCAAGCACTACTTCCAAAAGGCTTGTAGATCAAAAAAAAGGTGAAGATGGATACAAAAGAGTTCATAATCCCAATCAAAGACAAAGATCTAAGGTTAGAGAAACACCAAGGAAGAAAATAGATCTAAACTATTATCCTGCTGCTCCTAAGGCTAAAGAAAAGGAGACAAAAGAAAATGCTCCTATACAAGTCAACAACAACAAGTTCAAAAAATCCTTTCATTCAGAACAAAATTGAATGTCCAGGTTTGAAAATTATTTTCATGGTTATTGTTATTCTTGATATGAATTTGGTCATAGAGCAAAAGAGTGTTGGATGCATGCAAGAAAAGTTGTATGGAATAAGCATCCTTATGAGTGGTCAAATGTAAGAAGTAAGATTCTATGTTATAAATGCAATCACCTAGGTCATACAACAAGGTTTTGTGGGACACAAGTAAAAAATGATGTTCTTGGATTGCTAAGAGGCTATAATTTTTTTGTTCCTCATGTTGGTTACAAGATCATATGCTTTAGATGTCATAAGTTTGGACATAAAGGAATATTTTGTAAGACTAATTTGGTGAAAAAAATTTAATCATCATAAGAAATCAAGCACTATGAAATTTTGGAGAAGGAAATAAGAGAAAGAGAATAAAGAACCCGAGCTTGTGCATATTGCACAAGAAACATCCATAACTGCTTAACGAACATCATGAGGCTAGGGGTAGATGTTTATAATTTTATTATTTATCCCCATAGACAACAAAAAAAGAGAATCATACATGAGAGATATAGTGAAAGAAGTAAATGTGGAACTAGTTTGCAAGAGGGCAGTGCTTTAAGGTTGGCAATAAGTATGAACTGTGCAAAGGAATGAACATTCACCAAGGTAACAATGTTTTTTCTTGTAGCTTGGTAGGATTAATGAGATGTGATAGGTATCTTAGATTTAGAGGAAGGAGTAGAAGCTTTTAATGGAAGTAGTAACTCCTTCAAGAACATTGCAAAGAAACCATCCTAAAGAGTAGACTATAGGAGACAATAGTTGAGAACAGTTTCAGACAAGATTTTTAAGAATAATAGCTTCAAGATATTAGAGTGATGTGAGAGCTATGATAAAATAGGATAGGCACTAAAATTAAAAGGTAGTCCTTATGATTAGGTAGAGACTATGAAGTGGTAGATCTGTGATAGGTGGTAAGTAATTTCACCAAGAACAGTCATAGATAAAGATGCTCCTATCACACTAAATCATTTAAAATGTTACAAGGATTAAGCATAATATTATATGAACTAAGAAAAAGTTCTTTCAAAGATATATTCTATGTTAGTATCCATTAGTATGACACAATGATTTTGGAAACACTATTGACACAGCTTTATTAGATGTTTAGTCCATGGTAACAGTCCTTTGATTGATGTGCTAGTGTTTTTCTCAAGTGCCATGACCATTAAAATGCTCTTCATATTCATTATCTCAGTCATAGTCTTCATATGTTCAAGAAAGGTCTTCTTTTATGTGTTGTGACAGTAGTATAGGTGATGCAGATGTTGCACAGTCATGGTTTGTCTTGTAAGCATCTTGTTGCAGAGTTATAGTGAAGGAATCCATTGATAGTGGCATTTGAAAGGTAGTCTTATTCCTCTTGACAATGTGGCAGTGGTGTGGTTTTTCCAAGATACAATGTTTTCATGATATTGATACTTGATATTTCCAAAGAGTTAAAGTTATTGGTCATAGGTTTTGGTGTAGTCACTTTTGAACTGTTGAACTTTCCATAGTGATTTTCTTTTAGTTATTTAGTTAGACAACAAAGGACATTCTTGAAGGAAATATAAGAGGCCTTCTGTCAAACCCTAGAATGTGCAAAGACAGTGTTACTTGAATCTTGAACATGTTATGCAACTAACACTACAATAATAGTTTTGACATTTTGAAGTGACAGTTTCATAAGATAGTCATAGTTCTCTTAAAGTGTGGAACAATAGATAGTTGAATCATGGTTTCTCCATTGGTCGATAGTGCTTTAGCATGAATAGTTGCTCAGTTGATCAAAGATAGAGAGTTGAAGAGGTGCTTCAAATTTAAAAGATAGTGGTGTTTTTCCTAAGACAGTGAGGTACCAACATTTGTGAGATGGTAAGGTGCTCTCTTCATTAAAAGTCAATGGTGCTTCAAATTTCAAAGATAGTGAGGTACTAACAGTCACTTATGAGACAACACTTGTGATATCAATGCTAGCATCATTCTAGTGTTATTCATTATCACACAGTATTAGAGTAGTTATAATGTTAGTTACAGTTTGCATTGCAATGGTATCAGAGGTCTGCTCACATTCCCACAAAGCATTTTCTATAGTAAATGATAGGTACAATATATGGAGATTTACCTATTTTGTAAAGGATGGGTATCATGGTGACAAATATTTTCCAGTACTATGCATGTTATTGATAATGAAGTATAGCAAGGCTCTTGCAATATTTATCAATGAAATTCCATTGTTATGTAGTCACTATTTGAAATAGTGACTTTATACTTATGTAGTAGATTGAAGTAACAGTTGGCAGGTGTTTCAACATGTTGATAGTACTATTGTTGCACAAATCTAGTTAATGGTATCATGTTTATAGTGACACAAAGCTCTAACTTAAGGTGGTACAATCAAAGGGGTGCAATACAATATCAGTCCTTGCTTCTTATTTAGTAATGCACATATTGATGGTAGTATCTTGATGACAGTATCTTCATGATAGTGCAATGTTTTGATAACAAAGTACCTTAATGATAGTGGTCCACCAATTTTTTCTATGCTAGGTAGTAAAATGTGGTTACATGGTGATTACATGATATTCTTGAGTGGTGATAACAATTTTCCTCTGATATTGTCTTGTCCAATAGCATTGTTGCAAGATTATAGTGTTGATATGTGACAAACATTTTGTTTTGGATAGCTTATGTCTCTTTCGTTCAGTGATTCAACTTCTTTCCTTTGTTATTGAACTTGATTGGTTGATTTAACAGTTTGAGATTTCAAGTACATAGCCTCATCATTGCTTGTAGTTTTCTCTTAATTATTTTAACACTTTGATAGTTAATATTATTGATAGTTGACAATAAATATGGTCTGTACATGCTAATGGAAAAATATTTTAAACGATAGTTCATGGTTAAGAGTGCAATCATTGCAATAATAGTGAAGTTGTTCCTATTTGTCCAAAGGGGAGTAGGGCCTATGTGATTAGTGTTTGTAATATAGTAATGGATAGTTTGTTTCAAATATTTCACATCTTAGTGGTATATTGGGAATCTTTCAACATCTTTTACAATGGTAGTGGATAATGGTTTGACTTTCTCTTATTCTCTATGACAATTGTCTTTCCTTGCAAAATGAACATAACGATCTTAGCTACTGGTTTTATGTTTTGAAGACTTTTTCTTGCTTGGAGTTAGTGAAGGATTTTTTTGACAGTGCAACTGTTGTAGGGATCTAATGACAATAATTTGCAAGCACTCCTATTTCCAGTTATATACATTCAGTCCTCTTGCTTTGGCAGTGCTATATTGCAGGTTTGACAGGATGATTTTTGTTGCCTTTATATGGAGCTCATTTGTAGGGGGAGTAAATAATTTTCACTTAAGAACCCTTTGTCTTTAATGTCAAAGGGGGAGAGTGAGTGAGTGCAAAATTCACAATAGGGTTTTCCATCAATGACAAAGGGGGAGTTTGTTGATGTTTTTTGTCATTGATTTCAAAGTTGCAAATATCAATGGTGCATATATCACTTATTTCATGTTGTTGATCTTATGGTATCAGTGAAATGGTGTTGGTTTTTGTTGCTTCAAGGTGTTGGTGCATTCAGACATTCAAGTTTGATGTTGCATTGCTTTGGAACTTGGCATGGTGATGATGAAATATTTCATGGTATTATGTGAAAAGTGAAGGGTGCAAAGAAACATTGATGGTGTAAAGAAGAATTATTGATCAAAATTTCAAAGTTCAACTTTGGTGACTATGAGGTTTAAGGTTGATACTTTCATAACATAAAATGCTATGGATCATATATTAGGGTCTATATTTTCTTGAACATATTGTAAAGATATCAAAGGGTGCATACAATAACTATTGTATTCATGTCATGATGCTTGATGCATTAATTAGGGTTTAAGTTTAAGGTTTAAAAACCATAAAAGATATAGGGGTTTATGATTTTTGAAAGACTTCAACATAGTATTATTTCTATGTTCTATTTATGAGTTGACTGGCTATGAACGGTTAAGAAGTCTTTTAGGTGACAATCAAAAGGGTTCATATTAATTAGGTAACTAGAACCTTCACCAATTAAATAGGTAAAGCAACTTCATTTCATTGCTCCATATGATATCAACGGTCATAATTTAATTGTGTTAGAGGCAGGATCATAAATCTAAGGTATATGTTTAAATATTCCAACAACTATTTCCTGAAGTCCTTCCTTTCATAGGAATCTAATAGTCACTTCAATTGTTGCTTTGTAACTATTAGAAAATGAAAAGGTGAATGGTTACATTTATGGCTCCAATATGAAGGAGGAGAAGGTTCTAGTTTTGAAAATATTTTTGGATATCAATGGTCAGAGGTTTGTAATTTTTTTTATTGGAATATGGAATGATTTTGGTGAGAAGATAGTGTATGTTTTTGATTGAATTGTGATATGAATCTGGACTATAAAAAATTGGAGTGAAGAGTATGCTATTATGTTCTCATCTCTAGATTATGCGTTGTGTTGAATAGTTGTTAGGGCTATGAGATATGTTCTTAGTGAAAGTTTGTTGAAAGTGATGATATCTTGGTTCTTGTCAATTAAGAACTGACAAAGAGTATTGATTAATAGTCTATACAAAGATAGTTTGTACAAAAAATATTTTTGAGATCTATTGACTGCTACATAGTATTGTACAATCTAAGTGTGCCTTTATGTGGTTTGTATTTGAATTGAAGAGAGGATAGTGTGTGTATGTGATGAATATGAAGGTGTTCATGAGATTGACTTCTAATTTGTGCCATCCATCACTCTACTCTAAGAAGGTTATAGTCATAGTTTTGATTTCAAGAAAATTACAGTAACAATGTTATTGTATGGATGAATTGATGCAGGAGCAGAGTAGTGGTTTGTATTGAAAGTTTTTAATTTTTTTTAATTTTTGAAGATTACCAATGAGGCATGCTAGTTTTCTAGTGAGGCATATTGAGTTGCCAGTGAGGTAGATTGAGTAGTGAGTGAGGCTTGTTTTTCTAGTGAGGCATGTTAGTTTTCTAGTGACGTAGGCTAAGTAGCCAGTGAGGCTTTTTGTATTGCCAATGAGGCATGCAATATGTAATTAGAAAGGTTTTAGCTAGTGAGGCTTAATGAAATAATTTTTTAGAGTGGTTTTTCATCCTTTTAGGATTTTCTAATCAAAAAACTTGTGTTATGTTTTTCTCTTAGTGGTGTATTATATTGTGCTTGATTGATCATCTTTGATTCAAGTGTTATATTTTGATTTGAATACAATATCTAGAGTGTTTGAAGTATTTTCATTGGGTCTCTTTGAATAATCAAGTGAGTTAAGTTTTTGAAATTGATTTTGCATTTGACCAATAATTCATCCCCCTCTCAGTGGTCCTATACTCCAACAATAATAAGAAGATGACCATTTTTAGTTTTAAAGTAAACACAATGATCAAACTTTGATCTCACAAACCCCAAAGACAACATATAGGTATCAAACTTCTGGTACCACATTCTAGGCAACTGCTTCAAACCATACAAAGATCCTTACCTTTTTCAAAAAAGTGCTCAAGTTGGGACATGTAAATCTCTTCCTTAAAATCACCATGAAGAAATGTCTTCATGTCCATCTTCTTGATTGCTAAGTCATATGCAGCTACAAGTGACAACAAAAATATGATAGACGTTAGCTTATCTATAGGAGAAAATATTTCTCCATAATCAATCCCCTCCCCTTGGGAGTATCCTTTCGCGACCAACCTTGATTTATGCTTCTCAACACTACCATCTAGACCTATATTTTTCTTGAACACCCATTTACATCCAAAAGGATTTTGACTTTCAGGGAAAGGTACTAGATCCCACGTTTCGCTCTTCTTCAATGATGACATTTCTTCATACATGGCTTCCAACTAGGAACCTAAATCAAACATACCCATAGCCTCTCTAACAGTCCTAGGCTCATCAGTGTTAGAAATCATAGCATAGGCACAACAAGAATCTAACATAGAATATCCAAATCTTAGTACTCGTAGACCTTGTCATAGGTTGAGGCTGAGGTTCTTCATCTTGATTAGAATTTTCAGAGTTTCTTGAGCTCTCCTCACTAACAGGTCCACGAAGAGTACGTAGTTCATCCTCATCTAGAGTAAGAGGAAATTCAATGACCTCCTTTTTTGTTTCTTTCACCTCTTGCTACAGATCAACTATAGAAGATTTCAACTCATGAAAAACCACACTTCTGCTATAAGAAACCTTCTTTTTAATTGGGTTCCAAAGCTTGTACCCTTTCACACCAATTCCATAACCGATGAAGATACACTTCATTGCCTTGTTCTCCAATTTAGATATCTTTTCACTAGGAACATATGCATATGCCTCACAACCAAAGACTCTAATGTGTCTCAATGAGGGATTCTTACTAGACCAAACTTCCATAGGTGTCTTGTCCATGAGCATCGAAGTGGGAGATATGTTAATTAAATAAAATTCTATAGCTACAACCTTAGTACATAACTTCTATTCTAGACTAACACTACACAACATACTTCTCTCCCTTTCCATCATCGTTCTATTCATCCTTTCTGTAACTCCATTTTGTTGTGGAGTGTAGGGAGTTTTTTTATGCCTTTTAATTCCATGGTCCTTTCAAAACTTATCAAAATATGTAGAAAAAAACTCAACACCATTATCCATCCTCAAACACTTTATTTTTATAGTAGTTTGATTTTCAACCTGTAATGTCATAGAATTGCACCTAGGGGCAATTCCACATTTTTGCATCTTGCCTAGAATTTATGAAACCTTAGGAGCATTAATGAAAAAATCCCATTGTTGGGGATATGGATTCGGTCTATCATCATAGAACACATCTAAGACAACAGTGCCTTAGTGATTTCAATTCAAAATCACAACAAAGACACAACCAACTATGCCACAAAGCAGAAGTAGGCACAGTTGATCCCCCATTGATCCTACTGAAGAAAGTAAATGCAAAACTTATAACAGATTCAACACAAGCATAGATTCAAGAACATGATTTTGACAACCATGAAAGAAAAAACATGAACACACAGATATACATGGGGAAAACCTTTTCAGGTAAAAAACCCCACCTCCAAAACATTAAGCTCACTTGTATTATTCAGTAACTAAAAGCCAGTTACACTACAAACACAGAGCTATGCTCTTCAGGATAATACATCTTGTTCATCTGGAGAAAGAATACAGGCAACACAAAATAGAATCATCACATAGTTACAATGTCCTCATGACATATTATGTAGATTCCCTTCAACTCCTCACAAAAGACTGTCACAACTAGCCTCACGGCTAGCCCAACCCCTTGGCCTTTTAGGTTCACATCTTAACAGATCTGAGAGTCTAAGTGTTCACGGTTGAGCCGCTCGAACACTCTCAGCCTCTCTTTGTTATCGCTCATCACCCTTCTGCCTACACATGATTTCATGTGCCAACAAATCCTATCCATCCAAATAGTCAAAACCGTCCTTAGGATATCACTGACAGATCTTCCCATGCCATCCTCCTTGCATCGAGCCACCCAGGCATGCATCCGATCTGCACCGATCTCCTTTTCCTCGAGCCACCCAGGAAATAACTCTTTGCCAAAATTGGATTCTTGTTCACCACCCTGAGTCAACAACAATAACTATTTTTGGATTTTAGCCAATCAATCTGCTGAGCTGAGCCATGTGTTCACCACCCATTCATTGGTCACTCTGACAATCAAGTCCAACTTGGTCAACCGAGCTCCGAGCTCACCCAAGTCTTCACCATGCTCTGTCCCTTCTTTGTCTTCGACCAACCAGATGCAGTCAACCTGTCATTCACCTGTCGCACTTTCACCAAGTCCAACTCGGTCAATCTCGGACTCGAGTTCATCCGAGCTCCTACCGCGTTACCGCAACCCTGTTGGCTTTGCCTCGTGATATGGCGGTAAACCTGTTCGAGCCCGCCTTCAGACTCCACCGCACTACTATAGCCCAGTCAAGGTCTAGCCACGGTAAGGCGGTAGCCATCCTGGCAGACTATCGGTGGTCTTACCATGCTACCGTGGAGGCCGCTAGGCCACCTTGCAGTAGGGCGGTAACTGCTAGGAAGACCACAAGCGGTCTCATCACAGCCACCGGGGTATGGCGGTAACTGCCAGACTCGATCACAGGAGGTCTCATCGAGGCCACCATGGTGAGTGGACCTATCACCCGTGGTATGGTGGTAACCACCGGACCTGACCACAGGTGGTCTCACCGTGGCCATCGCGGTGAGTGGACCCACCACCCACGGTATGGTGGTAACCGCCAGACCACTACCGACGGCTTCACCGTGGTGAAGGTCTTCGCTGACCACAGTATGGTGGTAACCACCAGACTTGACATCGTGGTACCACCAGGGGAAAAAATAATTCAGGCGTGGTATGGTGGTAAATGCCATAAATAGAGGAAAAATGCCAAGGATGAAGGAGAAACAAGCCAGAAAGCTAAGGAAAAAACCCAACAATCTCCCACTTGACGCAGGCTTTTAGGCTTCCTCCAAACACCCAAACACGAACCAACACCATGCTTTCACGCTACAACCAAGACCCTTGCAACGACATCAAAAAATGTCCACCATCTCAAGCAACAACTCGAAACATAGGAACACACCAAGGTGAATAAGCACCTATCTCAGGAACACAAGCATCTGATCCTTCAGGCGAGAAAAGCACAACAACAACACTCAATGTGAACACAGAAACCGAAACACTTCTCCAAAACAAGATAGAACATCAGCCAGAAAAGCAACCATAAACTGACTGGCCTCATCCAACTGATCAAACCCTACATGACTGAAAAATAGTACCCACAACAAGTGCTAACCATCCAGTCATCCATACCTCTAAGGTATGAACATCAACAAACTCACGCCATCACTTAACCATCCACCTCAGCAAAGAACAAGCACCAAGTGTCAACTAGTCGTAGACAAAACATGTCCAGGTATTCCCACTACAAAGGTATAGTCCAGATGAGTGCAAACAAAGCACCATCAGAAGTGATCCAGGCATACCAAGTCCACCAATCCCTGCACATAGAAATGAGTAACCATGTAATTTCGAGGAACATCCACAGTGATATGCACAACCTACAACGTCCGCTGCAAGAAAAATTTCTCTCAACTGTCTTCCACCAATCTTCCAAAGTCCTTCATATCTGATTGAAGAAAGAGGCACAGGAACCTTCATGTCATCACCCAAGTGACAACACATGACCACAAACTGTGACCAACTCGGCTCCACAAATGCATCTTCACATCTAAAGTCATATGAAAACAAACATACAGGGAGAAAAGACCATATTAGAGAGAAACTACAAATCAAACCATGTAGCCACCTCCTACATACATTTCTAAATGCCAGCTGTGCCAAGAATGATCTTCTTCACATCCCAAGGGAAAAACCTTAACAACATCCAACAAAACCATGGATGTAAGCTCCTCAAAGAAGATCAAACTCACCCATATAACCATCTCCTATCAGTCCTGAAGAGAACAAGGAGATACACAATGCTGTCCACCTTCCATTATGAATCCTCCAGAGTTTTAAAACAACTCAAGATTCATATTCATGAAAAATAAAGCATAACTCACATCTAAAAGATATAATGGGCAAATACCTTCCAATATAAGTCATAGCGGAGTATAAGTTAGACCCCTCCGATATAGAATTCCCAAATTCTGCTAATAGGAGGATGAGTGACCCTCCAATTGAAGAAGTGAAGTGTGATCCTATCTAGGAGAACGCTCCTCCCCGGGGGAGTGACTCCATTTCCAAAGAGGAGGTTAATGTTTGTGAATCAAGTAAAGGAAGTGGGACTGCTCCTGTAGAAAATTTTGACATCCATTGGTGGAATGAAACACTCTACATAGAGCCGCCCCCTCCCAAAACTCTACAAGATCGCTATGGGTTTGGTTAGAAACTTTCTTCTCGGTATGGCTATGGGAAGAAAGGCCTAGGATGTATCGAACAAGGAATACAGGTCCCTATTTAGTTTAAGCAATGACAATGCTATCTAGGCTTGGGATGCCCTATTGAACAGTCCAGACAAAAAACTTGGTGGAGGTTAATATGATTTTAGCTAAACCGTTAAACTTGGTCCATTCTGAGTTGATAGAGGAAAGGGGACAAGTCAAGAAAGTTCATGTAGATGTCATCTCTTCGGATGAAGCCTTAGGGGAATTTCTTGATGCTTACTCTCCGTTACCTCCTTAACATCACAAGAAATGATTCCTGTATCGCTTACATAAACAAGCATACTTTGGAGAATCTGTTCTAAGCATTGATGAGGAAGACCCTCTATCTAATGTCAGCGAGGATGTTTCGATATCTCATCCTGAGGACCGCATCTCTCTCCTTAAAGGAGATGTTGTCGAAGTCCCCATAGATGTTGGATCTTCAGAAAAGGTGGTAGAAGTTGGGAAGTGCTTATCTTCCAAGGAAGGAGATGAGCATTCTGATCTCTTACATACTTACCTTGATATCTTTGCTTGTACGTATGAGGATATTCCTAGTATCGATGGATCCATAGTGGTCCACAATATCGTTCTATGTCCTGACACCAAGCCTGTTAAGCAAAAAATTCGAAAGATCAACTCTAGGGTAGCTTTGATGGTCAAGACTAAGATAGAGAAGCTTTTGAAAGTAGGCTTTATTCGTCCCATTGACTATTCTCCTTGGATTTCAAATATATTTGCTGTTAGAAAACCTGATAGACGTATTCGTATATGTATTGACTTTTGAGATCTTAAGAAGGCTTCTCTTAAAGATGATTTCTACTGCCTAATATAGACATGATTGTAGAATTGACTACATGCCATGCATTGTTATCTTTTATGGATGGCTCGTCAGGTTATAATCAGATCCGTATTAACTCGAGCGATCAGTACAAGACAACCTTCACTACCCCTTGGGGGACTTTCTACTATGTGGTCATGTCATTTGGTTTAAAGAAAATAGGAGTGACATACCAATGGGTGATGACCCCGATATTTCATGATTAGAGGCCCACGATAAAGCGGTAAGACCGCTAGACCGTGCCTCAAAGATTGAACCCTGGCAGTAGGGCAGTAAAGGCATGAAATAACAATTTTTTTCCAAGTCTTTCAGAGGTCCAAGCCAATAGTTGAGGCACCTGTTCCCAACAAGTAAGTATATTAATATTGTTTTGGAGAGATTTGGTATGAATGATTGCAAGTAGCTAGTTTTTCATGTTTTGTAGGGAACGAAGCTATCTATTGAAGATTGTCCGAAATATCCTACTGAGATGGAAGAAATGGCCAGAGTGCCTTATGCTAGTGTAGTTGGTAGTTTAATGCATGCAATGGTCTATACAAGGCTAGACATTTCCCAAGCAGTGGAAGTTCTGATTTATGGCAGATCCAGGAAAGACACATTGGGATGTTGTGAAAAGAGTGTTTGGATATCTGAGGGGCACTTCAGACTATGCTTTGTGTTACCATGAACATTTGGTTGGATCACAGAGAGCTCTCAACATGGATATGTGGATTCTGATTGGGTAGGGGACATTGACAGTAGAAGGTCCACTAGTGGATATACTTTCATGTTGAATGGTGGTGCTATTAGTTGGATGAGCAAGCGACAAGCTGTAGTTGCTTTCTCCACTATGGAAGCTGAGTACATGGTAGAAATTCACACTTGTAAAGAAGCAATTTGGTTAAAAATTTTGTGTTCTAACACTGGGTTTGATGCAGGGAAAATTATAATTTACTTGATAGTCAGAGTGCTATTTTTATGGCAAAGAATCCTACTTTACATGCCAGGACAAAACATATTGATGTGTAGTATCACTTTGTACAAGATATGGTGGAGGTATGAAAGATCTCTTTAGAAAAGGTGGATACTCTGGAAAATGTTGCAGATGCATTGACAAAACTAGTAAGCACAGACAAGTATAGGTTGTGTACCAGTTCGATGGGCCTTGGTGCCCATAAAAATTAGTAGTTTTGTTGTGCTCTAGAGGTGTCAGTAAGATCTTCATCAAGTGGGAGATTGTTGGAAAAAGTGCCTCAATCCTTACTGACATGGAACTCCTAAAAGAGCAGTATCATTGAGACCTTTGGAATGTCTAGGCAACAAGCAGCTGTCTCAAAAGATCAAATCACTATGACCTTGGATCTGTCTTGGTGATGAGAACCATTGGGGTGACATGATCTATCAGAATGAGTTTCTGAACTTATTCCGACAATAAAATTCCTGGCAACGTCAGCGTGACCTTGCAGAAGTCTCGGTGATAAGCGTGACGAGGATAGTCGGGGTGACTCCAACTCGCTCCGATGGAAGATGTCTGGGTGATGAAGATGATCGGGGAGAGCCTTGGTGATCAAGATCATTGGGGAGACTCTTGGTGATGGAAGCATCAGGGAGACTTGTGCTATTGGCATGACCTCCTGATCTCCCGCTGATGGTGTTTCTCTCGTTGATGGATCTTCTCCTGGTGAATGATCGGCATGACTCTTGTGGATATGTGTGATCTTAGTGTTCGTTGGGTCATCGAGGAGACATGAATGTTTGGTGAGACTTCCCAGTGTGTTGGTGATAGAGATTGTCTTGCCAATGGTCTTGAGATTGGGGAGACTTCACCAAAATATGAGCGATGGATAAAAAGGAGCTGGTGTTGTGTGCGATATCCTGTGGAAAGTTTGGGATCGGTGAGACACATTCTATTGTGTCACTGATGAGCGATAAAGTTGAAATTGGTTGACCAAGCATTTGTCCTACGTGTTATATCTTGGACCAATGAGTGATACAAAATGCGAACTGATTAGGTAGTTGAACTGTTGTGACTATTTTCTTTTGGGAAAAAAAGATAACTTGAGTGATGGATGAACAATTAGGTCATGGGTCTAGTCTGAGTGAGTGAGTTGAATGATCAGTGAGTGAATTCCATTGTGTGTTGAATACAAGAATTTTAACAGTGTAATTCGATACAAGGTTGATTAAGGAAATGTTGCTGCTACAGAATTATCATCTAAAAAGAAGAGACTATAAATTGTATGCAATTTTGTTTACTGTAATACAAGTGATCTTTCTTTGGTGTGGTGGGTTTTTCTCCCATAAATCTAGTGTCAATTGTGTAATGTGTTTATTTCTCAGTTTTGTTGTTTCTTTCATATGTGCCTTAATGAATTCTAATTGTAAACATCAAAAGACATATCTTTCTTCTCTTCCGAGACTTGGCATTAGGAAAATTTGTTCCACTACTATAATTTTTCTTAACAAAAGGTTTGGTAAATCAAAACATGCAGAATGATGTTAAGGGAAAAAGAAAAGTCACTATGGATGTGATTAGGTAGAAAATGAAAAAGAAATGGATGAAGAAAATACGCCAACACCAAAACCTGCTTTTGGTAATTCCTCTAGGAATTAGCTTTAGGCCTTTGGCCTAGGGGGAGTTGTCAAGAAAATCTCTTAACCCCCTGTTGGTAATTGACACCAGGATGTGGATAAGTACAATAAGTGTATAGATACTCTACAGATGTTGTTGAACTTATTAAAGAAAGTATTATGTAGTATTGGAGGTCCATAAAAGAATTATCTTTCATAGTATATGAAAACAGGGTATCCAGATGAGTTAGGGTAAAAATTATTTATTGTGACAAAAAGGTTAGGTGTGGGAGTGATAAAAGGTCATTTCTATCATTTATTTTCCACTTTTCATTTAGAAGAAAAGAAGTTTGGAGAGCTCTAAAGTTAAATTTGGTGAATTCAGGCAAAATTTAAGTGTGAAGGCGATTCAACAATCAAATTCTGATCCGACGAAAAGGCATTTATCAACAAAATTTCAAACTTGTGAATTTGTAAAGATGAATACTCCATTGGTAGTTGACATCAAGGAAAAACCCCATCCCAAATTCAAATGGTATCCCTTCAAATCTATCGAGACAAACCCATGAGGAGCATTTTCGTCTGTATCGTACAAAGTTTTACACATGGAAGATATTAGGGAATATATACACTCAAACATTGAAGAGTTAGGAAGCTCACAACCACTAAATTTGTATAACAATCACTTTATAGGAGAAGAATTCTGTGTCAAGCCAAAATTCAAAACCCTAGAGGAGAGTACATTTACAAAGATTGTAAAATTTCATGTCTTTGAAGAGAGTGAATGGGTCCGATACATCTTGAGTTGAGTTCACATAGAATTAATGTGGTTAAATCTACCCTTCAAGATAAAAAAAAAGAGGATATAAGTGCTATTACAGGTTTAAGTTCCTCCGGTGGATTACCAATTCTGAAATAAGTGAAGAATCAAACGGTTACTGATGCAACTGGTTCTAAGTATGATAGAAGAGCGATGAAAATTGATGACATTGTTGATATAGATGTCAGATTTGCATCTATGGTTATTGGGTACAAAATCTATCATTCTAGCCAAGATAATTCTGTGTCCGACATAGCCATTTATGCAACATATCAGATGGTAAAAGAGAATGAAGACTATGATCTATGTGAGTTTCTAAGAAGTCAGTTGATGGAAAATCTTGGGAAAATCAAGAAGGATAAGAAAAATTCCTTTAAGTATGGTAATTTTCTATTATGCTTATCTTTTACTTCATGAATTTGGTTTCGGGATTTAGAAAGGTACATTGGCAAAAAGATAAATTGGTAGCCGCTCAAATCAAAGATATCTTCCACAGATTTGCTGACATTAAGACAAAGAATGCTACAATTTGGGGATATTTCAAAAAAAATCGGAGTATGATGCATACTAGAGAGAGGATTCCCACATATATTATGGAGAAGTATAAAGATACTATCTACTTTATGGTTGATATTGATCAATGCCTAATGGAAGTAGATGATCCTAGAATAGTCTGGATCATACCAATGGGATATGAGGCTGAGGAGGTTTTTTTGGAAATGTATGCTAAACACTTGTTGAGAAAACTTGGGGAATCATTCTTCAGACAATGTTTCAATTGCAAAAAGTTTGGTCATAAGTCAATTGAATGCAAAAATGTGTCAACTACTCTGTCAGTAGAAGGAATGTTGAACGTTATACCTATGGAAGATTTGGGAATATTGCTAACCAATGCAAATCAAGAAGAAAACAATGGAATGATTGGTTTGGACAAGGAAATACTATGTGCTACAATTGCAAAAAATAAAATCATATTGCAAGATTCTATAGAAATAAAAATATGGATAAAAGAGGTCCGACATATAGAGGCGGGAATACACAGAAAGATGATAAAGAAAAGGGAAAAGTGACTATGGATGAAATAAGAGATCATATGAAGAAGAAATGGGTAAGAAAGATTGATTCTAATGCAAGAGATGGTTCTATACTGGAACTTGCTTCTAGTAATTCCTCCAGAAATTGATTTTAGGCCATTGGCCCAGGGGGAGTTTTTCAAGAAAATCCTTTTTCCCCTATCGGTAGCTGGTACCAGAACATGAAAGTTTGTCAAAAATATGTATTAATGATCTATAGATGCTTTGGAAAACATTCACAAGGAAATTCAAAGAAACCATAGGTTTGTAGAAGAAATTTTCTCTCCCTATTTGAGAAAATAGGGTATCCGAAACACCTAGGGAAAAATAATTTATTATAACAAAAGGTTAGGTGTGGGAAGTTATAAAAAGGGAAAGTTGAAACCCTCAGTTCCCACTTTATCAAAGAAAAGAAGGAGAGTGCTTTGCAACAGAATATCGAAGGCATGAAGACATTTCGGCAGAAAAACTTAAATTAATCAGGTACTTCAGAAATTTTCATTTAATTTGGTGTGCGGTTGATAAATGAAACATAAGTACGAAAGGAAAAATGGAACAAATCAAAGGAATGATCAATCTAGATGAGTATAACAATGAGAATATTAGAGCCGTAAGGAACTTTTTGTCTCCCAACAAATTGAAATGGTTGAGAGAAGCTAAACAAAAAAAATGGACATTTGCAATGAGTTTCCCTATTTCAAGAACGCAAAAATCATTAAGTTTATTTTGAGCAGATCGAATGAAAAAACTCTAATTCTAGACAAACCTTACCTCATTTCAAAAGAAGTAATTGAAAATTTAACTGGATTATGCAAAGTTAGGGATATACCGAGAAAGAAGTCTATCTGGAATAAAGAAGTTGAAACCCTAACTGGAGTTATTGGAGATCAAAGGGCACTAATAATCTCAACAATCAAAAACTCTGTGACAAGATACTTTGCGCATGGAATATCGTACAAAAATTTCTTTAGAAACAAAGAAGGTACTAGTTCAATAGGTGCGGTCTACATTTCACACAAAATGATAATGGAAGATCAAGATGTTGACCTTTGCGGATTGCTAAAAGATCAACTGATGGAGAATGTGCAGTTGATGAAGATGAAAAATTACCCTTTTAGGTTTGGTACTCTGATTATATGTCTAGTAATGT
This sequence comes from Sequoiadendron giganteum, assembly GCA_007115665.2. Classification (NCBI taxonomy): domain Eukaryota; kingdom Viridiplantae; phylum Streptophyta; class Pinopsida; order Cupressales; family Cupressaceae; genus Sequoiadendron; species Sequoiadendron giganteum. The sequence continues at coordinate 160,652,576 of CM021100.1, read as the reverse complement.
ACTTTTTGAATAGATTACTGATGAACAACAATGTGATGTGGAAAGAGAATGAACCAGTGTGAAAACAAATTTATACACACTAAAAGTTTGGCAAATAGTGATCAAGAATATGGAAATTTCTTTAAAATTTTGCTAGGAAAGTTTGGCTCAGTTAATATTTCTCTTATGGTAAGGGCACTTGAAGTTGGTTCCTCTTCCGATGAGATGGAGAGAAAGAAGAAAAGAGAAAAAGAAACTGCCGTTTGTACTCCTCCGACATGTAAATTTCCAAACATTGAAGGAAAAGGAAAAGAACAAGTGATTGTGGATATACCAGATGAGGAATCTAATAAGGAAATTGAGGACACACAAGGAAAATAACTGGAATCAACTAAACCAGAACAAGAAAAGGCTATGAGAGAAGAAAGTGAAGATGAAGATGACTTAACTAAATAAAAACTACTGCAGCTTATTCATGAGGAAGGTGGAATGCAAAAAAATTGCTAAATTATGGTCTATCAGACCCTCATATGAACAAGATGTGATTTTAAGTGTACTAAGTTCTCATGTTGTACACAACCAGATCAAATTGGAGAGTTTGCAAAATATTTTTCCAGAAGAAATGATTGAATGTATCAAGGAAACCATGGACTCTGAGTCTCAAAATAGGGAAGAAGAAGAAGTAATATTACATCTGATGAAGTAGTACAAAATATCTCTCACCAAGTTAAAAATACACATGAATTAGCTAAGGCAGTGGATAAATTCAGCAAACAACATCTACAATTACTATCTTCGTTGGCCTCATGCAATTGGCAAGTATAAAGAGAAGTTAGAACAAATTTAAATGGAATTGAACAGTATTGGAAAAAACTTTGATATGTTTTAGGATCATTATGGTGCAATCAAGAAAATAATTCAAGTACTAAAAATAGAGCATACAAATGTCCAAAACACCAAAAATAGGATTTTTTGATGTCTTCTAGAAAGTGAAGGACATAATAAAATGCAGACTGGAACAGTTGATTGAGATACTGAGGAAAGGAGAGACACTAGAATAAGGCATCACTATTCCATAATCTCTCATCAAGATTATCAACCAGACATTTGAAAATAACAGCATGATCATAATCACTAGGATTGCAATAGAAGCATGGAAGAAGTTTCTTTCGAAGATGAAAGAAAAGTACAAAATGATCTTTTAACTCTAGTAGCAGATGCATGTCTTCAAATTTTGAATCAGTTTTGAATTAACAAGGTTTTGGTCATATTCCAAAGGGGGGGATTGAATACGTGTTTGTCATTCATGTCAAAGGGGGAGAGAGTAGTGAAAAATGCCTTATCAAACTTAGGGGGAGTTGTGATAGTTATAAATTTTTGAAGTATTGATGGATTGCAGTATTGGCTCTGAAACTTAGTCAATTTTCAATAAGTGTTGCCATCAATGCCAAAGGGGGAGATTTTGGCATATGGTGCTATCATTGATGGTAACCTAAGTCTTTGATCTGATCCACATTTCAGTATTTATCCATACCGGCAGACAGAGTGAAGAACAAGGTATCTGATTGAAGATGAACCTATTTGCATTATCAACTTATCATTTTAAGTTGTCGATCTTAGAGAATGGTATTTTTATTTTTGTAATATCTTATCCAATAATTATCTAGGTGTGCATTCATTGGTGTACGATTTAGGAGATCCGGTGTATCAATTTTTTGTTTATTAGTGCTAGAAGGCCGACTTGGTGGATATAGCCATTGTGGATGTTTAAGGAGAAATTTATTAAATGTTTTTGTGTTCGAACATGCTTATTTAGGTCCTTACTATGCTGTGGCTAACTATGCTATGGATAACTTTGGATGGTTCACATTGAAAAACATTTATGGATTTAGTCGATGGTTGGAAATTATTTTATGTTTTATTGAAGCTGACATATGGATGATTGAATCTTTAGTTACGTATATATAGAATTGATCATTACATCATTTTAAGATATGAGATGTGAAGTAAGTTAGTGTGTGATGTGAAATTCAAAAGGATAGTGATGTGAATTCACTTACGTATGGATTTATGATGTGAATTGTAGAGCAAAGCAGAAGAGCATAATCAGATAGAAGGTAAAAAATCATCAAATGTGCTTAACTGGAACTATAACTAGGAATGAGAAGATGCTATTCCTTCAGTTCAATCCTTCAAATGGACTTAATTTGAATATTTTTTAAGGTAGTGAGACTTTCTATTTTGAGCAGTGAGCTCTAGGCAATGAGCTTGAATGCAAGTGCATTCCCATTTTGTAAAACTTATATTTGAGTACTCAAATTGTGGATTGACCTCCATCGTGGTTTTTCCCCTAATAGGGGTTCCACATAAAAATCCTTGTGTTATAGTGTTGTGGATGATTTCCTTGTGTGTTTGCATCTTTTCTTTGGTTTAATGTTGAAATGGTTTAAATACCCGCTAAATAAAGTTAAGATTTATAGAATAGTGATTCACCCCCCCTCTCAGTGTTCCTTGATTCCAACATAACTATATGGTGGTATATTATAATTGGATTTCCCATTTTAGTTTAAAATACTTCCTACTTGTTGGTTGATAGATTTGTCACTTAAATTAATACTCCCAGGCCCACACGAATGACAATCTAGCCAACAGTTGAGCCACTTGCGATGGTATTCACGAGTGCTCTCTGCCTATTTTACAAGGCGCAACTAACTTTGGAAAATATGCAATGAATAAAACACAGAGAATGCTTTTAACCAGAAAGCAAGAAAGGTTACCAACACCTACCCATAGACATGAAAGTAAGTTTGAAAGGATGATTTAACAAGAAATAAAATAAAACAAAGCCCACTCATTCCATAACCACTGATAATGTTCAGGGAGAGAGAGAACAACAAATCCTTTCAATAGATGATCTAAACTGAATTCAAAGATTCAGAATTAAATACATATGTAGTCCAATTAAATAGAAGAACATTGAAAAGTAGTTATCATGAAACAAAGTTCATGTAATGGAAGCAAAACATTTATAAATTCAAAGACTTGGAAATATTAACTTAATCTTTTCAATGCCAAAAATACGAGTTCACAGACTCAACATTCTTATACAATCAAACTAAGTTTCAAGAAAACTAAGCTTATCCCTTCTTCCCATTACCTTTAACCTTTCTCCCAAGTCTCCCTTTTATATTCCAAAGTAACTATTCATAATGGTCATTGAAAACAACCGATATCAAAACAGCTCACCAAGAATTGAGAACAGTTCTGTTATGCCCCAAAATTTTGGTTATCACTCATAATTATAAAAGATTCCATGCATACAAAATAAAGATTCAACCTCTTTTGAAGAAATTGTTTCCGCTGTTAGTCACATAAAAAGTCAAGTCACTAAACCACTAGAGGAGTCGAGGCTCTAAATAGCTCCAATTGCATTTCTATATCCAAATTGTTAAATTCAGGTCAATCCTCTTCTTTATCTAAAGCAAAGTTCACCCTGCAATATTCAACATAGTTGGTTTTCTCCCTCCATGCCAGTGAACGTAGCTCAAAAATAATGTCGAGCTCCTCCTCCTTGGGCCACATTAAATTCGACTGTATGAATGGAACAAGTTCATTTTCCCATTCTGCGACTTCACTAGGAAGCACCATCTTGAAGAAAACCTAGAATTAAAATGCTACCACCTTTGCTTCATTCATAAGCTCACTTAAAGTGATGACAAAAGAAGGAATTTATTTATTAAGGAAAAGTATGAAAATCCCTTACCTATATTCTCCACCAAATCTTCATTTAAGAGCCATCTTTTCAAAATATCCAAAAGAATACATTTAAACCTCGAATTGGCATTTCAAGGCATTTAAGAAGACATTCCTTAAAGATGTTGTACGGTGGATTAAATGAGTTGACATATAGAGAAGTGTGCCTCCAATTAGGTCATCCCATCACTGAGAAACGAAAACTCCAAACCATATGTCAGAGGTTTAAAGGTTTCAAGAACTCCCGATAAGTCGAATGCATAAGATAATCAACTAATAAGTCTTGGCACGACAAAGGTATAAGTAATTCAATTAGTCAGGAAGTTTCAAAACTAACGAACCCCACGACTAGGTTAGGGAAATCAAGAGGACCGTGACATCAACAAAGATACATTTATAAGAAAAGTTTCTTTTAATTATTTTTATTGAATAATTGATAGGTAACACTACTACAACATGATCACTATGAATGACCACTTAAGTCGATGTAAAATTTGCAACTTTATATGAGTCAAACTTCAACTTTGCAAAGGTGAAAAAAAAAGTAGGATTTGGTAGTTGGTGTCTTTTCCATAATTAAAAAAGTCTCTTTCAACAAAAACTAACCCAACTTAAAATAGGATATTGAAGCAAAGTGTACTACTGATGATGAGTGGGATGAATTGTGAGAGTATCAGTATGCATCTCTAGCAAAGAGAAACACTCATTCTTGTAGTGTCATAAAATTGCAACTTGTGGCAATTTTACACTTGCACATTTAGCCTATTGCATTTTTGGCATCTAGTCGCATTTATAACAAAATCCTTACGAGTCAGAATTTCACAATTTCAACTCCATAAGGGACAACAATGAAGCATTAGCAGACTTGCACCTCATTTCTTGCAAAGTTGTGAGCTAGATGCTTGCATGACATGCAAAATTCCACACAACACATTAGAATCCGTAAACTTTTTGAGTTTTTAATGAGGGAATCTCACAAAATTTTCCCATTACACATGTCATCGTGGAAGAATCACGGGTGTAATGGATCTTCCTACCCATGTAACCTCACAAAACTCTTATTTTCAATTCTATTCTCATTCTTCTCACCTCTTCTCATTCCAACTTGTTTTCTCACTCTCTTCTCTTTTACATATCTTCTATATGGTGAAGCTTTGTTGGATTCATGTCTTGTCAACAACCAAGGCTCTCTTGCATGCATTCAACATCTCATTTATCAAGTCAAGAGGGATCCATGAATTGTTGGTAACAATCTCTTGTTGTATTATCTTGTCTTGTCTATTTGCTAACATATATTATCTCATCTATTTATTAGTGATATGGGTTCTCCTTCATAGTAGGGTTTTCTTTTATCACACATCTTATCTATTTTATTACACGTCTTGTCTATTTTCTATCTATCTGGCTATCTATGGAGGTGGACACACCAAAATGGGGGTTTGACTAAGGAAAGCCCTGAAACAACCCCAACACTTTCCTCATCCTCCTTGTGTGTAGGTCATTCATGTGAAGCTTTTCTAGAGGCTTCATAGAGCAGGAACTTCCATGAGTTGATATCTTACCTTCTTTATCATTTTAATCTATTTAGTTTGGATTCATAAAGTATTCTTCTTGTTGTCATTTCCTTTCATTTTATCTTTCTTTCAACTTAGTAAAATAGTAAGAATTTAGATTTTAGGTAGATAGTAGACTTCATGCATTTTTGTTTACAAGTCTAACTCTTTGTCTATACAAGATGCAAGTGCGTCCTTGAGATGAGCACTGTCATCCGAGTCCCACATGAACATCCTCTAGCTGAGAGCTAGTCAGCTTGTTCCAAAGACTTGTGTAATTTTCTCTTTTGGTCCTTGAAGTACTTCATCCAAAATCATATCAGAGACTCCCTTTCAAGTATATTTTTGCAATCTCTTTCATCTTGTACCTCCATCACTTGAGCTTTGTACATTGAGGTGACCGAGATCTATTCTCTCCCTTTAGACCCTATTTGTCTTGGGAATTGGGAGTAGTGAATCCCCTCCACATTTTGGTGAACCCAACGTGAAACAAATCATGTCAGATCTTTTTCTTCAAAATTTTAATGCTTTCAATAATGGTTTTTCTAAGGAAGATTTTGATATGTTAGAAGATTCCCTAGATGATTTCTTAGAGGAATCTTCTCCCATCTATAGATCTCCTAAACAAACTTATTCATCACAACCTCTCCTTCATCTTCACAAGTCGAAGATTCCATGAATCTAGTTGTAGTCTTTGCAGCTCCTCAAAGGCTTGAGAGACTCGTCATTTATATTGTTCTAACTAGCCCATCTCCTAAAATAATTCATTCTATTCATGGGGTCCCAGTCACTATTGGCTCATCAGTCCTTTACACAATATTCTTGAAAGCTACAACTCCCTCTTACAATGAGGTAAATCATACATACAACACTAGGAGGAATCAACTTAATTTGAATCAACCTAATTATTTACCACCTTCTCGACCAAGTCTTCCTCCAACACCTAAACCCTGTTGCTAAAGCACCTAGTGATTATGATCTTGTTGAGCAACTTCATGTTACTCCTAGAAAGATCTCACTATGGGATTTTCTTCAGTCTACTCCGATTTAAGGTATGCTTTAGGAAGCTTTACAAAATATCTTCTTGCCTTCTTCTACTAGGCCAAGGGATGTTAATGTGTTGATGGCTTATATTCATGTGGATTCACCAAATATTACATTCTATCTGTAGGAACTCCAACCTATGAAAGTACAAAAGTAAGCAGATCATCTAATGATTATAGTTAATATCAATAACATTAATATTAGGCATTCTCTCATTGACACTGATCTAGATCTTAATATATTTAGCATTGACCTATTACCTAAAATTAAGTTTGATTCATCTTCTCTTGTTGCTTCTTTGTACATTTGTGGATTTGATAATGCTGGTCGGCAAGCCCAAGGCACAATTATCTTTCCTTTGAGGTTGGGACCCATTATCGTACCCACCTTGGTTTATGTTTTGTGAGGACCTTTACCTTATAACATTCTCTTAAGAAGACCCTAGATTCATGCTTTGGGGGTTGTAAATTCTACTTTGTACCGTTGTATAAAATTTGTTGCTAATAATGAAGTAATTAATATCAAGGTTGACCCTAATGCTATACACCTTTGTGAAATGGTAGCTATTGGTTAGGCCTTAGTTTCTTCTACTCTTAAAATTTATTCCATTGTTATCTTCTAATGTGATGACATCCTCTTCAATAGTGCTTTCTTTTAAGGTTGATCTTGAGAAGGATGTCCCTAAAAAAGATCATCCCAAAGTGGAGAATCCTAAGTCTACCCCTTCCATTTCTTCTTCTAAATCAAATGCATTCCTTGGTGATGATTGGGGGTCTTTGGAATTTTTTGAGTTTTTCATCGAAGAGTACAAGGTTGACCCTATCCACCTTGACATTCTAGTAGTCTCATACACCTCTGTCAAGGAAGTTGGTTGTCCTCCTATTGAGGAAAGTGATCCTACTCCTTTTGAGAATGATTATGCCCCTACTAAGGAGATAACCATGCTTCCATCAAGGAGGTTGATGTTTGTAGTTCTATTAAAAAGGAAGGTGATTATGACTGCATAGAGGAGTATGGTCCTCATTACTAGAATGATGATCTCTATGTAGATCCTCCTCAGGATTTTCAAATATGTTAGGACCCTGGCTCCAGACTTCTCTCTAATTATGGCTATGGAAATAAGGGTTGTGGGAATAATAAACAAGGTGTTCAATTCCCTGTAGAATATATGCCTCGCAAGTGTAACTTTGGGCTTGTTTACTCTTATGAATAGTCTAGGAAAAAACCATGGTGGAGTGTCAACATGATTTTTTCTGAAACTCTCAGTCTAGTTCATCCTTAACTGATTGAAAGTAAAGTATAATCTAATGAATTTACCCTAGATTTCATCTTTTTGGAGGAAGCATTGGAAGAATTATTAGGTGTCTACTCTAATTTGTCTTTTTATCACCATAAATGACGATTCTTGTATCGCTTGAACAAATGAGCATAATTTGGAGAATCTATTGTGAGTGTTGATGAGAGGGCTCCTTTGTCTAATGTGGATGATGATGTTCCTATTTCTAATCTTGAAGACCATAGTACTCTCCTCAAAGGAGATACCACCAATTTTCTTATGGATCCTAAGTCTTTTGAAAAGGTGATTAAGATTGGAAAGTTCCTTTCTTTAGAAGAATCTAAACAACATTTTGATTTGTTAAATTCTTATCCTAATATATTCACTTGGTCATATGAGGTCATGTATGGTATTGATGAGTTTTTAGTGGTCCAAAATACCATTCTATATCCCAATTCTAAGCCTATTAAACAAAAGATCCAAAAGATGAATCCCAAGGTTGCCTTATCAGTCAAGATTAAGATAAAAAAGCTTCTATAAGAATTTTTTATCCATCCTATTGACTATTCACCTTGGATATTGAATATCATCACTATTAGCAATCCTAATGACTGTATTCACATTTTCATTGATTTATGTGATCTCAATAAGGCCTCTCTTAAGGATGATTTTCTGCTGCCTAATATTGATATGATTACAGACTCGACTATATGCCATGCCTTATTGTACTTCATGGATGGCTTCTCAGGCTACAATCATATTTATGTTAACCTGAAAGATCAATATAAGACAACCTTCACTACTCCTTCCTAGGGTACCTTCTATTACTTAGTCATGTCATTTGGGTTAAAGAATGTAGGAGAAATTTACCAACGGGAAATGAATCTTATCTTTCATGATTTTATTCACAAAATTCTAGAAGATTATGTTGATGAAATTTTGGATAATTATATGACTCATCACGATGACATTGAAAATATTCATCTTATATTTGAAAGGATTTGACTCTATAAGATGAGACTAAATCCTATTAAGCATGCCTTCAAAATCGATGCAGAAAAGCTTTTAGGATTTATCGTCTCCCACCATGGAATCAAAGTTGATACAAATAAGATTGATGCAATTGCTAACATGCCTCCTCCTAAAAAAATCTCTCAACTATGTAGTTTATAGAAGAAGATTCAGGCAATTCGTAGATTTGTGTCTTAATTAGCTAAATGTACCCTTCTCTTCACATATTTATTGAAGCAAGATGTCTGCTTTCGATGGGATGATGAGTGAAACAAAGCTTTTGATTAAATCAAGAGTTATTTAGCCAATCCTCCTATATTAATGTCAGTTGTGTAGGATTGACCCTTTTTACTTTATATCTCTACATCACCTCATGCCTTAGCAGCTTTGTTAGCTTAGCATGATGATGATGGTAAAGAAAGAGAAGTCTATTATATCAATAATGTTCTAGTCTATTATGAAACTCACTATTTTTCCATGGAGAAAAAATTCCTTGCTCTCATTTTTGTAATGTAGAAGTTATGACATTATCTTCTTCATGATGAAACCCATGTCATTGTGAAAAGTGATCTTCTTAAACATTTGTTTACTAGAACTGGCCTTTCAAGAAGGTTGACGAAATGGGTAATGTTGCTTTTTGAATTTAACATCAACTTTATAAATAAAAAATTAATTGAAGGTCAAGTTGTTATTGATCAATTAGCAAAATATCCCTCATCTCACTCCTTCCCTAATCTAGACCTATTTCCAGATGATTTTTTTTCTGTAGACAATAAACCTATATGGGAGATGTACTTCGATGGTTTGAGATGTCAAGCTAGCTTTGGGCAGGTGCAGTTTTAGTCTCACTCAAAGGCAAGCCAGTTCATCTATCTTTTCAATTGGAATTTCATTATACTAACAACATTGTTGAGTACGAAGCCCTTATTATTGGCTTGCATGTCACAATGTCTTTAAAAATTAAACATCTTCACATTCATGGTGAATTTGAAATTATTATAAATCAAATTACAAGAATGTATCAAGCTAAGTAGAATAAGCTATCTTAGTATCAAGATTTAGCTTTATCCTTTCTTGATCATTTGTTTTCTTTTACAACAAACAATGTTCTTAAGAGAGAAAATCAACATGCAAATGCAATGGAGAGTGCAACCTCCTTTGTGTCTTCAAATGATGGCATAGAAGAATACCACTTTGTTGTCTACATTCTCCACTCTCTTGCTGTCTTAGATCAATTTGAATATGATGTTCCCATGTGTGCTCATGTAGACTCAAAGGAATGGTATTTCCACATTTATAAATATCTAAAGACTAGAAATTTTCTTGATGATGTGACTAAAAACTATTGCACTTGGATAAGAAAACTTTCAATCTAGTACACTATAATATCTAATGTTCTCTATAAGGAATCTTATAATGCTCTTCTTCTTCGGTATTTCACTAAGGCAGAAATACCCCTTTCCCGTCAAGAAGCCCATTCAGGCTCTAGGGGTGGACATTTTGATGGTAAATCCTTGGTGTGTAAATTGGTTCACATGGGATACTTTTGGAAAAAAATAGAGCATGACTCATTTGCCTTTTTCAAAAAGTGTCTGCAATGTCAATAACATAGCAAACTTATTCCGGCTCCTGCTCAAGAGCTTCAAAATCAGACCTCTCCTTGGCCATTTGTGAAATGATGTTGGATATTATTGGAAAAATATCATCTCCTTATTCTAAAGGACATACCTTCATCATTACCACTACTAATTACTTTATGAAATGGGTTGAAGCTGTTCCACTTCGATCCATGAATGTTGAAGCAATTTGTCACTTTCTTTTAAATAATATCATTGCACATTTTGGATTGCCTCCCACCCTTATTTTTGATAATGGCTCTTCATTAAAGAACAAAGAGGTGAAGCAATTCCTAATTTTTTTTAATATTTAGCATCATTTTTCTACACCATACTATCCTCAATCTATTGGCCAAGCTAAAGTGTCTAATAAAACTCTTGAGCTGATTCTCTAGAAAATAGTGAATAAACATGGTAAGGACTAGCATACTCAATTAACGCATGCCTTGTGAGCTTATCAAATGAATTTTTACATAGCTACTTGTACAACCTTGTACAACCTCATGTATGATTCCTATGTTATCATACCTTTAGAGTTGGGAATTCTATCTTTGCAAGTTTCCCTTAAAGGGTTAATTAATGATGACACTTACCATGCTAATCATTTGTATCAACTTTAGTTACTCAATGAGCACCAATTGGAGGCCCTATAGCATCTCCAAGATTATCAACAATCTATCTCTAAACATATTAATCAAGGTGTTCTTTCTTGAACTTTCAAGGTAGGTGATCTATATGAGAATTAGAGGAATGTAAATGCACCACTTGATCAAAAGGGGAAGTTCAAACCTAATTGGTTAGGTCCTTACATAATCATCTTTTTGTATGGTTTTGCTGTCTATGGACTATCATCTATGGATGAAACGCCTCTAAAAGAACTTGTCAATGTGATGCATCTTCATCGATACTATATATAGTGTCTATGTGGCATACACATGATGCTCATCCCTCAGGGATTGTACTTCATTACACTATGACATTCCTTCATGTTGGTTGATAGATTTTTCCTTTAGAAATCCACACAAATTAACTCTATTTTACCCAAAAGAAGGAATAATACAATGGAAACAGTTGGAGAGATCACCATTGCATTGGTGATCTTCCTCTGAATTTTAATTGAGGTAAAAATCTCTCTTTCGATATAAATTTTGATTTTTTAAATTTAAATAAAATGGGGTTATGCTTTTAAATAGAAATAAAGAAAAGAAAAACTAACATATATCCATAGACATGAAAATAGATGCAATAGAAAATGTTCTAAAACTACTAATGGTGTTGAAAAGTAAACTGAAAAACTCTCAATATCGTAGCTCACATACCATATTATCAAAAGCTTGCTGAATTGCTGCCACAATAGTGTGTCTCACTTTTGGGACATGCTGATTTTTGCCTGAAATCACTTTTTTTAGAAAAACTATGATTTACCCTTGAGAGGCTCCATCTAAAGGGTTTTAATTGAAAAGGGATAGATAAGACCCCCTTAGATCAAACCCCCTTGGATATAACCCCTCTAGTATTAAATCATACCCATAATGGAGTCTCCTTCGCACCTATCAAAATGTTGAAAAAAAACACACTTTTTCTTTACCTTTTGAGGGATTAAATAAAGTAATTTAGAAATTATCTTTTGCAATACTGTAGCCCTCAAAATGAGCTTTCCAAAAAGTATAGTTTTGATATGTTTTTATTTTACCTTGTATTTAATTTTCAATTTTTACAGAACATTGGTTTTTCTCCAAACATCAAGCTCTTTGTTCTACAAAAGTGGAAAAATAGTAAACCATTGTCAAAAAAATTCAAAAAATACCCTTTCCCTTGGTATTGATGTCCTTATTTCACTAAAAAAGAAAAAATGGATTTCAATATATAAACAACAAGTTAGGTTGTACAACACACACACATGTCCAAATTATAGTTATAATGTCTTCAAAAAGTAATTAAAAAATATATATATAACAAAAAAAAAAAAACTTTTCCCTAGATATTGATGTTCAGGATCTATATTTCAAAAATTAAAATTTTATCCTTTATAGAAAAAAAGTTATGTTGTACGACATAAACATCACTTTCTGAAAATGGTGTCTATTGTTTAGAAATAATTATTAAAGGAGATGTTGAAAGATTCATAATTTATTTTGGAATTTAAAAAAAAATATATATTTAGAATCTATACATAAATTTCCACAAATCATTAGTTCACATCATCTTCAAATTCTTAATGGTTTAGTTGCTATAGGTCTTAGAAGATGAATAATCAATTAAAAATATTGATGTAAATGTCCATCTTCGGAAAAACGCAAGACACAATATTGTGATTTCACTCTTGAATCACTACAATCTTAAAATTCACTAAAGATAAATGAACTAAACACCAAAGAACAACACATCCTCATAGGGAAAGAATATTCAAATTCTCATCTAAGCTCACATACATATTCATAAACATTAGCATTCCGTTCATAATTCATTGCACACAAACAATAAACATCTACAACAAAATATCAAAACTATAAAATTCAATCCTTCAATTAAGACCGATTATCACTTATGCATCATAGTGCAAGGGGATTAAAATTTCAAACCATTACAAAATCTGACTGAGGAATATTTAAAACCTCACATCATAATGATTGAGTTTCTTGAAAAAACGATTCTTGGATGTGTAGACACTTAAAATTATCCTAATCAATATCACACATTTGATTCAATTTACTAACACCATTTTCATCCCGATTCAACCTCTTTCATCTATTTAATTAAATAATCCTAATTGTTTAATTAAATTCACCATTTTCATCTTTTAATTGAATAATCGACATTATTAGGTTAATTTATCTCTTTCTTATTAATTTTCATCCCGTTTGATTAAATAATGTGAATTATTTAATTAAATTCCCTAAGTCCTCTCATTTGATTAAATAATCTAAATTATTTAATTAAATGTCATAATTCCCCTTTTTGATTAAATGAGCAAATTGTTTAATTAAATCCTCAAATTCCTCCATCATGCACAATAAAATAATATTCTAATTATTTAATTGACTAATTTATTTTATCCCTCCAATTTCTCCCACTTGCAAAGGAATATTCCTCCATTTCAAATTCAAACAATTTCCCTCTTAAATGGAAATATGTTGCACATTCCTCCTAAATTTTAGGATTTGTGTTTCTTCAAATCAATTTGAACCATTGATTAAGTTCATTAATCCATGTCAATTATCAATCTCATCCATGGATTGAATTCTTGATCCATGCCATTTCCTCTCCTTAATTCACATCCATTGATTAAGAAAATTGATTTTGGCCATTGATTCACTCAATTCTCCTATAATTAGCCTTTGTTTCTTGAGAAATTCATCCACATTCATTGAGAGCATCAACATTATAGTCATTTTTGTAGCAATCTTTATGAGAATTTCATCTATTTTCATCCATTTTAGCTAATCTTGCATCCATTTTTTTATCAATTGCATTATCTTCAAGCTTGTTTCAATCAAGGGATTGGGAAAGGGCTGATATTCCACATCAATTCAGCACCAATCCCCCAATGGGATGAGGTTTGATGTATTTATCTAGGTTTCCTTTAAGTATTTCTTTGATATTTATAGTTTTATTGGCTTCTTAGTTTAATATTATCAAGAATTTCATTGGGAGCATGGGTTAATTAGTTAAATCTTGGTTTAATTGCATAATTCAATCATTTTTATCTTAGGTTATGGTCATGTTCACATTTTGGCACTAGAAGGAGGGTATGACTAACAAAATTTAATGATTTTTCCTTGAGTTTTTCATGTTTTTCAGATTTCAAGGTCGAGTGACATAATTATTTTGAGGTAGGGCGATGCAATTGTGTGCATTGGCACACAATTGTGTGCATTGCAACTCATTTGTCTTTTAGCTAGGGTGATGCAATTGTTTATTGATGCATTTGACATTTTCATGTTTTTTATATTTCAGGTGAACCAGAGTGACATAGTTGTACATCAATGCATTTGTCTTGAACCAGAGCAATGTAGTTGTCATGCAGTGATACATTTTTCTTGAACCAAAATGACATAGTTATCATACAACGATGCATTTGCCAACCAAAAATGCAGTTTTTGGATTGACAAAGCAGTGCAATTGTCAGGTAAAACAAAGAATTAAATTTGCTTGTTTACTTTGAATTTTCAAACTCATATGTTCTCTGATCACTTATTGACTTCTTCTTTTTTGTGTAAGGCTAACTATTTTGGATATTTAAAGTGGAGCATAAAATCCTGAAGTGAAGGAGCTAAGTTTTCATTAACACTTGTAATGGCATCATTTAATCTTTTCTTCTAAAAGTGTTATTACACACTCATGGAAGGATAACCTAGCTTGTTGTTTACCTTATCCCTTAGAGTAAATAACTTTCAAATTGGACTTAAGAACTTACAATGCTATGCATATTTCAAAGTTGGCTTAAAATTGAACCAAACATCCTCACACTTCAACTTGGTTTAAAATCGAACAATACAAACTCACAGTCAATTTTGGTGCTTAAAATGAATGTAATATTTACGTGTACTAAAATGAACAATTGTCTTCTTTTCTTGCCATGATTTGTAAAATTTTAGTGTGTATCCTCTCCCCTTGCAGTTCATGCGATCTTGGGTGAAGAGAAACACTCTAAGTTTACAAACTTTTTGAGTCTTCCAAAGGCTTTCTATGTATCCTCTCCCCTTGTGCTTCATACGATCTTGGGTGAAGAGAAATAACATTTATTTTCTTTTATTAGAGAGGGCCTATGGTGCAGGAGCACCTTGTTTTCAAAATTCTTTCAAAGGGAAAATTTGTAGAAATTGGGATTTTTAAATTTAAAAGCATTGTAAAAGTCTTGAATAATGTATTTGAGGTCATAAATAATTCTCTAGAAGGTTAAATGTATCAATTTGGACAGAATGCTATTTTGTAGCACAAATTACAAAAGTTGCAATATTTATAAAATGCAAAGGTTGTCAAGAATATGAAGAGTCACCTCATTGTAAGAGGTAGTTAGTTAGTTGAAGGTGAAGGGGGAGGTATTCTAAATGATTTAAATGTCTATTTAAGACTTGGGGAAGGTGAGAAAAGGGCAATCCATTGTAATCTTGAAGAATATTTAATAAAAGGAGTACCCTATTTTTGCAATTTCTGTGTTTTTCTTTCTAGTTTAGACTTGTGCAACAATACCATATTTAGATTACCATTCTCTATGGTAGAAGAAGGAAGTAGTTTTCAATCTAAATCATTTTGAAGGCATTAGAATAAGTGCAACTTTTGTTTTGAACAAATCCTTTACCTACCGGTCTGTGCACCCTTAAACAAGGTTTTGAGAGTCTCAGTAGCAAATAATGGCTACTCCATCGAATCAGGTAGCATAGGTCAGTGGAGTAGATTGTATTAGGTTGTAGTTAGGATTTTTTAATGTTATTGTGTGTTGGCAGGACATGGGAAGACCTGAGTTGAGAATGGATGACTGTTTTCTCAGAAATTTCTGAGTTTTCATGTAAAATGATGGCTCCATGTTGAAGATTGATGGAAGAACACCTAAGAAGGTATGGATATGGTTTATAAAGCTTGTACAGACATACAACAATGTGTTTGAAGTAGTGGTTGATCCTGAGAAGGTTTGTAGTGTAATTTTCAAATAAGCCCTCGTGCACTTAAGCATTGTCAAGCCTAGAATCAAGGGTTTTGTATTTTGGTGTTTGGTCAGACTTCTCAATCCCTAAAAATGGTGGAAATTGTTGTTTTGTGACCTAAATCAATTCTACCCTAGGTTATTTTGTGTTTTCAAGTTGATACAAAGCTAGTTGCTTTGGAAACTTGACCTATTTGGTGCACTTTGGTTGCAAACAGGATATTGTTTCTCTTATAATTTCCAAAATAAGTATACCTGGTTGTAAGATATGTTAATATATGGAAAAATGGGGAGTGTGTGGGGATTCAATAAGGATCTAAAGATATACCTGATTTAGTGACTGGTAAAACCTACTAGCAATTTGTGTTCTTGAATGCTAAAAAGAGTGAATCTGTAGAACTAGTGACTTGAATGATAGTTAATGGTTTGAATCTATCTAAGTGATGTTGGTTAAGTTGTTTCAATGTTTGGGGAAAATTTTTGGAGGCAAGTTTTCTGATTTGATGTATTGAGCCATATGAACTCAAAGTGTAAAGTGGTGTCTAGACTACAAGAATTAAAGAATATGATTGATCAGTGTTATGAAGGTGTGTTACTAGTTTTTTTCTGACAAAGTATGATTTTCAAAGGTGTGTTAAGGTCTAGTAATAGGTTTAAAGAAATATTTTGAGAAGGGTTGTCTTTTTCCATGGGAATTAAGTTGACAAGAATGGTCATTTGGTGAATTGTATAAATATGGATTGTTTCAGAGTTTCTAATGGCGTCATTGGCTTGGAACAGTCATTATGATGATGGGTAAGATGCATTTGAATCTGATAAAGTTGTGGAACATTGACTTGGTGAAGTTGGTGTTTAGTGCCTTATGATTTTTAAGTGAAATGACATGTTTTTGATGAATAGCTAAAGAAGTTTTGTTGCTTGTTTAATTTGATCTTCTCCAATAATGTTTGGGTTATAAGTACCCTTGAAATTTTGTTGTGTTGTGTATATTATCTACATCACCCTACCTTTGAGATACATCCCACAATGGAGAACTCATCGGTGACCTTCAAGCACATTTGCCGGTGGGCTATATAAAGTATGCAAAAACCAAAGTAAGTATCCTAAATCTATGGACGTTATACCTTGCGGGCCTACTCTAATGTGAATGAATGGGTTGCTTAAGAGAAGCTAGAGAATTTAGTATCTCTGATTTGAAGTATACCTGTGGTGTTCACAGTGTCACTAAAAACCTTTGTATCTAGAGGCAAAGCAAGTTTTTTGAAATGTTTCTTTGAAGTATTACACAGGAATATCACTGCTCCAAAAAGTTACTTACCATGTCCGGTTTACAGTTGAGGCATAAATATTAAGAGTTAATTCTCTTTTACAAAAATAGGAGTATCAAGATGGTACATTTCCTTGATATGTCCTATTTGATCCCTCTATAAATTCAGATTTAACATCATTCAATCGAGGGTGAGGTAAGCCTAATATGAAGAAACATACCTTTATTCCTCTAGGTTGTTATTGACTAGTTTTGTTGAGATAAGCTAGTAAGTCTTATGGAAGAAGGCTAGAGAAATATCCCCGTCATCTATTGAGTTGGTAAATACATTGCTTGATATCAAAAACTCAAAACAAACATCAACATTGTCACAAAATTTTAAACCCTTTGAATATAATCGAGTAAACTTGAAGAGCACTATATTATTGCATGACCCTAAGGATATATTGTTTTTATTAAAATAATATATTAATGGCTTCCTATTATTTGGGTTCATATCTCTACTTGTTATTTCAAAGTTAACCTAGGGGACAATGACTTTAGCATCTTGATTTTTCACAAAATTTGAGCTTTGTGGAAAATCATTTGCCTAGTTGTAGAAATTTTAGTTTCAACTTAATCAAGATCTCCATGTGGTAAAATAAATTTCACATTAATAAAATTATAAGAATTGTATCACAAAGAAGGTACACTTTGGTCCTATCTTCCAAAAATTTTGGTCACAACAACAAAGAAGAAAAAAGGAAATGCATACTTAAGTTTTTTTTTATCAAAACAATTTTGGGTATATTACACCTTCAAACATCATACCAAAGGTTCTTACATCAAAAAAATAATTAGTATCTTAGGTTTAAACACTTAAAGTAAAAATCATGTCTTTCAACACCTTGTTCTTTTCACAAGTACCTCTTAGGTTCAAATATTAGGATCACACATCAAAACATCCAACATTTCATCTCACCAACAACTTTAAATTTTGGACAAAAAAATCTCCTAGACGAAATTTTCATCCAACATCATCTAATTTAGCTAAATTTTTGGAAACACATCCCTTTTCACAAATTTAGTTGGATTAGCAAACACCATTTTGAACAAAATTATCCTAAAATTCACATGTCTACTTCTAGGATTTACAAGTTCATTAGCATCCCCATCAAACATTTATCAAAAACCTAGGTATAGTTTTGTCCAAAATTGAGAGTTCATTATCGTCCACATCACTCATCCTAATCCATTCATAACATCATTGGTCCTAAACATCTTAGAGGTTCACTTTTAGAAAAAAATGAGTCAACCCAAGAATTTCAACAATACAAATCCCATCATACTACTCCAAAATTTGATCCAATTTTTATGGTAACAAAAAAGGTCAAAACACAAGAGATACATGGAGAAGAACCAAAATTTATTTACCATGAGTGGTCTAAACCAAAAAAACCTTACAATACAATAATTTTATCCTATAAGTTTCTCAACTCCATTATAAAATCCACCTCAAACTTCACAAGAAAAGGGGTATGAAGTAGAGTATGTTACCAATAATCCTAATGAACTTACCATAGAGTAACTAATTGAGTTGCAACAAGATCCCAAGAATCACCATCTCATCAACACCATGATTAGATTTAACCCAACACAATACATGTTAGCCTTGGAAAAAGAAGGATCTAAAATCCCTTCCACCTTTGATTTGAACACATTAAGGGAACAACCTTCGAGAAATGTTACATCTATTCCTCAAACATTTAGCACACAACCCTTGGTACAAAATGTTGTTCAATCTATCACTCAACCACCTTCATCACATGTGCCAAGTAAACCTTTAACTTCTAGGATGGTTTCATGTATTCTTACAACTCAACAAGGAATACAACTTGGTCTCACTCAAAAATTAAGGAACAACACAAATTTGGGTACTCAAAACACAAGCATCCCCCAAAAAATCTCCATTCCACAACACCCCCAACATCAAAACATGCCACTTACATCACATATCACAACACAAACATGGCACCAACATTTCTTTCCCAACCATATTCTTCAATCACAAGAAATACCCAAATTGTTCAAACAAATGTTCCTAATGTTCAAAATAACCAATTAAGTCAAACACCCCAAGTGAATTTACAAGGGAGAGTGAACACAATGGTGCAAGGCCAATCATCAAAAAAACAAGGTAAATCATCACAAAACCATCCAATTGACCCTTAAAATCAAATGGTTCCACAAGTCCCTCAACATCAAGGAAATACATCAAATCAATTGGTCCCAAATCAAATCAATCAAGGTAATTCTTCAAATCAATTTGTCCCAAATTAAATAAATAAAGGTAATCCTCCAAATAAATTGGTCCCAAATCAAGGTTTTCCACTAATATCACAACACCAAATGGCCTCATATCAAGTATCCTAACATTTGATTCAACATCAAAGAGTCCCTCAAATAATGCAAAATCAAATGGGTCCTCAAACATACATTCCTCCACACAATCCCAAATTTTACAAGGATTGATATCACAACAAAATAAAGGACAAGTTTCACAAGCTCAACATGTTCCAAATCAAAATCAAGTATCCAACAATCAAAATTTTATCACACATGAACCTCCCCAAAATCAATTCAATCCTCCATCACAAGCCACTCATAACATGATTCCCTAAAATCCACTTGTGGCTCAAAATCAAAAAATCCCATCAAGCTAATATATTAAATCAAACCAATTTTTCCTAAATCAAAACAAAATTCCATCACCTCAAGGACAAAATGCTTTGGCTTATCAACAATCTATCGTGTATCAACAAGCCCAACAAGTCTTACAAGCACAAGATCAATTGCAAGCCCAAAAAAAAGCTCAAGCACACTAAGCACAAGCTCAATTGCAATCCCAACAATTACAATCCCAACAAAAAGCTCAATTAAAAGCACAACAAATTTCCTAACAAAAATAAATTCTTGTACAACAACAACCATACACAAATTCACAATAAAATATCTTGAATCAAAATTCACAAGGAGCATACAACACACCACCACCATCATCACCATTCAATCTACAATACCAAAACATCCCACCATACACACCATATAACACATTCAACACGAACACACCCCATAATAAAAATCCCACATACAATTCATCTACCATTCCTCAATACAATTTGTATGCTCCACTACCAAACAATCCTCAAGATGATCTTTCCTCGCAAATCAAAATACTTGCACAAAAAAATCAAGATATCCAAGTGGGAAAGATGAAGAAATCTTATGCACCATGAGACTTGTATCCATATCCTTTTGATCGTAACATTGCAATGATACCATTTTCACCCGAATTTGAGATCCCCAAATTTGACAAATAAAAAGGGCATGCAAATACAAAAGATCATATCAAGGAATTTTATCCCAAACCATAACTTCTTCTAAAGACCCTTATACTTGAAATACATGAACCTATAACTTCATCCAAGCAATTTCATTAATTATTTGATTTAAAAACAAGGAAAAAACCACACAACCATTGGAAATCAATGAAGACTAACAAAACAATCCTTCATCATTTTATTAATAGTTCATGAAGTGAGTACACCAAGAGAGAAATGGCTTTGAATTTGCACCATTTTCTATTCAATTTTCTAGTATTGTTATAAAAAATTACATATGCATATCAATGAGACTAAAAAAAAACCTAAGACAAAACTCTAAATTGCCTTTTTATTCTCATTACAAAATTTCTCTCTGTGATCAATCAACAACCAACCCATACATTTGGCCTTGAATTCATTCTTATAGAAATGATAGAGAAAACAAACTTCGGGCCAGAATGCACACATGTCCTATTTTCATTGGACTGTTACAACATATATTCCCCAATGTGGTTATATTTGCAATTAAAATGGAGGGAAATATCACATGGGATAAAGACCATTTACATTTGTCGATGAAGATCTGGTACCGCCTTCCAAAAGACACCTTTTAATTGATGTAGCAATGTATCCACGTGCTTTCAAAATTATGTCCATGTATACCAAGATTGATAGGAGAAAAGCATAATGTGAAGAAAGAGAAAAAGGATGAAATTATTTCCACATCTGCACCCTTTTCAACAATTTTCAAATTGGAGAGAAAATAATAATTTAAAATTACTTTATCAAAGGCCTAATTTGTACTAATCCCTAGCCATGTATTATTTTTCTCCCATCCACTATTCACCATTGTTGCAGACCAAAAGGCCAAAATTGTAGTAACCACCCCATAATGGTAGACTAATCCTCCAAAAAATCTAGGTACTTGTCCTTCCATGCCTAAAATTCCTCCTCTCAAGGCCAATTAAAACCAATGATATTATTAGCTTTTGTTCTGTATGGAGCATATTTAGTGACAACTTAGTTGGCTTCCTTATCAAATTCCTCCAAGGCAGTTCTTGTTTGGGTAAGAAAGTCTATATTATTCTTTAGCATTCTCATATTAGTTCCTTCACAAATGAGACCTGCTTGCTTTACAATTATGTCATTTTACTGCTATCTCCAATCTTGTAAAGATTTGATCTCACCATTTTCTTTCAAGATACTAGGAAGGAGACCAAAATTCATCTCATCAAAATTTTTAACCAACTTCCTTATTTTGGCCTCCAAAGGCTCAATATTTCCTTGGAATTCTTGAATTCCATTCACAGTTCTAAGGGTAGGTTGGATATTTTCAAGCTTGTTTACATCATGCTTGGATCCCATGACCATTAGCCTCAAGTCTTGGAGTCTAGGAATCCATTTTTCCATAAGTGGGATTACCACTTCTTTGTTTCTATAAAAATTCCTTATCACATCAACCATAGAAGAATAATTAGCATGGATGCTAATTAACTTCTTGTTAATTCGCCTATTTAAATTCTCTAGTACTGATGTGAAACTATTCAAATTGCTGATAAAAATCATTCTATCATGCTGATCACACCTTTCCTCATACGTTTTCACCTTCACAAGAAATTCTTCTTTTCTAATTTCCTTTTCCTGTTGTGCCTCCGATGTACTAGGTTCCTCAACTGAGATAGAAAAATTTCACATGTTGTATATCACAAATTTCCAATGAAGAACTTGTGGGAGGAATATGAGGTGTTTGTGCTTGTGGTGAGGAAGGGAGGCAGTACTTGTTTACATTGGCTCACCAGTTTGCATATTCTGCATTTTCTCCTTTAATAGTAACATCTCCATTTGCAACTCCATTATCTATTGTTGGCCTTTTCTATATTCAATCAATAAATCATTGTACATTTTTCTAAAATTTTCCTTCTTTTATGTTATTGACTCTACTGTTGCCTTTGTGAATTGAGCAACATTCACTGAAATAGTGGCAACTTCAATGGTAGAGGTATCAAATACCCTTTTTATGATTAGGCCCCCTTTGTAGTCTGCAAATGGCTTTGCAACTTTTGGATTTTTAGTGTTTGGAGCTAGCACCCAAATAGCCAATGTATCCCATTGCTCACTAAATGCAAATCCCTGCAGTGAAATTATTGCTTCCTCTTCAAAATTATATAGAGTTTTTTCATACCTCTTCATAGTGTCAAAAGCTATTACAAAAGCTAGGTCCCATTCTGGTAATAAGAGGACACCACTTTTTCTAACCAATTCTCTTCCTTCCTGTGCAATTATTCCTTAGAAGCTCTCTTTCATCTCCTTCCTTACTTGAGCCTGCATGATTGCATTAGGCAATTCTAGATGCAAGCTTCTCTTCTTAGCAATATTATTGAAATATTAATGTTTCTTGGCTCTCCAAGCAAATTCCATAAATGTCGAGGACTTGAAAAATGAGTCATCATCCATGAACCTTTTACAAGCTTCTTCTTAGACATCATCAATATTGTTCTTGCTTGAGAGGTATACCTTGCTCAACCTAAGGCCCATTTGTTGTGTTACCATCTCCCTAAGGGGAGAAGGCATACCCTATTGCATCTCTTCTTCAATGACCAATATCTCATCTTTAGAATCCTCATCATAGTCTACCAGGCCACTTGACTCTACCTTTTTTTTTTTCTTCTGAGGTGGATTCCTTGGTGGTGATGATTGCCTTGGTAGTGAATCAATCTCAATAACTGTAGGACCTGTCGACCTAGGAGGAGATGGTGGTGGAATTTTATGTACTAGTGAAGGGATTTTTGGCTCCTCTTGTTGAGAAGAGGTAGTCATTGTTTTCTTCTCCTTCACCCTATCCTTCCTCCTTTTTAAGACAATTACTTTCTTTGGTGACTGAGAGGCTAGTCTATCTTCCATCAAAAGAAATTCCCCTTCATCTTGTTCCTCTACTATAATAGCCTTCTCCTTCTCCTGAATTAATATTTCTCCCTTCAAAAGCCCAACCACTGTCTCAAAGTTCTGAAAAACATATTCAATTCCATGCATTACATATTTAATCTATTGAAGAGCTATAAATTGTGGAGGTTTAACTCTTATTTCCTTCTCCAATTTATTGAAAGCAATCCAACTCATTTTTCTGTCATCTTGTTTCTAGAAGTAAAAAACATTCCTTATTACATCTTTTGGAAAATATAAGTTGTGGATGAAATTGGAGCTTCTTATTCTTGTTTTTGAACCATTCCATGAATCCCCGAGGATCATGGTTTCTTGCTCTCACCCTATTCATCCCAAGAGGTTTGAGTACATCAAAAATATTGTTCCATCCTCCCTTGATCATGAAAAGTTAGAGAAACAAGTGTATGTAGGGAAAAAGGTTCCCTAACCCTGATCTTTCAGATGCTTGTTTTCTACATCACCTAACTATCATATCACTTCTAGAAAACCCACTCTTAGTGGCACATCTTTTGGTAGTATGTGGGGTGAAAAAGTTGTGCCATACACCCATAGAATATTGTAGCCAGGGTAAGGGATAATGTCTCCCCAATTATGATTAATGCCCAATTTGGGCCTCCTATCCTTAGGCCTCAAAAAGTCATGTAAAGCTACATGAATTCTAGGCATGTTCAAAATTAAAACTCTTCTTAGCTTGAAATAAAATAGATTTTAAAACACCACATAACTTGATTTACTATCATCTTTATCAATGAGCCTAGTCCAACATTGGAGAGTTAAATCTATATCACCTTCCTTTTTGTCCAATGTCGCGTCCTTTCCAAAATATGTAGCTCCTTTGAATAGAAACATATGCATGAAAAGAG
The DNA here is from genome assembly GCA_007115665.2 of Sequoiadendron giganteum. Taxonomy (NCBI): domain Eukaryota; kingdom Viridiplantae; phylum Streptophyta; class Pinopsida; order Cupressales; family Cupressaceae; genus Sequoiadendron; species Sequoiadendron giganteum. The sequence goes on along the minus strand of CM021100.1, from coordinate 160,628,268 downwards.
AATACCAATAGAACCTCACCCCATTGTGACCATTCTTCAATGCAACCAGGCCCTCATGTATCTTATTAGCCAAATATTATCCATAATAAAAAAGCGTGTTGCATGTAGGGTGTTGAATTAGTGCAGCCATATACATCTTAGCCATAGGAATGCCTATAGATGGGTCATAACCTATGATTTGGCATAAAGAATATAATTTCCTTTGGAAACAAGAAACAAAATAGTTGATGGGGTATGGCTCTTTATTTGATGGGCCTATAATAATTTTCCATTGACCTCTTACAGATGCCAGATAGTTCTGCAACACTAAAATTTTGAAGGTATGCCTTACCCTCTCATACTTAGCCCTGAGTGATTTTGTATCAAATTTTACCTTGTCCTCACTCCATTAAGTCAAATTAAAAATCTTAGCAATCTTAGCCCTGGTGACCTTGAAAATTTCAATTCCATCAAATGTTCTCATACTTCTTGAGATGGGGTCATAGTTTGCTGTGATTTCCCTTAGTAGGTCAATATCCATATAAACATTTGGTACCACTACTTTCCTCATATGCAATCTCCAAGGGGTTGCCAACAGGGATGCCACAATTTTGGTTGCAAAACCAATAGCTAAACTATATCCAACCAGTGTAAGGTAGCGTGTCGTCTTTAATAGTACATTGTTTATCAACAAGCCCTTCCATAATTTTTGTAACTCATAATAAAAGCCGACCCTTAGGTTTCTTAGAACACTAGTAGAATTTAGCAAATAAATGACTATGTGACTAAAAATTTTAGTCACTTGACTAACACTAGTAGTATTTTGAAAATAAATGACTAATTTGGTCAATTATAAGTGACTAATTTGGTAATTGGGTAAAATCACAACTAAATGACTAAATACATGACTAATATCAGACAAATAAAAATGACTAAATATATGACTAAATTAATGACTAAATAAATGACTATTACTCCTCTATTCTTTTTTCTTTTGAATTTGATCATAATCCATAGAGCTTAAGCCCCCCTCATGGGACCCCTACTGAAGCGGGCCATTTGGCCACCTAGGTTGCTTGGTGCACCAAAAATGCCTATTGTGTGGAAGGCATTTGCCTCTTGGTGCAGTTTTAAGGCCTTCACATATTTTATAATTTTTTTTAACATTTACATTCTTTAACTTTTATTACTCATTATGTTAATGAATCATTAATGTTTTAACTATGATTTGAAACCAGTTTGATAACATATAATTCTACCAGTGATTCAATAAGAGTTATGGTACATATAACACATATATGTTATCAATTATTTCAATCCATTTGAATAGATCATTTAAGGAATCAAGAATCAATAGTGCTATTCCCATTGTCCACCATGGTGGGGTCAGAGAGGAAGCATGTTAGGGATCCCTAACTTCACCACATCTAATCCCAAGAGCACTAAGTATGTTAGGGAGCCTTAATCTAGATTTTTCTAAATTTATTTCATCCCATTATTTAGCACTTATTATTTTTTGTAAAAGCTAGCCACATGTACCTAGAATTTGTAGCACATCCATGCACAAACACATACTCTCTAACATATTTTAACATACATATAGTTTTCCATTTGTGCAATCCTTGAACCTCATTTAGGTGCAAGTGTTAGTATATATTAATCCTCTCTATATAGAATTGTCTTCCCCTCTATCTCTCTTTCTTTTTCTTGATCTCTCTAAAGGTCAATTCAACTATCATATTTTTTATATATTAATCATTAATTAGAATAATTTTATATTTATATTTAGTAATTTTTATTATAGAATACAATGTATAATAATAATATAATCTAGATATACTATTAAATATAATAATTAATAGGGGGGCGAAACTTTGGTGAAATGGTGGGGCTTCTTGCTTGTAGAGCCAACAACCAAGGTTCAAACCTCGTGGGGTTGTTCTCTACCACGTCAACAATGGAGTTTATTTACCCTGGTGTTAAGGGGATGCTCGTTGGCGAACTGGCGGAGCTTCTTTCTTGTAGTGCCAACAACCAAGGCCCAAACCTTAATATCTTTTCAAAAGACCAAAAGAAGAGAAAAATGTGTGAAGGATGCGAGGGAGAAACGACGAAGTCATGTGGTGGATCAAAGCTTAGGGCTTCTAGTGATGCGGATGTAGGAAATCCATCCTGGAAGGCTTGCAGAGGTACGCAGGCATCTTCGGGGGCTACGGTTGATGGTGCTGGGAGGCGACATTATCTACTCATGTCAGATTCAAGTGGCAGGGTGCCTGATGATGAGGTGCCTTTGAATCCTTCCAATTTGCACGGGGATTCTCCCCCTCCTAGTTTGGATGAGCCTGTCTCTAAGTCCTTCGACGCTTGCAAAAATAAGGTGAATCCCTTTCATACTTGCTCAATTTTTTTTCTTGCTCAGATTCGGATTTCAAACCTTGACTACCTGCCCCCTAAGCCACCAGATCCTATTTCTGGGGAGGGGGGGGGGAGGAAAATAAATCTCAGGGTTCTGTCTTTGTGCTGGGTGATGTGAAGGTGACCTTTGTAGAGGAGCCAAAATTTTTTCACATCCCTGATGACTGCCTTCATTCCATCTCAGTCGATGTGGGGAATCGCTCTCTAGTTTTTTGTCTTCTTCGAAAGTGCCCTTCTCTTGAGTTTGTTCAAACCTGGGCTTTGTCCGTCTGGCATAATCTTTCCCCGCCTGAAATTCATCCTTTAGATTTTGGCTTCTTTTTTATCACCTTCTCTTTTGCAGTGGACTGCAATTTTGTTTCTCAAAATGGCCCTTGGTTTATGGAGAAGTCCGATGTTTTTCTCACTCCTTGGTCTCCCTTCTTTGACCCCACCACAACCACAATTGCTGAGATCCTGATCTGGATCAGGTTATACAACCTTCCTCTGGTGATGCATAATCCTTTTCTCATTGGGAAGGTGGTTAATCAAATTGGGTCCTTTGTGAATATTTATGAGGAGTTGCCAGCTTCGCACAGATTCACTCGGGTTTGTGCACTTGTGGATATTTCCAAACCCCTTACTGGATCAATTCTAATTCATTCTTCCTTTGGTACCTGGATGCAATTTTTAAACTTTGAGGGTTTGTCCTTTAGATGTTTTCATTGCCACAATTTGGGTCACAAGATTGAGGACCACTCTGCTCCTAAACTGCTTGGTACCATATGCTACAATCTTAGGAAGTGGGTCATGAAAGGTGGGTCTCCGAATGTGGAATTTGTCTGGCGCAACCAATGGTAAGTTATTTGCTCCTCAATTTTACTCGAGGGCTCCTCCCGATCCTCCCTTTGCACATGCTTTGGTCCCTAACTATCCTCTTGCCCACAATTTAGATATTGCTCCTATTGCAGATGATGAGGAGGATTCTGAGTCAAATGACACATTCTATTTTATGGCTGACTTGGATGATCCTACTCCTGATTTTTTTGAGCAAGATTTCTCTATGGCTCCTACTTAGAGTTTGGGTATCTCATAGGTCAACTCCAAAAATATTAAACCTAGTTATGGTTCTACTCGAAAAAAAGGAAGGAAATTAGATGCTGAAAAACTTTGCATTGAAGGAAGAGAAGCATTGGAGGAGGGCTCTCAATGGACTATGGAAGCTCTCTTCTCTTGGAAAAGTGTTAAAAAGTAGCTTGGCTAGGGTTGTTTTCCCTCTGGCTCTCTCACTTTGGTAATTTTATTTTATGGCTTCTTTATTTCTGGTGGACTCTGCTGGGTGGTCATTGGCCTCATTGTCTCTTTTGGTGGATATAGTGTAGCTGCTCAATTTCAACCATCTTGGTTGGACCCTTTTTTCTCCCCTTTCTTCAAGGGCTTCCTCTATGTTCTTTATTTATTTTTTCCTTAATACAATGAGCGCAGGCCCTACCCAGCTATTAATCTATCAAAAAAAAATAAAATATAATAATAAATATAATTATAATATATATAATTTAATCTATTTTACTATTATATTAAATATATATTATATATTAATTTTTTTGCATTATATAAAACCAAATTATACTTTTCCAATCTCGAATTTCAGTCGTTCATCATTTTTTGCCATTTTTGTTTTGGTTATTTTCACCATTTGTTTGCTGCTTTTCCTGCCACTATTGGTTCCCGCTCAAGTCCAAACTCTTCCTTGCTAGTATTGACCTTTCACTTCTCGAATTTGATGTTGTTTGTGCCATTTCAAGGTTTTCTTTTTTTGAATGCAAAAATCTAAGTAAGCCCTAAAACCCTGATATTTTTAAATTTTGTTTACTGTGAATATATTGAAGCAATAGTTTATGGTGTAATTTAATTATGACATTCCATGATATCACATTTCTTTGAAGCATTTTTGGAAACAGTTTGCTTGCCTTGTCTATGCTTCCACATTTTCATGTATGCCTAATAGGGCACTTGTAACTACATAATCCTTTGTTCAATCCATACCTGTAGGTTGCAATCCACTCGGGGGTTCATTTTTTTATCGTTCCTCTTCTATTGTGTGGCTAGGTGAAGCTCTTTATCAACGGTATTCTTTGTGGCTCACACGCTACAAATTTATATCCATCAAATGAAACCGAGGTTGTGAAAACATGTGAAGATTTGTACTATTGGTCTCTATAAATATTCTATCTGTATTATGAATCTCTATTTGCATTATGTGTTTCTCTTTATGGTTGGATTGAAGTCAATGAAATGACATGATTTTTGAATCATTTGGGTATCTTTGTATTACAACAAAAGAATGAACAAGGCTGTATGCTAGTAGGGCCTGACATTCTATAATAATTCACTTCATATCACAATTGTAACATGTAAGTTACAAGATTTCATTTTTGAGAGCCTTAGTGAACATTCTTTTCTATGTTTCTTACATTCCAGTCTAACACCTAAAAGAATACATTTTGTTTGTGGCTCATAAGAGTCTCAACCACATAAAAAAGTCCCTGCTGTTATGCTTTGATGGATGTCCCTTCGTTATTACTAGATATATGATGTAGTACACATTATTAAAGTTCAAGCCTATTTTTCATATTGTTTCATTTAGCACCATCAATATTCTCCACAAGAACATTGACCCTTTTTAAAATGATGGAAATGGTTCACATTTCTTAGAATAATTTCTTTTGCAATTGTTTGCATTTACTTAATTATCCTAGATTTATGTAAAAGAGATTGTTTCATAATTGTTATGACTCTCGTGGATTTCTTTTTACAAACCTAACACCTCTGCCCCATCATGCAAATATTGTCCTATATTCATGGGAATGTTTTCCAATGATGAGTCCCTTATTCTTTGTTATGTACCTCCATCTCATTGTCAAGATTATCTTCAACAACTATAAAAGTGGCCTGCTCTGTCTCTCCAATAGATGTTGCCATATTTTTAAATTGCTTGCTTGCAAAATATGCTTATGGTAGTTGGGAAACTGTGGGAATGCCAAGAACTCCAAAGAATTGATGGATACAAATTAAGGTTATTCCTACAAGCGTAGAAAGAGACCTTGTACTACAAATATTGAGAATGCAGTCATTCTTCAACTACAAGTATTAGTAAACACCCATGTTTAAACCTTCAAGTAGTTGCACTTATTAAATTAAATATTAATATATTATGGATTCCATATCGGAAAAACTAAGAACTGAAACAAATTATCAGTCATCTATATTCTCAAAAAATAAAAAACTAAAGTTAAATCCCAAAATAACATGGAATATTAGCTATCCCTGGGACTTAAACATGCCTTATAATGTTGCCCCAAATAGATTAATAAGTTATAGAAAAGTTTAATGTAAGAATGAATGGTTTTCCTTAGATGCCTGAAGAAAGACAGATCTCCAAGGTTTTTTTGTGCAACTGTGGATTTGATGTTACCAAATATATAAGGTTCAAAAGTCAAAGACCCATGCCCTAGAACAAGGAAATGCTCCATATTGATTATTCTACTTGCTGCAAATTCAACATGCATGAAGCTTTGGAAAATTGGTATATTACTACTACTTTGTATGAACGAATCTACATCAAAGCTACTAGAATTTATAGAAAAGTTGAATAGCACAAGAAAGGTTTTGTTTTTCCTAAATACTATAGAGTTAATGAAATATCTTGATTTGACTTCTCCTTCTAATCCATGCTTCCAGTCTTTGTAAAATTAGTTGAATATTTTTGTTTTCAGAATCAAGAGTTTCTAAGGTACAACAACTACATACAAGAATAGTGTAAATTTGAGATTTTAAGTACAAAGTTTAAGTTCATATGATTCCATTGATTTGACATAATTACATTTTTACCCAAATCAATTGAATATCCGTGATTTCAAGTTAATATTTTCTTTTGTTGTGGTGCATGTAGAGGTTGCATACAATACAATGGACCCAAAAAATGGATATGATTGTGCATGCTACATTATTCAACAACATCCATATAGCCTTTGTGCATGGAATTGCTACTACAAAGTGGTTTCCCGGTAAGAGAATATAGAGCTTATCCCTTTTTGAGTAACACATAGTTTCTAGCCAATGTTTACACTTCTTTTTCTTAAACGTGTTTGGACACTAAGAAATCATATTTAATTAAGGGACATCTGATAAGAATTCATGAACCAAATATAGCTTTTGATGTTTTTGAAATGGATCTTCCCACTCCTTCCTCTAGAAACCCTAGAACAATGATATTTGTAGAAAAATTTAGGGAGTCTCCAAAGCAGTTAGCAACAAATGTTGTAGATCCTTCTTGCCCTATTGGAAATGTTGTCTTGATCCTTGTTCTCTTGGGAGCCTCTTATACTAGGGATACTATGTAGGGAGTTCAAATAAAAAGGTATTTTATTGCTAAAGGGCTTGTAAAAAATATTTTCTAAAGATATCAAAATGATAGTGAACCTACAACTCCTTATCATAAATGTTGATTTTTTCTGGCATCTCCTCATTTTTCATTTCTTTATAGAGAGCTTCTAAAATATGTGCAAGATGTTCTTCAATCTCAACAATAAATGTTGAGATAAAATGGAAGCATTTCTCTTGCAAATAAGGTGCTAAATCATTTATCCTTGAAGGAGATTTATGTGCATGAAGAAAACTTAGGAGGTCTTCCAGAATATTCTTGGACCGCTCATCTATGGTATCTTTTATTCGACTAACCTCAGTTCCAAAATAAGCGTTAAGGTGACCAAACCAGTCTTCATCATTTGTCATCATAACTCTAAAACTCAACCCAGGTAAATTAACACTTTTTAGGTCCCCTCTCTTGACAAGCCAACCCTCACTAGTAGTTGATTTGTGCAAATGGGTTTCAACATCTTTGTAACTTGCCAGATATGTAACTATGGCTTCAAGGCATTTACCAACCTTAACTCTCTCACGCAGATTTGCAAATCCATCAACTATTATTTGTTTCATCCTACTAACAAACAAGGTTTCAAAAAGTTCATCCCACAGACTCTTTGAGTGCTTCGAAACAATCTCACACATGCATTGCCATGGAAACTCAATATTTGAACCAACAACCATTTTTAGCCACTCTAATCTCCCTTCAAATGCATCTAGACTATCCAATGTTTCTCTGATCAATGTCTCATTCTCTGGAAGTTCCTTGCCACTTTTCATAAGATCAAGCAAATACTTTCCCCCAAGCCTATCTGTAGAGAGAATATCATTTGCACATGTCTTAAGCCATGCTAAGAAAGACTATGATATAAATTCACTTGGCAAAATCATCATGGTAGCTTGTAGCTTTTCTCTATGAGATTTCCACAACTGCACCTCATTGTCTGGGTTTGGAATCCCACCAAAAAACTGTGATCCAGGTGGCACTACCAGCACAATCTTATAAAAAAGAGGCAAATCATTTAGAACCTCCAAGAAGAGTTCCCTAGCCTGACATAGTGTTACCACATTACTGAAACTGCTTTGTTTTGGTGCAAGTTGGTGGTTTAAGAGTATAAAAATGATTATTTTATGGAATTCCACCTACTATAGCCATTGTAACTCAGTGGAATGACCCCATTTGATGTATTATAGGTTTTGAAATGCTGTGGAGGTCTGAGGGAGTGTGTATGTGGGTTTTGGGTGTTTCCCTAGGTTGAATTTGAGTGATTTTCCTTATGAAAGTGAGTAACTAAAGGGTGGTTCATGAGTTTTGTGGAGGAAATAACCTATGTAATGAAATTTTAAGCTTGTGTATGCATAATTAATAGTTTTTGAATAGGTGGAAAGGTCTGGGAAGGCCTGGAGGTATGATTTGCAATAAACCCTCCTTTTGAGGGCCTAAAATCAAGGGTTTCATAGTTTGCTATGTTAGAAGAGTAATCTCTGGAAAATAATTGTGTATTTAGTAGTTTGAGGGCATGAGAAATGATTCCCCAAACTTTCAGTTGTCTGTGATAAGTCTAAAGATGGGTTGCATTGTAATTTAGGCCTAATTAACGTAATTAGGACAGTGTAGGAGTGGGATTTTTAGGAGTTTGGTGTAAAGGACTCGTGTCTGATCTTGAGATATGTTGTGTAATTTCCAAGAGGGTGTGTGAATCAATTATTCTTTTGTAGATTCATTTGGAAGGTTTGGGAGTTATGGCCTAAAAAAAAGATTTGCATGGCTACTAGAGTTGAGGGTGTGCACAAGGGAAAGGAGCCTTGAGTTAGTTTCAGATTTTGTGAGCGAGTTGGATTGGACAAATTGGAAATCTTAATCTTTTTAGATGCCTCTTGAAGGCATGTTGACAATTTGAGTTGTTTTGAGTTCCCTATGTCTACATCACCTGATTCCCTCGATGCACGATAAAAGGAAAGAGTAACACTACCGACAACAGTTTAAAATGGTAAATCAATAGTTCAAGTCACCTCGACATGTCCATCAAAAAAAATCTCCTCGATGATCTCCTTCGACCAAATATCTACCATCAGGATGATTTAGAAATCCCACTTCAATAGTTCTGGTCACACTGATGGTTCTTATCGACAAGACATTCACAGGTCACATCGACATCGGCCATAATTCTACTATCGAAATGAGTTTGGAATCTCACTCCGCCAATTCAAGTCATACCGATGACTTCCATCAGAAAGATAGGTCCTAGGTTACACCAATCTGATCCCGTGAAGACTTTAGAACATAGTTGCTTATCGACAAGACATTCCAAGGGTCTCACCGATTTTGCTCTTTCAGGAGTTCCATGTCAGTAAGTTTGAGGAACTTTTTCCAATTAAACAATTTTAGAGGTTTTGATCAAGACATTCATGTGGTAGCCTCAATCAAATTCCCTACAAATATCTACACATAGGCCACATCTCTCACTACTTGCACACATTCTTTGGCCCAACCTCCTCAAAGTGTCTCTAAGGATTTGGAATTGATAATCCATATCCTTGAAATGGCATGGATAATCAACTACTCTGAGGAAGTAAGGGCCCTCTATACATGTGACCATTATGTTGATGAAATTTTATTCCTTAAAGCTCTCAATTTTTGGTGACTTTACCTTTTATAGTATCTATTCTCATATTTTAGAGGTTACAGATCAAGAGGATGAGTTTATTGGGGTGAATAATCACTGCCATAGTCATAAAATAGGGTTTTATGAGTAAAGATGGAGGTTAGAGTCTAGGGTTTATAAAAATACCTTTAGAAGTGGAATTTTCATGGAATAATAAGCTTGTGCAGACAAAATAAAGAGTGATCCAAGTATTGGTTGTGCGGGTTTGGGTTTGGAGATAAAAGAAACTAAAGACCCTTGTGGTAGCCAAGGCCTAAAGAGGCATAATTCTAAACGAGACAGTCAATTTTGAATCACTTGATCCAAAGGACCTGTACCCCACTTTGACATATGTTTTAACCAAGCCAAAAAGGTATTTAAAGGTGTGGTTATTTTTGGGTAAATGTATTGGATCTACATAGGTATTTGTCCCTTATATGATTATTTCTCATTTCTGATGCAAAAATACATTGACTTCTAGGTGTACACATTTTGAAACTCTGTCAATGCCTTTCGTGTCAATGTGCTATTTCCCTTGACATTTCTCTCCTTAACTTTTAGAGTGTCTAATTATAGAATTCAAATTATGAAACTCATAAAAGTTAAGGGAGGAAATGTCAAGGGAAGTAGAATGTTGAGGTGTTAAAAACACATCGGTGACAAGAATTGGCCCCTTTGAAACATTCAGAGCTCGAAGCTGCTGCAACTTGGAGACATGACAACTAAAGACTTTGAATGTGACAACAATTCATCATTCTAGGCAAGCATGTAAAACCCTCATCCACTAAACCTCCATGGCTGCATGCGCAAAGAATACAAACAAAGCTTACAATGTTAGGATATATTTTAGAGTGCTTCATTAATTCAAATATTTTGAGAGTATCCATGCAAAATCCATTTTGTGCATATCTTGCAATTATTGCATTCCATGAGATGACATCTCTTTGAGGCATTCCATCAAAGAGTTCACATTCCTTGTGTATGTTTCCACATTTTGCATACATGTCTAACAGAGCATTTCCAACCATAATATTTGAAAAAAATCCCCCATCCATTATGCTCTGATGGATGTTCATACCCTACTCCAAAGCTCCCATTTTGGCACAGGTAGGGAGGATGCTGGCATAGGTTGTGGAATTTGGCTTCACACCTACAAATTGTATTTGCTTGAAAGTTTCTAAATCCTTTTTAGAAAATCCATTTTGTGCATATCCCACAATCATTGCATTCCATGAGATGGAATCTCTTTCATGCATTCTATCAAAAAGTTCACATGCCTTGTCTATGCTTCCACATTTTGCATACATGTCTACTAGGGCAGTTGCAACTACGACATCTGACAAAATTCCGCTATTATTTATGCTTTGATGGATGTTCATACCCTGTTCCAAAGCCCCCATTTTGGCATAGGTAGGAAAGATGCTGGAAAAGGTTGTGGAATTTGACTTTATACCTTCCAATTGTATTTTTTCTTGAAAATTTCTAAAGTGTTTTCAACAAATCCATTTTGTGCATATCCAACAATAATTGCGGTCCAAGAGATGGCATGCCTTGTCTATGTTTCCACATTTTGCATACATGTCTACAAGGGTTTTTGCCACTACAACATCTGATAAAATTTCTCTATCCTTTATTCTTTGATGGATGTCCATACCCTGTTCCAAATCTCCCATTTTGGCATAAATAGGGAGGATGTTGACAAAGGTTGTGGAATTTTTCTTTACACCTACCAACTGCATTTTCTTAAATAACCTCCTTTGATTCCATTGTCAACCTATCACAGATGTATCACTTGAACATAATAGGAAGTTTCAAAGGTTTAAATAACCCTCTTGATTCTATTGAAAACCTATCACAACTACAAAACTTGAACATGGTAGGGTGTATAGATTTAAATAACCTCCCTCATTCCATTGGCAACCTATCATAGCTGTAGTACTTGAACATAGAAATGTGTAAAAGTTTAAATAACCCCCTGATTCTATTGGCAACCTATCACAGCTGCAACACTTGAACATAGAAGGTTGTAGAGGTTTAAATAACCTTCCTAATTCCATTGGCAACCTGTCACGTCTGCAACACTTGAAAATAGAAATTTATAGAGGTTTAAATAACCTCCCCAATTCCATTGTCAACCTATCACAACTACAACACTTGAATATAATAGGAAATTTTAAAGGTTTAAATAACCTCCTTGATTCTGTTGACAATATATCACAACTGCAACACTTAAAAATAAAATATTATCACAGTTTAAATAACCTCCTTGATTTCATTAGCAACCTGTCATAGCTGCGACACAATACTTGGAACATAGAAGGGTGTGGACATTTAAATAAGCTCCCTGATTTTTGTAATCCTAAAGTGAATAACTGATACACTTTCAACATTGATATTTTATTTTTCTTAGACATTATACTATATAGTTTATACACATAGTGCCTGATACTTCTGCATTGTTCTAGACCATCTTTAATATAAGGATGCAAAAATTCATATGAGTGACTGCAAAATATTTTCATAGTGCGCAGGTATGGAAGGATGTGGATAGAGTATTGACATGTGATCCTAACATCTATTCTAAGATAGAGCATGTACCCTTTTTGACCTTTGATGAAGTGGAAAAACTTGCTTACTTTGGTGCCCAGGTAAGCATTGTGTTGGTGATTTGCTGGTTCTTTAAATTAATAATGGATATAAGATGAAGTTAAATTTTTTGTGTTTAGCATAGTGTTGAGACTTGGACTTGGCTAAAATTTGGCAAGTCTTTTTTTTTTTGTCTTGGACTCTGTTGGCACTATTTTCTTCCTGCTTTCCTAATATTCATATTCCTCCTTGTGGATTTTGGTAACCCTTATGGTTCTTTCCATTTTTAGGGTTTTCCATTTGGGGTATGGGGCTGGGTTGTATCATTGTTTCTGTGACCAGACCCTACATGTGCATCTCTGATTTTGCATGCTTTGAAAATAACTTACTCATTCATAATGACCAACCAATGGATTCTATTATGTTGGCATGACCTCCTATTGATAAAATTGGTTTTATCATGTGCCCTTGAGGGCAGTGTCTTTTATGTCGCCGTGGTCTTCTTGGTGTAATCTATGCCTGAAGTTGTCATTTGTTGCTTGCTCATAATGTCTCATGTTCCTGGTTTAGATTAATTTTCTCTAATGGTGGCCCTAGTGCCTTAAATCCTAAATTCCCCTTTGTTTTGCTTGCCTTACTTGTATTTTAGTGGCCCAATGTTCATAATTGCTAACTCATGGCATAATTCAAATGTGTTAACTTTCTTATCTGTCCTTACCAGTTCGATAGACTAAATTGCTTGGACATTGAATTTTCAATCTCAAATTCTTAGTGATGACACAATGGATTTGGGGAAGGTATTAGTTGTTCCTTATGATTGATGGCTTCACCTCGATGCCTAATGGGCATTCTCTCATTCTTGGCAATCAATGATACAAATTCTTGGGTCTCGTAGTTGTAGAAATAGTGTTCAGTTCTTCCATACTTTTGTGATCTAGTTGTAACCTATGCCTTATCTCAGAGCAATTTTATCTCATGCAAGATGGAATTAATAAATGTGTAGAGGATCATGTAAGTATACTTGGGTGTACCATGTAATCAAATTGGAACCTAGATTGTACTAACCACTTAAAATTGACATGCTTTCTTGCTTATATGGATTTATTTATAATGCTACAATTGATGTATTGTTCGGGGTAACATTTGTTTTGAAATTTTGACCTTACAAAAATATTTTCAATCTTTCTTCATGTGTGTTCTATTATGCCATTTCTACACTTCCTGACTTTTTGTAAATTGATGTTTCTTCCTTCTAGTAATTAGATTGCACAAAAGGATCCTACCATTGAGATAAATTATTCTTAAACAAGATTTAACTTACATGTTTTATTCTTATACAAATTTCTCCATCTTGCACAAATATCTCCATTTTCCTTTGGTTTTTATCTGCCTGTCATTTTAAATACTAATTTATGACTAGCTTCTGAGAGTGTTTTTTAATTGTTTGAACAAGATAAGGTCTTTAATATCTTTTCTAATTTATTTTTAGGTTTTGTATCCACAATCTATGTGGCCTACAAGGGAGGGCGAGGTTCCTGTAAGGGTCAAGAATTTTTATAATCGACAAGCTCCAGGCACACTTATCACTAAAACTAGAGATATGAGCAAGGTAGATTAAATATTTTAATTTTCAACTATATAAAGAAACATTTAAGATTGAATGGGCATGTAATAGATGTGACTAGAACATGAAAGAAATCCCTCTTATGTTTCCTTTGAAAAATGTTGAGATTTACACATAACTGCCTCTAATATGAAATATGTTTACCTTGCAGGAATTGCCGACAAGCATAGTGTTGAAGTGCAATGTTACAATGCTTGACATTGTAAGCACACACATGCTAGGTCAATTTGGGTTTCTTGAAAAGGTAATCCTTTTAACTTATGAATTCATAGGAGAAAGTTTATGTTGTATATTTAAATGCTACTAAGATTTAAGCAAAGGGTTCTAGTTTTTCATACCACTTATCCCATGTAATGCAAGTATTCTCTATATTTTAAGAACTAGGTATTTCAGTTGATGTTGTCGCTACTAGTGAAGTCAAAATATTCCTCACATTAGATCCATCAAAGATTTGGAGGAGAGACCTCATCAATTAGGCAAGACCTCATCAAGTTTTGTATGTTGTTGTTTTAGGAGATTGTGCTTTGTGATCATTACCAGTAGATTTTTATTCTGAACTTTGGAGTATAAATCTTGAGTTGCTAAACCCAATACATTGATGGTGGCTCTCTTGTTGTTTCGTGAAGGGGTCATTGAAATCCTTGGTCAGTTTTATATTGTTCAAATTTATTTTTTTAGGTATATTTAAGAAAAACAGGGTTTCCTTTGCATCCAACATTTGTTTTATTTCAATGTATTAATTATGGCTTTGGTTCAATGCTCATGTTAGTTTCATAACATGAATTTATTATATATATCCTTTGTCAATCTATTATTTTTCATGTATGTTTTAACTCTCCTATGTGTTTTAAGCCTTGTCCTTGGTCATGATAGGATGCAATCTTATCTATTTATTTGTGAATTAAGCTTATGCCAAACTAACTTGAATATAATAGGAAATTTTAAAGGTTTAAATAACCTCCTTGATTCTGTTGACAATCTATCACAACTGCAACACTTAAAAATAAAATATTGTCACAATTTAAATAACCTCCTTTATTTCATTAGCAACCTATCATAACTGTAACACAACACTTGAACATAGAAGGGTGTGGATATTTAAATAAGCTCCCTGATTAAATAAACTCCTTGATTCCTTTAGCAACCCACGACAACTACAACACTTGAACATATAATGGTGTGGATGTTTAAATAAGCTCCCTAATTCATTTGGCAACCTGTCATAACTACAACACTTGAACATAAAAGGGTGCGGAAATTTAAATAAGCTCCTTGATTCCATTGGTAACCCATCACAGCTATAGCACTTGAACATGGTAGGGTGTATAGATTAAAATAGCCTCCCCGATTCATTGACAACTTGTCATAGCTGCAACACTTGAACATAGAATGGTGTAAAAGTTTAAATAACCTCCCCGATTCCATTGAAAATAGAATGTTAGGATGTGTTCCAGAGTGCTTCATTAATTCAAATATTTTGAGAGGTTCCTTGCAAAATCCATTTTGTGCACATTCTGCAATCAATCATTTCATTCCATTGTAGCAAAGGATGTAGAGAGTGAAGCATTGGCTACTTTGATATTTGAAATTGATGATTTTTTTACTAAATTGATAATGTTTGAAGTTTCTTTTTCTTTCTTAGATGTTGTGTCTAATTAATAAGTTTAATGTTGTGTTGTAACTTGCAGGTGAGTATGTTGATATGATAAAGGCTAAAATTGTCGATCTCTAAAAGTTATCAGAATTGCATTAGTTGATGCAGAAAGGTAAAACTATTTATCTTTATTATAATTAGTGGAACTTGCAACTACAATATTTGATAAAAATCTACTTCCAAATATGCTTTTGATGGATGCTATATATAATTATGATACATTCACTATATTTAGCACCTAATTTTAGGGTGCCATAGTTGGAAAAGGAAAAGACAATGTTTGAATTTTATCCTCTGTATTATTTGACTTTTTTGAGTTTTTGATGTGCAAATTTTAAAACCTTATTTTTAGGCTGCAACTCCAAATTGGAGAAGTGAAAGGTGAATACCAGCGAGGAAGAGTTTGGAGGAGTTGAAATCAATAGCGGCTGGAAAGTTGTGGATTTGGAAGGGGATTAAATGGGTCGAGCCCCTATAGGAGGTCACTACCCTTCCAAAAGGACTGCAATTAAGGAAGGGGAAAATAGTATAAGTATATGAAAATAGGAGTATTTTGTTTATATAGTGTCTATAAGTTGTACAGTGTCACTGAGACATTGAATGTAACCAATGAGATTTTGATTTGCAAATGAGGCTTAATGAAATAAATTTTTAGAGTGATTTTTCTCCACTCATAAATATTGTGTTGTGGCTCCTCTTGATTTGTAATTTTTTTGTGTTTGTGTCTGATCAATCATATTTGGACAAGCATTTTTGTCTTCATTTCATGGTGCTTCTTCAAAATTTGAATATCTATGATACTTGAAGTTTATATGCATAAATTTGTGAGGATTCATTAAGTTAGATTTGATTTGTAATGACTAAATATATGACTAAAGTAATGACTAAATATATGACTACCATGACTAAATAAATGACCAGTTAACAACAATCAATGACTAAATTAATGACTAAATATATGACTAAATTAATGACTAAATAAATCACTACCATGACTAAATCAATGACTAAATCAATGACTAAATCAATGACTAAATCAATGACCAAATCAATGACCAAATTAATGACTAAAATCAATGACTAAATAAATGACTAAAATTGTTTAGTCATAAATTTAATGGTGTTATAAATGACTACAAATAAACCACTAATAGTCACGTGACTAAAGTTAGTCATTTATATACAAATTTTAGTAATTTATTTACTCATATATTGTTGTTTGTGTACTAGTGGAAGTTGAGGGTTTTAATTGCTCAGTTAAATCCTAAACCGAGGGTCTAACCAAAATTTTAGACCCAGAGGGTTGGTATTTTGATGCGGATGCTTTGACTTTAGGTGCCATGGTTACATGGTTTATGCAAGCTAGGGTTTCTTTCTCAACAAATTATAAACTTACAACTAGGGTATGGGTTTGACACACATAAAAAAAAGAATTAGTAGAAATACCATTCGAATTGAATGCCAAACCTTATAAGAAATGCAAAAAACCAGAAACCCTATTGATAGATTGATAGAGCAAGGCAATTCTAGTAAATTTGATTACAAATGCAAAGTAGACTATCGATTTCACTTACTGGTTTATAGTCACTTTCAAAAACCCTAATTTTTGTCATCGAATGAGCTTAAAATTTGTAGAAAGAACTCCTTTAATGCGCTAAATGTTTTAACAAATTGTAATTATGCTTTAAAACAAGTTTTTATGGCTTTATGGCGGATCAATTTAGTAGTTTGATGTCATATCTGCTATTACTGCTCACTCACGAAAACCATAATGAATTATTTTCCCTCAATCTCAACTTTGAACTTTAGTTGTTGATTTTACAGTGAGATGGCTTGTTGAATGGACAAGATCCAGTCAAAGAAGTTTCAAAAATATGACTATAGACCACCATTTCCATCAACCAACCAGAATATTCCATATGGATTCATCAACAAGTCACCCCATGGGCTTAACCATATTCTTAAGACGTGAAGATGGTTACGTGTTAGCCTCCTTGCTTCCCCATTGGGTTTATCCCATGTGTAACTCTCAACAATGGGGAGGTGGGGAATGGTATAGATTGAATCTGGCACCTCTAATCTACATGCTCTTTACATCTCAATCCTTCTACTTTAATGCATAATCTTTGGATTTAATGGATGGACCAGATTAAAATATCTTGCTCTGCTATTTACCATGTTCTTTAAAAACCTTTTTGTAGTGTGGGCGTTAATACCTCTCAATAGTATGTCAAAATATTTCCTTAATATTTCTCACCTCATTATAGTTCTATTGGCGGTTCTTATCATTCCGGGTGGCACCTCCTTGCTTCCTTGTTGGGGGATAGGAGATAAGGCGAGTCCCTCGCAGGCTAGTAGGGAATAGTCAGGATTGACCCAAACAACTTCATCTCGACTATCGATCTCACTTAAGTTTGATGTATGCTACCTTTGAAAGATGATAGGCCTTGCCGATAACTGAGGCATTTGGCACTCACCCACTAGCCTTCCTAAATATTTGAATGAAAATCAAAACTCGATGGGGGTATGGGGAGCGTTCAGGATCAAATTACATAGATTCGGCGTAGCCTACATAAAAGCTTAAATTTGCACGTGTTGAGAGCTAGTAACTTAAAAAGGGGACCTTACTAGGTTAATGAAGGGAAGGGACATAAATTTAAGACCAAGACTTTAAACCAATGTCAAAATATTTAAAACCTAGACTTAGGAGTATGGAAAAAAAGAAGGTTTGTGACCAATGTGATATGAAAAAATATTTATAGCAACTTGATGGGTAACAATCAGAACATTAGGCTCAAGGGATCGATCAGAAAACAAACTCAATGGAATAAGACGTAACATAAGAGATATGGAACGGGTAAACACTAGTCAATGGTGAATTAGAATGCCTGTAAAGGGAATAAACTAAGGGTTTTTAGAGGGTTTAAGAATACACATAAACATTGAAACATGAAGATGACTAAAACCCTAAGCCCTAAGACATGCGCAGACCAAGAAAAACAACCATATTTTACAAAATTTATCCATGGGACAAAGGAATTTTAGGGGTTTCACTGGTGGCTCCTATTGGGGATGTCTATTCTTCCAAAACAAAGTGAGATCACAAAATATCAAGGTTGAAGCAAACTAATCATAGAGAACCAAAACCAGGAAACTACCTAGACAAGGTAGTCAAACTTGACCAGATCGACCAAAGCAAACCAAACCTATAAACAGGATATACAAATTTTACAATGTACATGGAAAGAAACATATTTTAAGAGAAATATGGCTTCAAGAACTGTCCATGTACTAGAAGTTAAATAAGTTCACCAGTTAGGTCTTGTATAAAGTAGGATTATTCACCATGGGTGTTGCTAATTAGATAAGGGCCTAGTCATAATGCATCAAACTTTCCATGTTTTCCCTTATCCTCAAACCTATAATTCCACATCAACACCATGTCTCCTACTTGGAACTTCCTTGGAGATGCTTTCTTTTCATACAAGCTCTTGAGCTATAATTGCAGCTTGACATTCTTCTTTTAAGCATCTCTTCTCATCCCATCCACTTCCATCAATGCATCAATTCTATACTGCATTTCATCAATTCTCTACTACATCAATTCTATATATGTAAGTGATTATTTCTTCATTTGAGATGTATGTGTAATGCGAAGTGTGTGAGTGCTATGTATGAAAAAGGTTCAGATTATTCAAAGGTAGAGAAGAGTGTGAAGAATAGTGAAAGAGAGTGAAGATGTGTTCATGTGCTTAACCGAAACTGTACTTAGGCATTAGCAGATGCTACTTTCTTAGTTCAAATTCTTCAGATGGATTTAATATGAATGTTTATGTAAGACAGTGAGTCTTCCTTTGTATTTGAGTAGTGAGCTCTAGGTAGTGTGCCTGAATGTATGTGCATTCCTCATTTATTCTTCTTATACTTTTAACAGGGTATAACTTGCGGATTAACCTCCACTATGGTTTTTCCCCTAATAGGGTTTCCATGCAAAAAAATCTTGGTGTTATGTGTACTTCTAACGTGTTGTTGATTTATGCTTTGATGGTTATTGATCAGATCTGAGATTAAGGGTTAATAAGTTTAATTAAGCTTGAAATTTTATGACAACTGATTCACCCCCCTCTCAGTTTTCTGCCCTTGTGTTGCCAACAATTGGTATCAGAGTAGGTTCCTTGGAAGAATTTAAATAGCTTGAGGTGATCCAGGATGATGAAATACAAGAAGGATAGTCCAATATTTGATGGAACAAATTATTCTCTATGGAAGACTCAAATGGAGTGTCATCTAAGATGCATTGGTGAATCCTACTGGAACATTACAAGTAATAGGTATGTTATTCCTCATAATGGTCCTACTACTAGTGCTGAGATTAGGGATGTTGAATATAATATCAAAGCTAAGGAAGCATTGTTGAGTGCTTTGACTGATTCTGAGATGATGAATGTTATGGAGCTAAGGACTACTTATGAGATCTAGAAAAGGTTGGAAACCTTGTATGAAGGTGATGCAAATGTAAAGATTGCTAAGCCACAAAGTCTGAAAGGGAAATATGAAATGTTGAAAATGGGTGATGATGAAAGTATTGGTACTTTCATGCAAAGAGTGAATGAATTTGTGTGTGGCATCAGATGTGTTGGTGGACAGTTAGATGAATCAGATATTGTTGCTAAAGTGCTTAGATCTGTGCCTACTACATACAAAGTTAAAGCTACAACTATTGATGAGCTCCAAACTATGACAAATGTAACCAGAGATATGTTGGTTGGTAAAATTACTTCTTTTGAGTTGAGTGAATTCGGTGATGCCTCTCCTAAGACAAAATCTACATTTAAAGCTACTACTTATGGGAGAGACATGTAGAGATATGATTCGGGTGAAAGTTCTTTTAGAAAGGCATTCAAATATGAGGAAGAATTGAGTTATAAAGGAAAGTTGCCTATAATTTTTTTTTCTTACAATAAGATAGGTCATTTTGCATCAAGGTGTCCAAAAAGAGTTCCTAAGCCAAGACCCTACAAGCCTAAATTTCAAAAGAAGTGTTATTATGTTGTTGATGAAGGTGTGACAAATGATGAATATGACAAAGGGAATACAAGTGAAGATGGGTTTGTGTTTATTTCTATCAAGGAAAATAATCCAGTGTCTATTGAATCTGCTAGTTGTACAAATGTGGAGAAAGCTCTAGTTGCTCGAGTTTAAGAAAAAGATGAATGGGTAATTGATAGTGGATGTTCACATCACATGACAGGCAATAAAAGTAAATTTCTAAGCCTGTAAAAGTGTTGTAAGATTTGGTGATAATAATGGTGGTATAATCCATGGCACAGGATGTATTTATTTTGATGTTAAGAATAATATTGATGGTGTTCTTTATGTTGAAGGTTTGAAGCATAATCTTCTGAGTGTTGGACAAATGGTTGATAAGGGATAAAATCTTCAATTCAAATATGGAAAGCATAGCATACTAGGATGTTCTGGAAATGTGATTGCTTCAGGTACAAAAATAAAAGGTAACATATTTCATCTGAATGCTGCTAGTAAAAGTTGTCTAATTGCTCAAATTGATGAAAATTGGTTATGGCATAGAAGAATGTGTCATGTAAACTTTGAAAATATTATCAAGATAAGTTCCTCACAGGCTATGAGAGATATTCCTAGGTTGGTGAAGCCTACTAATGCCATATGAAAGGAATGCCAGTTAGGAAAACAAACTAGAATTTCATTTCAGAACAAACAACATTGTTCAAATGAATTGTTGGAGCTTGTGCATACTGACTTGTGTGGTCCTGCTAGAATCATAAGCTTACAAGGCTATAGGTACTTCATGTTTCTTATTGATTATTACTGTAGGATGATGTGGGTTACTTTCTTAAGGGAGAAATTTGAAGCTCTAGAAAAGTTCAAGATCTTTAAGGCTATTGTTGAGACAAAGACAATTCTGAAGATTAAGTGTCTAAGATCAGATAGAGGTGGTGAATTCACTTCTGGTGAGTTGAATTCTTTTTGTGAAGAACATGGGATAAAGAGACAATTATTTACACTACGGACCCCTCAAAAAAATGGAGTTGTGGAAAGGAAGAACAAGATAGTTCAAGATGCTGCTAGAACTATGATGTTGGAAGGAAATGTCCCTCATATCTATTGGAAAGAAGCTGTGAGTTTTGTTGTTTATATCCTCAGTCGGGTACAAATCAAAGGTAATACTTGTAAGAATCCTTTTGAGCTATGGTTTGGTCATAAGCCTACTATTATATATTTCAAAATATTTGGGAGAAAATACTATATCAGAAGAGACGAAGATATATGAAATTTTGATGCTAGAAGTGATGAACGAATCTTTCTTAGTTATTCTACTAAGAGTAAGGACTACTGGTGCTACAACAAGAGATTGAAGAAAATGATTGAAAGTGAAAATATTAAGGTTGGTGAAGACATTGTAAAACCATCCAGAACCTATGGATATGATTCTAATGATCAAAATGATAGTACAAATAAAATTTAGACTTCAAATCAAGTTTAGATCATTCTGATGAATCAAGAAGATAAAGAAGAAGGAGAGACTAGTGAATGCACAAAAGATAGATCACAAGAGCCTGAAATTCAAGAACACTCTAAGACTCAAAGGTATGTGAGATTAAATCATTCAGAAAGTTAGATTATAGGTGACAAGAACAAAGGTGTCTAGACTAAAAGAAGAATTGTGGAAGAATAATTTTTTAATTTTAAAGGCTGAGCCAAGTAATGTCAATGAAGCATGAAAAGATGAACATTGGATTGAAGCAATGAAACAAGTATAAAAAATTGAGAAGAATAATACATGTATTTTTGTTCCTAGACCTAAAGACAAAAATGTAATTGGAACTAAATGGGTCTTTAGAAACAAACTGAATGAACAAGGTGAAGTTATAAAAAACAAAGAAAGATTGGTATGCAAAGGATACTTGTTGTGCAGTTTTGCATGCATGCTCCACTGAAAGTGGGGATCCTCTTTTGCTTACCCTTTTGGTCCTTTTCTGTGGCTTTGCCCCTTTTTTGAGCTTACCTTTTAAAATATTGGGGTTTTGGTCTTTGGTGCTTGTCTTGGCTATGGGTCACTTTGTGTTGATTTCCTGGTGGTTTTGGGGTCTCACGGTTGTCCTCTCTAGGGGTTGGTTTCTTTTTTCCTTTTTTCTTTCCCTTTGTGTTTTTGTTTGGGTCTTGGGAGTTGTTCCTTTTCTTTTTTGGCCTTGTTTATTTTGTTCTACAGAAGGCAGAATCGGGATGGAACTTAACTATGAACTTTAACAAAGTTCACGGTTCGGTTTCCATTCCCATTATAGCTCTACTTCCCACTTTCTTGTTTTCTTCATTGCTTTGCTTTTCTTCAGCCTTCGGGATGAGGAGAATGAACTGAAAGAGGAGTCAAGTAGCCAAAATGGGGAAATAAAACAAGTGCTCAATGAAGATGAAATAACTTGACTATTTAATGAAGAAATTGAGAACAACAATGGCCCATTGGATGAAGGAGAGGATGATGTTGAAGAAGTATAGATGTTTCAACAACCTATCAAAAAGTATGATATGAGGAGCAAGCCCCACAGGAATCCACAAGCTGGAAGTCCATTCACTACATCTACCCCTCCACACAATTTTACTACTCCACTAGATCCACATGCCAACAACAATCCATCCTACCCTTAGGTGCCAAAATAATACCTTACAAAAGAAGGACAACTAGATTTTTCCAAAGGAAGCAATGCTGATGCAACAAGAGATGGGAAGACTGGTCATTCTAAGGAGGTCTACACTGACATGAATGTGGAACAACTGGGAGAATATGTCACTAGGGAACTCAGGAAAGTGAAGGTGAGTCTTTCTGATTTCGAGTTGTTAAGAGTTCTTGAAATCAGAAATGTAGTCCTTGGGTCCTTTAAATCAAGTATAGCAACACCAGGAGTAGCAATCAATGAGGCAATTAGAAGGCATCCTAGTTCACAAGCACCCAAAGGCCCTAGCCAATCACAAACTAGGGATAGGGGAAAATAAAAATATAGGGGTCAAGTTGCACAAGCTGACTCATAGTTGAGTTTATTCCAAGGCAAAATGGAAACCCCTCCTTTTCTGATTTCTATTCGTATATTTGGTAAAAATATGCACAATTTCTTGCTGGATTCAGGAGCATCCACAAATATTATGCTATTTTCTATCTATTGGGCTCTTGGTATTACCCCTACAGCTTCTCAGAAGAAGGTCACCCAATTGGACAAAACAAAAGTGAATATAGTAGGAGAACTGAACATGATTCCCATGCAAGTTGCTTTAGACCCCAGAGTGCAACAAATGCTTAATATTCAAGTAGCGGACATTCCTGATACTTATGGTCTGATCTTGGGTCAATATTTCACCAAGGCACTAAATGGATATACATCCATAGACCATTCTCACATGTGGCTCCCCTAGAAAGGAGTCCCAAATCAAATCAGAATTGAGAGAGAACCTAGAATGAAGTATGTCATTACTGAATATCAGAATACTTCAAATGAAATATTAGTGTCTGAGGTCAGCATGGGGAACTATATCCTGGCCTCTCCTATTTCTGATATAGGGGAAGTATTTATGATGTGAATATCCTCTGATGAATCCACATCACAAGCCAATAGTTCCAGAGTATAGTTTGAACAAACAAAGGAACTTGATGATCAGGCAAATAGACAACTTAGTTTGCTTGATATCCAAGAGTTTATCCAGAA